>BLKR01000008.1:87500-1287500 GCA_011170035.1 Teleogryllus occipitalis | reverse complement strand
CCTTTTGGTGACTAAAATGTTTTCGGTTGAAATTTGAAAACTCAGGGTGACGATATCTTAATGCTTTATTCCCTGAATTTCTCTGACAGACGATTAAGCTTTAAACCTTTTCCAGTTATAAACATCTTGAATCACCATGTAATAGTAAAAGAATAAATCAGCAATCAGCAACGCAAGGAAACAAAATTTACCTTAGAATTCTCGCATGTCAATCGTACGAACTTGCATTGCCATCGCTCATGACCTCAAACACGTGACTTAAGTGCAGTACGTCTGCCATTGTCACAGCCCAGACACAAAGAACCTCTGCTGCAACGGGAACGGCATCATCTATCTTCACAGCCCAGGGCCTCTCCTATTTCTCATGTGCCTGATCCGGACGACTCGAGCGACACTACAAAAGCGACCGACCGTAATCGGGCACGACGCAATTAGTGCCGATTGCGAGACGTCTTGTGAATGGTAGCGGCCGTGCGCCGTCTCCCATGCCCGCAGCCAATCAGGGACTCGATCGCGGTCCGGGAAAAAAGGAGTTTGTTTGCGGCAAATTACATTAACACAGAAAGGTTCTTATTAAATTGAAACAATGTACGAAGGAGAGATAACTCTTTATTCTTCTCCGCTCGAGATTAGAAGTGGCAGGAAACGCTTTTATTATTGGAGGAGTTGGGGGAGGGGCGCTTTATGGCTGTTGACTCCGCAAACTAGTTTGGTGAACGGAACTGCATGTGGAGTTGATATGCGTGGTCTTATCTGAACATAATACTGAACTTGTAACGGTTGTAATTTGTATGGTTCTTTAGAAGATCCGTTACCCTCTTTGCGCGTTATGTTTTAATTCATGGGTAACTAACGAGTTAATCGTTTCTAACAATCACCGTTAGGTATGAATTTTCAGAGTTCTACGCCAGTATGTACGTTAAATTTAAATAGGCTATGTCAACTTTTGAATGTAGTAGTGTGGAATCTTTCCTTGTGTGTACCGCTGAAAAATAAGTATTAGATTTTATATCAGAAATTCTAACTTTTCTTCAAATATCCTTTTTTCGATGTTATCTGTACACACATAGTAGTTTAAATTAACGGGGAGGAACTCCCCAATACTCCTTATCTAGTATGGGCTTACTAGTTCATTTGTGATAGGGAGATATGAATAATCTCCCTACTCGAATAATGATACTCGTACTCAAAAATCAAAAAAACATAAATTACCTAAGGTAGTACTTGATGTAGTCTTGGAGATAAAATAGTTTTCTTCATTTTATCAATAGTCTTTGGAGAATGCTTAAACATACTCATCTTATGGAGGCACGAAATGTGCAAGTATTCTGGCACTGCTTTCATCGCAGACCCGTAACGGCCTCCTTGGCGACCAACCGCAGGGCTTAGCGCTCTCCCAGAGAACCCCACCTGCGTGGCGGGCGGCAGCGCCGAGAGGCTGGAGTCGGCGCAGCGCACCCCCGCAATATGCCCGCGTTGCCTTGGCGACGCCCCCGCCGGCCCCGCCGCAGCCGCCTCCGCCATGTCTGGGCCGCCTCTGCCACCACCGCTGCCACCGCCCCCTTCCAACCTCCCTGGCCCACCCCCGCTCCCTCCCCACCCCCTCTCTGCCAACGCCTCCCACCCGCTATTCCCACCGTCACCGCTCTCTACCATCACCACCCACTTATTCATTCATCACCACCAACCCATCTGTAATCTCACTGTCACAGCCACCACCTCTGCTTACGCCACTGCCATTACTACGGTCATTGTTATCACCATCGCAACCACCACGACCATCGCCACCGCCGTCTCTCCTTCCTGTCGCCGAACCGCCCCCTTTGCTGTCGGTGCACCTTGCTTCGCTCCCTTCGCCGTCTGGGTCTCGCTCCTTTCCCAAACTGCTGCCTCCGTCCCGCCCTTGCCACCCTTGCCATAGCCCCCGCCAACCCAACAGTCCTTTAGCTAGCACGACCACCACCACTGCTCCTGCCTCTCGCTCCAGATACTTCCATACTCTCTCCTACACACCTCGCCACCACTACCCAAGACAGTCTCCATCTTCGCTTCCTCTACACCATCTCCAGTACCCAACTCCGACAGCAATGCATTAGGCTGAGTTTTCAGGGACATAATACTTGACCAGACACCATTATTCCAGTGTACCGATCTTACCGCCACCCATTCCTCCTCCTATTCCATTGAGCAAAAAAAAAAAAGTATGTTGTTTTCGGATGAGGTTAAATTTTTTTTACGTCACACGGGCCGCACGACTATTTACTGTAAGATCAGAACAAAGAATGTTAGTTCAAATGTCTTTCAATCAATAGCCATTTCTTGAAACATTCTGCCGTGGAGTTCTCCATCATCTTCTCTCTTCCTTAATTCAAAGCGAGCGGGCTGATTATTTCGTATTTCCAGGGGGAGATAAAAGTCTCAAAACTGTAGTTTCCATTTAACTTGTGTCAACTTACACACGTGGCGGAGCAGCTCGACCTCCCTGAGAGAAGGATCGTTTTCAAGCCGGCGTTCCTCATAGAGAGTGACTGCGCGCCTTCTGCCTTGCGCTTTTCACTCGATTCGCATTCGCACAAAGGCGATCCACTTGTCCTGTTTACAATGACAAATCCAATGAGACTTTGCGGCTGCAATCGCCTCATCTCTGAGCACGCCTAGCCGTGCCGCCACCACCGTCTTCGCCTCCGTCTCCGCCTCAACCTCCGCCGCCGCCGCCGACCCCGCTGCCGCCCTGCCCCCAAACCTGCCCCCGCCCCCGCTTCCGACTCCACCAGCGCCTCCGTCTTCGCCTACGCCTCCGCCTCCGCCTCCGCCTCCATCTCCGCTTCCGTCTTCATCTTCCCTTCCGCCTCTGCCTCCACCTTCGCCTCCCCTTCCGCCTCCGTCCCACGTCCCTGTCCCCGCTACCGCAACCACCCACACCCCCACAACCGCCACTGCCTCTGCCTCCACCTCTACCTCCGCCTCTGTCTTCGCCTTCGCTTCCGCCTCCACCCCCGTCCCCGCCCCCTCCCAAATCGCTCCCGCCTCCACCACCACCACTACCACCACCGCCACTTCCACCGCTATCACCACAGCCATCGTCCCCGCCACTGCCATCACCACCGCTCCCGCCACCGCCACAGCCATCACCCCGCCACCACCGCCACCACCACCGCCTCCACCTCCCCACCGCCGCGTCAAAGCACTTAGGCTGTTGCGTGCGCGAGCCCCCATGGACCACACGCGCGGCCATCCGTCGCCCACCGCCTGATTTATCTAGATTTGATATTCTTAAAATCTCGCGTCACGACCGGACTACTAAATGGGTGTTCACACGGCGACACGTTGAGGGGGTTTTTGTATCGGGCGCTGGGGCTATTGTTCGGAGCTGCCGCGTTCTTGGCGGGCTCGAGGACGAGGGCCCGATTCCAGCCGTCTCGGAGGCGTCTGCCGCCCCCGCGCCCGCCGCCTGCGCCCGGGTCGACCGGCCCCGGCAGCCGCCCCTCGCCCGCCCCCCGTCCATTCCGAACCTCTCGCTTCCGCCGGGTGTGCCGTGGCGTAGTGGTCAGCCCGCTCGCCTTTATCACTGGATGTGTGGGTTCAAGTCCAGACCGATCCGTGTGGAATTGCTGGGGGACATATGTAGATTTTTTTGTCGTTTTATCGGTCTCTCATTCGACCATTACATCATCTTCATTGAAATCACATGATGATCACGAATCCATCAAATCATTCATCTCGGGTAGTAATGGTGAAACGCCTTAGGTACAGAAAATCAGATTAAAGATTACTTACCTACTTGTATCGCCTCGTAGTGACATCTCATAATCCCCATCTTCCAATATAATTTCTACACACACAATCACTTCTCTCTTAAACGTCACCTTCAGAAAGTTCCTCAGAAATAAATACCCAATATGTGATTTCATTTTTTCATTATCTGTTTTGGCGATTGTGCTGTTTTGCTTGAAAGGAAAGGAAATCATTTCTTTTTCCCGTTCTTTATTTTGTAGAACGTACCGCTTTTACATAGTGACAGTTGCCAACTCTTCAACCACCGTCCTTAAAATATTGCCCCCGCGTTCTTCTGTTCCCCATCCTTCCTTCCTCCGCCACCTCCGCCGCCTCCGCCGCCTTTGCCGCCGCCTCCGCCGCCTCCGCCGCCTCCGCCGCCTCCGCCGCCTCCGCCGCCTCCGCCACTGCCTCCGCCACTGCCTCCGCCACTGCCTCCGCCACTGCCTCCGCCACTGCCTCCGCCACTGCCTCCGCCACTGCCTCCGCCACTGCCTCCGCCACTGCCTCCGCCACTGCCTCCGCCACTGCCACTGCCTCCGCCACTGCCTCCGCCACTGCCTCCGCCACTGCCTCCGCCACTGCCTCCGCCACTGCCTCCGCCACTGCCTCCGCCACTGCCTCCGCCACTGCCTCCGCCACTGCCTCCGCCACTGCCTCCGCCACTGCCTCCGCCACTGCCTCCGCCACTGTCTCCGCCACTGCCTCCGCCCCCGCCGCCTCCACAGCCTCTGCCGCCTCCGCCGCCTCCACAGCCTCTGCCGCCTCCGCCGCCTCCACCGCCTCCGCCGCCCCCGCCGCCTCCGCCCCCGCCGCCTCCAACCTCTGCCGCCTCCCCCGCGGCGGCGCGCCGAGTGGCGAGCTGACGTCCGCCGCTACTGCATTCCTGCTCAGCTTTGCCGGGCGGGTATTCTCCGCGCCTTGTCATGTCGAGGGCGCCTGACAGATCCCGCGCGCTCGATGGCGGGGACCGGATTACCGCGCCGTCCTTCCCGTCCTCAGTGCCGCTTCCCAGCGCCCGTCGTCGCCCCGAGGCTGCGTCCGCGATGCTCTCTTCGTGCGCCTGCCTCCTCGGCCTCCTCGGCAACCGAACGGCCGCTTTTCCTTTGTCATCTAGCCTCTTATTAAATCACGGCTACGGAGGGAGAAGTAGTCTGTAGTTAAAGCAACGTTCATGAGTTGCAACATTGGCACAACTCTAAAAATTCCAATTTTGATGTATAAAAGTTATTTTATGACATTTTATAATAATTGTTGGTTACAGAACTCCTATAAAACCTTCTAGTAACGCTCATTGCCCAATTCATTACTATTAAGCGTTTGATACCTGCATTTGAACCACCAGCGATAAATGTAATGAAGTTTAACTCTGAGACTTAATGTTCCATGTTGTGCCAATATTGCGGCTCATTAATGAAATAAATCAAAATTAAGTTAGCTCTGGGAATATTTTGGACCTACTTCGTTAATAAATGTTGTTGCATGATGTGGTACGAAAATCAAACAAATTGGTTTTCTTTTTAGTATTTACTTTTATAATTTTGTCAGAATACGTCCAAACTCTGTATTTTAGTGTTGCAACATCTTTCTCAACAGCTTCCCGCCTTACAAAAAAAAATGTTTTTTGAAAAAATTCCCATCTGTGATTTACATGCTGTTCAAATTCCCATCTGTGGTTCACATGCTGTCGCAAACAGCTAACACCGATGAACGATTTTTTTATTGATTTAAAAAAACGTTATTCCGCAATATCGAAAACTCACCTTGTATGGTTACAATTCAATGTTCATGCCATGTATACGATAAAGCTATGATGGCTTGTATGCTTCCATCCTGTCTCTGGCCTCCATGCCACGTTTCTCCTCTGTTGCCTCCCATTTGTGACTCGACGCCTTCTCGCCTCAGTTGCCCACCAATCTCCTCGCTGACTTCGTCACCCGGCTGTCTCGACAAAGTTCGTTATCCGAGTAGCAGCTTGAAGGATACTCCGTTTCATAATCTTGGCGGGCTGAAAAGAATACTAAGCCACTTAGGTGCAGCGTGCGACATACACACACATTCTTGGATAGGTTTTAGTGTGCGAGACAAGGGTCAGGCTAATTCCAAAAATACCAACACCCCCAAATAAATAAAGAAATAAATAGAAATAATAAATACAAGAATAACGTATAAAAATAATATATTTATTTAGAAAATAAAATGTTTATAATATATTCTATTGCAATTGCAATGACTAGTTCTTTTTAATGTAAATACTTTTTACCGCGTTTTAATCCTCATAAAAGATCTCTGCGATATTGTCCATAGCAAAATCAACGGAGCAGGCCACACATGTGGTAAGTTTTGACGAAAACGCAAACTGAAACATTGCATCAAAAATTAAAATGGTTAAAAGAGAAAGTGTTTACTTATAAAAATCACCATATTTTCTGCAGACTGATAATACTTTAAATTCCTAAATAATTCCAATCATACTAAATTTCGAATTTGAACGAAAATCTTCACTGAAAAGAAGTGAAAAAACTATTGCTTTTTACAGAAATATTTATTTACTAGAACACTTAAAACAAGTAGTTACCATCTGTTAGTAGGCCAACACGTTGAATTATTACCTATCAATAAATTATTTAAACACTGACAACTGAAAAAGTATTTAATATATTTGTTCACCATATTCAGATTAATATTGATATATTGAACAGATGTAGACAAAATGGGGAAAAAACTATAACATTGCAATTTAAAAGTTTGATAATAAAATGTATATCAATATTAATGAATTCATTTACAATTATATTTAATAAAAGTTGGATACCATTTTCCATTATCAAATATTTCGTTCAACATAAGTTCCTGGGCTTTTTCTGTCTTCTTGTGTCTCTTCATCTTCGCTAGTCCTTGCCTCCTACCCCTACAAACATTTTCCACCGACGCACTCTCGACTCCATGTCAACTTTCTTTTGATGCGGTTGTTCCCTGCCATACCGCAGGGCATTAGAGAACTTCTTGTTCGTCCCTGGTGATTTGTCACAAAAAAACTCCATTCATTGTGTGTCGTTTGACCTCGATCTCCGTCGCCGATCGATCGCGGGATTTACAGAAACGTCCAATCACCGGGTGATCACTGGGCAGCCCTAATCCGGAATGATGTATGGTTGAGCGCCCGCCTTGTCACTTCTCGCCGACTGTCTTGTCACGCTCCTGTGAGCTCCGGGGCAGACTTTCTAGAGACAGAAACGACAGATCGATTTAAAAAATTCAACTTCACGTGTGCTTCTGGAGTTGAGGACAGTGCGTCAAGAAATAATATTCATGAAAAAATACTTCTGAAACCACATGTTCTTGTTTAAAGATGACGCAATATCTCACATTAAATTGCTTAGTCGTGTTAGTGATAATAATACAACGTTTACAATTACAAGTTATTAAGAATAGTACTTTCCTTTTTGATATAGTTTGAACGTCACGTCCTTTAGTATATCGCGTCATTTTTGCAGCTAAGAGATTTTTATGTGTGAAGTTATGGATGACATCCGTAAATTAGGAAACTTCTCTTTGTGATTAGGAAGACTCGGGGAAAGTTTTCTTGAAATGGGATTATTATTATTATTATTATTATTATTATTATTATTATTATTATTATTATTATTATTTTTACTATTAATAATAATAATAATAATAACAATCAAAATCCCAAAATTTGTTCTGTAAATGGCTTAAAAGAACTTTCACAAGCTCTCAAGTTATTTAAAGGACCTGAGTTCTCACAATTAACCAACAATCCCTAGATAAGCTTGTTAGGAAGCTAGTTTCAATCTAGAACTAATATTATATTATTCGTCAACCTGCATCTTTAATTTTGTATTTACTAACAACAACCACAAAATAATAATAATAATAATAATAATAATAATAATAATAATAATAATAATAATAATAATAATAACACTTAATTAATAATAACACTTGACTAAGATCCCAGGCTGCAGTAAGCACTATGACACTTGACTAAGATCCCAGGCTGCAGTAAGCACTATGAAATCCAGGATATCGTACTCTATGGTACGGCGCACATTTTGCGCAAGGTGTTGTAGAACCAAATAGATCACCGAATCTACACCTTAGGAAGCTGGGTGCAACCTGGTGTGGATTTTCGTTTACTACTGGAACCCAAGATCATTCACCGTGAGAAAGGAAGATAATAATAATAATAATAATAATAATAATAATAATAATAATAATAATAATAATAATAATAATAATAATAATAATAATAATAATAATAATAATAAATGTTCTTCTTGTAACTTCTTTGCGTGGGTGAGGAGTGAGGAGAGAAGCGCCCGCCCCGGTCACCCGCTGCCAATCCACTCCGCGCCGTCCCCAGAGGCGCCTCGGCGCTGCTCGAGCGGCCGCCCATGACGATGTTGATGCGCTCGGTCTGGGTCGCGGCCCCCGTAAATGACGTCATTAAGCCCCGGCCACTCGCCCGGTGACGCAGTTCTGGTCGGCCGAGCGCCTGCGCCTGCGCCGACTGCATTACGGCTCGTCTGCACTTACAACCTCGTGGTGGTGCTAAGCCATAGCAAACGCGTTCGGAACGTAGCTTCTCTGAACAATACCCGGCGAATGACGGAGCAGTACCCAAACAAATGGGCCACGCGATATTTCCTTCCTATTCATTGTCCTCTCCTCTCCCTTATCACACATACACACACACAATTCACACTTTTATGTCTTACACCACCTCACGTTTTGGGAGATCAGTCGGGAGCTTAGGACTTTCCCTGGCTGAGGCGGTGCCTCCCTGGTGTGAAATAAAAGGAGGGGGAAATCCCGCGCAAGCTGGGGTACAGGTCAGCGTCGGATCTCACCGTCTAGAGGGGGAGAAACACTGACACATCCTGGGATAAAACATTCACTACCCTAACGGGACTAAAGACCTTAGCAGTTCATGTGCCTGGGAACGTTAATCAATCAATCATTTGATACTGTGAATAAACCGTTATTGTCATTGCTACTGTATCTAAAACACAGACACTTAAATGCATACTCCTTACCATCCCTCATCCCCCCAACATGGGCTATACTACCAAGAATTTATACTTTGGCCCCACACGGTCTTCCAACGTTATCACTTAATGTTATTCTCGGGAAGCGACATAAAGGAAATTCAGAATTTGTGAATTTGAATTATTTCTTGGAGGCTATTAAATTCATTGCTCAGGAAAGATGTTGTTTTGGGGTTTGATTGGACATGTACTTTGTACGCGGTACTGAGAGTACGTTGATTGCAAGTAAATTAAATTACAGGAACAAGCTTTGGCGGTTATGGAAGTTCTGGTCCCGGGTCATGGGGAAGACAAATGACGTCGTTAAAGTTTGAACTCTCATGTGACGCACTTCCGGTAGAACGAGGCGCCAGCGCCTATCAAATGTCCGTCGCATGGAGCGGAAGAAGAACATAGTCGTGAACAACGCGGTTATTTTATCGCGTTAAACGAAAAGACATTTGATTTTATGGCAGTCTTCGCATAAAACTCGTTAGTATACCTACACACGAAAAACACTTCACTTCCTGCACGTGTCTCTAATTTATTTTCTTATTAAAGGTAACTTTAAGAAATATATTAAATATCTCCTGATAACATCAGAAAAGCCAGATGATGAATACAACCGGCCCGAAAAGCAGTCCCAATAAAAATTTTTCACAGACCTGTGTTCACATAACTCTAAGTCGGCAATTCTTCTCCTAGACCTACCCTCATACCTCGTCTGGCAGATCGCCAGAAACAAAACTTCGATTAAAAGAGAAAAAAAAATTCAAGCTGGTTCACCATCACTTTCGCGGCTGCAATACGCGGTAGAGCACACGTTCGGAGACAGAGTGAGTGCATGAGGAGGCGTGGATTCGCAAACCGGTGGGTATAATTCACGTTGTCACGTTTGGCTTTATCAACTCGCTTGCGCCCATTTCCCCTCAATTATTCAAATGCCGACGCTGCAATCAGCGCGATAATCTTCCCGCGTCGGCCTTGTGCATTAGCATAATGCGGACGCATGCTTGTCCACGCCTTCGCGGTCGTAAGTGGTGGACGGAGACACTAGGCGTTGTGTCATTTGCAATGGCGGGCAGCCTCCGAGTCGGTGCGTGTTGCCATGATGTGTTGTCATTCTGACCTCTACTCTCTCGCAAATCAATCAATTCGCAAAGGAATATTTTTTTATTATTGTGTGAGAAATATGAGAAATTTTTGGGGCAACACATTTTCTTTGATGTCAAATGATGTTGAGGTTTGTGAATATTGAAATCTAAAAATTGTAAATAAGAAAATATATCATTATAAATTTTGGAGAACGTAAAAAGTTTAGAGAAAATTCCGCAGTGGGAGCAGAGATATTGTGCTATAATGATTGTGTTACTATGATACCTCTGCTATCCTGAATTTATAACGTTAAACATATTCTCCTGTTAGCTGCAGCTATCTTTTCCTATATGTCTACATTGCCTTGAGCAGAGAAAGATAAACAGAAAAACTAATTTATGTTCCCCAGTTCATCCTTATTTCTATTAACGCTCAACACCGTAGAAATGTAAGAATGAACGACGTACAAATGAAAGTCTGTAGTGTTTTAATTTTCATTTAATTTTGTTTTGTCCTTTTATTTGTATCACTTTCTGTGATAAAAAAGTAAATAAAAAATTATGGGAAGCACTGTCCAATTTGTATTCCCAATTTTAGGTAGTTTGGTATGATATCTCTTAAGTGTTATTTTGGATGACAAACTCGGAAACAATAATGATAATCCACGATATATGAAAAGCAGAACCATAACAAAATTTTTAAAAACTAATTTGCAACAATTTTAAAAACACTATAAAGAAAATCGACTAAAGTCTTAAAATCTTAGACAATAGAATTTAAACTTTTTTGAAAAACCTTTCTTCCCTTCCACATTATATCAAGTAGGTGCGACATACATGTACAGCACGTGAGAAAACCTTTTCACGTAGCCTGCAAATGAGATACTTCCCTTCTCTACGAGCGTGTCTAGAGCAGTATTACGACTTAACTAGACGTAATTAAGGTCGGATAGCGCAGTTTCCTGAAGGCAGAGGAACCTCTCAGCACAACTGGACAGTTTATAGGGTTCTCCCAGCAGCAGCAGCAGCAGCAGAAGCAGAAGCAGAAGCAGGAAGCGTAGGGGGTTGGGTGTGAATAGTTTGCCTATTACCGGAGTTCTCGGTATCGGCCTATTCTTAACCACACCCCCACACGCCTACAACGTTCACCGGCGCCTGCTTGTTTCAAAGGTGTTGTGTCCAGGCAGCACCGGGTCATAACCCTCCCCCTTCACTCCCCCCTCCCCAAACGCTCCCCCGTTTTACAGTCTTCTGTTTTTAAACACACCTTTTATTGCCTGCCATGATAGCACCGGCACCCTCCACCTAGAGGAGCTGGTAAAAGCGATATCACGCCTGGCGATTCTAGCGACTGCCCGCGTTGCACGTTGTTGGCCGTGAAATACTGCTAGGCGGCTTCCGGTTGTCGCTAGGTGGGACTCGGAGAAGGGCGTGGGTTTGCGCGGAAAGACAAATAGATTGTTAAATTCATGGGCTGGTTTGTAACAGCAGAGCTGCATCCGCCGTTGCTGTTGCTACTGTTGGTGATGCAGTGAAGTGTACGGGAAAAGGACTGTGAGGTATATTTCTGCCTGTTCGATCCACAGAACGTGAAGGAAGGAAATATTTCCCAATGAACCTGTGGTTAGAATCACTAATGCTGGCAGCTAGAAAAGGAATAAGTTACTAAAGAAACGTCGCTCGAAAATGTTAAAAATTATAATAAAAAATAATTTAAGAAGAATATGAAACCGGGAGCGGTAGTTCAGTGCATCAACTGATGTCACTGCAGCGCCTCTGACCGGGATGTCCGAGGTTCGAGTCCTGACGGCGGCAGGATCTTCGACACTAGCTTTTCAGCTAGGTGGAGTTCAGTCGCTGTCTGGAGGAGAATTCTAGTGGCCGGCTGCTCTGATCGGTAGTTTACTGTAGTTTCTCCGATCAACGCCAGGCGAATGCCAGAGCAGTACCCTAACAAACGGGCCACGGACAGCGCGCGATCTTTCCTTCCTCTACCTTGTCCTATCCTCTCCCCTTACACACACACTTACACTAACATGCACTACACTACCACATATCTGGGAGACCGGTCGGGAGACTAGAGCTTGTCCCGGCTGGGGCGGTGCCCCGCTGGTGGGAGAGTCCTGGTTAAGGGGAAACCCCGCTAGCCGACGGTAGGACGGATCTCGCCGTCCAGCGGGAGAAGATCACCGCCATCTCCCGAGGAAAAACCATGCACTACACTTACGGGGCTAATGAACTAAGCTGTTGACGCGCCCGGAATCACCAACCAACCAAAGAATATGAATATACTTGATTCATGATAATTTATTGATGAGAATAATGTTATAGGAAATCACTTGAGTTCCTTTACGTCACAGGATCTTGGGCCTTTAAGACAACAAGCGATGCTATCCGAATTTGATATACCTCTAGGTATAGGGATACAATTCCTGATCACCCTGCTTGAAGAGCAAGCGAGTGCGCAGCAGGTTTTCTTGGGGTTACCCCGTTTACCCTGCCACTCATTTCATTATTTCTCCATCACTCAAATCATCAAAAATCGTCATTGTTGACATCATTATCAATCCATTAAAACTATTCATCCGAGATTATGCCTAAAATGCATTGTGCACTGAAGATCATAATTTATTATGATCTTCAGTTCCTAATGCCTTTTAGGCCTAATAGCCACGTTTGGTGAGTCACAGCTGCTACCCTTAGCAGTGCCATTCTGTTAAGAAATGAAAGCCTTGGGGCAGCAACAGTGTAAGCCACAGCTGCCACACCACGCGACCAACTATTTTTAAGCGTTAATATCTCTATTTTGGTGAAAGTGTGGCTTATATTGTTTCTATACATATCGTTGTCAACTTGGTTTAGTAACAAAATGAGACTCACTTGAACCCAAATCGAGATATTAAGATTTAGGGACAGCGTGAAGCTTGTGGCTGGTGTGGCTTACCTTCTTACTCCCCAACACTTCAATTGAAGGGTTTGGCTCTAGATATCTCTATGCTACATCGTGTTTACCCGGAGAAATATAAAAATAAAGTTCAGTACTCTGTCTCTCGACCACAGAGTATTGGACAAATATTTCCGTAATACAGTATCATTTGTTATTACACCAGATCCTATACCAATCTGTCGTCACTCGCCACAGAGTAAAGAACCATTTTTTTTTCATAGCACAGCGTCATTTGTTGTTACACCAGCGTCACAGAACGTATAGAAATAAGGAATAATCGATCTGGCGAGTATGTTAGAACGATTATCTTAATTTTGACGGCATAAAGTGGCGTAAGACTGTGTTTAGCCGATTCCTCTAATTGAAAGAAACGCGTGCGAAGTGCGTTTCTCGTGCCCGTGACCGCCGCAGCCTGGATACAGAGCCCGGCCGTCCGGAGCGCGCGTCCTGCATCGCGCTTTAACTGTACCGCGGAGTTTCTCGCGGAGCCTCGCGGGAAAGCGCAGCGCATATTTCCGCGGATTACGAACTAACCCCGCGCGCGGGCTCCCGGGCCCAGCGGACGCGTTTTTCCGCGGCCTCCTGCCACCGTCAGGCGCGCGTTCCCGCGAGAGACAATGGGCTCCCCCGCCCCCGCTCCCGCTGCCCACGCCGCCGCGCTGCCAACTGCCGTTGCCGACGGGGCCGTAACCACGGCTGCCCCCGGACATGCTCCTGCTCTCGCCCGAGCCCGCCCCAGCCCGCCCCAGCCGGACACATACCGACCCATTCCGACACATCCCGACCCATGCCGACCCATTCCGACCCATTCCGACCCATCCCGACACATCCCGACCCATCCCGACCCATCCCGACCCATCCCCGACCCATTCCGACCCATTCCGACCCATTCCGACCCATTCCGACCCATCCTGACCCATCCTGACCCATTCCGACCAAAACCGACCCATCGCAACCCATCTCGCCCCATATCAACCCATCCCGCGCCACCCCGACCCATCCCGACCCATCGCAACCCATCCTGCTCCATCCGATACATTCCGCCCCATCCCGACACATCCAGCCCCATTCCCCACATCCTGACACATCCTGACACATCCTGACACATCCTGACACATCCTGACACATCCCGACACATCCCGACACATGACACATCCTGACACATCCTGACACATCCTGACACATCCTGACACATCCCGACACATCCCGACACATCCTGAAACATCCTGACATCCCTGACACATCCTGACACATCTCGACACATTCCTACACATCCTGACACATTTCGACGCATTCCGACATATTCCGACACACATCCTGACACACACATCATCCGACACATCCCGACCCATCCTGACCACATCCCTGACATCCTGACACATCCTGACACATCCTGACACATCCTGACACATCCTGACACATCCTGACACATCCTGACACATCCTGACATATCCTGACACATCCTGACACATCCTGACACATCTGACACATTCCACACATCCCGACACATTTCGACACATTCATATTCCGACACATCCTGACACATCTCGACACATCCTGACACATCCTGACCCATCCATCCTGGACACATCCTGACCACATCTGACACATCCCGACACATCCCGACACACATCCTGACACATCCCACACACATCCTACACACTCCCTACACATCCCGACACATCCCGACACATCCCGACACATCCCTGACACATCCCACTCATTCCGCTATTCATCCCGACCTATTGGAACTCACTCCGACCCACTTCGATTGGATTTGTTAACGTCTCCTCCATTCCACCTCCACTTCCGCCTCTTCCTCTGCCATCGCCTCCGCCCCCACCCCACCATTACCGCCACCACCCCAATATCGCCACCGCCTCGACCACCTCCTCCTCACCGCCGTTGCCATCGTTACCGTCACCACCACTGTCACCGTCACCATCCCTATCCCCATCCTCACCAGCGTTTATGCCTTCGCCAAAACCGTCTCCACCGTATTGAGGCGCCGCTAACCGTCCTGACATTGCTACAGTCCCCAGCTCCCCAGCCTCCGCTTTCATCAATGCTACTGTGCCGCCAGCCTCACTGCTTGTACAGCCACCGCTACCGCAGTCATCATCACTAGGCCCGGATTTTAATGACCTAAAATCAGCGAAATATGCAAGCATTTATGATCTAAAACCTTTCAAAATATGACCTTAAAAATAAAATATGACGTTATACAAGTTTATTTTTTAAACTCCTGTTGATATTTTAGGTATAACATAAATACAAAATTCACTCAAGAACAGATCGTGAGTATGGTACATACGGTTTGCAGTCTTTGGAACTAACTAAAATTATTACATTAAAAAAGCGTGTGTCTGTAAAACAAATAATCCTGTTTCAAATAATGCTGAATGGTATAATTTGTTGAGTTTATTTGTTACAATATCACCTGATACATTGTCATCTTTCTTTTAAATTGATTTCTATACAAGTTCTGAAGTAGTAAGATCAACGAACGACTCTCGCATCTAAGAAATATTTATTATTTACGATTTATTTGCTTATTTTTCCTTATTTACTTCCTCATCATATCCATTCATGTCTTTTCTCTACTCTTTCATCACTGCTGTCCCCATTCCCACCCCGCGTCCACAGCCATCTCATCCAGCGTGTTCGACCCCGCCTTCCGCACCCGCCGTAAGCAGGACCCTTGCCAAGAAGCAGTCACCGGGAGAGATTGACAGATACACAGGTAGGCGTTCCCCCGGCCGCACTTTTTTTATTTGTTTCTTCTTTTCTTCCCATGTTTCCCTCGGATGGCTCCGGCTTCCTCTTTCTCGTCCCTCCCCTTCCCCCTCCGACATCTCTCTCACTCTCTCTCTCTCTCGCTCGGCTCATCAAGTCGGACTGGTTAGGTATTTCTTCCCTGCTCCGCAGACACACGAGGAACAAGATGCGGAGATAAGCTAATGCCAGGCCCTTGAGTGAGCTTTTAGGTAACTTTATAGTTTACACCTGGACTACACGAGGCAGACGCGCGCCTCAGAGCGTGTGGGATCGGAAGGCGACACTCAGGCACGTGGGGATCCCATAGTTCTTGCTGGTGGTCGTTGTGTTCGCCTCGTGGTTCTCGTGGGCGATCCAGGAACAACACCCTTTTCATGTACTTGCGTGCTTTTTTTTTTGTCCACCGTTATTTTGCAACGGGACGAAAAATACGGCAAAAACAAACATTGTTGCCATTTCTAACCGGCGTCGGTCATTATGCGTCTTCCTCTTCGCATTAATAATAATTTGTCCGTCTGCCTCGGGGACTGGCAGTGGCAGCTAGTGGCTTCGCCGTTGCCACTAATACCAACTTGGCCTCCTCAGTCGTGTTCACGACATCACCGTTAATGTTGACGCCATTGTCAGTGATATTGGTGTTCTCGGCACCTTTTCGCCGAGAGAGGTGGCTCAGTGTAACAAACGGATGTCATTGCAGTATCTCTGACTGGGAGGTCCTAGGTTCTTGTCCCGACAGTGCCAAGATTTTCGACACTAGCTTGTCAGCTAGGCCGAATTCAATCGCTGTCTGGAGGTGAATTCTAGAGGACGGCTGTTCTGATCGGTAGTTTCCCGTTATTTCTTCGGTCAACACCAGGCGGATGCTGGAGAAGAACCCTAACAAACGGGTCACGGACTGCGCGCGATCTTTCCTTCCTCCTCCTAGTCGCATTCTCACCCCTTTCACCATTATGCACTACACTACCACACATGGTGGGAGATCGATCGGGAGCTTAGAGCGGATGGGGCAGTGCCCCGTTGGTGAGAGATACCTAGTTGAGGGAAACCTCTCTAGTCGACGGTAGGTCGGCGCCGGATCTCGCCATCCAGCGAGGGAAGATCAGCCCTACCTCCCGAGAAAAACGTGCACTACGCGTACGGGAATCATGACCTCGTTAGTTGATGCGCCCGGCATCGCCAACAATCAACCAACAAATCGGTACCTTTTCTGCTCTTGAAATTAATCTCTTCTTTCATCATTAGTATAATTATAGTCATAACCAAGTGAAATGACTCCGTCGCCAACTCCTTCTACCCCACAACCCTCACAGTCATCACCATAACCATAATCAGTAGAATTACTTTCATCCCCTGTATTAACCCGCCGCCCTCACGGCAAGAAAACCACCATAATTATAACCATTGTCACGTCCATTGCCGGCGTTGTCACGTCCACATCAACACCACCAGAATCCCCACCGTCTCTCTCATCCCCTGAATTGAATTGAATTGAATACTTCGTATTCGCCGCTTCAGACTTCACAGTCGCCGCCAACAGCTCCGCTGACGCAGCGTCATCTGGCGGGGACAGTCCAACATGGCGTGCTTAAGCGTTTGCGAGTTCATGAATTTCCCATTCGCAACCTCTTTTGAGTTGCACTCCCAGAAGCTCTTTCCCTTGGCGACTAATATATGAGGGAAAAATTGACAGTTACTTGCCGCCTATTTGCCTGAAGGGGTTGGTAGTGAATTACTCAAGGAGAGCACGCCACCCGAAAAGCTTTTGTTTGATCTACGGGGCACATTAGCTTGACGTACGCGCCTTCAAGGCAATGCGATGAAATTATACATCTTCGAGGAATTATGAAAGGACGAAAAGACAAGAGCTGGATGAGAAAGAGAGAGGGAAAATGAAATCGTGGGGAAACGTAACTATCTTGTCGGCTGTCAAGGCTCACTGCCGCACAGGGTGGTTCGCAAATAACTTGACTGTAAGTTTTTTTTCTTGCTCCAGTAACGTAGGTATTTGAAGTTGCGTTCAAGAACTCGGAGGCGAAGGATTTGGGTTAAAGTCCAAACTAATGCACAAGTGTTTTACTGCAAGTGTTCTAATGCACATGTGGTTACGCGGTTGTGCAATTTAAAATACCGTATATATCATCTGAGAATCATTTCACTCATAATCGATATCTTACCACATTTGAAGCAGTAAAAAGCAATGTCAGACCGTCGTATAATCATATGCCCAGGAAAGAGATAATGTAATCCTCCTCGCTCCCCTTGGTTCGATAATTTATGTGACACTCGTGTCATTTCATCACATGTTTCGTTTAAGTAAGATTTCTGCTTTCTGTAGTGGTTCATGGTTTGTTCTATGATTATTTTAATTTTTTAAACAATATGCCATTTTTTGTTAATTTTTCTTTCCGTCATCTTCGACACTTGGAATTTCCCTAAAGGAAGTAAAATAGATTTTGATCGTCAACTATGCTTTACGAAGAACTAATCAACATATTTTATTAGTATTCGATAAAACTGAAAAATAAGTGCTTATTTTACTTCACTGGGAAAAAGATAATTCGCCATTTTTTATAATAAATGTGCGTCTCCTCTATACGGAATTGGGGTTATAACTATACAGGTCTTATTATCTGTTGAAATCGTTTCACACAGCGCAATCACCTTAAATAAAACCGCCGTCTACAAGCGTGCGTATTGCGTAAAAGTAACAAAATGCTGGTGTTCGCCCTCCCTTCCCTTTGTACCTCGTAAAACCTATTAGAAGACGGAAAATTGCCGCGCACGCCCTCTATCATTACGCCTGCTCTCGTAACTCCAAATTCGATGTCAAATAACGTCCTTGTTTTAAATCGCCTCTCCATATTAGCGGGGCTGACAACCGATTCGCTCTAAATAGGAAGGTGTTGCATCCAATGAGCTACGCAATTCACGCCCAGATCCCTGTGCTGGCTTCTGTAGCAACGGGTTGGTCTTATTCCACTCGGCACTATCTTCATTAGCACGGTATTACTGCGACGCGAAGCAGACTTTCATTCCGGCAGATCGTTAAACAGGTGTCGACTAGGAAATGATCCATTTGGAAAATGAGCGTTACATTAATGGAAACTGCTTGAGAGGCCCATCCGTCGCTTCAATAAATGCAATAAAAAGAAGAAACTGACAAAGGTGCGTATAAAACGAGACCTCTCCGCCAGTTTAATGTCCTAAATAATGTCTCACACATTTCAGATATCGATGTTTTGGCAATAAGCTGGTTCTTAAAAGGAAATTAATTAAAATAAAGTACCATTAATGACCCCAGAAAGCATTTTTTTGTTCTATTGCCTTTGATCAAACATCAAGGTATGCTAGATTACTTTAACAAAAGTTTGGGTCTACTCAGCTGTTAGCCACACAATTCGTATCTGAACGTCTTAGGTAGATATGAAATGAATAATTTATTTTTTCATTCAAAACGTTTTCTCGAAACACGAACAACGGATTTCTTATTTACATATCCATGACACATCAAGGATATTTCTCGATTCAAGAAACTGAATGACTTCTCACCTGCTGCCCTGGACGCATTGAAATGGAAACTAATCCTTTGTTAGTCACCTCTTTGTCTGCAATAATATCACACGGAGTGAGGTGAGCGTCAATCACAGTCTATCATCTGTTTAATTTCGCATTCAGCCTTGAAATTATACCAATTCAATGAAATTGTGATTCCTGAACACTAATATCTTTTTTATTTCAATTTTATTTTGAAAGATGTTAAATACTATGCATCAGGATCAAACCGTCTTGTATGAAATTTGACTTCATCTAGTTTTTACTTTGTCTTACTTACTGTTTTTACTTTGTGAAATGAATTGGCTGGGGTTTGAATTGAAAGGAAAGATTCTACACAAAATGTATTGAGTCGATGGATTAGATAATTAAAAACTATTATATATTCACCAACGACACCATCGTCAACGCCACCATCACCACCGCCATAATAACCACCATTTTCATCACTTCCATTTCCATCACTACCACTTCCATCACCACCACCACCACCATCTCCACACCCACCATCACCTCCACCACTATCACCACCGACACCAACACTTCCTCCACCACCACTTCCATCACCACCGACACATCGTCATCGCGAGGCCCACTGGCGCGGGGCTTCTTTTTGTGCCAAATCGTAAAACCCCCCTTAAAAGAGGGTCTCCGGCTTCAGTAATTGCGGGAGCGCTAATTGGAAGGAAAATTTTAATTTCGGTCGTAAAAGGTCGAGGAGCGCGCGGCCGCGGAGAGCGATCGGCCGCGAGGCGCAGTTTGTGTTTATTTTGAAATTATGCAAATTCCATGAGTAGCCGGCGCAGGAAGTTGTCAGCTCAAGAACTTATAGCTTCATTTAGGAAACTTCTTAGGCGCTCCATGGACTGTGGATGAGCGTTGGTTTTGAGACTCGGAAGTAGGCACGCAAGAAGGCTTCATTCACACTGTTTTGTTGCGAGGTTTTTAGTGAGAAATTCAGCAACCAGGAACGGCCAACTCATTAAAGTTGTGTTCATGATTACTTCGTAAAGATTACATGGCCTTGAGCGTAGATTGTATCGTACTCCTCAAAAGACGCTAACGGTTGAAAGAAATATTTAAAAAGGCTTTCCCTAAAATAAAAAAAATCGCAAATAAATTAAAATATATTTGATTTCAATATTTTGCTCTTGATTTCCTCGTATGTAGGAAGAGAATTACTGAAAACATATGACGCTAAATGTGTTACAATCGCTCATTTAATAAAAGCAAAAAAGTGAACACCAGAGGGGGGGCTCGCTGGTGGGAGATACCTGGTTGGGGAAAATCCCGTTAGCTGACGGTAGGTCGGCGACGGACCTGGCCATCCAGCGGAGGACCACCACCACCACCTCCTCTCGAGAAAAAAACACGAACTACACTTACGGGACTAATGACCATAGTTGTTGACGCGCCTGGAATCTCAATCAATCAATCAATCCAGTGACGCTAGCTAAACAATCGCCCAATGATGAACCAGTGCTCCAGTCCCAGCAATTGTTCCAGCAATGACCGTAATAGTTTACGCGTCCGGAATCACTAACAACCATTCAACCCTTATCAATCATTTGAAAACATCGGCGTCGATGTCGCAACCAGATCCAGAGTGGACGAAGTGAGAACAGTGTGAGACTGCGCGGAGTATTTTCGGCGCCGCGCCCACCCCGACGCGCGTTGAGCACGTTCCATGGCGCAGCGTCCTCATGACGGGGTCCACGAGCACTTCCCGGGCGCAGTAAGCAGCGCAGCAGCTGCGCCTCGCATCAACACTCGCTGCCAAGTTCCGCCCTCGCTTGTTCCCACTGCGCTCCGCTCGGCCTCTTGGCAGCCCTTTTAGTCACTCACTCATCCTCCCGCACTCACGCTGAACTCAACTTACCACTCATCCACCTATTCAACCATGCACTCGACAACTTGACAACCACTCAACCAACCTCTCAAATAACCACTCAATAACAACTGGGCAGTCAATTAACCAACCAACAACAAATGGACAAAGCACTTAACCAACTACTGAAAAAATCGCTCAACCAACTACTCGACAACCACTCAATAACTACTGAAGAACAACCTAACCAAAGTTTCAACAAGCAATGAACAAATCACTTAATCAATCACTGAACCAACCATTCAAGCAACTAACTACTCGACAACCATTCAACCAACCACATAAACAAATTCACAACAAACCACTCAAACAACTAGTCAACAGACAACTCAGTCAACCACTCCACCAACCATTTAGACAAGGTCTCAACCAACCACTCAACCGACAACTCAACCATCTCTACAATCGACAATCCGTTTACGTTTTTGGAGTATAATCCTTTAAGCCTTTACATTTTCTTCCTATTTATATTTTATATTCGGCTAAACCCAGAACTCAATGCACATGCTCATTTATTCACTCACGTTATAACATTTTTTGTTATAAGCATTTTCAGGTTTTACAAAGTTCAGTTCGCACTCTATATTTGTATTGGTGGCGTAAGAAAATAAATTTAATACTAATAACTTAATTCTAAAAACGTTATAACGTTATAACATTCACAAATATATAAATAATCTCTAATTGAGAAACATAATGAGAAGCAGTGGTAACACACATCAAAAATTAATTAAAAGACCTCACTTACTCTATTTTCCACTCTTCCCACCGCCTTCTCCTATTCCAACCTACCCAAACCGCAACACCGCTACCCCGCGCACCGAAATCCAGTTTAGACGTCATAATACGTCGCGGGGTGTTGTGACGTCACATTCGCCACGTTACGTCGCGCCACCAGCAGCGGCGTTGGCGGCGGAGGCAGGCGGCTTTTGTGCAGGGCTAACAGGCGTGCCGCCCGGCGCGGCAGGCGCGTACCGGGGAGCACGGCCAGGCGGGGAGGCAGGGACGTGCCACATGGTCCCTCCGTCACGGTCGCGCTCCCGCTTTGATTGTCACATTATAATACTGTCTCCGCGCCGCTGACGGCCTGACTGAGCGGGCGAGCTTCATGGGTAGACATCGCCGCCGCCGCCGCCGCCGCCGCCATCGCCGCTGCCGCCGCCGCTGCCGGACGGAGGCGGGTGTTGGCGATGGTGGTGGTGGAGGAGGAGGAGAGAAATCGGGGTGCGGGGCCACGCTCGGTGGAGCCCCAGCTGGGGGTGTTGGTGGAAGCTGGTGTGGAGAAGTGGAAACAAGTTGCAGGGGCTACAGAGGACAGTGAACGGGCGTGAGAAATGTAGCATGTGGAAATGTAAGAGTTGGAATTTTCGAGGAAAGCCAAATGAATCGTGGATGATAAGGCACGTGCATTTTTTTAATTCTGTAAAAAGGTTAATTGAGGTTAGATAGGTAACAAGGTATGGTAGGAAAAAAGTTAAAGGAGAATCAACTTTTAGATCTCATTCTCATTGAGGTACATTTTAATAATGATATTATGGAAAGAATAACTAAATAAAAATTGAACGAAGTACATAATATGCGCAGCTCTTGAGATATTAGTGGTTAAAATAAATTAAATAATTCCATTTAGTATTTTCGTTACAAAATGAGTTATTTTGATTAGTTTGAAATGAAGTCGAGAATGTATGGAGTTTAAATGGAAGTACACTACAATTATCATTTGAGCCGAATACTTTGATCAAATTAAAATATTCAAGTCCCCGTTTAGTACACTTAATAGTATAAACAGTGCCTCAGTACGTGGACAGCCAAGATCCCGGTCCTCCACCATCACCACCATCACCCTCACCACCCCCATCAGCACCGCCACTATAACCACCATTTCCATCACTCCCATTTCCATCACTACCACTTCCATCACCACCTCCACCACTATCACCACCAACACTACCACCTCCACCGCCCTTTCGCTCAGAACCGAAATTCAGCCACATGTGCTGCGGGGGATCCAGTGCCCGTGCGGCGGCAAGTTAACAGCTCGGCGCGTGGCGTGGCGCGGCGGGGCGGGGCAGGGTGGGGTTGGGGGGGGGCGTGAACGGGGGCGCAGGGTCGCGGGGGCGCGCGCTGCCGCCCGCGACAAGTGACCGGTCCCGAGAGGCAGCTTCCGACAATGAATCACGCGCCCCGCCGCCGCCACCGCCTCCGCCGCGTCGCTCTCTCCACGCCCCGCGCGCACGGTTCCGGAACGCGTTCGCTCTTTGTGGGGCCTCCGCCTCCGCCTCCGCCTCCGCCTCCGCCTCCGCCTCCGCCTCCGCCCCGGGCGGGAGCTGTGTTACGCCCGGCACGCTCTCCCCGCCGCCGCCGCTGCCACCGCCGCTGCCACTGCCGCCACCACCGCTACCGGTGTTCTGAGGTTGGCCCTTTCGCTCAGAGCCTTCGAACCGGGAGAGATGGCTCAACTGTTGTCACTGCAATTCCTCTGACTGGGAGGTCCTAGGGTCGAGTCCCGACAGTGGCAGATTTTTCGACACTAGCTTGTCAGCTAGGTTGATTTCAGTCGCTACCTGGAGGAGACTTCTAGCGGCCAGCTGCTCTGATCAGTAGTTTTCCGTGGTTCCTCCGTTGAACACCAGGTGAATGCTGGAACAGTACCCTAACAAACGGGCCACGGACCGCGCGCGATCTTTCCTACCTCTTACACTCCTCTACACGCTCACACTAACATGCACTACACTACCACACATGCCGGGAGACCGGTCGGGAGCTTAGAGCTTGTTCTGCCTGGGGCTGTGCCCCCCTGGTGGGAGATGCTTGATTAGAGAAAACTCCGGTAGCCGATGGTGGGTCGGCGCCATATTTGGCCGTCCAGCCGGGGAAGACCACCCCCACTTTACGAGCGAAGCACGCACTACACGAACAGGACTGATGACCATAGTAGTTGTGCCCGGAATCAAGCCCGCAATCAACCAGAGCCTTAGGCGACAGTGACTGCAGCAAATTTTGACCAAAATTTTGGTCAGTACGCGGAGATTTTGACTGATGTACCGGATTCGTTCAAACATTTGATGGTAAACGGAAATGGTCAGAGTGAATCTGAACAACTTCAATCAAATTATTTTCTTTATCAAATCTGAGACTTCATTGGTCGTAAGCGGCGGTCAAGCTGCGAGGGAGGGTGCAGGTATTCGAGCATTGCTCCCACCGCGTGGGAGGGTGCGATAATATCGATGGACTATCGGACAAAGATTGATTCGTTTGGTTATGTCCATCCTGACGTTGGCCGTTCAAAATTCTGGCCCAAATTGGCTCTACTGTGACATCTCACCATCCCGTTACACCAGCTGTAGTCGCAACGTCGCTGCTGGTTCATAGACTCACTTCTCTTAGACACCTTCCTTATTAATGTGGTCCACTTCTCTCACTCTCTGGATCTGGTTGGGGCTTTCGGGTAAACTTCCTCTAAGCCACTACATCAACTGTAGATCTGAAGACGCACCGCTACTGCAGGTCCATAGTCTCGTTTCTCTTCTACCATGCAGCTAATGCCCCAACTAGCAAATCCTAAACCATGCCCAGACCGTTTAGTGTCAGATTTTCCTGATGTATGCCGTTTCTCCTGCCCCTCGTATCACCATTGCTCATTCATTATTACACCATAAAATCATAATCTCCACCAAAATGCTTATCCACTGCCGCAAACGTGCTAGGTATGAGTATCGTAATAATGAATACGTTCGTAGTTTATGTACTACGTTTTTTTTTAACTTGTTCACCGCCCCTCTACCTCCATGGAGCCTTGACAACGTAGTAGTATGTGGCTGATCACCTTTCTGCTCTTGTTCGTTCGCGTCCTTGACGTCCTCCTCGTATTTCGCCCTATTTTCCATTACTGTTCTACAATATTTTCTACATTTCTTCTATAATATTTTCTACCACTCCAATATACTGCTTTGCCCTTGCGATTAGCAGTCATCTTGCCACATTTTTGCACGCATTAATTCTTCAGCTGGATACATATTTCTGCCCCAAAGTTCATTCGTCTAGCTTGCTCACTGTTCTTCTCATTCCTTATGGGAATATTTGATCTCTTCACCTCCCGTAATTTCGCGCATCCTGTAATGAATGTCTCTGAAGTCCGTTAGGCTACCATACATTCAATGTCTCCATCTATCATGATATTCTAACATTTTGTATATCACAATGTAGCTATCTTCAATTCAAAAATGAGTTTTTTAATTCAATCTTACCATACATACGAAATAATTTAATTTAATACTTTAGGACAGAATGTGACTTTCGTATTTCTCTATCATCGATAAAGATTACCAGACAGTGGAGTTTACACGAGGATGCTACGAAGTATGTTTCTTTCTCGTTTCAAAAAACGTTCTGTTCTTCAGATACCATTCAACAATTAAGTGCCGAAAACAACAAGTTACATTCATCACGATCTTGCAGCCAACCCCATTCACTTTCCATCACCGGGTCCGCCATTTGCCACTGTTTTGTTCGACGCCTGCAGCAGGGTTTGCGAATTACGCGTTAGAATCGCTGACTCCCCTATTAACGAGGGTGCTAGCGGTGCGTTCGAGAGGGGATTAAGTTCAATTTTGCGTGTGATTGGAAGAGGGTTGGCAGTCGCAGGGGATGAGTTTAAGGAGCCGTGATGGAGGGAGATCAGCAATCCTCGGTGGATTACTCGTTCGGGAGATGTCTTCCGCAGTGGAGTGATGCATCGGTCCTGTTGAAGGAGTCACAACTCGAAAGCTAATTTTCATCTTATCTAACGTTGCGTATCGTGTTACGCCAAGGAATTCATTGTGTCAAGGACAAAATTATTTTTTCCCTCTTCAAATGAGATGCTCCACTTATTACAATGGTTTTAAGCGATTACCTTGTTTATTTGCTGACACATTTGGTGTTGTATTTTACTTGTGTGTGTATTGTTGAGATGAAAGTGGAGCCATATCCCAGTGGTGGCTATGAAGAGGATGGAGTCGGAATTTTTTCTAATTATATTTAAAATACTGTTAACATGTAATGGAAGGCAAAATTGTTAATATGCATAGAAAAATTGTTTCAGTGTTTGCTTGAAGAACCTCGTTAC
Organism: Teleogryllus occipitalis; assembly: GCA_011170035.1. Classification (NCBI taxonomy): domain Eukaryota; kingdom Metazoa; phylum Arthropoda; class Insecta; order Orthoptera; family Gryllidae; genus Teleogryllus; species Teleogryllus occipitalis. Next base: position 1,261,309 of record BLKR01000008.1, on the reverse strand, counting down.
GATAATATTGTTGTTCGTGTCAAGTTGATGCGTTTTATCTCAAGTATGCAATAAGGATTTTTCCCAGAGAATGAAACTTTCCTGAACCCTTTTTATTCACTTTCGTCAGAGACTAACCAACTTCATGAGCTATTTCCACGCTGTCAGCAAGTACACAAACCTGCCACTGGTACCGTCATCAACATTACGCTTCTCTCAATTAAAACTGTCCTTGCACACGGTGTTCAAGTTCAACATTGAAGTACTTCCATATTACGTAAGGTTTCTTCTGACAATTCCTGGAACTTATTACGAATTCTAGCAAATGATTTTCGTTAAAAAAATACGAGAAAAGATTCTCAGAAATGAAAAATTGGTGAGTTTACCTTGACCTGACTGCATAATGAAAATAAAAAAAAGTACATGTTTCATTTATTAACTAATTAATTTTGGACGTGTTTTTATGAATAACCAAGAAAATTATGGAAATTATATTTTCGGATTAGAATGCTCAAACGACGACTTCGACTTTTTTATTGACTTCAATGGTTTATATTTCCATTTATTTTTATTTAATCTAAATAGTTTTTACAATAAATATAACGATCATGCCTCATTTTCGGAAGGTCTACGTCTCTGGGACTTCCCCCGCCATGCCCATCACCGCGAACAAGGCCCTGGTAGCCTATGGCGAGGAACTCGTGGCCGCGAAGGCCCACCCGCGAGCGGCAATGCCGGGGGCGGCGGCGCGCGCGCCGGCGGGGGCGGGGGTGGGAGTGGGGGCGGGGGCGGCAGACACGGCGGCGTCTGATTGCACTATCGCGTGCGGAGCCCGGGGCCGGAGCGGGGCCGGAGCGCGGGCGCGCTGCCGGCGGCGGGCGCCCGAGGGCGTTGGCAACGGCGGAGGCCGCCGGCGCGGGTGGGAGCAGGTGGGGAGCCCTGGGCCCACGCCTCCTGGGTGAGCTGTCGTCACCGCGGTGGGCGTTATCCAGCGACACCTCTGGAATTGACTGGAGTGTTGGTTGTCTGGGAGGCCCTGTGACGTTGGCTGTGTTGCCAGTGGTTCGACCGTAATACTGCGGAGGACCTTCTTCAGGGCAAGAGCTTTTGTTGGCAGTACTGCCTAGTATGGTGGGTCAGCGCAACACCGATGCCTTTGTAAAGAAGTCTGGGGAGTCATATGTTTCGAGTTCTGACGGTGACGAATTTTTTACACTAGCTACGTAGTTGGGTTGAATTCAACCAGTCTGGAGGGGAATTCCAGCGACCGGATTGCTCAGACCTGTAGTTTTCCGTGTTTTTCTATCAATATCTGGCAAATGCAATATTTCCTTCCTCATCCTTCCTAAAATTTCCTTCATCATAACTTGAATCTTCCTCTACCTTTTACGTACACATCCACTTACATGCACTACACATCCTCTGGAGACCAGAACTTCTCCCGGCTGGAGCGGTACTCTGCTAGGGAGATGGGAGATATTTGAAACGAGAGTATCGGTATGCGTCACGATTCGAGGACCACAGCAACTGGTATGCATCACTCTCCACATCTCTTCTGTTTACACTATCGTTTATTGATTTGTCCTCTTCCAACTTCTGTCACTACTACCTCAATTACTCGTACTCATTTCCATCAACCCCACGTTTTATCCTTTTATTGCTTCCAGCAATGTCTCCCAAGTTCCAAGCTACCGAAATTCACCATGCCACATCTCTAAAACCTTCCTGCCTCCATCACCGCCCTCTTGACTGCAATTATACTACATTACAGAATCGTAAACCATCAGCAGCTTCCGCTAACCACCTTTCGCTGTTGCATGACACCGTTTTGAAAAAAATCCACCCGTCTTCCTACTCTCCTCCCTCCTTTCTTCCAACCGACAGCCTACTCTCGAATTCTGCCACGTGGTCTTTCCGCGTCAGCCGGCGCTGAATCCTTCGTGCCGCTTTTTTTCCTTCCGTCGGTTCTTCCTTCGCGTTAACGTTAGGTGGTGTAGGCGAGGGATATGCTGAAGCCGCATCATTCATCTTGTAGTTTCGTTTTTACCGCCGACTCGCCTGTGTGTGAAATTGTATTTAATGAACAAACATTAACGCCGAGAGTAGCCTGCGCCTCCACACCTTCTACAGTTTTCGCCGAGTGGCAGTGGAAGGGAGAGGACGGTCATTAGGGAAGTGTGGAGGTGGAAGTGACATTGGATGTGCCCGGGATGGAGTTGGTGAAAAGTTTGAGAGAGATTACGGAATATGAATGTAACTGAAGAAAAAAGTATGCAATGAGGGAATGAAGAGGAGGAAAGAGACGCAATAGAAAATATGAAAGAGACGAGAATGGAAATAAGAAGACAAAGATGAACTTTTGTTCTCGTGTCGTTCAGGGCATAAAACAGAATCGGAATAAGACAAAATTGTTGTATAGAGAAGCGCTCAAGAAACAAATAATTTCGGGCAATATATAAATGACGAAATGATACAAAAATGGGTAAGACAGTGAGAGATATTGTGGATGCTCATAGGAATTGAACAAAAGAACAAAAACGCAGTCATACGAGTGTTTGAGCAAAAAGTCACGACAAGCAAGAAAGGCGAAATATTATAATAAAGTGACGACGATATCCGGTGAAACAAACAAATTGTGTCCACCCAAAAAGTTGTACCCGACGCGAACAATTACCTCAGCGACAAAATATGCTCAAAAACATCAGCACGAGGGAGTGAGAAGTCGGTTCGGAGCGACGAAGGGGGCGGACGCATGTACCCGGGCAATTTCCACATCCACGTCGTCGGCCACAGGAAGTGCGCCGATGGTACTTCTCGACACCCCCAACCCCTCACGCCCTGCTCCCCTCACCCCCTCACTCCCTCGCCCATCACCTCCCCATCCCCCCACCCCCTCACCAGCCTGGTGGCAATCGTGCACGCAGGCGCCACCACTTCAAAGGCTGCCGACGCGCCCACGAAACACACACCGTCCCCTTGCAGCGCCATAAAAACAGAACTCGAAAATTACGGATACACGTGTAAGAAAAATATCGTAAAACGGCAGGGCAAGGAATTAAAATGGATGATTCTACTGTATATTTCGTTTTTGTTGCATCGAAGAAATGTTATTTTCTCGAAGGAGGGTTTTGTTTCTTTGTCTGACTGCATGGAATGTGTGTTCTGGTCTTCGTAGAGTCGATTGTTTGTGTAATTGCAAGCCTTGCATTCCATTTAATAGTTTCTGCCAGATGACAGATGTTAGCTCTATTTCTATCTATTCGTTTTTGATAATTCCGTAAATATTTCATATCGTTTCCACGAAACGTAATTAAAAGTCCCTTCAAACCACGTCCATTAAAAAATATAAAATGGTAGAATAGTAAAATTAATACTGAATTGATAGATAAAACAAATAGTAGAGTAAAATAATTTAGATGTAAAATAGTACGTTCAGTAAAACAAAAGAGTAGTTCTCTTCTGAACGTCTCTGTATATTCACATCTCGAATGTGTACTGGGGTCACATGAATATGAGTATCCAAGTAATTAGCAACAAATCCAACAAGGCAATACCTACAATTATAATATCGAATAAATTAATGTTTATTAGTCATTGCAAATGCAATGACTGTGTCCCGATCTAATTAAGTTTCTGCAAAACATAATAGACGATAAAATTATCCGTATTTTTTGTATCTGTTTTGCAGTATCGGCGTAGAGAATCGCTCACATTTCCAATCCTCAATTACTTTTCCGATGAGCGTATCAAAACAAATTACTTCAGAAATGCGGGAGCCATTTGTCCACAAACGACACATTTCAATTACGTCCGCCGTTAAAGCGAAGGCTTCTTGTACTACACTCCTCAATAGGGTGTATCTTTCAGCCATCTCCCCCTGGTAATTTGACTCACATAAATGTCGTTACGTCTCCATCGTAATCCGAAGCGTATCTGACGGAGCCCGTCAAACTCAAATTAGATCGCCGACCTTCCGTGTCAACCCTCATTTCCGTTATTGATTGATGACCCGCGTTGCAAAAGACGGCGGTGGCTGCCGCGTTCGCCACAATGGCCCATGGGCAGCCCCCGAGGGACTTCGGGCGTCTTCGGCTCCCTTCGGGCGACCTCGGCGCCTGCAGACGCAACACCGGCGTATGTAGCTTTCTCATTCCTTTCAAGTAGTTTGACGTATCTTGGATCTAAGAAGTCTTCCGATGTAATTTGAAACTGATGTTTCTTTTAATTCAAAGCTCTTAAGCGGAAGTGTAATGTATGAAATGAAATATAACGTCGCTAAGAAAATATACACATTTTAAAGAACTACATTTTTATGTGTAATAACTAGATTTATAACTCAAACATTTTATTACTCCACGAAACACTTTAGAATGAAGGTATTCAACGAAAGAACACAAATATACCAATTTACTCCTTTTTAACACTAGACAACAATCCATAATTACATACAAATGATTTACTAAGATACCTATAACATTTACTATGTGTAAGTACATTAATAGATGAATAAGAAACATTTGAGCCACATTAGATGAGAAAATAAAGTTGTTAATAAAATGATGAAGAAGTATCATATAACCAGCAATTTTCAAGCGTATGAAGTGAGAAACCACACTACTTAAAGGAATTCAAATTAACTCTCAAACATTCTCATTTATATACATTACCATCTTATTAATGTAATTTAAGAATAAATATAGGATGAAATAATGATATTGAACAAGTTTTGTCTCAAGTAACTTCATTAGAAGCGTATACCCAAGTGAACAAATAGCATGCAAAGAAATACATTAATGTATGTCTTGGAGGTTGTCCGTAACAAGAAAATCTGTTCGTAGGACGAATAATATTGTTTTAATTGATTTGTCTAAATATTTTTCAAACACATTAATTAAAATCATTTTATGATATAAAAACAAAAATATAAAATAAACTCTATATTGAACTACAACCAGATAATGGTGCTCACCAAATCCATCAAACATAGTAATTAAAGACAATATATTCAAACAGACTAGAAATCATGTGATGTGATTACAAACATGTCACATGATTGCTGGTTAAAGATCTCCACTTAACACGGTAAGCACCCCTAAGTGGATATTAAACTGAATTCGAGAGACGCAATTTCCGGCACTCCCCACATGTAATATTGGATTATCAGAACATTTATTTCACAAAGACACTACCTGAATAGATTACTACGATTTTATTGAACAGTAAAATTACGACATAATGTTTTATATTATAAAAATATTTAACAAGCATAGAAATACTGACAGAATAGTTTTATTGTTGAAACATTATATTGGAAATTATGGAAATAATTAATTCAGTGGTCATATGCCCAGTCGGTCTTTTAAAATTATTTATTTGTAAAATATTTTTATAAGTGTGGTGGGTAGGATTCTTACGACCTCTCCACAGCTGTTTACTTTCATTACGACGATACCAGAGCGTAAATATTATGGCTATATTCGAAATGAGTGAAAGATTTGATGGATAGATTACAGTACAGATATCATATTAATGAAAATGAAAAAAATGGTGCAAAGAGCGACAGAGGAAACGGGAAGACCCCGAAAGAAAAATTCCACAAACGTGCTTTGCCCACCATAAATTCCACATGGATCGACCGGTTTTTGAACCCAGTGCCACCGATGAAAAGCGAGCTCTGACCACTTCATCACGGGTCACCGCCACAGATCTGAAGCCTCAAAACCACTCTACCCTCTTCGTCTGCCGGCCGACCCGCACGTCGCGTCATTTCCTGTGCTGCCGACACTTTCCCGTCGCGTCGCCAGTCACCGCACAGTCGGACTCTCTCCTCCGCAATTAAGGAATTCAAGGCTAATACAAAGGTAAATTTCGTGTAATAAGGTAGTTAACACTGTTGCCACGTCGGTCGCACCGGCGCGGCGCCGTCCGGACGGCAGGCGAGTCTGCAGTGGCAGGTGCGAAGGCGACCAGCACTTTCTTCGCCTGCGCGGCTGGGGAGAGGATGGCTGTGATGGCGGTGGAGGAGGTGAAGACGACGACGGCAGTGGTAGTGCCGGCGCCTTTTAGTGGCAACGGCAAGGATAGAAAAGCAATTTCCTCTCGATCGTCTCCCGGCCCGCGAGCCCCCGTCTCCGCGCGGCAGACACAATATTGAAATATTAAAATTACAAGATTAATAAACTGATAAGTCTCGGCAAGAAACAAAGTGTTCCCTAATTGGCTTGTAAGGACACGTAATTTGTTGAATGTCGCTCAGACATGCGAATGTTACGTCTGAGTTCCAGCACGAGAAAAACAGCCACTCGCCGTGTGCCTGCTGCCATCGTTTATGCCGTCGCTACCTCTCCCACCGGCACTGCCGCCGCGCTCATCGTCGCTTCCTCAACCTTAGCTACTGCCGACACCAATTCCGCCTCCCGTCGGCAATGGCCAGTCGTTGCCCCTATTACTGCTCTTGCTACAACTACCAGTATCTGCTGAAACCATTTCCATTTCCATAATCCCCTATGCCTGACTAATGGTCTACAACACAGTCATTTATTTTGCTGCAAACGCCGGGTTTATCATTGTCAATGAGTCTGGCTCAATCGTTGCCATTGTCACCTCAGTTTTTACTGTGTTCACTACGATCGTCATCAATGTCGCCATCACCACCACTTTCATCTCAAGTACTTCATATCGATGCCGCTCTCGTCAACAATGACCTAATTTACCACTCGCCGTCATCTCCGCTTTTATACCAACAACATCCCTACGTTGACACCACTCTTTTTTTTCCTTTACCGCCATCTTTCTCGCCAATCCCAGAAACAGTTTCTTATTCACTTCTCGCCTTTCTTCTCGCCTACTCTCTCCACTTCCAGTACCTTTACGCCGCCTCGTGCCAACGCCGTCAACTGCTTTCGTCTCCACTCATTTCCTATTCCGCCACCAGGGCTACCACCATCGCCACTACCTCCGCCATGGCAGCCGCTTCTGCTGTCTTTATTAGCCGCCTAACAACGTGTTACGGCGTAATTCGCTAACAAGCCTCCAATCGGACGCCACACGTGATGCAGGCGGTGAGGTAACGCGAAGATCCTCCGACGCCTACATTTTCGCCAACTCTTTTATGGGACGCTCATTTAGAGAAAGATATAACCGCTGGCACACTTCCGCAAACATGGCCAGTTTCACGAGTGTCACTTCGTTGTAAGTCAGTCCTGAATAAAATGGCGAAGATTCGTGGAATGCTTAAACGTTCAATAGGCCATGGTACTCAAAGAAAAGTTCGATCAGCTTCATTAGTGTGTGCCAAAATGTTTCATTGCATATTTATTAAAAGGAATTCAATAAATTATTTCTTCATTGTGGCTTGTTAGTTTCATAAATGTTTGTGAAATTTCCATTTTGATGTTTCCTCATTAGAGAGCATGGGTGCATATATTTCTCTGAATTTTACTCAGCAGTATAAAACGTTTGTCGACGTGATCAGTCTTCATTATCTGACAAGAAATATTTCTTTCATATCTTCAAAAGCATTTTATCTTGTTGAATGCATAATGAAATTAAAATGTAGTTTTGAATGGAAAGCTCACTAGAGAATTCTTTTTGAGGTTGTATTCGCGACCGAGAAGCTGTAACATTAATGTTTCTTCTCATTGCAATTTTACTCCATACGTATATGTCATAAAGGTACTAGGAGATAGTAAAATAATTGAATCACCGAAAGTACAGCTTAGTTTCATCACTCTTTAGCACGACTTAAAACATTCAATGTCACATAAGGAAGTAATTATAAATTTCCACATGTAGCATTCTATTTATCTTTCACTCAACTGGTAAAATATTTTCATATGTAAGTTAACAATGATTCCCAGTACTAACAACTATTTGTACAAATTGTATTGTATATATTGTATTTGGATTCCAAATTAGTGACTGAACTGTGAGGCCATATTCGTTTTGGAATATATATCCATCTCCGAAGTGCGACCTTGTTCTATACAATTATTCCATGAAAGTGGAACTGCAAACTGGAATAATCCCACCGGGACACAAAGTCTAAAATACGTCAGTCGTTGATTTTATCCACACCCGATTTGCTAGCCAATGCGAGTCGTTGTGTTATTCGGCATCACATGCAACGAGAACGAAGGGAATGCCGAATCGCTATGATCTTCGAATAAAAATGTCGGTTCGCATTGAACGAGAAATCAGGCTCGCGGAGATGTGTTATCAAGAAGGCGTGACAACGCCAAATCGTGTGTGTGCGTGATACACGCTTCGCCGTGCCAGGTGAGAAAAGGTTGGCAAAAGTTAAAATGTCGTGAAGAACGAGAGGTAGATCGTTGAGAACGAAATAATACGAATGACGTAAATGAATAAACGTAAATAAAATACAAAATCAAGAAAAGAGAAATTAGTTAAAAATATGAGAAAACATAAATTGGAAATATCTAGTTTGTAGTATTTTGAATAAAGGACGTTTTCTAAATAAGCATTGTTCTCTAGACTTTTTTAAACTTTAAATGAAAGTTTCATTGTCCATTTATTTACACTGATGTACAGTCTTATAAAATGGACGCATTGAATCCTCAAAACAGCCTTCATAAAGCTATACACATATTGATACATAAGAGTGTCTATTGCTATAAACTGTCTTTTGATATATTAAATCATATTCACAATAATCCAAGATTGGATTGATTGAGCTACGGACATTCACACATTTCTTTTTTCTACTAATGATACAAAACCATTCAAATGCAAAGATTTTTTAACACATACTGATTAATACATAGTGATTAATTCCTAATTACCGAAAAGGAAAAATGTGTGATGGATTCAGTACATCCAAACTAAATATTCATAATCGCCTATCCATCAGTCTGCTCCACTTTGGTCATGGCATCATAATAAAAAATACGGCCCTACGTTTCCGGCAATCACGTCATGTTGTCTCTTTGACGCTCACTCTCCCCACTACCCCTCACCGTCGCCGTTCAGACCCACCTCGCCCCGCCCTTCCCCCACACCCAACCTCACCCCGCCCCGCCACGAATCACTCCGCCCTGCCTCGCCCTCGCCGCCCCCGCCCTGCCGCAACCGCTCCGCCTCGCGGGTTATCGACCGTGTTCCGCTTACCAAGACGAATAGACGCGGCACGGCTTCCGAAATATGTCGACACGTCGATTACGAGATAGCGCCGCTCGCGACTGCAGCTGGGCGCACGAGCCACTCCCACCTTCGCCGCCCCCTCCTGCACCCCCTTCCTCCGCTCCCCTCACCCCGCCACCGCCAGAATCAAATCAGGGACGGATCCTGACGGCGTGACCAATTGGAATTTGACATACTCAGCATTTCTGCTCTTTTCTAAAATGAGATAGAATAATGACCCGTTCCAAGACCTTCGATGTTGAACTCAAATTATTTCTTTCTAAAAAAAATAATAGCATTTATATATCACACGTCCTCAGGAACTTTTTTGACCAGCACTGGGAGGGACTTTTTTACATACTTCGACGTTCGATATTGCTCGTATAAGGTCTTCATACTGGTAGTAGCCCCAAAGCCTCTCCTCTCTGGGATACTTCTTCTGCCAAGTAAATTTTGCCGGAGAAACTCAAATGGTCCCTCATATTTTTCACATCCTGTATAATCAGCTCAATTCATTTTCGCATCCAAAAGATTCAACGCTTTAAGGCGGGAATCAAATGCACGAACTTACATAATTATTTTTTCAATCGTTAAAAAAATACAATGACATTTTTTTGATCGCGTACCTCATATCTTAATCATGAAACCTAAGCAGAAATGTATCCACAAATTCTCGTGTTTCTTTAAAGGCGCCAACTTATGCTCCTTCAATTAACACGAAGCTGAGGGTAACGAGCGTGTTTAACGTAGCTACCCGTCTAGTTTGAAACCACATTACCAGAAAACGCACAACGGAAATTCCCACACAGTTCGTGAAGTGATGTCATATTTCATTCCGGCACTACGCTCCAAGGTTGACAAGATTTTTTTTTCACCTCGAGAAGATTTAGTATTTCAGAGTACGCCACCTCCCCTTCTTCCGTCATTTCCGTCCTCTAGTGTGTTTCATTTCTAAAACGCACTCGATTTCATTTTCCTTTTTGCTTAGTCGGTTGTAGCGATAACTAAAGCATTCCATATTTGCTGGGCGATGCGAGCATTCGACTGATCGTTCATTAAACGATGTTATTGTGTGTAAATAAAAATGCAAAACGTCCTATATCCGAAGATCGATTTTCGCAAAAACTGTTTCCCAGATTTCTTTTTCGAGAGAAGCTTTTCTGAAGAAAAGAAATGCCTCGGTTGAGAAATCGGTTTTTCAACAAAAATTTGCCTCCTCATTCGTTGTTTGGTCTTACTTGAACTCCTTACCTTACATCGGTAACTTTCAATCTTCTATTTTGATATTAATTAGCTTGCTGTGGGTATCCAGTATTTGAAAGGCAAGAATTTGACTCCTTCTTCCTTTACCTTTCCTCGTTATTTATTCATTCTCTTTTCTTTTTCTCATACCTTCATATAATATTTTTTCTTTCATGTTTTCTTTATTTACTTTCCTATTTCTTTTTCATTCTTTCTTTCCTTCTTTTCCTTTCTTTTTACTTTATTTTTTATTTCTTTCTTTCTTTTACTTTCTTTCTTTCTTTTACTTTCTTTTTTCTTTCTTTCTTTTTGCTTTCTTTCTTTCTTTCTTTCTTTCTTTCGTATGCGCGTCTTTCTGCTCTTTTCGGTGCGGTGTATAGCACAGGAGTTGAAGGTGCGAAGAAAGCTACACGAACGCTTTTCCCGGCGTCACGCCCCCTCTGCTATTATACCTGCGGCTGCCACGAAAACGCGCCGTATCACACGAACCTCCGCCTGTACTTCACGCCCGGCGAAAAACGAGCGTGGGTGGGCGCCGGGGAGACGACGGACCTGCAAATGCTCCTCCTCTGACGACAACGCGCTCGCGTGGCGGAGGCTCGAATGAAACTCAGCTGCTTTTTGTTTTGTTTTTGTTCTTTGTTTTTGATTAACTTTTCGTTTCAGTTGAATTTTGTTGGTGTGTGAGTAAGTGTGTGTTTCTGTGGGTGTGAGTGTATGTGTGTACGTATGTGAATGCGTGTCTATGTGCATATGTGTGATGATTGACTAAATTAGTTTATTAGAAACAAATTTGTGTCATGAAACCAATGTAGTAAATTGCATAACACACTTTGTTACTTTTACGATACCAAAGTTGAGTACATGCAAAACTGACAAAGTCGATGGACATTTTAAAAACGGTGGTCCTTCAGTTCAACATGTAGATTGTATTGTCTTAAGTGTACGATTCTTTACATGAAATGTTTTCACCAACTGAACTACCGCATTAGTACGCTGATAATTCTGAGTTATTTACAAGTATGTTTATAACCAAATATTAATTTTATATGCATTTTCAGTGAGCTATGTGACGGAAATTTAAAATCATCGACCAGAATTTGTCCATACAATTAACAAAGCAATTCTAAGGAGTCTAAAAATAAAAGGAGATTCGGAGCCGTCAAACACAACCTGCATCATTATATGCCCTAAACAAACGTTATTAAAATTACGTCAATAGAAGATACATGGGACGCAGGCTGTAACTTCATTAATATCATAATTTGTCTCTCCGCGGCCCACAGCGAGAGGGGTAGCGCGCAAGGTGCGTCTGCCCGCATCCGCACCCTCCCAGCGCCAGCAGCAGCAGCAGCGGAGGCGGCGGCGGCAGGGGCAGGGGCGGCCCCCTGCCGAGAGCAATTACCGCACCCGCCGCCCAGGAGGCGATCGCCCCTGCCGTCCGTCACTCGCGCCTCCAACATTTCAATTGAGCCCCGCATTCCCACTGCCTCCTCCACCTCCACCTATTCCTCTTCCTCCTCCTTTTCCTTCTTCTTCTTCTTCTTCTCCCCCTACTCCGTCCTCTCATCGCGACTTCTATCTCTTCCGCCTTCTACTTCTCCTCCTACGTATTTCGTCTTTTCCTCCGCCTCTTCTTCCTTCTCTTCCTTCTTCTCCTCCTTCTAATTCTCTTTTTTCCTCCTACTTCTCATCTTCTTTATCCTCCTTCTGCGCAGTTCTAACACTGCCTGTTTTCTTCCTCCTTGTCTTCTCTCTTGCCACTCTCACACCGCCTTCTTTTTCTCCTTCTCCAGCGCTACTCTTTCCCCATCTCTCACTTTTCCTCATCCTCTCTCGCCATCAGCTCCTCCTGCCCCGCGGCCCTCATATTGCTTCCTTCTTCTCCTCCCGCGTCGCCTTCGCATCACCTCTTTCTCCTCCTCACTGGCCGTCCTAACACGTATCCTCTACCCCCGTCACTGTCCGTCTCCTCCTCCTCTCTCCTCGTCGTCGCCTCTCCCGCCCACCTGGCCAGCCGTCTTCCTGCCGTATCCTCCTCTTCGTCCTTCACCGCTTCATACTCTACCACGCCCCTACTACCCTCGTGATCGGCGATGTATTTTTTCTGACAAACGGATATAACACGTGGAGAATTGGAACACGTGTGGAATGTGCTGTACAAAGGATGGGTGAATCAAAAAGTTGTATGTGGTAGGGTAGTGTAGGTACATTTGCTACTATCACTAACCTCCACCACTACCACCACCATTATCGCAACTACTACCACCACCACCACCACCACCACCATTCACTTCCAGTAGCACGACCAATTAGACCTCCGACTCTGCCTCTACCGATTCTTCCATCTCCACCTGCCCTGCCTTCTCCCCACCATCTCCGCCTTCGTCGCTTCCTCCTCCTCCACCGCTGCGCCCCAGGGCGCGAGGTGGCGCGTCGCGTCGCGGTCCTTGCCTGCCGCCTGCCCCTGCGGTGTTTCACGCCCTCTCCAGCAGGAAATCGATTCTCCCCGTTATTTATTCCGCCTCGGCCGCCTGTCTTTACATGAGGGTGTTCGGCTGTGAGACGCGTTTCCTGTGTTCATGTGAGCACGGGAGGAAGTCAGGAGGTCCGCTCCGGGTGGGGTTTTGGATGAGAAATTGATTACTTAATTGTTTCTGAATTTCGAGGCAGGCTCCGCTGAAAAAAAGTGTATAATTTACAAATAATATATTTTATACAACGCCACCTGCTTTCGACTGTTTGCAGAACGAAGACGCATTGACGGGCTGGAGTGCTGGCGTCGAGGTTTTTTTAAGCGACTGGCATTCACGATCATTCAACAAAAGCGCACTCTTTTATGTTATGAAACCATTCATTCTTTCGAACACAATGCCTAACGTTTATATTTTCTTTGTCCCGTCCGTTTCCCTTCTTTCACCAACCGCAGCCCAACGAGCGATTTAATGCCTTCATCTATTTTAAAAGCCTGGAGAAACGAATCGGCAGCGTTTTCGTTCTGCCGTGATTTCGATTCAATAGACCGCGATGAAACATGGAAGAGGAGTGACAGATTGGTCAGAGAACAGGATATTGCGAAATCAGAGAATATGAAAAAGGTGATGGGGATATGAACGAGGGAATCAATGAGCTGAAAATTCATAAAAGATGTTCCAGCAGCAAGTGTTAGTAGCGATAGTATTTGCTTTGGCTGGGAATCATGCATAATTTGAAGGAAGGATAATGCTTGTAAGAGGGAAAACAACGGAGGTGCGATCAAGAGGTAATATTAGTAATTGTTCTGGAAAAGTTCAGGATGAGAAAATGGCGTGCTGATGAAAGTGTTTGATGCTACGTACAATTGTAATATAGTAGGGATCGTGTAAATGTGACGGAACTGATAATCATGGTGATTGCTAGCAAGAGAATCCGTGATTTACAGCAATCATACACGACTTCAGTGATTGAAGGTAGTGGCGGATGATATGGATGCCGATTAATGGAACGATGATGATGGTGTGAGTGTAGCAGATCGCTGGTGTTTGCATTACTTTGAGTGTGCTCTGGACTCAGTTCCACACTCATCACCAGAGGAGGTGCTAGACCCGACGCTAGACTAGGAGCAATATTAGGCGCTTGAGTTGGCGCTAGACTAGGAGCTATATTAGGCGCTAGGCTCGACGCTGGTCCCGGTGCTAGCTAGTCTCGGTGCTAGTCTCGGTACTAGTCCCGGTACTAGTCTCGGTGCTAGTCTCGGCGCTAGTCTCGGCGCTAGTCTCGGCGCTAGTCTCGGCGCTAGTCTCGGCGCTAGTCTCGGCGCTAGTCTCGGCGCTAGTCTCGGCGCTAGTCTCGGCACTATACTCGCCACTAGACTCTGCGCTAATATTAGGGTTTGAGTGAATATCATCGTTATTATCGGCGTTAGCATTGGTCAGAGCCGTTACCATCGCTGACGGCAGCGTTTGCTTTAGCGATGTCGCGGCGGCGGCGGCGCCTTGGTAAGCAGGTGCGCGCGCCAAGCAGCCGGCGCCGGAAGGGAGGGGAGGGCGTCGGGGCGTCGCGACGCCGGCGTCGCTGCGCAGGGGCCGAGGGCGCCGAGGGAAGCTACCGCCGCCCGCCGCTGTGATTGGGCGCGTTCGTTTGCGATCATTGTGCAGCAGGGAGCGGGGAAGCGCCTCGCTTTGAGCGTGTGCAGTGAAGCGAGCGCGGTCGCTTGCTTCCGCTTAGGCTGCCTCTTTCTACGTCGCCGCAGACGCTGACAACGATGCTGCCCGCTGACCCCGCCACCGCTGTCGCGCCTCCGACACGTCGGATCTCTTTTCTGCCCGTGCTATTGTTGCAGGCGCTCTCTCACTGAAGATCGCTTTCATTGATGACGGCATTGTGTTTGGGTGCTTGAAACTGCTTCCGTTTTGCACACATTTTTCCTAATAGCCACTTGTTATTTATACTCTAACTTTATATAATCGTTTTTTATGTTCAGTTTTTCATCAACTACACTTTTATTGTTTTATAAACAATATCTTCCTTTGTCATATATAAAATCCAGGATTTCTTCCTGTTTCTTTGAAACATTTCGTTGTTGGTCAGGGGTTTCATGATTAAGCAACAATTTACTCGTGAAAAAATAAAAAGTATTACTAATGAATTCTTTGACATACTATAATATTAAATATTTTATTTGTTATACATCGCTCTTAATCACGCTTTTTTAATACCTGCCGGAACTTCTGGGGAGCCAACCAGGACAAACTGTTATCCATACTTGTAATTTGTGTGTCGTGTTGAAAATCACCATCATTTCAAAATTTATTTAATTTCTAATTCTTACCCAAATATTATTTTAAAATTCAGTTTCAAAACGGGAGACTTCAGAAAACCTGCATAGCAAGTTAATTTAACACGAATATTTTAAGCACAAAAATAATTTTTGCATGAAAAATTAACAAATATCGTTTGAAGTTTGTAAATCAAAGAGTTAGCTGAAGTTGATATCCAACCGAGTCTGTTATTTGCGTAATTGATCGTGTATCGTTGGATACTTTTCGTAATATCATCTTATAACAAAGCAATATAAAGACAAAATACGATTTCTTGTAAAACGTATATTCATACGGCAACTTTGGCTTCAATTCAATTTCAAATACTTTAGTTTCGGTTTTTCTTAATGAATGACTTCCTGTTAAATATTTAGCGTATACCGGCCGTTAAGAGTAGCTTTTCGTTTCTCTGATTGCTTAAAGTTAATTACACAATACAACAACCACAGCTTTACAAAGAAATAAACAACCAAGCATTTCAATAACAAATCCAGTGCATTAACTATATGCAAAGACATTAAAAGTGCGTAGTAAATTCCTTTTTGCTTTCTATTTTTTCCCTCAACATGCGCTCTTTGGCGCCCGTGTCCAACGCCTCGTACCGCCCCTCCCTCTCACAACCTTGCTCGCGGCGCCGCCATCTGCTCGCCGCCCGGGGCCCTCGCCTCGCCTCTCGCCGGGGCTTTTTGCAAGGGGCTGCCCGCCCGCCCGCTCGCCCACCAGGCCGCCGCGCATCGCTGCGCGCAGGGTGGGCGCGTGGAGGGGGTGGCGCATGGCCCACGGCACACAGGCACCCCCCGCCGCCACCGCTACAACCACCCCTGCCACCATCACCGTCTGAATCGGCGGCAGGGATGGAAATTCACTCGAGACGCCCGCTTAGGATAGGACAAGCTAGGGTGCGTATGGCTGGCGAGGAGGAGCAATTAGGAACCTCCTCGATTTTATATATATATATATATATATATATATATATATATATATATATATATATATACACTACTGTTTGTGGAAATTGCAACACCAAGAACGAATGGATCTAGGGAAATGATATTCAATGTACTGTGCACCCATGCCACAGGCACTACTTTATTTCATTTGCAGTACCATCAAATACATGGATACATGCCAAGTCAGTAAGTTCTGAAGCCACCACGCGCATCCACAAGAGCCTGTACACAGCGCGGCATTGAGCTAATAAGAGTCTGTATCGCTTCTTGTGGCAGATCCTGCCATGCTCCTTCAAGCCGCGTCCAGAGTTCGACGGTGGAAGCTGGCGGAGGTGCCTGGCGGACCAGCCTCTGGGAATGCATGCTCCACACATGTTCAATTGGCGACATGTCAGGTGAACGAGCCGGCCACGGAAGGAGCTGTATCTGGTGTTCATTGAACACACGTTGCACGATGCGAGCGATATGGGGTCGCGCATTGTCTTGCTGGAATATCGCTCCAGGCGAGCGTTGTACGAAGGGCACGACCTCCGCCCTCACGACTTCCTCGATGTACCGGTGGGCGTTGAGATTTCCCTCAATGCGGAGTAGGCGGGTCCGTGAGTGGTAGCCAATGGCACCCCATACCATTACACCGGGTGTTGGGCCGGTATGACGCTGGCGAATGCATCCCTCCAGATTGCGTTCACCGCGATGTCGTCGAACACGTATACGACCGTCGTTATTGGACAAATTGAAGCGGGACTCGTCGGAAAAGATGACTTGCTGCCACTCAGCCCGCCAATGTCGATGTTCGACGCCCCACAGATGTCGGAGGCGTCTGTTGTCGAGAGTCAGTGGAAGGCGCAACAAGGGGCGGCGAGCAATCAAGCCCCTTTGCACAAGACGGCGCCGAACACTGCTGGCAGACATGCTGTGACTTGTCACTGTATTCCACTGCTGCGCTAACGTGGTGGATGTCGCTGTGCGATCGGTGATGGCCATACGATAGAGGTGTCGATCTTCCCTCGCCGTAGTGTGATAGCGAGGCCCTGTCCCACGCTGGCGGTGGGTACGACCTTCCGCAGACCACTGACGCCATGTTCGCATGATGGTACTGGCGGCTCGTCCCAGACGTGTGGCAATCTGGCGGTAGGACAACCCAGCTTCTCGCATCCCAACGACCCTGCCCCGGTCGAAGTCCGTCAAGTGTTCGTACTGCACTCGCTATCGGCGACGAGGCATGGTGTGACTTACAGACAACTTGTGCGAGCCAAGGGTCGACCTGTCACTGTTTGTAGCCTCTCCAAGGCGCCTCTATTTATACCCGAACATGGTGCGATAAGCCGTCCCTACGTCGCAACCACGTGACTGGCGGCGTTGTAAATGTAATCACCTGGCGATCTCAATGTCACAAACTTATCCACGAAATTCGATGCGTTCAATGCCGCTCCTTCACGGTGTTGCAATTTCCACAAACAGTAGTGTATATATGGGGGAACAAAACAGGGGAAGGAAAAAAGCCGAGGACAAACACTTGGCAACTTCAAATATTAGTTCGACCAACTTTCGTAAACTCAAAATTAATTTTTCACTTAACTGTATTATTTTTACGAACGTAATAAAATTATTAGTAAAAAACGATAAAATACCATTATAAATTATCTTTTAGTTCCTAATCTTATCACATTCACATAGAGAGAGTGCTACCACTCTTGCTAAATTTAAATTGAGCATGGTTTATAATTATTAAATTATATTATGCAAAACTATTTCTCTTAAATTATTAATTAATTTGGGACGCGTTTCGGGACCTAAAATTTTATGAATTGTGCACTATGTATATGGTAATTATTTTGAATAGGTCAAGTACAATTATAAAAAATTGTCGGCTCCTTGTGGGCCCCTGAAGTCCCCTGTGTATCCGCCACCGCCTGTAAGAGTGTACAAAAAACATCAGTGCCGCAGCCCACGGTTTGATTTGTCCACCCCTGATTGGAGTGGAGCTGCTCTGAATAGCTAACCCGGAAAATGACGCGCGTGGCCGTCGCACGCCTGGCTGCATGACATGACGTGACATGAAGTGTCATGACGTGATGATGCTCTCCGCGTTATTTCCGATCATCAACTGCATCATTAAATTAATGAAAGTAATTAATTTTGTAAACCGTACCGCCTGCTGCATATGCAGGAGATTATAATTAGAAGATTAAATTAATGTCATCATTTATTTACAACAATATGTATCAAAATGGAAATCAAGGCATTGGAGGCTTCATTGTATGCTGAATCACTTTCATTACTTGCGTCCCTTTATAAGCACTCGCGCTCTTTTTTCTTCATAAGCGACTGTTTTGATTATAATGTTATATTAGCTCTCGTAATAGAACACTGTTTACTCCATCACTTTAGAGTTAATTGAATCACAACAAATTAATTTGTTTCTGAATAAATTAAGATTTATTACTGTTTTCAGACCTTTTCTACCCGTGCTATCACAACACTAAAAATATTTTGTTGTAGGCAAGGATTTCATGGCATTCATCATGTTACAAGTTACTTACAAGAAGTTTGTTTTAGAATTTTTGACATATTTTTCACTTGTGGAACCTACGAAAATTGGAAGAAAATATTGAATCAGAATTGTGATACGTTTCGGTCAATTGTGATGCGAACGGTCAACGTGTAGTACTTTCCATTAAGCAATACTAAATACATCAGCGTGCAGCAAGTGACTAAACTTCGGCGTGATGCTTTCGGCCCTTCGCATGCCGAGTAAAACCGCTAGCCGCGTAGCTGCATTGGCGGCCACACCAAAGCCTGCTCTCTCGCCCCATAAAACTCGAATATGAGCCCGGAGCCCGACAGCCGTTCGAGGTGGGTGGGCGGCGGGGGGTGGGTGTAGGGCGGCGCGGCGGGCGGCTATAGGAAACGTGACAAGCACAGAGTCGTTTCGCACCGACCGTTTCTACGTTACGACTTCGCGCGCGGTCGCTTCGGTTGGGTTCGCCTTGTGATCGCTACCGACACGACGTCGCCGCGGCGGGAGGTTCTCGTTCGTTTCTCTTCGTTTGCAATCGTGATCCTGCGGGGAATGAGTCTCGACGGAGACTGCCCCCTCCCGGTCTATCCTTCCTCTCACATAGTCACCGAGCCTCCCACTAATCTGCTCGTTCGCCCAGCGCCACCGCTGAACCGTCCCACCGTTGTGTTACTCTCACTCTAGCTTATTCCATAGAAGTCCCATTCAACCTCCCACTTAACTTTCCACTCAGCTTCCCATTCAACCTCCCATTCAACTTCTCATTCAACCTCTCACTCAACCTACCGCCCAACCTCCCACTCAACCCCACATTCAACCTTCCTGCCAATAGTCCTCCAAACCATTAAATCTGTTATACAATCTAACATTCAACTTACCATCCAAAGAATAATCCCACTTACCCCACAACCGTGTCAAGGCAGTAGCTTAGAGCTTGACTCGGTTGGGGCGTTACCCCGCTGGCAAAGAAGAGGAAACCCGACGACGTATAGAACAGTGCCGGATCTCAGAATCCAGCGGCGAAGGGACACCGCCCCCTCCCGCAATATAACATCCACTTTACTCACGAGATAATGACCATAGCATCTGGCGCGCATAGAAACACGAAATAATCAATCCATCATCAATCCAATTCGATCGCCTTCGACCATCTCCTGCCACCCACAACCAGGTCAGGTCAGAGGGGCGTGCGCGTTCGCAAGCGAGCGAGCGGGCGGGTGAGGGGGCGGACGAGCGAACGGGTGGGCGGGAGGACGGGCAGGCGAGCGGGCGGGCGAGGTGGCGGACGAACGAGCGAGTGGGCGGGTCGGCGGGTGGGCGAGCGGGTGGGCGGGCGGGTGGGCGGGCGAGCGGGCGGGCGTGCGGGACCCGGTGGGTGGCGGTGGGACCCGCCCCTCGCCCGCGGTCTCGCCGGGGCTTAGCATCTGCCGCCGTCCGCCTTCGCCGTAAGTTCCCTTCCGTAATGAAGCGTAACTAACAGGTTAGCCTATGGAAGCGTGATCGGAGAGTAACTGCCGATTCCCGGGCCGGCCCCGCGGGTCGCCCTTATCTCGCCATCGCGGGAGGCTAATTTGAGCGGCGAGCGGGCGAGCGCGCCGCGCCGTGCGCCCGCGCCGATTCCGCCCCCGCCCCGCCCCCGCCCACGCCCTATCGCCCTTTCGTTCCCCTCTTTGAGCGGTTTGATGGAGAGCGCTGGGGACGGGTGGAATTCTTGTTTATATGTAGGCGAATTCAGTTGGAAGTTTACGAGAAGAATCCAAATCAGGGTAAACGATCGTAATAACGTAGATTTACTAAATTTTCTACATGTATTTGTGGGTTCATATGTATGTATATTGTGTTCTGTTATACTCAACTTTCCCGATATCCTTCTTTAAGCTTTACTCGTTCCTTCTCCAGTCACCTCCCTTCTTTGTCTGTACCTTCACACCATCATTCCCTCTATCTGTCGTTGCTCGTCCTCTTTCAGAATCTCCATCTCCTTTTCTCTCTCCCTATTTCCTTCTTCTTTATCCTCACTTTCTGGATCGCATTTATTTTTAATTGTTTTCACCTTTTCCGTAACATCAATAATTATCCATTTCCTATTCCTTCATAAATCATTCCTTCATATTCCGGGTAAATGAACTCCTCACGTTTTCCTCCTAACGCTTCTGCTTTGGGTTTGACTTTTCACATTATGTGTATGTGCCCTTTCTCTCCCTCCACATCTCCCTTCCTCCTGGTTTCTGTTTTTTTTTTATTCCCACTCTCCTGCAGTTCGCTAATGATAATGAGCCGCTCGGCGCAAGGCTTGTTTCCGCGGTGGCCAGGTCCCCCGCCTCGGTGCCCCTTTCGTCCCGAGGGGCCCGGAACAACGCCCGCCAGCGCGCCCGCGGGAGGGGGGCGGGGCGACGCGCGGGGCTTCCGGTGTGGGGCCACTGATACGTCAACAATACGGAGCGACGCCTGGCGCGGCGCGGCGCGGCGAGGCGGCTGTCCGGTGGGCATTAGCGCCCGCTGTCCGTCACACGCGCCGCGTGCCTCGCAGGGCGCCGTCCGGCCACGCGGTCGCCTCCGCCAGCGAATGGCTCGCACGGTTGCTGCTGCGTGCTGGTGTCGGTTTGTAACCGACCTCCACACTGGCACCGGTTGAGGTGGCTCAGGGCAACTGATGTCACAGCAGTGCATCTGACCGGGAGGTCCTAGGGTTCGAGTTCCGATGGTGGCAGGGCTTTTGATACTAGCTACGTTGAATTCTACGATTTCAGATTTTATCTCTTTAGATTTTATCTACGACTTTAGATTTTATCTACGACTTTAGATTTTATCTACGACTTTAGATTTTATCTACGACTTTAGATTTTATCTACGACTTTAGATTTTATCTACGACTTTAGATTTTATCTACGACTTTAGATTTTATCTACGACTTTAGATTTTATCTACGACTTTAGACTTTATCTACGACTTTAGACTTTATCTACGACTTAAGATTGTATCTACGACTTTAGATACTAGCTAGGTTGAATTCAGCCGCTGGCTGGAGAAGAATTCTAGCGACCGTGTGCTCTTATCAGTCGCAGGATCTTTTCACCCTCTTCCTTTTCCTATCCTCATCCCGTACTTACTCATACATGCACTACACTACCACACACGCCGGGAGAGCATGCATCGACTGGGGCGATACCCGCTGATGAGAGTTGTCTCTTTGGGGAAAACCCCGCTAGCCGGCGTTTAGGTCAACGCATTTTCTCGATATCCAGCTTAAAAAAAACACCGGTACCTTCCGTAATAAAGAATGAGCTACTCGTCCGTCACTAATGACCATAGTAGTCGACGCACACGGAAATACGAAATAATAATTATCAAGCCATCCACATTGGTGCCGGAAGATGAAGTGAAATGCTTGATATATTTTTTTGTTATTGTTCCAATTTTTCTCATAAAGTTCACTAATGATGTATTATTTTAATTTTTATAAATGTATGTGTGTTTTTATAATATATAATTTGATGATTTATTTAGAAAGGATTTTATTTCCAATGTGCCTTACTACTCAGCCTCTAGAATTCTCATTAAAAATTCCAATAAAATAAATCACATAATTTTGTATTTGTAATACGAGGAAACTGCAGTACATCTCAAGTTTCCGTAACTATTGATTGTGAATTAGTTTATATTTATCGGTATGTAATACATTATTCATGGCTAGGAATACCCTTTATGATTGGTTTATAATTACTAGGAACAGTAATCATTTCACATCAAATGAAAATAATTAGTCTTGAAATGAAAATACATAACGAAGTAATTTAAAGTTTGTATTGATTTGGGAAGAATTACTAGTTCCACTTTTACTAGACATTCTTTACAGAATGTTTTTTTAAGGACGGACTGAATGGCTTTAAAAAACATTTCAGACAGAAGGCTGAACAAAAATGGAAACTACCCATTTATCTTTCGCAGCGCAATTACTTTAGCCACTAGTTCCACTTCATGTTGTTGCTATATCCGAGACCGGTATTGACATATACGACTTCATGTGCACCGTCCCCGACATAGCTACATCGCACCTTCTTCCTGAAGCATGATTATCGGCTCTGCAAATTCTAACCTCTCCAATGCCAATTAAATCATTTTCACAATGAACAATCTTTACAATGATAAGTTAGGAAAAGATAATTCAAATGCACATACGAAACTGCCACTTTATCCATCACTCCCTCACCATCCACTATATTGTCGCCACCACCTCCTTCGCGGCTGTGCCCGCTAGCTCACCGCGGCCGCTCGCGGCCTTTATATTTCTTTAAGTGCCCACTTGAATACCTCCTGACACCCTAGCACCTGTTCCCCCGCCGACGTACCCCGGGGGCATACTTCCCCGAGCCAGTTGGTCAATATGTCCGAGGTAGTTAGCGCAGTGAAAAGTACCTATTTTCTTTTTTTCTTTCGTTCTTTCTCTCCCCCGACACATCCACCATCCCCGTCCCTCTCCCACTTCCTCCACCCCGTTCTCCCACACCCTTTCCCATCCCCCGCCCATCCTTTCTCTTTCGGGTTGAATGACATTTCGGTAGCTCGGCCGGAGGAAGCACAAATTACTATTGTAATCGGCCTCGCCGCTCCGCGCCGGCCCGCCTTCGCCTCTTGTGTAGTCAAACACGCGGGACACTAGAGTGTGTCTGGCGGGAGGGAGAGTGGTGTTGATTCAGGAGTCCCCTATCTGCATGCTGTAACACGCCCGGCTCCCGCTAAATTGATGAGGTTTGCGGCCTAATGGACGAGGTCCTAGGCGTCACGCGTCCGCCAGCCCGTCCGCCCGCCCGTCCACCCGCCCGCTGGCGCGGTCGCTGGTGGGCGCCCGTTGCCAGAACGCCGTGCTTGGGCGCAGGCGCGAACAGATGACGGCTCCGCGAGAAAACTTTCAACTGTCTTCATTGTTACGTTCTCAAAAGAAAAGACTTGGCAGTGATGAATAGCAATTAACTAAAGTAAAACATATAAGTTGAATTGGTATTGGCATGAAATTGTAAGAATTTTGAAAATCTAATTAGAAATACATATATTTCTATGAAGAATAATCACGGTCGGTTGTCGGTCTCCTGAGAAGAATTTTGATGTCTGAGTAAGCATCTTTGTATTTCTCTTAAGTCATGAAAACAAATACTATTTCGAAGCGACAAAAATCGATTAACTTGATTATTCTGTAAATGAACTCAAATTGTAGGATTTAATGTTGTAATTTACTTGTATACTAGAATCTATAGTACTAGTACTGGTTAATAGAAGGTAAGAACTAATCTAAAAATAATTTAGAGAGAAATATTAGATCATATGGTAAAAGCAACTGGTATTTCAATTGCAATACGAAGAAACTAATAGAGCCATTAATTTAGATAAAACTTAGTTTCAGAAAAAAAATTCAGTTTATAATCAGAAATACTATCATATTGTCAGATATTACCCGTAAAAAATATCAGAATTTGTTAGAATTCTGATTTTGCACTGAATTTAATTTTTTTTCAACAAATAATTTTTATTAATGAATAAATTAGTTTATTATCATTAATAAGTATCCTAACAGAGTATAACAGAATATTTCTTGTATTAATGTTTTCTATGCCAAGAGAAACTTTTATGTTACTTAAGCAAAAATTTACGAATCTGTAAAATAAAACTGTAACATGTATTCGAAGATTTAGAGTTTCCCACTACTTTCATTTGAGCATCCTGTTCAGATTGCCAGTAGTCACGAATAACTTCGCGACCTCTAGTATACAGTGACCGCAACCACATTATACCATTGCTCTGCCAGACGAACCCCTTACCCTGGCCCGTCCCTCCTCAAGAATAAGTATTCTACGTCACCGATCTCTATAGTCACTCGACCGCCACGTCGAAATTACCCTCGGCGAGATATCGATCGCAGCCAGGAAGTGGCTTGTCGGAGAAGTTTTAAATAAATTCAATGACTGCGGCTAACGTAATGTGAGGAGATGGATCTTTCGATATTGGCCGCCTATCTTATTTTCCCATCGCAGCTAAAACAAAGTAACCAGTCTTGTGTTCATAACGTTACAAATTTACACTGAAGTAAATAAATGTTCAGTGTGCACATTGCAAGGGTCTTTACAAATTAGAGAACGGCTGCTTAAACAAGCGATAAGACTCAAAGGAAAAGAGAATATGTTCAAAGCCATGCTGACCTTTGCTGAAGAGGACCATACATTGCTGTTATTATGCTAAGTAGTGAGTACTGAACACAAGGGGGCACTAAAAATTTGCAAATTACAAGGACCAAAATTATGTCTAAACAATTTAAGGAAGTATTTTTCGTTATTATAAGACGAAAACACAGGATGTGAAAAAATTAATTTCTGAAGTAGTTGCCTCATTGGTCTTTTTACTGCTAAATAATCTAATGGCATCAACATTTTGAAACAGCAAGAAAATATTTAGCTGGTCGCATAAAAACAAAATAAATATCTTTATAATTTGTAAATAAACATTTGTTTGAAAATAATTTGCGTGTTGGTAACAAATGATATAAACATACCAGAAAGATGTCTGTTTTGTATTTTTATTTTCCAAAATGCTTCATCTTGTAAGAAAACAATGTAAAGCATCGTAATTCTCACGATATTTTGAGTTTTTAAAAATGAAATGAGAAAGTAATGACCAGAATTTAATAAATACACATTAAATGTATTGAGAAATGTGCGAATGCTATTATATTCTGGCTAAAGACGAACGTTGATGTCGTCAAACCGATCGGAAAATATGAATATCAAAACTTCGCTTCAACGCTTCTTCGCTTCGTACATAACTTCGTATTAACGTCGCTAAACTTTTTCAACTTTTAAAAATGCAGTATTCTACTTTTAATTACATTGTATGTCCAAGAGTGTAATAAAACATAATGAAACAAAAACTTCGATTTCTGCCCATATTCATCTACACTCACTTGTAGACAAGTTGTATTTTCGAACGTGCTTGAGTGCGCGCTTTCATTCGCGTTTGAGTGCGATCGGGATGAGTTCTGCTTCAATAACGAATTGAAGCCGTTTGTCGTCGGATAGATTAAAACCTGTTCTTATTTCCCGGCGCGGCCCCAGAGCGACAAGGAAAAATAAGGCAGCTGGCGAACGCCCGGCCGCGGACGCACGAGGCGAACATATGACCCGAATTTTTCTTCGTTCTCATTACTGTCGTTACGAAATCCTCACCTTGTTAGCACCGCCCCTCGCGTTGGGGCCGTTCTACGTGGATTATTCTCTTTTCATTACTGCCGTCTCCTGTGACGTTTCCTACCCCAGCAGCGGCGCAGGACAGGGAAATTACTGGGCAATGAACTGCACGGTGTCATCAGTAGAGTGGTAATAGAATTTAACAGATATTTCAGGATGGCTGGTACACTTCCTGTTCGGAAATTGCCTTGCGTAGCCGTTAACGAGGAAGACCGACTATGATGAATGGAAGCTGTTTAATGAAGGATACCAGGTTTCGGTGTCGGATAGTTTTTCATAAATGCATCGTTCCCAGGCCTGCCGCGTGATCGGTCTCGCAACACCGGGCAGTTGAAAGAAAGCGCTGCGCATCGACTTGAATTCACCTCAACTACTCCACTTCGCTTTGACGGTCAGTTGAGAAATGTCGTACCTGGTTCCTAGCCACGCCCATCGCTTATTCCGTGATTAAAGGCAGCTTAAAGTAAACGATACGTCGCTCAAGTACACTTTCTGACAGACCGGCCTCCTATACGCACAAGAAGCACTCCTCCGATACGCTGCCTATTAGTGCGGCTCGAACTTGGGTGAATGTTGCTGCTTTAATTCATAGTTCCTTATAATTACGAAGTTTACTCTCCGCTTAGGCTTGTGTATACTGTTATTTCTCGAAATGCACGAATTTCCAATCAGTCTCAATGTTAATAACGCAATACGTTAGACGTTAACTAAACAGACCTATGTACCTTTCCCCACTAAGTATCTTGAGATCTTATAACGCTTACAGCGAATCGGAGTTGTGCGGCTGTAGCCCGTTTCAATTTAACTCGTTCCGTCGTAGAACTCGTGGGTGTATTTCCCGCACAACTTCTCTAATGGGCGCTCAAACATTTGCTCACTCCCGCATTAACACGAGCCTCAAGAACCGAAGGTATTAACTTCAAACCTGCTGGTGCCGCAAACGTTCTTGTGCGGACGTTGTTGCAAGGTTCGCTTTGTTTTTGATCTTTTGAGTTTGCGGTCGAGCGAAAGTGGCGTTTATTCGCTGCTTGATTGCGTGAACTGCGGCGTAAAAGACCGGGCAAGGTTGTAATTATTCGTCTACGAATGCTGGATGCGGTCGGGTAGGCCGCTCGGCAAACACAGAAAGGCGCTGCATTGCTCGTCTTAACGCTCTGTCGAAGTGCGGCCCATTGAAGCGTTTTCAGTGTGCCGGAACGGAACCTGACTTAATCCTCCTTAAACTCCAATATTTCCGCTTGTATAAAAAGTTTATGGCTTCAAGCGGTGAGGAGTAACTTCCTTCGGCAATTACTTTGTTTCAGAAGTCAGCACAACAGATGCAGGAGTTATTCGTTCGAAAAGATTGTGCTTGGAGAAAAGTAAAGTTATTTTGCCCTGTAAATTAAAGAAAAATAAATTAGAAAACTCTTTATAACAGAAGAAATGTAACTACAAGGCACAGAACCGTCGAGCGTCATGATTTCAGAGATACCCCATAATCAGTAAACATTTGATTGTAAATCCTTTGTAGTTAATCAGCTTGTTGTGTTCAAGGAAAAGATTTTGTGTTTCCCTTCATTTCAATCAACTTCAGAAGTTGGATTTGACACTGTATTTTCTCCCTTATTAAAAGAGCGAATATTAATTCGATAATAAATAGTTTTCTTTATCAGTAGGAACATTTATTTTTCCTCTCACTGGAACATTCATTTTGCCTGAGAATATTTCTTCTTTCATCTTTTACGATCTTGTGGCAATACTTGGCAACTTCGAATCTCATTATCTGAACTCTGGAGGAACCTACTACTGTCCAAAAGAATCCAAGCGTAACCAGAAGTGAGAGTAACCTAACTCGATCGTTTCAAACGGGATGCAAAAAAATATTGAGTTATGAGCGTTGGGTGAACGAACCGCTGGCTTCTACGAATCTTCCTGCTCTCACGCGTAGGTACTCCTTCAACAACAAAGGTCAGAATGTTGCGACTCGGTTCGCTCGTGCACAACGGGACAGGGCACGGTTCTAGAGGGCGCACTTTGGTTTTTGCACTTAGCCGTTCCTCGGTGGTCTGGCCGTGTCAATCGATCCGGCGATCTATCACTCGCAGGTGAGAAGTGAACGTTCACGCATCTGAGATCTGCGCGGAGCTGATTCCAACCCCAGGAGGGCCGTGTCCGTACGGTAAAAGGCTCGAACCGGAATGGAACGTACATTACTCTCTCTGGTATCTAACACGATCTTCTCTCGCCATTATTTACCACTGACAATATTTGTTATAAATGTGACAGTTGAATATTATATGTTGTATTAATGACTCTATTGTTTAAATTGTCCGATTGTATAATAAAAATAAAATGGTGAGTGATATAAAAATTTAAGTTATGTCTTTTTTGTTCCAGGTAAATACGAGATCTCTCTTTTCAATCAGCTGTCAACCAGAGTAGTAATGGTTAAAGGACTTTCTACCTAAACGAATGGTGCTCTGCCCAAAGTAAGTAAATCACGCATATTTCCGACAATTTCTAAAAGAATGTTCACCGACTGATTTTTTCCCTCCATTAGTTAGTTATTTCTGCAGAATTTGATTTTCACATTGTTCTTGGATCTTTATCACAATGTCCTCGTCCTTTCTGTTTCAAGCCACATCGTTCCCTTCGCTACTCTTCTTTCTCCATCGCTGTTTCCTGCATTACGACGTAACACTTACTATTCATGTCATGAATCATCGTTGGTCCAATGTCTGATTTTTTCACAATGTGCATTTTCTGCGTATAAAAACTGTCTAAATATTCCATTTAAAATACAGAGCATGTGTTACATCATTGGATTTTCTAAATATATTTCTTAAAGACCAACAGAATTATTGGATTGTCTGGGTATACAGACTTGCTTAGGGCGATACGAGATCGATTGAAACATCAATTATTCTCCGTCTTTCCAACACTAATTGTGAATTTGTGACTGCCATCTCTGTCCTGCTTTTATACTCCTCACTGCCCCGTCCCGATCTCGGTCACGCCCCGCACCCGCTTCGCTCCCGACCCGCTCCCGACCCGTCTCCGCCCCTCTTCCGCTACGCTCCCGCCCCGCTCTCGCCCCGCTCCCGCCCCGCCACATACCCGCCCCACCCGGCTCCCGCCCTGCTCCCGCCCCGCTCCCACCCCGCTCCCGCCCCGCTCCCGTCCCGCTCCCGCCCCTGCTCCGCCCCGTTCCCGCCCCGCTCCCGCCCCACTCCCGACCTGCCCCACCCGCTCCCGCCCCACTGCCTCTCCGCTCCTCCCCGCTCCCTTCCCGCTCCCTCCCCGCTCCCGCCCCGCTCCCGCCCCACTCTCGCCCCACTCCCGACCCCGCTCCCGCCCCACTCCCGCTCCCGCTTCCACCCCCGCTCCCACCCCTCTCTCGCCACGCTCTCACCCCGCCTCGCCCCGGCTTCTGCCCCGCCACGCCCTCGCTTTCGCCACGGCATGCCCCCGCTCCCGCCACGCCCCCGCTCCCGCTTCCCCACGCCCCCGCTCCCGCTTCCCCACGCCCCCGCTCCCGCCACGCCACGCCCCCGCTCCGCTCCGCTCCCGCTCCCGCACCACTCTCGCCCCACCCCGCCACACCACGACGTCGCCCAGTGCTGCGCACGTTCCATGAATGATGCAGCCTCGTAATTGGACAAACAAAGTCTTTGCTGTCAGGCGGGCCGGGCGGCCGACGCGGCACAGTGCATTTTTCATGACGGGTTTGGGCTGGAACCCGCCGCGACCGCCGCCGTCCCTCCTCCCTCGCCCAAGCCCCCACCCCCTCCTCGCCCTCACCGCCCCCGCCCTCACCTTCGCCCCGCCGCCGCCACATCGCTCCACAGGAGGCGCCGAGCTCCGTATTAATATTCTGGAACGCGGAGCGTCGGCTCGGTGAGATGACGGTGGCGAGGAAGATGCGGGACTGGCGGTGGTGTTGATGGCGGTTGAGGTGGTACAGTCATACTGGTATTGGGACTGTTTGTAAACAATGAAGATATTCCTGTCATCTATGCTTATCTATGAACTACGTAACGGGAAACTGTGAAAGAAGGGTTTGGTTGGTGAGGAAGATTTGGAATAAATGGTTGATCCGCATTTTATGTTAGAATTGTTATACTAACCTCTATTCGCTTTTAAAGTAAGTAGATACGTAAAAGTAATAATCTTGGCAAGATACGATCGTAATCAAATTTCTTTGATACCCAACTGTTGAACTGTCGAGTATCAAGCTTGTGTTTATGTTGAGACGTGCGACGTTTATAAACTCATTTATTTCACCTTCATTGTTAGTACGGCGATCTGTTCTTACAGGCGATTGTCAAAGCCGCTTCCTAATCCACGGATAAAAATGTACAATCTTTAGATTTGTATCATGTTATTAGATATTGAGAGCAGGTTTTAAGAACTTCTTATTACTTATTACAAACATTAATAAATTTCCATGAAGTTATATTGAAATAGATACACATACTTTAAAATTTCATTGTGCTTCATTGTGTTTTATAATTATCGGATGTGTAAAAGAAGATATCAATAAACTTTTCATAAAGATATCCAATAAACTTTTATTTTATATCTAAAATGCAAAATTGTTACGAAAAATCTCGGCCATAGTCGTTCATAATACTGTGCCTGCTACGTTTTCGACTTTTTCTCCTACACTCCGACACGGTGACAGCTGCAAGTTCACGTCACGCGACTGTGCTCCGTAACGAGAAGGCCTTAGGACATAAACTCGCGTGTTCCACAGTTCGATTCCCGGTGGGAGTCGCACGTCAACGTGAACGTTAAACGGGAGCGGACGCGACGTACGTTTGCCAGCGCCTCCACCAGCATTTACGAGACCGCATACAAATAAAATCAGATATCACCGAAGCGCCTTGTCTGCACCGCCGTGTGGGATGATATCTGCTTAGCGATGCCCAGTGGCTTGTTCATCGAAGCTGGAGATAACCCTGTGAGGGAAGTTTTACTTGACTGCCGGTTTAATCGCAAATGGTGCATCTTATGTGAGTAATGTATTGCTGCGAATGATCTGTGAATAAGGCGATGTTTCGAATTTCTGACAGGATGGCGAATGCAATGACATTTTTAGCGACCTGAGATAATAGAAAGCATTGCTCATTAAATATTTGAGCAGAAACTTTTGATGCATATCTTACGGAAACACCTTAAATAATGTGTATTATCACTACAATTGTATTATAATAACAATATTGGGGAACATTCGCCTTGTCGCCCAAGTCTATTTTAATACCGTCAGATGTGATTTTTAATTACATGAAAATCGCTGATACATGTGTAGATACATGTCAGGAGAAAAGTAATGCTGAGAGTATCATGGTGGAAATTTTCCAAAATGTAAAAGAATCTCGCACAAATTGATTTGAATTTACTTATGTGCTATACATCAACTCTGATTTTCTTAGTATCGTACTATGCTAAAATATAGTATTGTGCATGAAATTACGTAATATAATGTATGTGATTTTTGTTAAATTAAATTTAAGAACATCATTACTCCGAAATAATTGTCATTGATTTTTCGAATAATTTCCTGAGATCTTTTCGTGGGACGATAGCATTTCTACATCATTGATATTAATAGAAGAGAATGACCAACGTATGCATTGGTAATGAACAGCACATATGGTCATGCAACCTTCAGATATCTAACGGAAGAGAACCAGTTAGTCGGTCTCCCACAAAAGTGGTGCCAGAAATATCATTCTGGGCATTAAAATTATTAAGAGTCTTTTCCAGCCGGAAACATTTCATATCTCTGGCGACATGACAGTTACATGTATGGGATGTGCAGCCAGATTCACCGAAGGGAAACCATGCGAAACTGGCGGCGGTGAGTTGCACATTCAGAAAGATGTTCCTGCATACGAGTTCTTGTAGTTGAAAATCTTCCACTAATACAGATGTAGATTGTTTCTACCGTGATATCAAAAAATCTTACTACAAAATATAGACATTAGGGAAAATACCACGCGTTGGTACACTGACTTCATTTTTCTGTACTTAGTAAATACATATGCACGCCATAATTTTACCATATCTTTTGAAATAATTTGCATATTGGTGTTCTTTGGTTTTTGTTAGTGGTAATTAAGAAAAATATACATGAACCATTTTTTTACCACTCCAAAGAATATCTTTCCTCGTGTCAAGTAAATTTTAATTTAGGCATGAATGTTCTAATATACAGCGTCAGGAATAAGAAAATGTAAAATAACGCTCTCCAAAATTCTTAAGTGCGATGAAATTTTGAATAACCCATACGCACTCGATGAACACTTCATTCTGTTATAAGAAAATGACAAAAAAGTGATAGTGAACCAATTTTTATGGAGGTGAGCTACTGAGTTTTTATCTGTTCTTGAAAGAACAAATACTTCTGAAACGGTACTCAAAACCGTAAAATCAACTAATACTTAAGTTGAAAAACTATGAACCCAATTAAAACACGCACAACATCCCCAAACTTTGACGTCTCCTCCATATTTTCTTGTATGCATTCTAAATGTTACCTCGCAGCATTTGGTGTGAAGGACATGCATTTGAATGATATTTTCGTTCCCAACATTTCCTCGATAAAATTTCGAAGAATCCGAACAAAATGTTCATTATAGTGTTGGGTCCACTTCATGGGTCATGCTTACCTCACCGGCAACCTTTAGAGCCCGCCCTAATTGGTGAACATTTCGGAGAAATGTCAAGATTAACATAAACAACGGCTACGGAAGGTGACTTTTACTGCCATCTTCCGGCTGACGCCTGCAGGCAATGCCAGTAGCTACGATTTTGTTTCCAAGGAGATTGGACTCCACATTACAAGCTTTCCTCTGTGGGAACGTAAAGTGTTATGGCTGCATCAAACTAATATTATTGAATTTAGTAATGAACGCCACCAACCATTTGTCTTTGTCTCAATGTGGAAGGATCTTATCTCGCATTTGAATAATGATTAATATTATATTCGTGGATTTTCACGGATTGTACAAAAGTACTTGTCTATTTTTCACGTTCTGCTGATCTCGAATAAATTAACAATGAAAACAAAAGAACGTATGAAATGAAGCTGTGTTTGGATATTCAGCAGAATAGAATGCTTCTGTACTAAAGTCAGCAGTAACGCGAAGATAATAAAATGAAAAATCCACACAATATAACTAGTGATTTCAAGAACTTCTTTAAAAGGCAAATTGATTTGAGTTTAATTATGCAGTGAGGAAAGTATCAAATCGATTTTAGAACTATTTATAAAAATTTAATCATATTATCCTATGAAATGTAAAAAGAGAAAGCAAATTTGAAAAGCAGAAAAAAAATATCTTAGCACTAGGGTGGTATAACTTTAAGAGGGATTGAAAACACAAAACTCTTCGTTTCCTCGCCTTTTTATTTCAATTAATGAAAAACTGAATGCAAACTGCGGAAAAATATTCTCTAGACATCGCAATATATCAAGATAGATATTTAATATCGTATTTTTATTCATGAACTCGCACAATTCAAAAGTCATCATATCCTCTTAATATTTCTTACCAAGCTACTGAAGTACTCCGAAACTAAACATCACACCATTGCACCTTTCTCGATCCTGTGTTAGTGTGAGTTGCGGTGCCTGGCGACAGGTCGAAAACTCAACCTAATTGCCTGAATACAATTACGTGTTTTGTAGGAGCGGGTGAGGCGTTTCCAAGTCTTGGAATTACACCCCGGGCCTCTAATAGCCACGTACGACGGGTCCCCAGCGGTAGGCGTAGCAAAGATAAGGCGGCAAATTGAGCGTTTGGCGCGTGGAAATAGGCGTTCGCGTTGGTGGTGGCGTTGCCGCTTCTGGAGTGTTCGAATCGATAACACCAGTCGGTGAAGCATACACTATCGTATGGCGGCACAAACGTCTGGTAGGAAGAAAATTTATCTCTTCAAGAAAATTAGTTATAAAGATTGTCTTCACGAATATATGTTTCATGAGACTACTCAATTACATATATGTTTCTTTTACGTGGCAATTAATTCCTAAGAATATTTTTATGATTATATCATCAAATGTGTTGGTATTTTAGTATTTATTCGTAACTGATAATGATAAATTGCATGTGCTTTAAGATAAGTGTACGACTACTAATGCTCTGATGGAACTTGGGTTCTAGCTAGTCCTAACTCATCCAATTGCCAAAGTTTATAGTGAAAGTTAAAGAAACGTTATTTCTGATAAACAGTTCAGAAGTTCTTGTCAGTGCGAAATTAAAATCTTAGGAGCCCTAAGCACGACCAAATCACAAGGTTCTTTAAAAATATTGAACTTAACTTACCGAAAATGAATATAAAAAACATTTCCTTAACAATTTTAAAATTTAATACTCGAATAAAAAATACAATAAACGTAATAACGTAATATACAAGAATAATTAAAAACAATGTTTGCTTCTATTTAAGTGGGATATAATTTCTTATCTATATTATTTCGATATTTTAAAACCTGAAATTATATTTATAATCTTTTACTTTCTCGCTTTTACGAACGAAAGAACAGAAAGTATTGTAATTGTGCGCCGGAAAACGGCTCAGTTTCGACACAAAATTCTTATTTTGCATATTTAATCAAAAAATTAAACATTATTTTTGCATATTTACGAATGTACATAATGTTTCACTAAAAAGTTTTGAGAGCCGCTATCCAGTGAGGACCCCAAGCACGTGCTAATTCTGTGCAAGTATTTATCCACCTCTGGTTCCTGGTGCCGGAATTGCATGTTGCTTTCTCCGATAAGTGTCCAGACGGAGCCGGCAGTGAGGGTCCAGAGGTATCTATAATATTACTGTATTTTGAAATCTAAAATTATATTTATATTTTTTGTATATTTAATAAAAAATTTAACATTATTTTTGCATATTTACGAACATACATAATGTTTTTCTAAAAAATATTGAGTGCCGCTGTTCAGTGCCAATCACGTGCTAATTCTGTGTAAGTATTACGAGTAATCTGAGGAGCGTATATTCAAAAGGTGATAGGCCTATGTCTACTTGGCAAAAATTGAGTTCTGTCTAGAATTTTATTTTCAGGGAAAAAATGCATGAGGTCTTACAATAGGCAATTAAGTACTCTATTCGTTAAGTTAAAGATAGTGTTGAAAAATGTAAACTACATTTTTCATTTTTATTGGAAAAGAGTGCAGTGGGCGTATCGCGTTTAGAATGTTGGCCTCTCCTCTCTGGTCGTTGGTGCCGATATTCCACCTGGCTGTCTCGATCAGCGTCCAGCCGAAGCCGGCGGCGAGGCTCCATGGGTCTCGAGTGAGTTGTCTGGGAGGCGAGCGCGAAGCGTCGCGAGCCGACTAGCGTGCTACTACTGCCCCGCCCACTCCGGGCGGCGCGGCGGACGGAAACACTCATTACCGACGGTCCCCCTGGCGACTGCATGCGACCCACGCTGTCCTGCCCAGCGGACGGCATTTTTACCTGTCTCAGGTCGTGTTTGTGCATTGTTTTTTTATTCCATATTGTCAACATAGTTTATTATGTCTTCTTCTCTGGTATCGGTACATTTAACAATATAGTTCATAATGCTAATGTGTGTATGCATCGTTAGACGTTGAAGCTTTGGTGCAATTCTACTCTGCGAAAGTATTTAGTCATCCCAAATTTTGCGCGGTAGACACTCAACAAATTGATGTTACCACTCTATTATTCACGTTCGTGTCGCCTTTACTTTATTTCAATATTTTTTTGAGTTTGATTGCATTGTTACTCGCGTATGGAGTCAGGAGGTATATCATTCTCATCCAATTACTAATTTTATCTCGGTAATCCACTAACTCGTTATTATGTAGCGTCTGCCCTGCTTACTCATTCGCTTATTGGCTGTAACAAAATTGCATTTAGCTGTATTAAGTTCTTACACTTGGAATAAACCTCTTTCTTTAAGTACAATAGCGAAATCTTTTCAATAATGTTTTCTGTAAAAGAGCAGCCATATTCTGAATGCCACCTCTTTATTAGTTTCTAGGAACTACTTGCTTCAAACGTTCCCATGAACGACATTAGTTAATATTTGACGCTGATACCGTTAAAGAATAAAGGAGGCTTTTATTTTCATTTTCAAGTAAGAGGGATATTATTGTGCAGTTGCGAGCAGTCGCTGCTTCCTCGGCGCCGGTGGCTGCTCGTGCCTCGGGGGCTCCGTGGCCTCCGACCTGCGCGGTCCGTCGAGAGGCGGCGCAGTGCGGTGTGGGGGCGTGGGGGCGTGGGGGCGTGGGGGCGTGGGGGCGCTGACGTTGATAGGAAACGCTTGGCGCGTCTCTCTTCGCGTGCGCTGGCGGTGGCGGCGGCGGCGGCGGCGGCGGCCTGGAGACTGGCAACGCAATTCATAAATGATTAAGCTCCTCTGCGGCGGTGGGTCACAGGGGGTGCAAGGCAGACATGCGCGGGAGGGTCGTGGGGAAAGACGAAGGCGATAGCCCAGTGGCAACTTCGTTGCCTCTGCACCATCGTTGACTCGGAAGCCCTAGGTTTCGAGCTCCGACTATGGGGATTTTCGACATTAGATAGACATATGGGTCGTCTTCAGCCGCGATCTGGAGAATTGTAGTAGCCGGCTACTCTGCTGGGTAACTGTTAGTGGTTTCTCTGACCAGTACCTGGCAAATGCCGGAGCAGCACCCAAAACATCGGGCAACATACCGCGCGCCATCTTTCCTTCGTTAACCTTGTCCAGTGCTGGAACCGGACATGAATAGAACTGGGTAGGGATAAAACTGGGCGATGGAAATTGGCATTATAGAACTGGGTGAGATAGAATTGGATGAGATAGAACTTGACGAGATAGAACTGGACGATATAGAATTGGATGAAATAAGGCTGGACGAGATAGAACTGGACGAGATAGGGCTGGACGAGATAGAACTGGACGAGATAGGGCTGGACGAGATAGAACTGGACGAGATAGAACTGGACCCGACTAAATTAGACCAGATTGATTTGGACCAGATTGAACTGGACCCGATTAAAATCGACCCGATTGAACCGAACCCGATTGAACTGGACCCGATTGAAGTTGACTCGACTGAACTTGACGAAATGGGGCTGGATAAGTAGGAACTGGACGAAAAGGAACTGCCAGAGATGGATCTGAGCGAGCTGGAACTGGACGATGCAGAAGTGAGCGAACCGGTAAAGGGCGAAGAGAAACAGGGAAAAGGAGGAAGCAAGGTGGGTTTCGGGGCTGGGAGAGGGACTTGGGATGAAACGTAAGGCAGGGGGAATCGATTAGGGGGTCAGAGCGTGCGACGAGGCGGGGTGGGCCAGGGCGGTTCGCCACCGCGGCGAGGCTGTCGGGCAGGCATTAGAAGGGCGGCCGACGCGGAGCGAGTGCGCAAGGCGGACCACGAGGAGGAACGGACACGAGGGGGCGGGGCAGCGCCGGCCGGCAGCCGCAGAGGCGTACGGCTCGCGCCTCTCCTCTCTCCACGGGGCGGCAGCAGCGAGTTTGTTTATGTGCGAATGAAAACTTGATGCGGGTGAAAGGTTCGCCAACCAAAACGCCAATTGGGGATCCCTCGTCCGCGGTGCTGAGCGAGGCGCCGTTTGGTCCAAGCTGCGCTGTTGAGAGGGAGGAGCTGCGCGCGTTCGAAAATACTGACGTTGGGTTCGCGCGCTCTGCGGAAAGTGACGATTTATTTCGTGAGCTAAACATACGTCAGGGAATTCATCGATGATCCGTACGTTCCCGCCAACTTCATGTATGTTGGAAATGACCGCAGTACTCTTTCGAAAGAGGGCGTGGCAGGTTTTGCTTCCTCTTAACACGAAACGTTTTTATTGCGACTAGAAATTGTACGAATTTGCTTCCAAGGTTTCAGGTTTGCAAAACTGTCCAACGGGATTTCTAAAACAAAATCGGTCACCTTGCAACCGAGTCTCAGATACATTATAGTTTATTTGTAAGTAATCAGTATAAAATTTATTTGCCCCTTTTGCCGAACTTTGTGATCTGTTTTTAAAAGATATCTACAACCAAAACGCGAAACAATATTTTAGTTTTATGCTGCATTTCACGACCACCTGATATGTCATGAGATACCTGTCAATATGAAATCTCATAAACAAGAAAACGGATATTTTGCTTTTGAAAAACAGGTTGAAATGTGCTCTCTTCGCGAGTTCTTACATCCAGAGGAGCTTGGCAAAGACACACCTTAGAGCTGTCTGGAGTGAGCGCGTGGAGGCGAGGGAAGCGCGTCCCCGGGGCGCCGGGCTATCCTTGCAGCTCCGCGGGCACTCAGGCGGCAGCGCTCCCGCGGGGCCTGTCCGTGCGCCTCCCATTCGCTGTTTGTTCGGAGCTAATTAGCACACCGCCGCCCCGTCCTCGCCTCTGCGCGCCGTCGCCGCCCGCCCGCCGTCGCCAGTTCGCCATTGCCCGCCATCGCCCGCCCGTTCGCTGGCCATCATCCGCCCATGCCCACTCATGCTCGCCCACGACCGCGCATGACCGTCCATGACCGCCCACGCTCACCCACGATCACCTACGCTCGCCCACGCTCGTCTACGCTTTCCCACGACCGCCCACGACCGCCCACGACCGCCCACGACCGTCCACGCCCCCCCGCCTGCCCAGCCATTCTTTCCAGCCGCCCCATCCAGCCGTCTCGTCCAGCCGCTCCGTCCAGCCGTTTGAACCGCCGTCCACCCTCGCCAGGCTGCCAGTGGACCAACCGGCGACGCCTGCTCGCTTGCCTCTTACGACCGCCCTCTCTCCGTCACCCGCCCATTCTCTCCCGCTAAGGATCTTGGGCCCAGCACTCGTCGTCTTTGCTTGCTGCAGATTAATGCAGCTAAAACCAACCTCAACAAATTAAGTTTTCTAGCACAAGTACTTACGGACAATTACCTACGATCTTTGATCTGTTCCTTGTGAACAACTCCAGCAAAGAACTAAATACTGAACACGTAGCCAACCATATCAATTATTTTTCCTCTAATTTCTATTTTTCCATACCACAAATCCCTATATTAAATGCACCACAATTCTAAATACAACACACGAATTAAAAACAAATTCTCTCTTCACGAACGATATTCATGAAAAATTGCAGAAATTCGAAAGTAACAGAGATGCTATTTCGCTTCCTCAAACTTAAATTAGATTTAAGCGTAGTATGAATGCTAGTAATAAGCATCTAAACATTTATTTAGTATATATGTTTACTGATCTATGTAACAATGAACAAAACAATAAAATGTTTAAAAAGGCGAATGAACAGGGAAGCGGGCAGACGGTCCAGTGGGGGCGCCGGAGAGCACGCTCGGTGGCAAGGGGCCGCGCGGGCGGAGGGCGGGTGAAATGCATCGCCGGCCGCCACCGCCGCACTCAACGCGTTCGCGGCTCGCCTGCCGCTGCTGAAAGAGGCGCCGCGACCTCCTGGGAGCCTGGAAATATCTCCCGCGCGCTGCTGCTCGCTTTTCCTCACGCCCGCTCGTCCGCCCATTCACCAGGCCGCCCGCCCGGCCATCCACACGCCCGCCCGCCCAACCACCCGTCCATCCATCCGCCCAACCACCTCCCCGTCCAACCACCCTCCCGCCCAACCATCCGCCCGCCCAATCATTCGCCCGCCCAACCACCCGCCCACCTAATTACCCACCCGCTCAACCACTCGCCCGCCCAACCTCTCACTCGCCCAACCTCCCCCCCCCCAACCACCCTCCCGCCCAACCACCCGCCCGCTCAACTACCCGCCCGCCCAACCACTCGCCCGCTCTACCACTCGCTCACCTAACCACCCTCCTGCTCACCAACTGACTCATCTCTGCCCTCACCCTAAACCTGCTCAACGCTCGCCTAAAGGTCTGCTAACCTACGCCCTCTCGCGCCAGTTCTTCCGACCGCCCAATGCTGCGCCACCCGCCCGCCCAACGCCCACTCTAAGCCCGACCCATCTCCGCCTCGCATTTCCTCACCCACTCGGTCCCGTTTGGATCCGTTTCGTCCGTTTCATCAGACTCCGTTCTGCTCCGTTCCCCTCCGCCTCATCCCCATCCCCTTCCCAACAGCCCCAACAGATCTTCCCCGCCCTGCTCTACCCGAGCTATTCCTTATTGCCATGCGTCACCCCGTCTCTCCTGGACCTTATCCTACCCTTTTGAAAGTCCCACTACCCACACTGCTCTGTTCTTGACCGTCCTTGCTCGTCCTGCCAGGCCTGCCCTAGCCAGCCTCGCCCTGCCCTGCTTGCACTGCCCATGCAGAGCGGCCTCGCTCCGTCATGATGCTCTGTACGCCCCACCCTGCTCAGACCCGTCTCCACACTCAGCCCCGCCTCTCTGCCAACTCCCTATCTAACTCCGCCTCCGTGCCCAGCCTCGCCTGCTCATGCAGAGTCGCCTAGCTCAGTCATGCCGCTCCGTACAGCTCCACCCTGACAGCCCCGCCTCCCTCCTCAGCACCTCTTCATGCCCAGCCTCACCCTGCTGTGCTTCTGCCTGGCCCCAATCTTCCTCTCGTGCTGCCCCTTTCGACGCTAGCAGCCCGCCCGCCCGCCCGCCCGCCCGAAAGCCCGCCCTTCTACCCGCGCGCCTGCCCGCTCGCCCGACCGCTCGCTCGCCCTCCCAC
This sequence comes from Teleogryllus occipitalis, assembly GCA_011170035.1. Lineage (NCBI taxonomy): Eukaryota > Metazoa > Arthropoda > Insecta > Orthoptera > Gryllidae > Teleogryllus > Teleogryllus occipitalis. Next base: position 1,220,834 of record BLKR01000008.1, on the reverse strand, counting down.
CCGCGTGCCCGCCCGCTCCCCGCCCGCCCGTCCGCCCGCCCGCCCGTCCGCCCGCGGCCGCCGACTTGCGGAGCGCCGCCCTCTAATTTAGAGATGCCCAGGGCGAATGCGTCACTCACGGGCCGTGCCGTGTTAACAGTCGTTTTGCCGTCGCGCGGAGGCAGCGAAAGGCGCGGGCCTGCAAATGGAATGGCTGCAGAGTCGACGCGCTTGTATCTGGCTCCGAACGGAGCTAACGCGAAATTTTAATTTCCTCTACCTAATTTATTTCCCTCTGCCTATGAAGTACATCTTGTTGAGAAAAGTTTAACCAAATACTCACCGTGATTCAATGTACTATGTGTTGGAATGCATTGATTTCGAACCCTCTGTTCTTATTGATTTCTAACATTCGGTCGCGTAATCAACGCGTATTAAAATGTAACATGAAACTATTAGCATGACAAATGTTATTTTTACATGAAAATAGTACTAGAAAATAATAACATATTAAATAAATACATTAATCTATTACTTTTTGCAGAGAGAAATCAAGTTATTAAATGTTTTTCGTTAATCGATCACGGTGCTGTCAATTGTATTCCACACCTGTTTTTTTTAACTTACTATTATTTGAAGCATCTGTTGTAGATAGGATTTTGAAACCTGTTTTAGAACAGAAGAACAGTTTAAATTTCCGAATGGCTTGGCGGCCACAGTCGCGTGTTTGTTTTGGTTGTGTGTTTGTTCCGGAGCGTCTAGTGTCGAGCAGCGGTAGGCGTGGTCGCCCATTCACACATCCGGGATGTAAGCGACTGCTGACCGACTGCTCCCAACTAAATATAGTTTCCTGGGCGTCACTCCTGCGTTGACGTGTGGGCATCGCCCGCAAGTGTTACCCATTGTCACAGAGAAGATTCGCAGAGAAGTGACACTTGAACGTAGGAGGAAATTGAATTGTAATGTTTTATAATTGTCACACTTAACTCACTCCTGAAAACTAATCCGAACCTCTGACAACTGAACTGAAACTTTCGAGGCATTATTACTTGATGCTGAACTTATTTGGCTGGTGCAAAACTACAGTTCGAGAAACAATGTCTTTTCTGGTGATGTTCAATTCCTTTAGAATCTGTCGTAATGATCGTGTGTTGGTCTGAACCGAAAATAAAGTCCTGCCGCGTGGACATCAGAGGCGGAGTGACCGAGGAAACTGGAGCGGAGGAAGAGGCGGTGATGAAGGCGGAGACAGTGGTGGACGCGAAAGCAGAGACGTAACTGGAGGGACAGCTGAGCCAAAGGAGGAGGTGGAGGTGAAGGCAGAAGTGAAGGGGAATGCGAATGGGGAGGTGTAAACGGCGGAGGCGGTGACGAAGTCGATGATGAGATAAAGACGTCGGTGAAGGCAGAGGTGGAGGCGAGAACGAAGACGGAGGCAGAGACGGAGACGAAGGCAGAGGCGAAGGGTAGTTGAAGACAGATGTGAAGGCGGAGATGAAGGCGAATGTAAAGGCGGAAGTGAAGACGGAAATGAAGGTGGCGGTGAAGGGGGAGTTGTGAAAGCGGATGTGAAGGCGAAGCTGATGGCGATGGCGACGGTGATGGCGAAGGCGATGAGATGAATGCAGAGGCGTCGGTGAAGGCAGATGTGAAGGTGGAGGGGAAGACGAAGGCGGAGGCAGAGACGGAGGTGAAGGCGGAATTGAAGGCGGAGGTGGAGGTGAAGGCGGAGGTGGAGGTGAAGGCGGAGGTGGAGGTGAAGGCGGAGGCGAAGGCGGAGGTGGAGGCGAAAGCGGAGGTTAAGGCGGAGGCGAAAAGCGAAGCGGAGGCGGCAGCTGAGGCGGGGGCGGGGGCGGGGGCGGAGGCGGGGGCGGAGGCGGGGCTGACGGGAGCGGCAGCCGTTCCGCTGCCGTGTGCTGGTGCGGGTTCCGCCGTTTAAAGCTTAATGAACGAGTGAGTTACGACGCGGCCCGCGGCTTGTCGACGCTCCAGGCCTGACGTTGCGCTCCCCGTCGCTTCTGCTGCCTTCTCTTCCTCCCCCGTGGCACTTCACTCCCTCTCCACACCCAAGTTTCCTGCCTACGCCGGCTCCGCCGCCCCTGCTACCACACCTAAATCTTCACCCTCCCCTTCTTGCCACTCCCCCGCGCACTGTCTCCGCCAACGTACTCGTTCCCTTCAATGACTTGCTCACCACTGCATTATTCCACGCAGGCCTTCCCAGCCCTAACCCGTTCGTCACCACTTCATGCAATCCGCTCAGCGTATTGTCTTCGACAACTTACTCGCCTCTGTCACTGATTTGCTCACCACTTCATTCACTCCGTCTGCCACGGCTTCGTCCATGGCTTTTCCTGTCCCCACTCCCCCTGCCTTCTTTGTTAAGCTGTCTCTGCCCTACCTTCTTCCAGCTCCTTCCCCTTCCTTAGCTGTCACGTTCGTCATGACATTTACCGTCATTGCCTTCCCTGCCACAGCCATCTTTTTCAGGGCTTTCTTCGTCCCAGTCGCTGTTACCATCTCCGCACGCCGCGCTGCCTCTACCTTCCTTCTCTGTCTCCTTCTGTCTTCTCGTTCCCCCTCCCCCGTTTTCCTCTAGCCGCCGCCCGCCGCCCGCCGCCCGCCGCCCGCCGCCCGCCTTCCTCCTGTGGCTCCGCCGCGGCTGCCTTCCGCAGCTTCCTGGCGGAGGCTCCCTGGAGGGAAGTCGAAGACTTGGAGTAGTTTCAAATTCAGTGTTTCCGTACCTTTCCTCTTTCGCGGAATTGGGTGAAATTTATGAGCCTGCGCTTGAGTTCACTTGTCCGTTTTCCTGCGGGAAAAACGAATTCATAATACTGTTGGAACACTAAATAATTAAACAAATACTCCGAATATGAAGTGAACGTGTTTGTAACCATTCAGAAAAATATACTGAGCTGTATTGATTGTACCACATTTTATTGGGTTTTACTTTAGAAGCTCAATTTCAGTATTATCTTTCCAAAAAAAGATATATTGCGTGTATTCTGTGTTTTAGGAACAACTGTTTTGAAACGGTGTTTTCTCATATTTGAAACAGTAGCAAAGAGATTGTACAAATGGGGGTTCATTGGACACTACATTTAAAGTAAATTTATTTACAAATAAAACTTTTCGCTCCCTATGTCCTGCTTTTAGCTACCTAGTAGAAGAGTTTTTGCTGCATTTAAAAGAGTGTTATTCACTGAACTACTTCATTTATTGGAACAATTTAGAATACTGTATTCCTTTTGATTCTACAAAATTACGTGCGTCGCTTACGTATTCTTGTTCACCAACCCCACTGTAATATAATGTTAACACCCATATCAAAAAATTTCAAAATCCGTCCTGGAGCAGTTCAAAATAAGGCAAATTTTCAAACTGTTATTCCAGTGAAATGATATGCATCGTGTACCCCTGCGGTCCTTCCCTCTTAAACCCACCATTACGGTGTCACGTGTCATTCCATCCACGCCACGCGAACCACCCCCATCGCGCGTCGAACTCCAGCGTCCGCCGTGTCACCGCGCCCAACTCCGCCCGCCCAACCACCCGCCCGCCCAACCACCCACCCACCCACCCGCCCGCCCAACTACCTGCCCACCCAACTTCCCACCCGTCCAACCACCCCGCTTCCCCAGCCACCCGCCTGCCCGCCAACCAACCGCCCAACCACCCACCCCACCATCGGCACAACCACTCGCCTGCCCAACCACCCGCCCGCCATCCCAACCACCCGCCCGCCCGCCCAACTACCCAACCTCCCACCCGCCCGCCCAACCGCTTGCCCGCCCAACCTCCCGCCCGCCCAACCACCCGCCCGCACAACTACCCACCAACAAAAGCCATCCGCCCGCACAACCACGCACCCACACCACCACCCGCCCGCACAAACACCCCTGCCACCCGCCCACCAACCACCCCCGCCCCCAGCCTCCCGCCCGCCCAACCACCCCACTCCACGGCGCCACTTCGGTCGTCGCGCGGCGGCGGCGGCGATGACTCGTGCAACGAACGGCCGCGCCGCGCCGCGCCACTGACAGACGCGAAAGAACCGCTGCAACAAGCTGCAAGCGAAAGCAAATATAAATAACGCGCCTGCCGAAGCGTAGTGCGCGCCACGCCCGCCAGCGCGTTGCTCCGCACGAACACGTCCGCGTGCACTCGTTGCGTCGCGGCGGGGCGTTTGAGCGGGCCGCCATCGCCGCCACCGCCGCCAATGCCGCCGCCGCTGCCGTTGCCAACGGACGTGGTGGTTGCGAAAGGAACATCGACGAGCGGGGGGTGGTGACGATAATGAGGTAGCGGGATGGTGATTGATTGATTAATTGAAGTTTCCGGGCATTCCGGGGTTATGATCATTAGTTAGTGTGGCGAATGCTTTTATCCCGGGAAGTGGACGTGATTCCTTCCTCGCTCGATTGTGAGATCCGGCGCCGATCTACACGTCACTTTATGGGGATTCTTCTCCAGGTATCTCCTCCAGCGGGGCAAACTGGTGTGTGGTAGTGAAGTTCTTGTATGTGTATAAGAGTGTGCGTACATATATAATGCGTATATATATATATATATATATATATATATATATATATATATATATATTGAGGAAGGAAAGGTAGCGTACGAGTAGCCCGTTTGTTAGAGTACTGCTCCGTCATTCAATTGGGTTTGATCGGAAAAACCATGGAAAACTAGCGATTGAAGCAGCTGACCACTTTTCTCGCTGACCGCGAATTCTCTTCTAGTCAGAGGCTGAATGCGACCTAGCTTGTGTCAAAAATTCCCCACAGTCCGGACTCGAACTCTATGACGTTCCGATCAGAGTCAGCTGCAGAGCCAATGGTACGGCGGAAAAATGATTCAGGGAGTTTTTAGTGTTGCCGGGCGTTCCCCGCTGGAGCGTGAGATCCATCACTGACCTACACGTTGGCTTGCAGGTTTTCCTCCTGCAGATATCTCCTCCAGCGGAACATTCTCCCAGCTAGCGCAAGCTCTAAGCACCTCACTATGGGATGTATTTCTGAGCGGTCAGAACCGTTTTGATTCTCACCGAATTCACATTAGAAACATTTCCCTAGGAACAACTGAATAGTTTCATGAAAATCGGTGCACTAGTGACTAATGCGTGGAAAGGCGGAAACATTTTGTTTAATTACTACTTCATCATTTTGACATTACTTTTAAAGCGTATACACGAAAATCCCTGCGAACAATAAAAATCAAGTCGTATTTCACTATGCGGGCGGTGCGGTAGCATGGAGCCAGCTGAAACATTCCGGCCAGTGGCTAGGAGTGGTAGAGGCGGTGTGGTTGAAAGCAGCAGTAGCGGAGTGAGGTTGGCAGGAATGGCGCCAACACGTTCGCGCGTTGCCGTTGCGTACAGTGATTGGCCGGCCCGCCACTGTAAATACACGCGTGTTGATTCTGCATGTTTGCAATTCAGTTGCATTGATTTTTTATCAGCACGCTGGTCGGCGCATATCCTCTCGTTTGCCCAATCGGCACGTGGGCGTTCCCACTCCATTGCCTGGAATTCTCCCGTCTTCCCTCTTTTTCCAAATCCTTTCTCTTCATTTCATTTCTCTCTCCTCTCGTTTGCTTGTTCCTTGTTATCAAGTATTACCGTTTTCTGGGTTACTTCCTTGCATGTGTATTTTATCTACTTCTTTTATTTTACGAACTTCTACCACTGTTTAATCTTTCTCTTCTTTCCATCTAATCCCGTCCACCACCCGTCCTCACGGTCAAATTTCTCGTAATGTGGTCTCTTTCGTCTCCTCAATAAAAATAACATCTTATTGGTTTTCATTGTTAATGTACACATGAGAATGTTCCTCTACCTTCTATCTCAGTTTACTCAAATCCTTGAATTACCCACTTTAATGATCTTTTTCGTCTCTTTACATAAAAAAATCAAAAAATTTTGATTGCTTTTTTGTACAAACTACTTACTTTTCGTGTTTTAATATTTTTTTGTTTCTCTTAATACGTTCATTTTCTCTTCTTTCACGTCGGCATGCCGGGCAAGCAAAAACAAAGCGAGTGGCAAGCGCCCAGTTGCGGCTCTCCCAGTGTGTGTGTCTGTGTGTGTCCCCCTCGCGCGCGCGATGTGATCCGGCCGGGGGCGGCGCGGCGGCGACCAATAGAGCGCAAAACGAAGCTAGCTCGCCTCCCCCGCAGGGCTGCAGTGGTAGCCAGAGCCACTTCGTAATCCGCTCTCATTAGTCTGCCGAATCGGCGCGCCCCCTCGCTGTTCGCTCCCCCTCGCTCGCGCCCCGCCCCCGCCCTCTCGCGCGGCGCCCTCGCCCGCCCTCGCCCTCCCGCGCGTAAACAGCGCGCCCGCCAGAGACGCGGCGTACGGGGCCCCTCTCAGCTCCGCAATCGATGCAGCGGCGGAGGCGGCGGCCGCGGGCGGGCGGGGATGGCGCGGGGCAGAGCTGGTGATGGGGACTGAACTCGCGGTGATGATGAGAGCGGAAGTGGGGACAGGAAACGGGTTGGAGAGAGGTTGGACGTGGACAATGTGCTCCGGGAGGAAAGAATTTAAAGAAACAATACGGAAAGTGCGTGGATACATAAGTGATAATTGTAGTTGTGGTTTGTTACATGTAGGCACGTTTAAGAAAATGTTAATACCCGATGGAGAAGTTTATTTTTATCTTAATTGGAATTATTTGAATTATGAAGCTTCAGTGCAAAACGCGAAACGAGAAAAAGAACGGAAAAGAGAAAGAGGCAGTCTACGTAAAAATAGTACAAATTAAAGAAGTATCCACTTCATGTGAAGGAGTGCACATTATCACGGCATGAACAACAAGAACTGAACAAACATTTTGCAAGGCAAATATGTGGAGGCAAGGAAACTGTAGTACCCTACATTTCGGAAAGCTAAATTGTTTTAAAAGAAAACGCCGAAGTACGTAAAAACCACGTCGATAAGCGACGTTGATGCTCGCTCACGAACCGCACTCGTGGTGGCGCTCGATTGACAAACGAAGCAACGAGGCAGCGGAGGCGCGCGTAGCGTCCACAAAGAGGCAATGGCCGCCGCTGTGGCAGCGCCAGCCGCGTATCGGAGGCTGCGCCATGGCAGCGGGGGGGCGGGGCCGGGGGGCGGGGCGGCAGCGGGCACTGGAGCGCGCGCGCGGAGTCTATTACGTCTGGCGGGACATCATCAAGCGGCGGCAGCGGCGAGTGTGAACGCCCCCGCGCCGCCCCCGCGCCGCACCCGTGCCGCCCCCGCGCCGCCCCGCGCCGCCCCCGCACCGCCCCCGCACCGCCCCCGCGCCGCCCCCGCGCCGCCCCCGCGCCGCCCCCGCGCCGCCTCCGCGCCGCCCCCGCGCCGCCCCCGCGCCGCCCCCGCGCCGCCCCCGCGCCGCCCCCGCGCCGCCCCCGCGCCGCCCCCGCGCCGCCCCTGCGCCGCCCCCGCGCCGCCCCCGCGCCGCCCCCGCGCCGCCCCCGCGCCGCCCCCGCGCCGCCCCCGCGCCGCCCCCGCCGCCCCCGCGCCGCCCCGCGCCGCCCCCGCGCCGCCCCCGCGCCGCCCCCGCGCCGCCCCCGCGCCGCCCCCGCGCCGCCCCCGCGCCGCCCCCGCGCCGCCCCGCGCCGCCCCCGCGCCGCCCCCGCGCCGCCCCCGCGCCGCCCCCGCGCCGCCCCCGCGCCGCCCCCGCGCCGCCCCGCGCCGCCCCCGCGCCGCCCCCGCGCCGCCCCCGCGCCGCCATCGTTCGGCACCCGCTCCACTCCGTCCCCGAGACCTGCCCCCTTTCGTCACTACCCCGCCCCGCCCCAACCGCACAAACCCCCATCCACCCTCCCACGTCCCCCGCTCCTCCACGCCCTCACTCCGCCCATCCCCCCGCCATTCTCCTCGCCCTACCCTTGCTTTATCCGCCGCCCCCGCTCCAACCCCCTTTTCCCCATTCCCGCCCCACGTTACTCCGGGTGTCCGTGTCGGCGGCGGCGGACGGCTCGGTCCCTGCGGGGCGCGGGGCATTGTTGCGGTTGCCTAGGAGACCGCAGCACACGCGCCTGCGCGCTGCGACGCGCCGCAGCGTCGGCCCCCGCGCGCCGCCCCCGCCCCCGCCCCCGCCCCCGCCCCGCCCACCCCGAGGGACCACCCCTTCGGGACAGTCGCGGCTCCTCACCGTGGGCACCGCCGTGCGGCGGTGGAAAATGCGTTGGAGCAGTACATGCGTAATACATGAGATGCAATAATAAAAGAACACGAGATGGAGATGATTCGAAAAGTTGGTTGTAACAAATGGAAAACCAATGTGTTGGAGAGAAAGATGTTTTAGACGGTTTCAGTGCATGGGAGATGGATATGTGTAGGTGAAGTGAAGGTGTTGGAGAAGTAAATCTATGAAGACAGGTAAATGCATTTCAGTTTTATTCGTTTCCCATTTATTTTTCAAAATTACGTAACAGTGTGTTGCTTAAAGTTTACTTAAGCGATCAGTTGACATCAATTTCCGAAACATGTCGATCAAGTTAAAGAATTTAGAACGTTGATATTGTGATTATATATTAATTTAATTTTTGATTGTTAAGTTGATCGTAGGTTCGTCAAATTGTCTTGTAGTTAATAGAACACAAGTTGTTTAATATGCTATTATTATTTATTTATTATTTTAATGTTGTTAAATTACAAGTCATCGGTTCTTAATTTGGTCACAGAGATGAGGAAAGGATGCCATATAAATCATGGACATTTTTATCAATATTTCGTGTCTACTAAAAATACAGTTTGTGTTAACATGACGCGGACTGCGCATGAGATTTCTCGCCATCTCGCGCGCGAACGATTGTTTTCTTACAGCAGAATTAAAGAGATATATTTATAAAGGATAAACAGAACGTAAACGTACAGCGTATGTAGTAAATAGAGTTGCCCCCTTCTCATTCTAGTGCATCAGGAAACTATACGTCCGAAGTACGATTCAAAGGACAAGTTCATTCCAAGAATCAATTTTTCGTGACCTTTCCGTGGATTAAGTTTCCCTTCGTATTCCAAAGAACGGCAAATTCCATATGTCCGTCGGAGAATCCTCCTCGTTTCCAGAGCTCTTCAGCGAACGGAACTCTCTCGCAGCTTCAAGGAGGGGAAGACCGCGTTTTATTCCGGAGACGCGGGGTTTCTGTTCTGATGCCCTACGCCGCTCGACCGCCCGACCCCCGTTTCGTGCTGCTCCTAGGGGGAACCTCCTCCTTGAGAAGGGATCTTCAAAGGGAGAAGGGAGACTTTGAATTAAAGATAAGACGAGATAGAAGATGCGAAATGCTCGGGAAGGCCTTTGTACTTCGCGCTTCGGAAAGAAGCTTCCAGAACGAAAGGCGCCGCTTCATGCATATATCCACAGGCAGATCAACCTTGAGAAGTGTCCGGGATTTGTGTTTTGGTTGTATCGTTTTATAGCCGGGGACTCGCCAAACATTTGAGCTGCATTTTAAACAACATGCGAGGGACGCTTGCACTAACTGATTTAAATTAGTAATCGGGTCTGATCGTGAGAACTGTTGAAACACGTGAAGTAAACGGTGAAAGGAGACGATGGGAGATTCACGAAAGACGGGTTGTTGCATCAGAGGGTAGCATGATTTAGTAGCAGTGGCGATGTTCTTCACGAAAACTACCAATCGTAAATTTAATTGTATGGGTACTATCAATCTCATCTGCAAGAGTATTACCATAGTACGACTACAAGGTTAATTGCTTCGACGTCACGATTATTTGTAGGCAAAGTAAGAAAACGAGTTGCTTTATTTTATGAGTGTTACCACATCGGCATATTATTCGAAGGAAAGGAAAAACGTTAATGCAAATATCCTGACAGACCTTACTTCACTGTATATTTCTATATTTAGTGCACTGTATTTGCATAGCAATAATTGAGAATTAATTAACTCTCCACTAAAGTAAGATTAAACCTTTCCGTTCTTTTCGCACGTCCCGAGTACAAAAGAAGCGATAAAAACAATTGAGATAAAATCCTTTCACGAAGTACTGTGTTACTATCATGATCATCAAGGTGCTAAAGATATTTAATAATTAATAAGAAGTTACTCCATTAAATTTTGATTAAACTAAAATTTCATTACATCAAAATCTCAGAGAAATTATAACAACAGTTTATTTCAGAATATCATATTATAGATATAATAATTATCTTTAATATTTCTGGAAAAATCATAAACGGCATGTTCTATATGTACGAGGTTCCAAAGTAAGTAAATTCCGTTTTTCAAAAGAGGATTTTGCGTGTATTTTTTCTATTTTGATTCTTGAGCACGAAATTATTCTTTAATTATTTACAATTGAACAAAAATAGCCTAGTGAGTGTTTCTTTGAAACTGCGCTCACGCCACCCAAAATTCATACAAAGGTTACGATGCTTCATTGATTTTTTTTCAGTACTGCAAAAACTACATTCAACAATTCTTTTTGAACATGTTTTTAATTAATATTTATGTATTAATTGTTATTGTGTAACACATTCGAACTTCAAAAAGAAATGCCAATAATCAGTCAAGAAGTCGAGTATTATAAAATAAGTCCGTTGTCGGACAGACCTCTGACCCGTCCTTACCACTCTATCATGCCTGAATACTTAAATACCCACAAAGAAAGGCACACCTAGGAATACTATCTTATGCATTTTAGCTAAATATTAATTAATAAACCCAAAAGATAAAAAAATATAGGAAATTGATAGAACACTTTCAAACAACAAAGGGGTTTTGGAAAGAAAAAAAAACAAACATTTCTGCTAAATCTCCTCTATCAGCCAAAGTTCGAGCGTATTACGAAAAATCAGTAATACGAAAATAATACATTAACAAAAATACATTAAATGAATACCTTGGTCAAAAACATGCTATACCACATTTCTGATGAAATTGATATTTGATGTGTATTTCGGCGTTCCGTAGATGTCTCTAGATGTTGTGGATATTTCATCTAGTAAATGTTCATAGATTGTAAAAAATAAATATCATATGCATGGCTTTATCCTACTTATTTATGGAAATGTTTAAACTATTACTTTCCTTTTTCTCAAAACTTCGTATAGTTGCCGGACCCTGAGGTCTTCATTTCGTTATTAGCACATTTCTAGGTCAATTTCCGGCCTTTTCATTGGAATCTCTCGAGCACAGAACACATTTTCCACCCTCGCGCCCTCTTCCGCCAGGCGGCAGCGGGTGCCATCTTGCTCTCGCGGTTACCCGCCGCCAGCGCTCCGCGCGGCGACGGCGGGAGCGGCTCGCGCGCACGGGGTCCGCGTGCCAGCAGCGCCGCGGCCGCGAGTGTACACCCGGCCAGGCCGCGTTTCAGCACGTGAAAGAGCGGCGAGCCACTGTTTATGATCTCTCCGCAGCGTAGTACAAGCGCCTCGATAAATACGCGACCGCAGCGCCGCCGCCGCCGCCTCGCCGCTCGCCCGAAGCCCGTGACAGGCGCCCGTGTCGGGGGATCACGCCGACGCGCGCAGCGCCGCTCGGGAGAGGAGGGGCGGCGAGCGGGGGCGGTGGGGACAGGAGAAAGAAGGGGTGAGGCTATGAGCAGAGAGAGAGAAAGATAGAATATGAAGTACATGGTCAAACCGTAGGAAATGGCGGATGAGCGAGTGTGGGAGAAGTGAGGAGAGGTCGCGAGCGAGAGCGGTGTAATTGGGTGGAAAGAAATCCGTTGGGGAGAGAGAGAGGGAAAGAGAGATGAAGAGAGAGAAAGAAAGAGAGAGACAGAGAGAGAGAGACATGGCCGGACTGTCAGAAATGGTGGAATGTGCGAGGATGGGAAAAGAGAGAATGAATGGGGATCGGGCCGTGAACTCAGGATGGAAAGAAGGGGTACAAGCAATCAATGAAGCGATGAAGAGAAGAAACGCGAGAAGTGTGGGAGAATCGTCGGAAGTGGTGAAAGTGCGGGGAAGGAAAGAATGTCAAACTAACTCAAGATGGAGAGAAGGTCAAAACGGAAAGAAATGAAAGCAGAGTTAGTAAGTACGAAAGTTGCAATAAGCTCAGATAAGACAGTTGATTTACCACATTGTGTCTGGCTTTGTACGTGGAGATGGTAAAAATGCTACGCCATATGGTGAGATAATTGTAAATGAAGCTGAGAAAGATAATGAGAACTGAAAAGTTGAAAGACTACGTTGTTCATCACAGATAGTTTTGCGGCAGAACGGACTCCGTCGAGTCCAGGCTGGAGCATATAATGTGCCATCACAAAGGTGCGGATTTGGTTATTAGGGCGTAGACGCTAGTACGTTCTAAACGGAGTAATGCTGGAACCACGGAAATTGGGTAAAAGAAGAGAACGGAGAAGAGACGAGAACAATGCTGTGGGTGCGTGAGAGAAAAAAAAGCACAGGAAGCAGAATGAAGAAAAAACGAACATGGAACAGTCGAAGTCGATAAAAGAGAGTGAGAGATGTCGCCGAGAAGAAATCTAGAGGGCTGACGGGCAATAATTTCGAGAGTGGACATTGGAGAGACGCGAGGCTCTGAAAGTGCAGATACCGAGAAGTGGTGATGTTAGGAAGTTTATCACTGGGGAGGGGGTAACAATGTGGGGCGGGAATGTCAGGCAAAGCTGTCGGGTGAAAATGTCGAGCGCGAAGGTCGGACGAGAATGTCGCGATAATTTCGAGCGAATATGTCGGATGGGAATGTCGGACGAGAATGTCGGGCTCAGATGTCAGATGGGAATGTCGGGCTCGGATGTCGGATGGGAATGTCGGGCTCGGATGTCGAATGGGAATGTCGAGCTCGGATGTCGGACGAGGATGTCGGGCTTGGTCGTTGGGTTCGAATGCCGACCCACAAGCCAGACACAAATGTTACACGGGGCTTGCGGGCACGAACGTCGGGCGTGGATGTCCAAGCGACAGAGTTCCCCAACGGAAAGAACAACGCAAGACAAAACGACAGCGGTGCGGCGAGAGCCACCAGTGCGGTGGCAGGGCGGTCCGCAAGGGCGCGAGGGCGGGGGCGGTGACGAGGGGGAGGGGGGGCGGATGCTCCGGCGCGTCGCCGAACGTATCGCGCGCCGAGGGTTGAATCAATGAGCGGCTCCCGACGGCGCATGCGGCGGCGGCGGCGGCGGGCAGGCGGGCGAGCGAGCGAAGAGGGGTCGGCCCCGAGCCGAGGGCGGGGGCGGCGCGGTGAGCGCGGAGCCGGGGATGATGTTAATTGGACGACCTATTACTGCGCGGGAGAGCCGGGGGAGTGTGGCGGGCCGTCGGGGGAGGGCTGGCTAATCCGAGCGGAGAGTGCTGCCTGGGGTCTGGCTCAGCGGCGGAAACGGGCTTCTTCGGCAGACACCGCCCGGATGCTGGGTGCCGCGCGTGAGAGAAACGGGGGCGAGGCAATGGTTGGTGTAGATATGCTAGAGGGGGCTTGGAAATGTAGGTAAACGCAGTGAACGAATGAACGTGAGGATTTGAAATAAAACACATCTGAAGGAGTTGTTACGGAGAGTTGAGAATGTGCTGACGTTATCAGTAATAAATATGACAAAAAGTAGTGCGTTTTACTAAAGTTTTGTTGTTAAATAATTTTCTACGAACATTAAAATGTACTGTATATTATATATATATATATATATATATATATATATATATATATATATATATATATATATATATATTTCGTGAATTTTTCACGACTGAAATTTTTTAGCACGTGAGGTGACGTAGGATCCGATTTATCAAAAAATATATGTTGAATCTGATAAATCATTTTATTACTGTAATACATCTTATTTATTAATATTAATTATAACGAATGAAACAAGTAACGGGGATTAAGGCTTTATGATGTACAAATCCCGCATTCCAACGTGCTCTGGGTGCACTTTCTTATTTATCGCGATTTCCTCTAATCATATGCTAATGAAGGAGGCGCTCCTGGGCGGCGGGAAGTGTGAAGGCAGGCCGCCGCAACGGCGAGCGTTGGCTGGCGGATGATGATAATTGGACGGCCTATTACATCGCGAGTGGCTGCGTAGAGGCGGGGGGATACTCGCGCTGTGTTGGGCGGAGGGCTCTGCTTTCGTAATGCCCCTCAATGAGCATATCAGCTCGACATGGCGTTCTCTTGGTTATACACCATCTAGATTCGTAGTGGGACAGGGAATAAGCCTATAAGTGGAATGTGAAGGGGAAGATGTTGATGGAACGGTGGAGGGATAATTGGGAAGATTGAGGATGGAATTTTTGTAGTTGAGACGGTACATGACGAAGTCCGTGATGATAATGATGACTGACAGAAATATTTTGATGAGTGAATGTAAGTAAAATTATGAATATAAGGAATGTCCCCGTTAATTAACAAACAAAAATGAAACTAAGAAATAATCAACTTCTTAAAAATATGAAATAAACTTTATTTCCAATGCAGTTTGGAAAATATTCACGTAGTAATTGATGTGCATTGAGTTAAAGTCTACGTCAATCTATTTCAGTGATATTTTCGTAAAGAGTGTTAATGATATTACATTGAGCCGATATTTCATTCATAGCACGCCACACTTTACAGAAGACAACTGACAAGAATGTAATCATGCAAAGCAGACGATGTTCCTAAAAGATGGTGAGGTTTCTGTGAAATGAATCTTCGTGAATATAATAATGAAAAGAATAGGCTTTTTGCGCGTAGTATACATTATTAATTTATCTTTTTGTAGACCAACGTTTACAGCTATCAAATTAAACATTCGAGTTTTTATGGAATAGAATAAAATATTTATTTTTTAGGAATTATGAATACATAGAAATGTCTCTAGCGGTAGCGTTTTCTAAATTGAATTATTAAAATAGACAAAACAATCAGACATTATAATATTTTAGCACAATTTACTTAACACAATTTTACAAATTTAATATCTTAACCCTTTCACGCTAAAGCTGATATACTAATATTATCAAATATATTATAATAAATTTTAATGTTAACATATTCTAAATAAATACAATGTACTTAATCAACTCTAATTCTCTAACAATCAAGAAATTTAGTAATCATACGAAAATAACGGCCGCTTTGAGGCGGGTTTCCGCTCGCCTTCGCTTGCTTCCGTCACCGCGAAGAGACAATGGCGTCTGCCCCGGGGAAGCTGGGCAGCGTCGGGACGTCGAGGGTGGCGGAGCGTCGACGCGGCACGGCGGCGTCGGGGGCGAATCGATTTCCGTCGCCGCGGACGCGCTCCCTCTGGCGGCGCCCGCGAAAGAGCGTCGCGACGCCCTGCTCCAGCGGCTGGGCAAGGAAAAGAACAAAGCGGCGCTCTCGAATTTGGTTTTGATTTAGTTGATTGATTGATATATCCGTGCACGTCAACTGCTATGGATATTAGTGTATTTGAATGGTTTATTTCAGATACAACATAAACCAGTGAAGAATTTAGGCTCCCACAGACCAGCGTGGTAGATCCGCAGCGGGTGCGGCGCGGAATGTTCCGAGCTAGACGCGGCCGCGGAATTCGCGGGACCGTTCACGCCCGAGCGTCAATTATGAGCCAGCGTTTGGTGACGGTTGGCAAGGTCGCGTGATCCAGAGGGGAGCGAAGACTCCCGAACACGGGCAGACTTCCACGAAACTCGAGCTGTGGCGGAAGAAATGCATCTGACTGCGTTACAAATTTCGCCGCCGATTAAACGCTGCCAATCCGTAGCCGCGACGCTCGCCTGCCGCGCAGGCCTGAACGTGCTCGTAAGGCAACACGTGACACGAAACATCCACTGCGACCAATCCGCGTAGGCTGCGGATCTTCCGCGTCGGTCAGTGGGAGTCTTAACATTTCAGTTTCGATAAATAAAAATCCGACGGTGGCTATATATCACAAACAGTGACTCAAGACCTTTAGAAGGTCTTTCCAAAACCCCCCAGAATTTGTTGACTTATCGTAGATCAGCCTCAAACAATGCATATACTTACAAAGGATGTAACTGCTCTAAGAAGTCAAAATACTGAACTACTGACTTACGTTATTTCTGAAATAAGACACTCGTTTAGTGTAGGGAATGTTTTAATGCGTGGAGGTGGCAATGTTCCTCCAGTAGATGGTAAGATCTGACGCCAACTTAACTGCCTAGTTGCGGGGGATTAACGTATTGCTGCTGTGACTGAAGCGACCCTGTCAAGGAAGTCCTAGGATTCGAGTCCCGCAAGAGACGGATCTCCGACACATTCAATTTTTGACAGGTATACAGGACGGTGGAATTCTGCCTCTACCTGGGGAATAATTTCAGCAGTTGGCTGCTCTTACCGGTAGTATTTCTGAATTAAGTGAATATGAACATTTCCTGGGTTTATTTTCGTTTATCAGTGGAAATTGAAGAAGGTAGTTAGCTACCAAGAGCTAGTGTGGTGGCACACTAGTCCTCCAGACTTTACATGTAGTTTCTCTCTTTCTCTTTTATGGACGCATTCTCGTTCTCACACACATAGACATGAGCATGCACATAAAAATACCAGTATCCGTTTACCTCACTTTTGGTTTAAATATCCCGTATATTGAAATGAAAAAATAAACATTTGACAAATACATCTATGAAAGATTAAGTCTTTTTTATTTATTAAAAAATATTGCTGTATGATTCAAATTTGAATTTCGGCTTTTAAACTAACTCCATTTATCATTTATTTGCTAAAGGCTACAAAATAACGGTCATAAGATTACCATTCTGTCAAAGAAACAATTTTTATGTGATATTCTGATGCATATTGTCAAATATTCCTGTTTTTTTTTTAAAGATTTAGGTTCCATTAAGCTTTCATGAGGCTTTCCCGTGTGCGTGCTCAACGGTAACATTTCTGTCTCAACTATTTTCGTTTTCACCGCCGTCGTCCGGTCGCCCGCCGCCGCGCCAGCCATCGCGCCAGCCATCGCCGTTGACGCCCCGCGCGCCTCGTCTCTTTGTTGGCGGTGTGAGCGCGCCTATCTCTGCGCACAAAGGATGCGCGGGGGCGCTATAAATCGCGGCATTACCCCGCTTTCGGTGGCTTGCGCTGGGGGGGAAGGCGGTGGCGGCGGCAGTGGCGGCGGTGGGGAAAGGGCGGTGATGAGGATGCTGGGAGCGGGGGGGGGCGACGGGGGGGCGTGGCGGCGTGGCGGCGTGGCGGCGTGGCGGCGGGGGCGGCGGGGGCGGCGGGGGCGGCGGGGGCGGCGGGGGCGGCGGGGGCGGCGGGGGCGGCGGGGGCGGCGGGGGCGGCGGGGCGGCGGGGCGGCGGGGGCGGCGGGGGCGGCGGGGGCGGCGGCGGGGGCGGCGGGGGCGGCGGGGGCGGCGGGGGCGGCGGGGGGCGGGGGCGGCGACAGTGGTAGAAATGACTGTGGAGTAGCAACGTCAGAACATCGCGCCAATTGTCGGCAGAATAACACGCGCGTCCACCATGTTGGCTTGGCATTTTAGAAGAAATGTGATGGCTGCACTACGCATCTTCGTATCCGTTGCATCTCGTTGCTTACATCACTGGTAGTTTGGAATATCAGTTTCATGTTTCATGCAGTGGGTAAAATCGTTAGAACAGATCACCAAATCTGTTTTGCAACAAGTACTATTTCATAGGTATTATGGTGTTAATGGCATTGTATAAAAGTGTATTCAGAACATGGGAGAAATACGTGTGTTTAACCTTATTCTGATGTCGACGTAATGCTTTGTATGAAATTAACACATGTAAGCGCATACGAGTCAGCTACGTTTGGTCTAATATTTGCACAATAGAAATTTCTCACTGGCCACTACAAAGTATTCCATCATTCTGATATTGTATAGACTCGTAACTTACTAATTCGAATGTCGTTTCCATTTATTTGAAAGGTCTTACGCAGATTTTTGATAAATGTTTATGTAAAAAAATATAGATTTTTTATGGTCCTTTAGGCATTGCTATTGACACCTTTTCCCACGGAAAGTATAATGCTTGCTAACATCATTTCACTCTTAACAACTCGAAATAATATGCGATAAACCGATACTGAATTGTGGAATCCATCCTCCAGATTACTCCCAATAATTCCCCTCTAATAAAACCCAAACATCTCGTAAGCCTGCTCAGGCCTCGTGAGTGACGATAATACAGAAGCGTAAAAGCCGTTTCCACACGGGAGCGTGCTCGTCAGAATCACAGCGGGAAACAACGACGGGGAGGCAGCAGGCGGCCCCCTGACCTTCGCGGCCCCTCGCAGTGCTTACGACGGCCGTAAACGTCGTAGCCGTAAGCCACGAGCGCTGACACGTCGCGCGGAGAAGCGGCTTCGAAGGGTTTCGTTAGCTCTTCGCATGAGTATCGACACCTGCGGCGCGGCCATTTGCAGGCCTCCCGCGGCGCCCGCCCGCCCGCACGCCTCGGCAGTGGCAACGGCCGGCGGAAAACGTTTCCAACTTCCCAGTTGACGCATTCGCAATGAGAAAGTGAAAAAAAGACACTCACCAAACACTAAGAATATATTCACAAATATGAGTCATGAGAAATCTACAAAAGAAATTGGTGTTATCGAAAATTTCGAAAGGACAATGTTCAAGTTATTCCATGCAATGAGCAATTGCAAGTTGATGAGAGTGTTCCAAATGATCCAATGATTAAAAAAGGGACACAACAGAATTTAAGAAAATATTCACAAACATGAGCCATAAGAAATCTACTAAACAAAATTCGTGTTACGGATTTTCAATGTTCAAGTTATTCCACGAGCAATAACAAAAGACGTATGATGATTAACATAGGTTGTCAGAAATTAACATAACATTGCAATTAACCAGAAATACGTGTTAAGGAAGTTCGAGTCACTGAGATAAGTCCATTTAAAAAAATGCATGATTTCATGAAGAAATAAAATTGAAAGTTTACTTGCACTTCAGTTACTGAGAGTTTTGAATGCGTTAGTTATATTGATAACGTGAATAAGTAATAAAAAACTATTTTTATTCAATGAAACGTAATTCATATTCTGTATATTTTGTGAAATGCCGATAAAAGGATATAAGTAATGAAAATAAATTGATAATGCGTACATCTGGAAAGCATAATCGTAAACACATTTCTTCAATTTTATAACTTTGTTAATTTCATTAACATTGTTTGCAGTCAGTGTTTTCTCGGGTACCTTGATAATGATAAAAAGCGTTTATTCACTTGTTATCGAAGCATGACTAGTTCTGAGTTTCAGTACAAATAATAATTTCGTTAAAAACATTACTTTGCTTCAAAAGGGATATTGGCAAGTCTTGAGCACTACTACGTCATTTCGAAACGTGGACATCGTCTCCTTGACACTTGGGCGATGAGCTTAGTCTGCTTTATCCCTCTACATGAATAAGGAGTAGGATTTATACATCACTTTATATTATATTTGGCATCTCACACCGCTATATATTTTGCTTAGATGACAACCTCCCGTAAGTGGTAGTGCAATTGCTTTAGAAGAGGAGAGCCAAGATAATCATGTACGATAACATTTAAATGGCCGCACTTACTTTTTAAAATTGCGAAAACCAAACGATTGATAAAAATAAGATATCAAAAATAACAAATTTTGCTTCCAACCTTGGAGATAAAAGTCTTATTTTCAAATTATCATAGTACGTTCTAAAACATTTTATTATCCATAAGTTGCCTTATCGGTTTTTGAAGGGAAGAAAGTAACACAAAGCTAAGGAAACGTTTGCTGAAAACTGCCTCTTCGCGAAATCTAGGAAAAGCAAATTCATTTTTATGAACCGTCATTACGATTAGAACCGTTGAACTGTGCCAACTTGCCTCGTAAACTATCTCCGTCGTCATTCATAATTGCCCTACGTGTTGCAAAAATGTTGCTTGAGTTGGAAAGCGACGTGAAGACAAGGGAGCAATATTTCATGACAACGTATCGCAGGAGGCGGGCGAGGATGGGTGGTCGGATAGTGCTGGATAACTGCGCGAGCGTGGGCCTCTACTTCGGCGAAACATGTTCTTGCCTTATATAAATTTTGTTCTTTCGTTAAGTTGTGTGTTTTACCATTTCGAACTATCTACACCATACATATCCAAAACAAATTTGAATATTCCTTATAGATATTTTCGCTAGAATTATTCGTTCTTCAATTCTAGTCTTGTAGAAGAATATGTTCGTTGGATTTTGTGGTCGAAAACTTTGCTCCTTAAAAATGATTACGCAAAAATTTGCGTAGATTGGTATTAAAGAGTAAAGGCTAATAATACAGGATGGCATATTTTCAGTTTCCAAAACAGAGATGTAGAAAAGCACAATGATTAATGTGGAGAGTTTCTAGACCACACTTACTCTTAAATAATCTAGATGTGTTCACATCATACCTTTTTTTCTAGTTTGCCACCCTATTTAGACTGCATTTTATGTAATATTTGTATCTTCTGAAATTTTGATGGAACTTACATTGAAGGAAACTTACATCGAACTATTATAGTGGGATATTGTTAAAGCGGCATTGGAAGTAAATCAGCTGTTTCCTTGTCATCCAATTGGAAGATTGAACGCCACCATAGTGACGTTACTGTAGTGACATGTGAAGTCTCGATTGGACGGCACCGTAACACCTGATGAAATGTCAAACGTAGCAATGTAAGAACCGCAGTATATCGAAGAAGAAGGTTTTGTCTGCGAGTTAAAACTTCCCAGCGGACGGCCATTGGTAGGACGGTACGGTTCCGGCTTTTGGAAGTACCGGCGTCTTTAAAATTTCGAAGAATGCACTTGGCTTTCGTTTGCCCACAAGGCGCGTCTGTTTCAAAACATCCGACACGCTGCCCCACGCAAAGTCGTCCAAAGGACACTAAGCATTCGCTTCGGTCAGGGACAACTGACGCCGCAGACGTTACCGCCGTTTTTGTTGTCGGCTCTTCCGCCGGTGCGGCGGTTCTACGCTAGGGGTGGTCGTTAAGACGGAGCGGACGAGGCCACTGCTATTTTCGCTGGAATCAGGGGGTGCGGCAAGATGCACTTTTTTCTTAGTTCATTTTTTGTGTTGCACGCAATTCTTCTTCTTCTCCTTCTTCTTTCCTTGTCTTTCCAATCCAAAATCTCTCCAACGGCATGTTGGCGACCGAGTATCAGAAATTAGCAACGTGGTTTTGGTGGAGAATAATAAAGTGGTAAATGACGTAAATGTAGTTGATGATGTGGGTTCCACTGTCTTTCACACCACAGTCACAAATTGAAAACCTTACTTTACGAAACTCTCACACCAGCACCACCACAATTAACACGGTAATCCACTACACAAATACTATTACTATCACGAATTCATTATGATTATTATAAAAATCCGTGCATAACAATCTTCCCCGTCATCACAATGCTCCCCATCAACAGAAACCTCCCCAACATCACAAACCTGTCAAACATCCCAATCCTACCCAACATCACAATCATCATCATCATCACCATCATCAATTCTACCCACAACACAATCTTCCCGAACATCATCGTCGTCGTCGTCGTCGACGTCGTCAGGGGTGGTTCTGTCATCAACACCGTCATCACTTCTGTCCTACCACTCATACGCTACAAACACCACCATCTCCACCGCCACCCCACTTCCACCTCCACCACCTCCAGCACTACATCACCTCCCGCCTCAGCCAATTTGCGTCGCTCCGATTGCGGCGATGGGGTGCACGCGGCGGGCCGGCCTCTCAATAGCGCGCCCCGCCCCCTCGCCCTTGAGGCGCGCGCTACGCCGCTGCGCTGCGGCTTTCTGAAGACATTGTGCGTGCATCGCGCGTGCACACACACACACGTGCCGCCCCGCGGCCACCGGGCGCGTCCTCCTCCGTCGCGCCCCCTGCGCCCTGCCGCGCGCCTCAAAGGACCCTCCGCGCCCCCTGGTGCTCGTGGGCTTGCGCCTTGGGCGGCGGTCAGCCCCCACAATGTGGCGACTGACCGCACGGCTGGCCCGCCGGCTGGCGAAGCGGGCTCAAGGAATGCGGCACCCCCGCCGCGCACGCTCGTCTGCACGCACACATGGGCACACTTATTTATTTATTTATTTATTTATTTATTTATTTATTTATTTATTTATTTATTTATTTATTTATTTATTTATTTATTTATTTATTTATTTATTTATTTATTTATTTATTTATTTATTTATTTATTTATTTATTTATTTATTTATTTATTTAATATATATTTCTCAAATGTATTCGTTTTGGTGGAGTGAGCGTCTTGAAAGTGACTTATAATTATTTTGAAATCTCTAGATTGTATGCAATTTTTGTATTCCTCCTGAAATATATCTAAACGTTCAAGAGGCTAATTTGGTAGTCTTTCAATTTTATTAAGGAATAAGCAATTAGTTTACCAGAGATTTGATAGTGTTGATTTTTAGGCAATGACCATGAGCATGAAAAGCTTTGACTGGGAAGAAATTATAATTTGAGGCGGTTAGCGGAATCGCTTGGTGACGTGTGCAGGGCATGTGACGTGGACGTAGTATGCACGCTGAAGTACTTCGGGAGCTACACTGGCGGGAGAGGCGGGGAGAGTGGGGTGAGCGAGGCCAGAGCAGGGCGGGGCGTGGGCGGGGAGGCCGGCGGTCCGGGGCGTGGGCGTGGGCGGGATCCCACCCAGGGCGCGCTCCGGGGCTGCCGCCCGCCGCCGCCCGCCGCGCTGCTCGGCGTGAGGTTTAATTGTCTTGGAGACAGCCCCGCGCGCCACCCCGCGCCGCGCCGCGCCGCGCCGCGCCGCGCCGGGGCCCTCGGTAGCCTTGTATAGCCAGCGGGCCCGGCTCTCGGGATGGCTTCCCTCCTAAGCTATGACTCTTTCCAGAGAAAATCCCGTGTTGGGACAAGGTTGACGTGGCGTGGAAAATTTACTGCGCGTCCGCTCCCTTGCCTCGGCCGGTATTATATATACCGTCTTAAGTTGTCCTCGCGCGAGCGGGGAGGGGGAGGGGCTGGGGCGGGGGCTGAGGTGCCGCGCGGGAGAAAAACTGCAGCGCGACGGCGTCGCGTTGGATGACACGCGCGGAAAACGCGCGTTCATGTAATATTTGTTTGGGTTTGTTTTACACGTGATAGTTATTAACGTCATTAAGCTGATGATCAACTAACGGATGCTGTTGAAGCTTGTGAACGTGGAAATAGCTGAGGTTTACAACCAGTCGAGACCATTATTTGCGTTCTCGGTCGTCTGTCGTTCAGTGCTATACACAATACCATCTTGTTAGAAAAACTCATAAAAAAAACTACCTTTTCTTAGTGTAAGAGCATCCACACTCCATCTTTAGCTAGAACTCTTCGGTTCAATTGTTATAACGGACGGCGAACTGTGTTAAACTCTTTAATGGACGACGGTTGATGGGATAGGCTTTTCCTTCCTCTGCATGCGTTTTGTCGATGTGGCAGTTCTTGCAACCTGACACATTTGAAAATTAGCAAGTTGAACATTGAATTGTTTGGTGAAGTAATGTTTGAAGTGTATGTTCAAGAACGTTAACACTTATGCACTATACTTCTTTTTACTTCTGCTTTATCACGCAATTAAGCTAGAATTTACGGTATTCAAATTATTTGTTTTCCATTTTTGTTTAATGAGGCGTAAAATAAAATCATTCGTAGCAAATTTTCAGGGGTAAAATTTTGAAAAAAAGGCAAGAGACGAAGCCATTGATATCACAAGAGACCAGAAGCCGCGTTCATCGCGGCTTTTCACGGAACTAAAACGACGAAACGGACCCGCATCAGCGAGCACCAACCTTAATGCGCCTCTATACACGTCGAGCCTACAAAGATGCTTAGCGTGATCGTTCATAGAAGCATAGCGACATGACTAATAGTATTAAGGGTATCAAATGAGTCCGCGTGTCACAGAGTACTATAGCGAGTTTAGGGACAAAGAGAGATAGGTGGGGATGTTGTTGAGTATGTTATAGCGGCACTTCAACGAACTATTTCTAAGTAGGATTTGGACTTCCTTGTGGATTATATGTAATGAAATGTGTTATAAGCATAAGAAAAATATTCTTATTACATGTTATTCGATTTTGAAGACACATCTTCTATTTACGTAGATTTCTCTTTTATCTTTTTCATAAAATGGTTAAAACTACATGCAGTTATTCGCTCTCCCCAAAATAACATTTTGGTACCACAACTACTTGCAAGAAAGTAGGTATAGATCAAGTCGTCGTAACACATTCCGTAGTAAACGTTCACAAAGTTCAGATGTCGACATCACGAATGACATCTGTGTATTCATTTACAAACTAACATACATTCATACTTCGGTCTCATACAAGACATACGTATTCATGGAGTAAACGCTGACGGTAATATTACAACTGGCGAAAAAACTCGTCTTCCGAGGATGATATAATGGACGGTCGCACATTGGGACATCCTTCGTGCATATCGTATTGTGTACTAATGAGGAGATATCTTTTGACACCAAGTGTTAGCCTCCGTGGCCTCAAGTGCGTCATATCTGAATAAAATACGAACAAAGAGGACAAGTCGAGGGAATGTAACGATGTTATGAGATGTAATGATTAGCAAAGAGGAAAATCGCTTGACACAAGCTCTCGTAAATGGATCATAGGTTATAAAAAATGTATAATTCTTTTTCAATTTTTTTTCTATAAAATGTGTTGGAATAATGTTAGTGCTTCGCGCTTGACAACATTCAAACAATGATATAATTGGTATTTTCCTATCAGATATTAATCAAACTTGTTGACACAAGTAAACTATTTTTGAGAACAAGTGATATACTCGTTCAAGAATATTCTACAGTTTGAATTAGATTTGTCGTACGTATTTTTACTCTAAAATGATCACCAGTTCCACTTAAGTAATTCTTGCTATACATTTCTAAATGATGTTTGAATTGTGTTTGTATATATATTTTGTGTGTGTTTGTGTGTGTGTGTGTGTGTGTGTGTGTGTGTGTGTGTGTGTGTGTGTGTGTGTGTAAAGTAATCTCTAAACTCTGAGAGAAAAGAATGTCTACAATTAGAAGAATGCAGAATATTTTTTTTTATTAAAGACCTTGCCATTCCTACTGAAATGTTAAAAGTGTAGCAAACCAAAAGCGCTTCGGTTTTGTGGTAGCATCGTAAACGTAAGCGCCGTATAGGCAGTCGAAACGAGTCTATAAAACTACAAAATTATCGGGAACGCAAAGCAAGATCAAAGTCGTCCGTGTTACACAGAGGCGTTTCTCGCCAAACAAGATACCGGACGTCTATAAACGGTGTGGCGACGTAGATGAAAGAAGTTACGGCGGGAAAGCTATACAGAATGTAATGGAGGCTCGGGAGAAACGTTTTCCGTAATAATAGAGTAAGCGGTAATGTTTCGTTTGCTCATATCTTCCTGTAAACACTCAAAGCTCTGAAGTGCTTTACTGTTGAAGATAACTGACCTCATGGATATGCTGTCGCCCCGGATATGGTCTTTTGAGGCCTTTGTAATGGGTATGGAATAGTAATAAATTTCGTGATTCACTGGGAAAGGAATGACCACTACATGGACAAGGAATGACAACGGAACCTAGAAATGACTGTTATAAGTCATCTTAAATTTAGGGTAATTTACTTTGATGAATTACTCTAAAGCATGCAATAGCAATATTACGCACAAAAGTGTAGTATCGTTTATATGGTTTACACAAAATCCTTTGGCGTCATTTGTTTTATTTTTATAAACCATTTTTTATGAAGAATAGAAAACATTATTGTATAGCAAGTTGGCAAAAGAATAAAAATTCTTCAAATGATGCACACTCATTAACTTACGATTATTTTAACAGTGTACATTTTACTATATAATTATTTAACGTGTTTACATACACAATATTTTATATCAGATTTCAAATATAATAGTTTTTGCAGAGAATTTTGCTCTAAAAATTACAAGTTCAAGTCTGGATTAATTTGGTTAATATTCTAGCATAGCGCTGCCGTTTTCAGCGTCAAAATAAAAACTTCCGTTGTTACTCTTTATAACCAGTTGGGAGAGAACTTTTATGTCCTAAAAATCTTGAAATATGCTTTTAAAAATATGCATTTATGACCTAAAAAGTCTTAAATATGCAATTAAAAACTAATCACTTTTCATTTTCTGTATAAACCTTCCTTGATAAAATACTGAAGTATACTTGGAAAGGAAAAAAAAATTGTGCAAACATATTATAATGTACTTTACATCGTGGGAGAAATAATTGAAGCAAAGATTCATGAAAAGATTCCGTGTGAAGATGAAACGTTTTAGATATAAATCTCTATTTAAACGAAATATATAAAATATGCGCTTATAATAACAGAATATCCAGCAACAGGAAAAATCCCGTCAAATATTAACAAATATGCTCTAACATATTAATCTACATAGCATCCAATTCTAATGTAATGTCAAGAAATTTCACTTAGCTATGTCCTGAATCTACAGACTAAAATACGCAAAATCATAGAAATACGCTCTCTAATAACCAGTACTAGGCAGGTTTTGTAACAGCTAGGAATTGCACGTCTCGCTCTCGGTGGATTCGAACTGATCAGTGTTGAAGACTGAGCAATCAGGGCACGGAATGGGGCTTGCCGAGGGCGGAGGAGTCAAACGAAGGGGAAGGCGTCAGCCAACCTGAGGTACTCGCCCCGACCACTCTCAAGGTGACTTCGCATTTCTACCGGTGAATGAAACGCCTCCGCAATAAAAACAAGGAAATTATACACCTTAAAAGGAAGCGAATAGAGTAATGGAGAGCCATAGAATTGGGTTATATACATGAATCAGCCTAATTACCATGAATGAGTGGTGAAACCAATGAACGAAAAGCGACGAAAAAAAGAGGACAAGTGGGAGATACCTTTTGAATGCTTTGAATGGCATAAAAAGCAGCCACTTCTGAACTTCCCGAAGGGGAGGGGGTGGCATAACAGGCCCTTTAGACGTCAGATTAAACAGCGAAATAAAATTAAATGTGGGTGATCGATTAACAAACAAACTGACGGACACGTGGAGTGGAATGGGCGCGCCTGGACGTGCCGTCGGGTGGTGGGTGGGTGGGTGGGAGGGGTGGTAAGTGGTCAAGTAGCGGTTGGGAGAAAGTGGCGCCACCCTGCCACCCACTTGCACAGACAAGATAAATAAAAGAGGCCTCCGAATGCCACCCACTGTTTGAGTGGCTTGTCTGCTTCCGAAAGCCACACACGAAAAAAAAAAAGAAGAAGAAGAAAGATCGTAGGTCTCGTCCGCTATTCACACTTGTTTCAGAGGGTGATACGTTCCTGCCTAGTAACTACAAAGCATAATGGCGGCTATGTAAGTTTAAAATCGTTGAAAAACGGTGGGCTCTGACAGGGCGAGGAGAGAAAAGTATTCAAAACCGGTCGCTGGAACAGGATGCTTTTTATTTTATTTTCTATTATTTTTTTGTTACGTCTCTCTGTTTTTCTTTCTGCCATCCGGAATCGAAAATATCCTTGAAGTCGTGATCATCGCACATGAAAATCGTTCTCGCCTATAAATATTTGACTTTACAGTGATAATATCTTTTCTACGTAAATTGTAAATCGGGGTGAGCAACATCTCTTCAACCTTTCACAAACCGCAAGACTTCTTTGAAAACTATTGGTAAGATGAAAATACAAGAGATGTAAAATTATAAAGTATAAGCCATACACTATACACTTGCTCCAAATGTGAAGACGTCAGCGAGTAAGAAATTAGAAACAATAATTGATAGAAATCTAGTTGAGAACGAATTGTTTTAGATCAAGAATGCCGGCAAAAAGTGAGGTCACAAAATATTCGCCATCAAAGAAGGACAGAGACATAATAATTAAAAATGTCAACATGCATTTCTTGTGTGTGTGTGTGTGTGTGTGTGTGTGTGTGTGTATGTGTATGTATCTACGCACAGAGGTGAAATATTTGTACGACTTGTGTACTTTAAAATACAAGCACAGTTAGATTGAGAAAGTTGTGTCGTAGTAAAATCCCGTTTAAGATCGTACGTGACATTTATGTTAAGTGTGACTATTAATTAGAGGATTTTTTCTTAACCAAAACTTAGTGACTAACTTGGAAACTCGTAGCCAAGCGAAAAGGCAAATTGTGAGAATGAATGTGTCAATTACTTATTCTGAACGGCAATCTCTTTCGTTAGCATCATTACGAAAGAATTATAGAGCCCACCCAGTAAAATACGAGTATTATAAATATTTTAAACACTCATAAAAATTATCATTTATTGACTTTCAAAGCAGTTGCATTTTCCTTTCTAAAGTATTTATTTTTCAAGTTGCAAAAATAAATTCATGACATAAATTTAATACTTCAACAGCAAAAGCAGTCGTTTAGTGTATATTGTTGAATACATATGCAATTTTGTTTAATGTTCGAATATCAAGTTATTTCTGATACACTCCGCTCCGCCCCGCTCCGCCCCGCTCCGCCCCGCTCCGCCCCGCTCCGCCCCGCTCCGCTCCGCCCCGCTCCGCCCCGCTCCGCCCCGCTCCGCCCCGCTCCGCCCCGCTCCGCCCCGCTCCGCCCCGCTCCGCTCCGCTCCGCCCCGCTCCGCCCCGCTCCGCCCCGCTCCGCCCCGCTCCGCCCCGCTCCGCCCCGCTCCGCCCCGCTCCCGCTCCCGCCCCGCTCCCGCCCCGCTCCCGCCCCGCTCCCGCCCCGCTCCCGCCCCGCTCCGCCCCGCTCCGCCCCGCTCCGCCCCGCTCCGCCCCGCTCCGCCCCGCTCCCGCCCCGCTCCGCCCCGCTCCGCCCCGCTCCGCCCCGCTCCGCCCCGCTCCGCCCCGCTCCGCCCCGCTCCGCCCCGCTCCGCCCCGCTCCGCCCCGCTCCGCCCCGCCCCCACCAAGCCGGCAGGCATCGCTTATGCTCCGCTGCCAACTCGTTATTTCAATTGAAATCCAACCTATACAAGCGCACGGAGGCATAATGGGAACCGCTCCTTATTACCCCTCCGCTTGTCATTGCCGTGTGGAATGCAGAGACCTCCTTAGTTACTCCGTTGCCTCCGCCACCGCCAACGCCTCAGCCTCTGCCGTCAGTGGTGGCAACACATTCTAATGCTGCTAATTAATTTTTTTATTTCAGCCACCCGCTCACCCGCTTCCATCAGCAGCAAATTCTACTGCCTTCTTTACTTAAATTCGACATTATTATGTTGAATCTCACTAACTGGTATATTATCTTTACATACCCTAAGTTGTAATGTGACAATGACCTCTATGATCAGTATATTTTTTTCTTTGAATCAATGGGCTTGCTTTCAATTCCATCAACATATACACTTCTTTCACTTCACTACCACCCATCTACCCCTGTATCGCTGTCCCCTACTTCTATTCAGTTGTATCTCCATCTTTGTTCCATCTTCCTTCATCTCCTCCACCTTCTACACTTCAACCACCTCTATAACATGGTTTTCTTGATCTCCTCCTTCTCCTCCTTTTCCATTAACCCTAACTCCTCCACTTCTTCAAATCCCTACTCCCTGCTACGTCCTCTCCTTTGTAAACCTTCTCCATCTCCTAACGCGTCTTCCTCTCCGCCGCGTTCGGAGCCACAGCGTCTTTGAGCCACCGTCGCGCACTGAAAGTTGCTTCTCAAAAATTTGAAACTCGTCGTGTTCAGTTGTTTGTCCATCGGTTGATCACCTTTGACTCCATTAAAACATGTTATACAGAAATCAAACAACGTAAAGTTGCGCCCCTTCAAAAATGTAATAATGAAAGAAAAAATAGAAAAATTGAAGATAAGACATGTTTTGTAGAAAATGTAATTAACATTATAATAGTAATAATCTGGGCTTGATTTCTGGCGAAACATGACGGAACGGCGTTTCGGTACCTCAAAAATATTCCTTAAATTATATTATCAATAAATAACTATTTCTATTAAATTAATAGAAACATTTAGGGCGGATTCCGGAACCTAAAATTTTATAAATCAAGCACTGGTAATAATATTAATAATAATAATAATAATAATAATAATAATAATAATAATAATAATCCTGATTGACATAACTGTTCCACAAACAGTTAATCTTCAACCAGCACATGCAGAAAAAATAACAAAGTATACACAACTAGCAGCTGAAGTCAAGGCACTATGGCATCTCCAAAAAGTTCATATTGTTCCTCTGGTCATTTCGTGCACAGGAGTTATACCAAATAACATCCATAAAAATCTGGAACTTATTCAAATACCAAAATATACCTATAAAATTATGCAAAAATCGATCATCTTAAACACATGCAGGATTGTTCGAAAATTCGTAAATTGCGACGAAACATGAATTGACCTGTGTCTTGGCCATTAACCCGACACAAAGTCAAATAAATATCCGGTCAATACCGAGAAAAACAATGTAATAATAATAATAATAATAATAATAATAATAATAATAATAATAATAATATATTGCCTTTATTAAGTGGCAAAAAAATTAACATTGGTTTTGCGTAGTTTGGGATTTCATCCCAATCACGAACTCCCGTGACACCTGAACATGACACGGAATCGGGGGCGCGAAGGGGTGCTGTTCCTAGGTTGCGCAGGACGGTAGCCGCTGCCCGGTGGCATGCGTCGGTCGCTCTGCTCTGCGGCCTCTGGGTGGTCTCTGGGGGCGGTTGTAAAGGAGCGCACGGCAGCGCCGGCCGAGAGGCGAGTCGCCTCGGCGCAATGGAACTCATCACGCCGCGCCGATGCACCGTGTCGCAATATACCCGACGAGCGGGCGACTGTGGCGGGGCGGCGCGGCGCAGAGAGGAGACTTCAGGGCGAAGGCGGACAATTGTGGTGGAAATGGATCCGTCCGGGGATGGTGCGAGAGAAAATCGGAAGATTGACGGCATTGATTGGTTGATAGACTGATTGTTTCCGGGCACGTGAACTGATGTGGACATTCCCCTTAGTGTAGTGAATGTTTTATCTTTGGAGATGGTGGTGATTGCTTTCCCAGACGGATGAAGTGGTTTGACGCAGACCACATGTAGACTTGCGAGGTTTTCCCTCTTCCATGTATCTCCCCCTTCAACGGGGCGCTGCCCCAGTGCTGACCAGCTCTGAGCTCCCGACTAGTAAAGGAAGACAGAAAAGAGAATCAAGAATAAGATAAGAAAACAAAAGGAGTGATAGATATAGAATAAGAACGATGTGAAGGGACCTGGAAAAGTAAAATTGGAGAAGGTAATAGAATGGGGAAGGAAGGAGCAGAACAGAAGGGAATAGAATAGAAGGGAACATGATTCCACCGCAACTCGCCTGGCTTCGAATCATTATTTACGTATAAATTTACCATATGATTTCAATTTTGACTGAGACTGTGCAAATGGCGTCGTTCCGATGCCAGAATTGCAACACTGCAGTTGACGGGTCTCCCAGGAAACGAGTTTATATAGAAATCTAATGATGATGATGGTAGGGATCATGGTGAAGAAGATAGTGGAATGAGAGGGAGAGGAAACGGAAGAACCCTAGAAAACCTGTCACGAACCTTCATTCTTCAGCAGAATTTCCACTTGTTTCGGACACGGATAGAACCCAAGACCTAGGGTTGGAAGGGGTTCAATCTGCTTGCTACTTTACAGATCGCTCTAATTCAACCAATTCATAATAACTCACCCCTCTGGCTTGCATTCTTCTCCACCTCAACCCTAATGTTAATTTCGGATTTTATGTGTTACTTAATTTGGAGTTTATTTTGCAGCAGATTCTTGATTTTCTCAATGTATACCATATCAGAACAGAAAATAAATTTTATAATTTAGAGTGGATAATTAATTATTCACATATGTTTCTAAGTATTTTGGATACATCTACACAATGTGTTTAGTTCTGCGTCTCTCAGGGATGAGAATGAGTAGATGATGTACTTGACTATGAATCGTACGTCTTTCTTGTTTGCATAACCTTGCACCGCGACTCAACAGCCGTCTGAGGGAATACACAAATACACCAGCACATCAATAACACTGATTAATTTCTCCTCAGAGCGAAATTAGTTTTACTACCACCTCACCTCGTGACGACCGTGCAAAAGTCACGTAAGCTTCCCGCAGTCGGCGTAAGGTAGTCGAAGCAGCCCCCTCACCGTGCCAAAGAGATTCGGGAGTGGAGTGCTCATTCGTCGCTTGACGTAATGAAGGAGCAGTCGGTGCATGCAATTTTATGGCTACGACCGTATCGAAACGCGGGAATGAGATGGGTCTGCGGGCGTCTCGACGCGCGACTGGCAAACGGCTCTAAAAGACGTCGCGAGAACAAATGCGAGTGAAATACTGCAGCCACCGACTGTGCCTCTGTCTGAGCAGAGTCGAGAAACTAATATCGATAAATTCCCGGAGTTGCGAGAGCGAGGTTTTCAAGGCGCTTCTGAGGGAATATGCGTTCTTTCAACATACGCGCCGTTAAATGTCAAAAAATACGAAATGGTCGTAAAGTGAAAATACATTTGCAATGAAGGTTTACGTTTACTATTATTTCTGACACATGAGAGAAATCTTGGGTTGTTCAAACCAGTTGTTTTTCTTATCTTTCCATTTTTAGTTGGTATATCCGAATTTTGTTGTTTTCTGCAGCCTGTTAAGTCCTTCTTTCAAGATTCATTCGACAGTACGCACGACATTATTGTTTATTATACGAAATTGTCCTTATCTACGAATGTTGAGTTTCCTATATTTATTCCCAGGAAATATTGTATACTGATTCTGACATAATTTTGCAGCTTTCATAGCTGGTCGTAAGATAAAACAATTGCAATAACAAAGGCTATTCTACTCGTAGATTCCGTTGAGGAATCTACATTATGACTAGCCAATAATGTCCAAAGTCATGTTAGTCTTTTTGTAGAACAAACCTCAAGGAGAGCGCAAAATCGTTGTGGCGGTATTAATGGACGCAAGCAAAACAACAAATATTTCTTGCTCAAGAGTAACAATCATTGCTTTTTATCGGAGACAAGTTTTATCACTAAGTCGGGATTTGTTCCAGTCTCTCTATGATCTCTTCAAAACGTGACTGAATGAACTGATCTGTGATTCCAGGAAATGATGGTTTTCCTTCAGCAAAGTCTGCAAGTCAATAGAATTTCGTCCTTCCACCACCAAAATTGCCCTGTATTTATTTTTTTGTGCTCCACTTCTAGAACGTTTTCGCCGTGGTCCCAACCTTGAATAATCGAACAGAAGAACCCTTTCATTGCGGCTGAAAAAAATGGCATCTCACAAAAGCCCACGAGTGAAAGCGACCGCATCCCGAAGGGTCCCAATGGCTGTCCCCTTTCGGTCGCAAATATCGAAACACACTCTGCAGCGTCGTGGGTGGGCGTCAGGGGGCCCAACCCGCCCCCACAACTCTTGCCGACCCCCCTACCGTCAGCCGCTGCCATCGCCTGCTCCTGCCCGCCCCCGCCCCCGCCCACCTGCCCTCGCCCGCGCCTTCCGCCGCCTACCACTGCACGTCCCCGCCCGCCCATCCCGCCCCTCTGGCCCCGCCCAGCTGGTCCCGCCCGGACCGTCCCCGCTCACCCCGCCCGCCCACGCTCGCCTCCGCCCGCCCGTTACCCATCCCCTCCAGCCCCGCTGCCTGTCCCACCCTTTGCTCGCACCCACCCACCCACCCCAGCCTGTCCCCGCTCTTCCCCGCTGGCCTCGCCCGCCCCCGCCCACTTCCACCCGCCACACTCCACCACTGCCCTCTACCACCACCACCATTCCCACTCCCATCCCCGTCTCCCTCCCTTACCCTCTCCACCACCTCCAACCTTCCCCTCCCCCGTACATACCACTGTCCCCGTCACTGCCCATCGCCACCGACCACTGCTGCCCACCGCCGCCACCCTCTACTTAGCCCATGATTTATGAGTGTTGACACCAAGGTAGTGCGCGGGCCCGCAAAGCAGGTGCGAGCGGCAGGGACGGGCCCAACGCACAGAAGAGCCCTCCCCCGAAAGAAAGCGGCGAAGGCCTGCGACGCGGGGGAGCCATACAACGCCATTGATTTATGGATACTTGGCTTGAAACTGCCTACACGCGGGTGGGGACATTAAAACGAGCCTGGGAAATATCTGGGCGTTAAAACCACCATATTTGTTTTAGTGGCCAGGCGGTTGAAAAGTGTTGTATGAGAACGCAGCTGAGGAGGGCAAGGAGATATTTCAAATCGGAATTGTACTTCTTGCTGCGACTACGAGCGATGTAAGTTATCAAGAAAAGTTTTGTTAGTGTAAAATTGTATTGCGTCGCTGTGTGCGATGTGATGGGCTTAGATGCAATAAAATAAACTTTTGGTTTGTTGACAATGAATGTCGAGAAGTGATGCCGTGAAGTGGTTTTGAACGTCTGCCGGACAATAACCAATTAATGTTAATCATGACTACGTTGAAGCAGAACTGCAGATTATCACAAATTTCTTTATTCGTATCATCCTCACGATTACAGATGAAGACAAACATCGAATTAATACGATTCATGGGAATTGTTTTTGAAAACAAACGTAGCATCATACCTCAAGTATCACACGATTATATGTGTGTGTAAAAATAACTCGATCATTTGATACAGCAGGAATCTTGACAAAAAAAAATGTTATATAAGTAGTGTTTCAGTCTTACTTGAGCGTGGCGATGAGAAAATACTTTAAAAACTGCCATAACTGATTAGGAGTCTCGTAAATGTGTCGGTAATATTCAAATTATAGCTTTTCTTGCAAAGGACATACGAAGTCCTTTTTTATCTTTGCAGTGTGGACTTTTCAAAGCAATCCACTCGTCAGATATTACAGCACATACTCTCATTGTTCGAAACCAACGAAGCATTCAGTAGAAAAAGCAGAGACAATCGTAGCAAATAAAACAAGAGTCACCGACAGACTGACAGTCTGAAACAAATGCGAATTACATCCAGTGCGAATCATAAAACCACATCTCGTTGTTACATACATTTCAAATTTGCCCAGCGGATGCAAGCTTCGGCGACAGCTGGTTATCGCAGGCAAACACACCTTGCTTTCATACGTCCACTTTACTTCTGAAGGTGGATTAGGGACGAGTCACTCCCAAATTACAGTCGCTCGGATCTGAAACAGAAAAGGGAGACATCCGCTATTAGACGAGTTACGTCGGCTGTTTCTCGCGCCACTCCACAAAACAAAAGACTCGTTTCAAAGCACTCGAAAAACACCGGCAGCAAGTCGACGATGGAATCGATAGATAAACTAAACCCAACATTTGAGTAATTTCGAAAAGTGGTCGCGGCAACACGTGCTAAATTAGCGGCAGTCGAAACGCGACCGTTCTCGTGTAACGTGTGTTTTCAGGTCTCGTGAAACAGCGGCAGTGGATGGGAGAGTATAGTCGGACAAGAAAAAAGGGGTTCAAAGTTGTCACATATCACACTCTATCATGATTAAGTTACTTGTTAAAGTGTAAAAGTGGAATTGGTTTTCAGGAAACTGGACCTAATTTACTGGTTCTGAGTCAAATATTCTTCTTCGTGCACGGTGAATAACATGAGATTTTCCTCAAACGATACCAGCGATCAAATATGGAAGAAAAGACAAACATGTTTGTGAATGTAGTATATATTTTATATAATTAATTATATTAATTGCACTTTAGTAAAAGATGATGAGAAATTCTTAAATTCAAATATTACCTGAAGCTATAGACCTACTGAGTCCTCAAATAAATATCTACATTTCCAATGATGAAGCTCTTTCGGAATTTGATGAAAAAATCCATCTGGACAATAAAGCAACTTACTCAAACTGCCAATCTCTTTTTCAGCCCTTGGGATAGTAAGTGAATACCAGAATTAAAGAAAAGTTGTCGTCAGGTATCATCATATAGAAGGTATCAACCTCGCCAACCATATAATATTGAACATGAGTTAAATAATTTAACACTTTTCACTCATTCCGTTCATTGACTGACCCAGAGAACCACCATTAACTTGTCGAGCTATGACTGGCGTTTTCGAATCTCATGCGCGCCGTGGCTCCCGCGGCGGGTGAGAAGGGAGGGGCTGGACGCGCGCGTGATCTAGGAAAGTCACACGTGTCCAGCGCACGCCGGCTGTTCCTCGCCTGTTCGTCGCACGCCACGTTATTAAACGCCTGCTCCGGAGAGGGTGCGACAAGCAATGGACAGTCGCTTGCGTGTTGCAAGAGGAGAAAATATTGTGTTTTTTTATTTCTTTATTCTTTCAGCCGGGGCGTGTTGTTACAGCTGGGCTCGGTAGCGCCTGTGTTTGAGCAAAAGTTTGGAATTAAACTTTGCGTGAAATTGAGCGTTAGTTTGTAAAACGTTGAAGTTAAAATTGTTCGAGATACGAACAGCTACGAATATCACAACTTCATCGCTGGGTAAAAAGTCGCTTTGGATTTGGAAATTTTCCATTTAATTATGAAGGGCTGGATAGGTGTATTGGTTAACGTTGAGATTTGAAAAGTAGCTCCTTTGTAATTTTAGGATAGGGTGAATTACAGTAGTGTGAATTCTAACTCGAGAGTTAATTCACGTCCAATCGAAATGATAGTTCTAGTGGGGGGGAAAAGAGGGCAGATGCAAGAGAATGGAGTGGATAAGATGAGGTGAATAAGGGTGAAGGCAAGAACGACGAAGCGAAGAGAAAGGCCAGGAACCGGAAGAGTGCAAGGAAGAGAGTGAAGAAGGGGGCGAGAAATAGGGCAGAGGAAGAGGAAGAGGGAGAGGCAGAGGGACAGAGAGAGGGACAGGGAGAGGAAGAGAGAGAGAGAGGGAGGGAGAGGAATAGGAAGAGGGAGAGTGGGAGGGAGGGGGAGGGGGAGAGGAAGAGGGAGAGAAGAGGAAGAGAGAGGGAGGGAGAGGGAGAGGACGAGGGAGGGAAAGAGGAAGAGGGAGAGGAAGAGCGCGAAGATAAAGAAAGAGAGAAATAGGACAAAAGCGAAGGGCAAGAAGACGATAAAGATAAAGAGGAAGAGGACCACATATAGAACGAGAAAAAGTGCACAGGTAAAGACGTACAACCAGCGCGAGGACGCGAGTGGGGACAACGACAAGGCCGAAGCGGGCGGCGGGGCCATCGGGTAGGCGGTAGCCGCTCGCACCTCCGCCGGTGACATCTGCCGCCTGGCGGGGCAGCGGAGCGGGGCGGGAGGGGGCGGGGCGGGGCGGGCGATCTGCATACGAAATTGGAGCGGGTTCGCGCGCGGCGGCGCGGGCCGCCTTGTGATTAGCGCGCGGGGCCGGCGGCCGCACGGCCTCCATTACCGATCCCCCGCCAGGGGTGCACCAACACCCGCCCCCCGGGGCCTGCGCGGCCCTCCGATGCAACGGAACTAGTGATGGCAAATTTTACCAAAAAATCGATAATTCGATTAAGGGTTGTCGATGTCGATGAAAACATCGACGAAAAAACATGGATGTTTTAATTATAGACTACAAACATGCTATTTTCCTATCCATTGCAGTACGTAGAAGGGATATATTTTATTGTTTGATTACCAGCATGTTAGTAGTATGTTGATAAAAATTATTATCGAATGTAAAGAATAAAATTAACAATAAAGAACATCGTGTTTCGCTGATTTACCTTTCAGTCACTTCCATTCATACGCCATCGAAGTGAAACCACCAAAAATTCCCTCAGATTGCGCAGGCGAAATGTGCAGTGTATTAACAGAGGATGACGCGAAACAACGATCCTGCTGCGGATTCCTGCTACTCTACAACGTGCCTTTATTTAAACCACTTTATTTTAAAAAATAAAAATTAAAAAATATCGATAATTGTGCAACAAAATATCATACGTGAAGAAAACATTGAAAGCGAAATATGGTTGTTAATATATCGATGTTTCTGGTGGAAAATATCGATGTTTTTTTGACATCCCTAAACAGAACGCCTATGGGTCATATTACTCCCGCGATCCGCGTAAAAGGGAATGTAAATTTATTGCAACGTGCACCAGAAATATCCGCACCGAGTCGAATCAAGACCTCCTATTAAAAACTGTATTTGTATTAGAAGCAACCAGATCACTGGTAAAAAAATGAAGGGGGACAACACTTCCAGTATCTGTTATCATTGTGGTGAGTTCACAATGTAAGTTTTCTTTTGTTACAAGCTGCAGCTCGTGCAAACAACAAAATGTATGCTGCTAGCACTCTTATCTGCAACGTGCTACTGCGGAGAGTCTTTCAAGGCGCACTGTAGAAATGTTAACTGTTTAACATTTTTTAATTAAAAATGTTTACGTATTAATTCGACATCATTTCAAACAAAATAATAATAAACATTCTATTTCGTAGACGAATATTGACGATATATTGTGCCAATTCCTGCAAGACAACGTCATTTATAACGTGAGATATTAATTGTTTATATTACGTGCAATGTAAAAGTAGTCAAACAATGTTTAATTTTGAATAATAATATAAATTAATCTAAATTTCTTTTAACATTTTTTCTATAATTGTGTGCATCGCGAAATGTTTTGTGAAAGATATGGAAGAATGTATAAGGAATTCACAATTATTTTACATTTATTTTTCGTATTAACAGGTTTGAATTCCTCCTTGATTATTTTGTGTAAAAAATGTAATATCCTTTAAACTTTTTATAACGTTAAAATTAAATACAAAACGAAGTAGGGAAATGCATTTCAACTTAATACTTTCACTGAAAATGCAAAACGTACTGTTCAAAATTCTTTCGTTACATTTTCTCAGCGGAGAAAGGTATTCATGCATTTTAAAATGTCGCTGAGCTAGGAAACTTGTTCGTTTACGGACGTGTTATCACTTTCTAATTAAAATGCAAATACTAATGAAGTTTCCACCCGACTAGCTCTTACGTCCTAGACGAAAGATGGTCCAGTGAGATAAAACCCGCATGTGCGTGACACGTGTATCCTTGGGAAAGGACCCACGTGATCGTATCGGTTCCGCACAACGGCGTTTATGCCGATCGGAGCTCCATTATTCACGTAGCTTGTTAGTTGAGCTCGTATCAAACCTGGTCTCTTAACACTCGGAAGTGCGTTTCATGTGTATGCTTTTGCAAGTAGTTACTTTGATCAGATGATTAAGAAAATTAATTTTGAATAGACATGAAAGTGCCTCCGCATCTACTTTTGTTGTGGGTGTAAAATACAAAGATAATCAGAGGTGACGTTTTGTAAAATATGACTTGCTTTATATTGAACGACAAAAGCTGCAATGAGTTGGTATTGAAAGTGCATGAGTTATTCAATTCATTCTGAAAGAGAAAAAGCAAGTACAAAAGCAGTGAATTTTTGCAAAAACAATTTCCAATATGTGCTAGTCAAATGTGATTAGGTAAATCATTAGTAAAAAAAATATATGATTTTTTTCAGTGTTTCAAATGTTCATAAAATCATGGTGAGGCACCATGTCATTTCACAATACAAATGCAAAGGATATCATGAATGAATGAAATACTCTCTTTCATAACATAAAATGTATTTTGTAATACATATGTGACACACGAGAATAGATATTGAATCTTTTTATACTGAGATGTGTCAGAGTAAGTATCATAAACGACTGTACCAAAGAACACCCGTGAAATGATGCGAAACAAGTTGGTTCAGCCAATTGTCGATTCCGTTTTAAAACCTTTCGGTCGACGGGGCAACGCAGCGAAAACGAGCGATCGTGCACGAAGTCGAGACCCAGCGATAACTCTGCTTGACTGGACACCCCTATCTGCCGGCCTATCACAGCCCGTGTCAGATACAAATTGCTCCCCGAGGGGCGAACATAAATATTTTTAAAAATCGGAATACTTCATAACACCGCGATAGAGAGGAGGTATAGTAATGTCATATTAATAGATGGTACCTTGAGACGTTTAGACTCACAATGAAGGCCAAATAGCTACATTATGCCTTGGTATAAAATATTAGGTGCTATCCATATAAAACAAATTGAGATTTTGAAAGATCTGGGCGGGGCTGTGAGTGAATAAAAAAAGGAAGCAAAACGGCAGATAAAGGTGAGGCGGCAAAGAATAAAAAGCGAATCCAGCGGGTGGCGGTGAGGTCGCTGCGTGATAGAATAAATGGAGTGATTAGGAGTATTATACGGCAATTTGCCGAGCTGTGCGAAGAATAGGATGGGTTGGAGAAGGAAGACTGCATTTGGAGCGGGGCGGGTGGTTCAGGCGAGGAAAGCGTCCCTTCTCTACGACGAGAACGTTGTAGTCATCACGACTTGTTCGTAGTTCTCTGAATTGAACCTGTCAAATCTTGTCGAAACTTAACCTACTGACATGGATGTCACCTATAATTTAATTCTAGTTCATAATTGAAAAGTGAAGTTTTAAGAAATGATTTAAAATGTGTGCCTCAATTCCTGGGATAGTTACAGGTCGTTTTTGATGGGAAATTTTTTTCTCGAGTGACAATGAGTCGAAATATTTTTTTGTGAAAATGTCTGTAGTATTTTTTAAATTTCATGTTGTTACTATGCACGTCTAGATGTTTACGTATAACTTGGTAAGATAAACACTAAAATTAGCATATTATCTTCTTTTGTGTAACCATTATATTGATAGATTTATTCCTCGTGTCGTTAGTTTGTCCTTTAATGAGGATAATTTATTTGCATTTTTTCATAAATCATTCTTCAAAATATTTTCAATATAGTGTCGATTCTTCCGTTGTAAGGGAGAGGAGAACCAGCTACAATCTATATATTTAAAAAATAAGGTATTCTGCCATGGCTTCGTTTAGAGCTTCTACTGAACCGATTGTTGTATTTCTTCTTTTAAATGAAAGAATATGATCCCTAGATGTGTTATCAGATATTGTTTGTGTTGATTCACCAACATTTACGCTGTAAATTAATTAATTAAATCATTCTTTAATAGTACGCTTATCAATAGTCAATTGTTTTCTTTCAAAGGGTGGCTGTTTCAATATCGATATACATGAGTCCGTAGATATGAGTCCATGCTGCTTGATGTTTTGTTTTGATTGTTGAGATTTGTTTACATTTCGTCAAGGTTTTGTTTCAGTGTAATAATTGCATTGTGGTGTTGACAGTTTGCATGTATTTGCTTCTGTGGTGTATTTTGTAGAGAACATTCGCACAGTGGGTTTTGCTCGGTTATAATACTTAAGTGAACAGGTTTACAGGTTATGTCGAATTCCGAATCGTTGTCCACGCGCCCCAAAAGACGCAAACGTACATTAACTGGACGCAGGGAAAGAGAAAGTCAGCGTAGGTGTCGTGATAGATGTCATTTCATTTTCTATTGGGTCATTATCTATGAAATGTCAGTTTTGTTCTGCTTTGTACTTTCCATGTGAGACAAATTCTGAAAACGATTTACTCTGTGTTGCTTAAATGGGAAAATAAGTATACCTTCGAGCAATATGCCAGAAGAAATCAAACAGTTGTTTATAGGAGGTGATGACACATCAAAAAACTTTAGGAATAATATCCTTCAGTATAATAGTGCTATATCTTTTGTGCCGATATTGCATTGCCATCTGGTCATGGGCCACACGTGTTCAAAATTTTGGGAACTCATCACAGAATATCTTCGTTATACACTCAAGATCCAAACAATGCAATATATTGTGAACATTAGTCTGGGTACAGTATTTTACATTTATCTCAGATCTCACTGTCAAATTTTGACGGGGTTTCACTAGTAATTGTAAAAATAATAATTGGCATTTTTATCGGTGCAGTGTGAATATGTTTATATTTCAGTAGCATCTTCGAAAAGGTACTGCATGATTGAACCTTTTCATAATCTTGTGCAAAAGAGCTTTTGAATTGATTATAAACTATCTCGTGAAGACTACCAGAAATATTCGTATATTTTCTGATATTTTAGTTTCCATTTACCTTCCAGTGCATTGCGTTTGAAGAGATTTATTCCTATCATAACTACTCCCAAAACGAAGAAATCTTTTTCTTCTGATAAACTCCCCATTTCGTCCTATCACCCTTCCGCAGAGCGCCGAAAACCTGTCAATGACCTCGAGCACAATGGTGAGCAAGAACAAAGGCACATCGGCGTTCGTGCTAATCAGCTCTTCTCGCCGCCGGCAAATGTTTCTCCTAATCCGCGTTTCTCAGAGCGTCAACGAGGCGAGACGATTCCCAGACACGTCGCAAGGGGCGCGCGCAGCGTCTGCCGTCGCGTTTTTACGACTGCGCGCCACCCACCCACTCGCTCGGTTCATCACGCGACCCAGTCACCAGACGCGTCGGCGAGGCAAGGGACCGCCGAGAAATAGGGAGGCCTTGATTTTGCAGAAAGGATCTGAGTAATTAACGTCTGCTCTCAAACATAACTCATTGCAGTATTTACCTAAATTGAATCGTTTATTTCAGAAACCCGTCAAACGCCAAATTTGTCATGTCGAGAAAATTGAAAAAAGGGTCCCATTTTTTCCGATTTTAAAATATTTTTTAATATTAAAGCAGTTGATAAATGAATATTTTGCAGGTAAATATGGAATAAGCGATGTGTCCATCCTCATGGAACAATATTCCACCGCTAAAGCGCATTTTAAATTTTGGCGATTGACGGGTTTCTGAAATAAACGATTCAATTGACCTTTCTGTACTCTTCTACGTTTAGGGGATCCTGCATTGTCTAAAGGTATATAGTTCAATCCCAGCTTTCTGAACTTAAAACACGGCACGGAAATTCTTCTCATTCTTATTATCGCGTGTTGACGAGAGAAGTTCTTTCCCTAGTAACAACTTCACAATTAGAATGAATTAATTTTCGAGAAAACAATTCAAATGAACTATTTGAAAGGAAAAATTGCAGTTTTAGGCTAAATTGTCTCAGCTACCTGACTCCGTATGAAGAATACTTTTTTCCCACTCATGAAGAACAGAGAATTTCTTTTAAAAGGTTTCTGATGTACGAAAGTCGTGGTCGCCTTTCCCACCCATTGCCTACAATTTTCCCTTCTGATACATTTTCTTCAAACTTGTTCTGCTATAGATGGCTCAGAAGATTTTCTTTCTCTGGGAATGGTGATATGAAAGTATTGCGAGGAAGTGGGATTTACAAAATTAATGTACTCTAAATTTTATTTAGGAAGAATGGTGTAATATTAAAACTTCAATGACAGGAAAATGCCAAATGTACAAAGGACAATATGCAACAAAAATAAATGATCGTATTGCATTTTTCTTGAGGTATTTCCTCATCAATTACTAGACATTATTACAAAATATTTTAACAGTTTTGAAATTACCCTTATTTACGGTTAGAAACTACATTTCTGAATATTTCTGATTATTACCTTCGTGTAGTCATTTGAACGTAATAGCACATTTATTTTATGTGCAACTGTAAGTACTTTACGCATATGTTAATGTAATGTAACGAAACCGTCATTGCATCAGTATAATAGATTAAAAACTGTATAGTCACTGCATGTGACACATTTTCTACATTCTCTGTCGTGTTAATTCTGTTGGTAATATTTCACGTGTAAATATTTTCTTCCCATTCCAAAATTTAGAAATCATATCACATTAGTGCCGTTTTGCGTGTACGAAAGATCGAAAAGTGGGTTTACGTATTGCATCGGCCCCTCGCGCTGGCGAGCAGTTCTAACTCCACGGCCTCCTCCGTATCTTCAGCCTCCTCGCGTCACGCCATTGTTGACGTGTCCACGGCAATTATCGGGCGCGTGACGTATGACGCCAGACGAAACCTCGCCGCGGGCTAGAACGCCGGCAGCAAATATTTCATCGGCCCCGTTCACGTCCACGCAACATATTAATATTAATTTTAACGCAACCGGAATATAATTATCCAATTAACGGTACGGCTCGCCCGTATCGCTCACTTTTTCTCGAGCGCGCGCGCGCCGTTCTTCAGGTGTTTTTTTAAAAACATTTCAAAGTCTGTCAGATTTTGAAGAATACTTCTGCAGATAGTTGATGCCTGTATCACGTGTGCTGCTTGCGGTTTGAATTAATAGAGCGTCTGTGTTTAAAGCAAGCTATTCTAAGATAATTGCACCAATTTGCAATTATTGAGTTTAGTATCTCACGAGACACGATATAATCGAGTAATTACTTTGTATTTGCCTTCGGAATTCACAGTTCTCTAGCTTGGTATCGATGGAGATGTTACATTTTAATTTCCTACTTCTGTACCGATAATAATTGAAATGACGAATTCCTTCTACTCTACAATATATTAGAATATTTTTCAAATATTGAAAAGTTTTGATTTTGTAATATTTTGAGATTTTATTTTACTACAATAACTCTGTAGTTTGAAATTGAATTTCATGTTTTGAATTCGATATTAGTATTTTCATAATTGATG
Organism: Teleogryllus occipitalis; assembly: GCA_011170035.1. Classification (NCBI taxonomy): domain Eukaryota; kingdom Metazoa; phylum Arthropoda; class Insecta; order Orthoptera; family Gryllidae; genus Teleogryllus; species Teleogryllus occipitalis. The sequence goes on along the minus strand of BLKR01000008.1, from coordinate 1,176,555 downwards.
GAGCCCTTTCAAAAATTTATGAACACCTCTCTGAAATTACGGAATTTGCCAAATTTGCAAAGCAAATTCACCATTTCTAAAATTACATGCATTTTCCGGAATGTAATTGTACCAGTATAATTCTTCCCGGACTTCTTAAATTTGCATGCTTTAGAATGAAATTGAACCATTGGCGAAAGAAATGTTACATTGTGCGCTTTCGAGATTGAAGAGGTAGACGGAAGTCGTCATTGCGTCGACGCGCGGTCCTAATCGCCATGACGGCCCCTCCTCCTCACCCGTGCGCGCGCGGGTTTTCGTGGCGTGCAGTTGGCAGTGCGCTAGGCTTAATTTATAACACGCCGAGTATCTCGGCAGACATCTTTTCAGCGGTATAAAATATGAAGTTTTTATCGAGGCGGTGATCGGTCGGGTGAGAGAGGCTCGATGGGTTATTGATCACGCGACGCGTCAGTTGTGCGGGCGCGCGGGCGCGCGCGAGCGGGTGTGTGTGTGTGTAAGAGAGAGAGAGAGAGTGAGTGAGAAAGTGTGAGGGAGAGAGGAAGATAGGGTGAGAGGGAAACGGGGAGGGAAAAAGAGACAGAGGGTGATGAAAGAGAAGAGGGAGAGGAGAGTTGGAGATGAGAAAGGGAGAGGAGAGACGGAGAGGAGTGAGAGTGTGTGTGTGAGAGAGAGAGCTGTATGTCTGTGTGTGTGAGAGAGGGGGGTGTCTTCTGGTGGAGACAAGGTCTGGGTAGGAGCTTTAGTGGCAGAGAAGGAAGTAGACGTTCTGAGTTGAGGATTTACTTTGGAATTCGAGAAATTCGTGCTAATGTTTCGCATCGTTGTTTCTGTGATATTTGAGAGAATTTGGTTGTGGTTTTTTAGTGGTTTCTTTAATTACCTTGATTCAGAGTTGTTTATAATTAAAGTTTGTGTTACAGATTACAGCTGTCATTGAATCATGGTCCAGATTTTTGAAAATTAATATTGAATTGTTCATTTATTTTATTGTGACTAGCGTGAGAAACAGACTCTACAGTGTTTTCTCACATGTAGTAAATATATTATTTTATTATTGTCAAATTTTGTTTATTTAAACCTAAAATATTTATAACAATTTTATGATTTTGTTAAAACGTCTGAAAAGAGGTCGGATTTGTTTGCAACAATCTAGTTGAAATCGAAACTGTGATGTGTAAAGAAGTTCCTCCCATTAGATGCCACGTAAATGGGTTTCTTCTTACAGGTTGCGGGGGCCATACAGTAAATAAATAAATAAATAAATAAATAATGTCTTTGCTGTTGAAACATATTTTCCAATGAAAAATAAATAATGTAAGTTTATTGAATTCGCAAAAATTCACAATTGAAAATGGAGCTAGACTAGGAAATTTTTTATAGAAAATATGTAATAATATTACTCCGTATATAGTACGTATGCGAAAAAGTAAAAATATATAATTATAAATAGTATGAAACATGTTGATCAAAATTAATTATCTGAACAATTTTATTCTTCTTTCAGACCATTACAAGAAAAGTTATCATAATGAGTCTCCACATTTCGATAAAAAATGTTGATATGCTTGACTTGATAAGTACGTACAGAATTGGTAGAAACATTTTCTTTGAATTATATAGTGACTAACGGCATTTTGCTCAGCTTTGTGTATTCTCAGAAAATAACTAATTACAGTGGGAAACGAAAATCATTGCTGGTGTTACTTGAGAATGACAACTATATTCATTACGTTTTGTTTTCTGCTTGGTGCACAGAAGTACATTTGTGTTCTTTGTTTCCACGATATTATCACTCACGGTTTTCATGAACTTCAGAAAAATGTCAGGAATTCTCGAGCTTGTTCTGGGCGTATCAGATAAACATAAATGATAATTCAAAAGATGATGTCATTTTATTTCTTAATAAAGGCGATATAAATCTTAGTTGTGTGAAATGAGTGGAAGTCAAATGTAGGTGCTAGGAGTGCTAGGAGTATTGAGACAATCCTCCACTACCTCACCAAATAAACTGGTAGTTTCAAGTAGTGTTGGAGATAGAGATGTAACTCTCAATTTGGAGTTATTTATATTTATGAACATGGAATGATTCAGAGATAAACAACATGTCTGCCATAAACGCTAATAAATCTAGTGGTAGACAAGTACTAAATTTCGAGATTATATTCAAAATGGGGGAGCGAAGTTTCCTACAATGTAAAAATTCAGCAGCGGAAGGAAGCAGTAAAAATGACAAGTTGCTGCAACGGTATTATCTCTTGCAATTTTCACATACCTAGAAGAAAAAAAAATGAAGAGCCTGTCCGTACAGTAAACTTAAACATCAGAGGCAAAAACATGAAGTTTGCAGGTTTTGGTTTAGTTACAACAGCAGATTTTTACGCACAAAATTTCAAATATCGATTGTACACATACAGGTTTACATGCATGAAGAAGCTAAAGGTATTAAAATCCCCCTTCTTTGACTCTTCTTCAAAGAAATGATTTCGATACAAGTTTTTAGACTATTCAAATTGCTCCGTCATGATGTCGCCTGCCAACAGCAATTCTTTTCTCACCCTGCAGACTAGCTGCATTTACCTCCAATCGACAACGTGGTTGTCTGCAAGATCTTGTGACGTTGATATACTGCCGAATCGCAGGGTCAAACCCTGGCGTCTTAACAGAACTGAGAGGTTCAAGAACAGGTTGCTAGTTTCACCGTAGGTCGCCGCCAGTCAAACCTGCCTCAACGACAGAGCGCCACCTCGCCGATATTCCACCTCCGACACTGCCATTCCCTCCACCACCAAACACATTCCGCACCGACTCAGTTTGCTCACAAGAACTGCAGCCCAGAACAGAAGCACTGATCTTTCCACTGCAGCGACCTTGATCGGGAGATCCTAGAGTTTCTGTCCCGCTGGTAGCGTATTTTTGACTAAGCTACCATGTTTGGCCGACTTCAAGTGAAGAAGATAATTGTAGCGTGAAAATTCTAAAGGAACTCTGCGCCAAAATATTTTGTTTTTACAATTTTTTCAGTGAATTGTATCATTCCTAAGCCAAAACTTTCCACTTTAAACAAATTCTTACCAGTTTATGTCCGTATTTATGTCTTATGATTCTTAAATACGACCACCACTCTCGGTTCCCAACCGTAAAATTGTAACATTTTTGAAAGTAAATTGTATCATATTCACAGTAATTTCCGCTTGATCCGCGACATTTCCATCGTCGTCGACACACCATCACCAACCCCATCAGCATTTCCGTCGCCGCGCCGCCGCCTGAGGATCCCGAGGTAAATCACGAGGAGATTTCCGGCCCTCGCGACCTTGTTCGTCTAATTAGCGCAGGCGGTGCCGCCGTCCAGAGCTCCGAGTGGATGCACAGTGGGGCCAGAAAGGGGAGAAGTGGGCAAAAAGTATTTTTTAAGCGTTTTTCGGAATTTTTGGCAATAAAAAACACATTTTATAAATAAATAATGACTTATTTAATTGTTTAACATTCAAATATTTATTTACATAACTTCAAAATCAGAACTTTCATCATGTGACTTTTCTCCAATAAGTGAATTTGTACTTGGAGCCATTAACATTGGTGTAACTTCTAGATCCAATGCTTTTGTGATAATTTTTCTCTATTCCATTTGTGAAATCAGTGGGTTACATGCAATTAACCCACTGATGCGAATCACTTCTATTTTTCTTCTTCCAGATTGCACTTTTTAGCGGTTTTTTTACTTTTCAGTGTGTTTGATAACCCCATGCAGATCCCTCCTTGTTTATAAAGAACTATCAGTACCAGATCATGAAGGAAAAATAAAAGAACTGAATATTGTAGGTAGAAAGGCTAACAGAACTAGATGTGCATAATTATAAACAAAGTACCTTAATGCAAAATGGGGCAAACATGGGCAAACTTTGATTAATGTTTTGAAAACTAGGTGAATTCCAGAATCAGATTCAGTTGATATCATAGACCGGAAACGCCCGGAAGGGAACTAAAAGACAATATGAAAAACCGGATTTTAAAATGTCATTCCATTGTAACACGTGAAGTTTCTACTTGTAATTATTAAATTATTATTCAAGGAATATGTTTTATAAAAATACAGATTTAAATAACATATCAGATATCATTTAAAGTACATACCAGGTATCGTATCCATAGCACGTACGATTCTGCTAGTCGAGAGAACAAAAATATTTGCATCGAAAAACACACCTCTCTTCTTACTGCGCGAGCAGAGAAGTGCGCCGAAAAAGTTAAAACTTGCACTGAATGGAGTGGCGTAATTCCCCCATCCTTTTCTCATCGGGGAACGATGAAGGAAGCTTTTTGCTTCCCCTTTTCATGTGAAATGGAGCTTCTGAAGTATATTTTGATTTTGGAATTTTTGCCCACTTTCCCCTCTTGTGACCCCACTGTGGGACGGACGCGTCTGTGAATAGTGTGAGTGACGCCAGCTGTGGCCGCTCGGTTGCAGTTTCTGGCCGACCAGTGCGAATGCGGGCTACACCTTTTTTTTGAACATGTAGTTCGTGGTAATATGTTCAACATAGCCAATATACCCTACTGGAAGTATTTGATGCGTGTGTTACTGTACTGTTGCGCTTGTTTTGCTAAAAAGTGTTCTTACGTCGTAAAGAGTTGTGCAAAACACTCACAATTATTTTTAATTACAATTGACCCGCAACATGTGAGCGAAATTAAAGAAGGTATGTAAAGACGTGAGAATTTTTCTGTAGACATATCTCACAGATTTTGACAGACACCAATATACTAGTTATTTATTTTATAATAATATAAATTTTGTAGATTGCGTGCTCTACTAATGATTTATGCTGGGAACGTAAAAAAATTGTCGGTAATCAATGTCATTTACTCTTTACCATTTGGAGAATCCAACGTCCTAAGGAATTCAACTATTACCGTAAAACATTGCTCTTACTGATCATAATAATAATAATAATAATAATAATAATAATAATAATAATAATAATAATAATAATAATAATAATAATAATAATAATAATAATGCATTTTTTACTCACCAATAATTAGACTGACGCCTTCTCGACAAGAAGACGTCCACCTCTTCTTTAAAATGCATATCGACACCGTACGTGACAGAGAACGACTGTCGAGACGACATTGTCTACCTTCTCTGCCACCACCTCCGCTAGCTCCACCACCGCCATCTCCACTTCTACCGCCTCTGCCACCAACATCCGTGCTACCTTCACCATCTCCACTGCCACCACCACTGCTTCTGCCTCCGCCTCCGCCCCCTTTTCCTCCCCTCCGCCACCACCGCCACCTCCGCAACCGTCGCGGCACCCGCCGCCGCCGCCCCCGCCACCCCTGCCGCCCCCGCCTCCCCCGCCGCCCCTGCCACCCCTGCCTCCCCCGCCGCCCCCGCCGCCCACGCCGCCCACGCCGCCCACGCCGCCCACGCCGCCCACGCCGCCCACGCCGCCCACGCCGCCCACGCTGCCCACGCCGCCCACGCCGCCCACGCCACCCACGCCGCCCACGCCGCCCACGCCGCCCACGCCGCCCACGCCGCCCACGCCGCCCACGCCGCCCACGCTGCCCACGCCGCCCACGCCGCTCATGCCGCCCACGCCGCCACCCCAGCCGCCGCCGCCGCCGCTTCTGCCGCCGCCTCTTCCTCCAGCGAGCCGAGGCGGCCGCGGGCGGGTCAGCTAAAGTCAATTGCCCGCACATGACGCCGGGCTCCATTAATACGCCATAGCGGCTTGATGGATTGCGCATTAAGATTGCGGCGCCCGCTGACACGGCCGGACGAGGACGGCCACGACGGCGCGGGCGTCGCGGAGCGGACGGCGTGTGGACGGCGGAGTGGACGACGCAGGGAGTGGCGGGCGGGTGGAGTAGTCAACGTACTGCACGAGAGTCGCGGGTCGGACCGGAAGGTGGAATGGCTGGTAGTGTGAATTGTCCACGAACTGCGAGAGATGACAACAGAAAAATGGAAGGTAAACTATCGAGGCCTCAGAATGCCAATGATATGTCATTTTTGGCGGAAATTATGTTTTAACGAATTTAATTTTAACGTTTCAAAATCATAATTATCATTGTGTTCAAATAGTTTTATTTTATACTTCTAGAAAACCTTCTACAAACAAAACAACCTTTTGACAAATTATTATTATTATTATTATTATTATTATTATTATTATTATTATTATTATTATTATTATTATTATTATTACCATCATTATTATTATAAATTTCCAAACATTTCATATAACCTCCTGTAAAATTTCCTCAAAGTTAGCAATTTGTCATTGTGAAGCGATATATGGAAATATGGAGTAGACTAGAAATGGATATAATGGTTGCATTTAACGAGAAAATCCACCGCAAACAAGAAGAAACAAACAAAATGAACATGAAAAGAATGGCTCTCGCGAATACCACACCCATTGGAGAATACTGGAAAGGATTTAAAAAATAATAGCTGTATTAGAAACGAAGATGCAAGGAAGTAAGGCGGACGATCGATAATTTTCTAAAAATAAAACGAGCGATATGATCGATTATGAGATGGCTAGAAGGTACAGTAAGTGGCGATTCTTCAGTTTTCAATACGAGTGCCAAACAGGAGGATAAATCGATGTCACGTTGGATGCATAAACAGGATAGCTAGATGAAGGAAGGTGTTGAGTATTAATTGTGAAAACAATAAATAAAAAGGCAGCACGCCCACATTGTCTGTGAATCGTGTTCGTATGCAATCAAGCGGCGGCGGTCGCGAGCGAGAGTTGTGGGCGCGCAAAGCGACGCGGAGGAGGGATTTGCCGCTGAGTGGTCGTTCCCGGGTAGGCGTCTCTGCGCCGTCGGGGGCCGTGGGATTTGATAGACGACTCGGACTTACTGCAGGTGGTGAGCGATGGGCGTGGAGTAAAGCAGAAAGTGGGTTTTTGTCGCCGGCCAGTGGTCGCGGGAAAGTGGGCGAAAGTTGCTGGAGTCGGTTGATGGATAGCGTGTGAAGGTGGGGAGGTGTGGGCAGTCATATGAATGGGCGCGTCAGCTCGCAGTTACGAGCGGTGGGCACTCACGGATCCTGAAGGTGGTCCACCCAAATGACGCAGAATGGGCTGGGAAATGTAAGAGGTAGACATAAATGACAGGCCATGGCAAATACATTTACTGGCGCCTCTGAATAAGAGTGAACTATACTGAGAATATTAGACGCGGGAAAAGGGTGATGTGTTGAAGCATAATCTCGATTGTACCGAGTACATGTCTTTCGAAGTTAGTAACAGTAGTTAGCGGAGACAAATAGATAAAGTTCTCTTTAACTTGTCGATGACGGTGGTAATTATAAGATTGATATTGTCGGATAATAGCAGGAAAGAGTGTAGACGTATTTGAGGAAATGTTAACGGTCCAAAGTAATAAAACACGCGAAGCGGATATAGCGAACAAGAGAAATCACTAGGAAGTAACTTCTCCATTTAACTTCACATTCTAAGTGTCAAAAATACCTCATCAATGTAAATATTGTTGCTAAAATCACGAAACTTTAAATGAATGAGTTGGACTTAACGAGAAAGTCAGGTGTAAGGCGGCGGGCAGTAGGTACTTGGAGAGCTGTGACAGCATTGATGATAGAGTGTTCAACGATTGAGCCAGCACCGAATGCGGTTTTGCACCTAGTGGTGACTTTACGTGTATATCTGGCAAGAAACAGTGTTGATGGGCCGTCACACCCCACCCACAACCTACTGACGCACATTTCTCAAAACGTCGTCGGCTCCCGATGTTTTCTCGCACCCTCCCCTCCCCGCCCCATCCCACCCTTCCCACTAGCCAGACGCGTGGATTAAGACTTTTGCGGCTTTTTTTTTTAAAACCGGTACGTCCGGCATGCGGTGGCGAAGGCGTTTTCCGGCGAACAAGTCCACTTAAACGGTTCCGGGTAGACATTTCTGCACGTGTTAGTCAACTTCTCAGGGCTGGTTGGCTCCGACTTAAAAGACAGCGCCGGAGGCATTAGTCTCGGTCAAGAGTGTCGCAAGTCAAAGAGGATCCTGAACGGATGAATGCGGATATGGAAATAACACATTCCGTAGTATAAAAAAATTATTCGGTCAAGTGACATTCAGCTGATTTGGCTTAGCTCTGTTTGCGAAATATCCCAATTCAATCACATAAAAGTACTTTTCTTCATATTTGTCCTCGTTGAAAAAATTTTAGCCACTTTTTTTTATAGAAAGAATATTCTTTACTATTTACAATTATAATGATAATGATTAACACAACGCTTCTCTTTCAATATCTGCTTATTGCTTTAACTCGGTATTACCAAATTGTTAGAGCGATTTTATGTTATTTTACCTAAAAATATAAGATGACTGTGCATTTATAAAATTGCCCTCCCCCCTCCGACACCCTCAAGTGAGCTGAGTGGGTGCGGTTACAGTGGCGCCACTAGTGCCTCTTCAAGTGGCGAACGCGATCCTCGCCGCTTAATCAGCGTGTCCGCTGGTCTGGTTGCAATCAAGTGCTAGCGCCCATTGTTAGAAATCTGCACTGACTCAGGTTTGCTTCGCCGCCTACGTTGCGCACGACACATGAGATATATGGACAGCGAGGGGGAAAATAGTTCTCCTGGTGATAAAGGATAAAGATACTTAAACACAAAGAAATAAAACTAGTTGTGAATAAAACTTCAAAAATTGCTTCGTAGTTGAGAATTAGCAGAAATTATTTTATTTGAAATTCATTTGCCTTCATACTGACTGATACAATGATGTTAACTTCACCTACGAAAGAAAAAAAGAAGAAAAAATTTAAATCGGTTTCAATATATACGAACGTTTATGTCCTGTTTAAACATTAAAGAAGGCTTATCAACAAATTTTACAAGATACGGAGCTTTGCTGACTCGCGCCAGATATATTAATTATTCCGAGAAAAAGAAACCCGCGTCAAACGGGCTAGAAACGGTGGAAGGGGGGGGAGGTCTGCTAAGCAAATGGAGCGTTTGGGTAGTTATTCTAAAAGCCGGGTGGCGCCACCAACTTCTGCGCCGAGGCTGTCGCGCGCCTCTTGAAACATGGTGGGCGCGGCTGCACGATTAATGAGCTGAGCTCCCCAGAGCGGCGCCCGCGCGCGAGATGTCGCCCCCCCTCACATTTCCCCTCCCCCTCCACCTTCCCCCTTCCCCCTCTTCCCACCATACAGCGCTACTCCGCTGCTCACGCTCGTGGCTCGCACTCACCTCCCCGTTACCTTTCGCGTGCTCTTTTGGGTGGTTTGCTTAACTCGCCATCTGTACGTTCTCGCGAAAGGGTTTTATTCTTTCTTTTTTCACCAAATAATGAGATTTGTTTCTTAATATTCTTTCATCTATTGAGTTCATCGTTGCTACTGTAAAGGTACCAGGCTGTTTAGCTCAGAGCCAGCGTTGTCGCTGTCTCTGCAGCGACTCTGACCGGGAGGTCCTGCGGTTCGGTTCATTTCCTTTGTTTCTCCAACCAGTGCCAGGTTAATGCCGGAGGAGTACACTAACAAAAGGACCAGGCATCGCGCGCGATATTTCCGTTCTCTTCCGTGTTCTATCCTCTTCCGTTACACCCTCACATACACTTAACATTCACTGCACTACCATATACGCCGGGAGTCTAATTGGAAGCTCAGAGCTTGTGCTATAATTATTTTATCACATGGATAAGTCTGAAACATTCATGTTACTTCCAACAACACTTACCTACGTTTCCTACACGTGGAACAAACCTCCATCCCCAGTTATTTCCAGGTGAATGAAATGTCGCTTTAATCGTTTCGCGCAGAGTGGCTGCCACAGTGACCGACGTGACACGTAGAATCTTAACATCGAACGTCGCAGATGAGCGTATCTCACTTACGTAAAACATATTTTAATTTCCCATTCCCAAATTCGAAGACTTTTTCATACTCTATCTCCCAATTACACTTGCCTATGTACCCTAAACATATAGGAAACTTCCCTCCGCAACCTTTCCCTGTTGGTACGGTGTTCCTCAAGGCTCTCCGCGCAACCTCCCCCATCCCCACTGCGTTTCCCGTCCTCCCCGCGGCCCCGCGAGGCGCGACGCAGGTCGCGTGTCGACGCGTATGTATCGCGGGCGCCGCCGACAGCCCGTGCGCGTGGCGTGGACGGCGTGGACGGCGTGGACGGCGTGGACGCCGGCGCCGGACCCCCGCGTGGCGGCGGAGACCGCACGGCGTGCGCGCCCATTGTGAAGTGGCCTGACGGCGGAGTGGTGCGTGCACCAGTGGTGCTCTGTGCCATGTGACAAATAACCACCCTCCCCTCAGGAGGCCGTGTAGACTAGTGAGGATGAAAAGATGCGAGAGAGAAAAATTAGAATGGAAATTGGAGGTACTTGCAGAGTTGTAGGGAGAATTTTCTTTTGAGAGGGTCTTGGCGAGTGCACTATTGATATAAAACTCGAAGCTGAATTGACGAAGACCATTCTTTGTCTTATTTCTCTGAATTAAGTTAGGAAATTTTGACGTTTCCATCACAATAAGATGTGGAACATTACTTTAATTATTAATATAAATATAATTATATTTATTTAATATTTAATTCCGTCCATAGTTCATGAGCTGATTGCATTACACTAAACGGGATTTATTTGAATTTTAGAAAGGCTTTATCCCTCTGGCCCTCCTTGTACCTATGTGTTTGGCTGTGTAGTTGTTTTTACAGACAACAGAACGCAGATGAATATTTATGATATTATTTTCTAATCTACCATTTCTAACTTCCAACAAACGTTCGCCAAATGCAGTGAAAAATCGTGTGAGTTAAGACGAACATTACCTACGTCTACAAACGAGCTTGTAGCAAACTACAACTTTCTATGTGTTCTCATGTACACTTTTCTTACAATTTTCACGCAACGCCCGCAGACAAAACGTCCGGGACGCCCCTAGCGTCGCCGCTCAGAAGCGAAGCGCCGTTCTCGCGACAAATTACGTCTGTCGCGCGGCAACAAAACGTCAGGGTGCGTGAACGCACGCGCGTGAGTTGTTTTCCGCACGCGTTATCGTCGCTGCGGGCGGAGCGATGAAAAATTTACGGTGTCGCAAGCGGCGTGCGTTAACTTCCACACAAAGGCGGATAATGAGAAAAAGGAATTAAGGGGAGTAGACGTTTTGAAATAAACGCTGATGTTAATCGCTGGCGCATCTAACGGATGTGTTAGCTATGGGGTTTCAACAATGGAGTTTGTACGAGAAAGTTCGGTAGTATCTTCTATGAGCTTATCATTTGAAAGAATTAAAACAGTAGAAGATACGTATTATTAAGTTAAAAGAGGCATTTGGGGAAGGATAATGGTGTTTCTTAAAATATGAATGAGCTACGTTTGTAGCAAATCTGCGAAAACTTTTCTTCTTGTTTTTGGTGTGGTACTCCATCATTCCCTATCATGTATATGTAATCCTGTATATCATGCTATGTGTGTATAAGCCTGTAGCATTTAAGTTTCAAATATGTTTCATGTAAGGGTTTAATGTTCGTGAAATTTTATTGGAAATACATTTCAAAATACAACGAACTTCGTTACCTATTAAACTGAGAAAAATATTAAGACCACATGATCTTTTACCTAAACTGCTTCACCTCAGTAGCACCAGGATTCTTATATTCAGATTGTTTTTACACTACTCAAAGGTAGGTAACATAAACGAAATATACGAAACGCCCCCATCTCTTTATGTAAACCAGCACACATTTCAGGCGAAAGCTTCCTTCAGCAGTCGCCGCCAAATTCGACAGCGACATAAACATCCAGCGCTCTTAACTGGCAGTAATGTGCATCCGAGGACTCTTGTAGCTGTCACTTTTTCTGAGCGCCGCAGCCGCCGCCGCCGCCTGAAAAACGAAGGCGCTTGTCGTCGTGATGCGCTACTCGCAGGGACCCTCCACAGCCGTCGTGAGGCACTGAGGATGATGGGAGGACGGTGAGAGGACGGTGGGAGAGCGGTAAGAGAGGTCGGTGGGAGGTCGTTGGAAAGTCGTTGGGAGAACGGTGGGAGGGTGGTAGGATGGAGGTGGGCGAGGTCGGTGGAAAGTCTTTGGGGGAATGGTGGGATGTTGATGAGAGGACGGTGGGTGAACGTCCGGAGATGTCGGTGGGAGGGTGGTGGGAAGATGAAGAAAGTGGGTAGGAGGATTGGGGGAGAACGGTGTGAGGACGGTGGGTGAACGGTCAGAGATGTCGTCGAATGGACTGTGGGAGGGCGGTGGGAAGACGGCAGTAGGATGGTGAGAGGACGATGAGTGGACTTAGGGAGAATGGTGAGAAGACGGTGGGAGAGCGGTGAGAAAATGATGTGAGGTTGATGGGAAGTCGGTGGAAGATCGGGCAACTTCTTCCCACGTTTAGGAATCGAATTTAATTACAATTTATATTTGTCAGTTACTCATATTTCAGAGTAACGTAAGAGATGATATATTATCCAGTTATAATTTTTGTAGCATACTTTTCGGTTAAAAAACTTCACGTGCAAAGAACTGAATCAGTGTTCAATATCTCTTCTTTAAATTACCTTCATCAATAAAATAGTATCAGGTTGTAATCCAAAGGATACTTTCTTCATTTTTGGGAAGGGGGCACAATTTTTCTTTTGGAAAAACTAGTTCTCATTTCCCTTGTTCATTTAAGAGTCTTATGAGAACTTTCAGTATGAGTTCTTTTCAGGTCTTCGAAATAATATACTTAAAACACGTATTATACTCCAGTATACGTGTACACGTAGTATCCTCCACGTATATTAAAGCTAACTCTGGCAAAATTTGCACACTTTCAATTATGCTCCCTCCACAAATAATCAAAAGAAAAAAAGGAGTGAAATGTATAACCATGGCCAGCATTTCTCACCATGGAGGTTAACCTAAGCTGAAAGAGAAAACTTACGAATCTCCTCTATCATGCTCTTACCTGCTTTGTTTGGTAACGCACAGCAGCATCGGTCCAAATTACTAGAACCTTGAACTTCCGCTGGGGACAGCCGTGGAGATAGCGTCTGCGCCAGACTGCTTGAGATCCCATTTCCGCTTCATTTTCTCGCCGCGGCGCCAGCTCCGTCATCTTTCGTCGCTGCTTCCAAATACCCGTGCTCCCTTATCCCCTCCTCATCGCTTCTACAAGGAGCAAGAAGCTTACCCTGAGCGCCCTTACTTTTTCGACTATTTGTAAATAAATTAAAAAATGGAACAAAAAAATTTAAAAAAAGAAGAAATTGTGTCCCTTCGTTACTTAACAATATTAGGGAAGGGAATAATTTGTTCTCGTTAATGCAGTTACCTTTTTCTTCAAAATATTGCGTTCGTAAGCAATACAACTATACTCAGAACATACATACTAATAAATGTAGAGAGTTGTATAACAATTCAACATAACATTTTTCATTTCAAGCTTAAAACAACGGAAAGTTTTTGAATATTTCAATCATGTTTTATTGATATAACCTTCATTATTTTTCTCTTCTGTATTCTTTGGAGGAAGTCAATTTCTGAAAATTATAAAATAGAAAAAATATATTAATGAAAGTAGGGAAGTTGTAAGGAATGGTTTTAATGAAACGTCTCAGAAAAATTACGATTGTCCTTGTTTCCTTGCACTTCTCGGCGCCTAAAAATATGACAACAGCCCCATTCTTCCTTCCCTCTTAAATGCAACTCACTCATCAACGCAACTGCCTCCACGAACTCACTCATCCACTAGCTGTCTCGCTCACTCATCAGTCAGACCGAAATGACACTCGCATTAAGGTCCACTTTTTCGCTTGTCTCGGATCGCCGCGTTGAGAACGGGCCCCGAGGCTGCGACGAGGCTTACATCTTTTGTTTCACACGTTTCCTACCGCCCCTCCCCCTCCGCCGTGGCCCGCTCCGTGCTCTTCTTTTTATTAACAAGCCCTGGCAGCAAAGCGGCACCGGCGGCGGTGGCGGAGGCGGTCAGGACCACCGCGGTGGTAATTAATATGGCGGCGGTGGTTGTGTGTGCGGGCGACTGGGAGCGGGTGCCGAGCGGGTCGGTGGTCGCCGAGTGCTTCCTGTTGGGTGCAACACCCCGTTTGGAAGCCACGGGTGGATTAATAAATACGCACACGAAGACAGAGGGTACGGCTCCCTTAGGAAAGGGCCCTCGATAACTTTTTTTTAACAAAAATGTATATTATTTCATTAATACGTGAAAGGAGTTGTTATTCATTTTTAATAGCCATAATATCATAATAACAATAATCCCAACAAAAATAATAAATTTAATTCTGATTTTTAAAATTAGATTGCGCACTTTTGAAAAAAAAGCACGAAATTATTTAAAAATACAAGTACATATTATATTTCCATGATATATTGTGTCCATTAATTCAGTATTAAAATAATAAATGAAAAAGTTTCAGAAATATTTTCATATTAATTTTAGTTATAAAATTTCATTATTTCTTTTTTGGGGGGAAGGGGCCATAATATGGACACGCTTTGGGCCCCTGAATATATTATTCCGATCGTGCATGAGTTGTTCTGGGATGCCAACTGAAGCAGATTTTTAGATGCGATTCGTGGCGAGTTGGAGACTTCTAGTTCACACGAATGAATGAATGAATGAATGGATTCAAAGAATCCCATAAAAGGCAAGGACCTCTCCTGTGTGGAGGTAAGTTCAATTGGATGGAATTCGTAATTAAACGTTTGAAATTGAGGGGAAAACCCATAAGCGTTTACGGGTTTTCCCCTCATTTTTATTTTTTGTTCTGATCTAATATCTCAACGGTTAGAGAACATGGAACACACGCAATATGAATATTTAAATAATATACACCACTCGTAGCGCAAACATTTAATTTACTAAAAATCAGTCTCCATTCTTAAAATTTACATGTTTACAAAAATCATCCCCACCTCACCGCCACCAGCGCTCCGCCGGAGCCACCTCTTCCGCCACTGCCACCACCGCCCCCACCACCCCAACCGCCCCCACCGCCCCCACTGTCCCCAACGCCCCCAACGCCCGCAACGCTCCCAACGCTCCCAACCGCCCCCACCACCCCAACCGCCCCACCGTCCCCAACCGCCCCCAACCGCCCCCCCCACCGCCCCCCACCGTCCCCAACCGCCCCCAACCGCCCCCACCGCCCCCACCGCCCCCCACCGCCCCCCACCGCCCCCACCGCCCCCAACCGCCCCCACTGCCCCCACCGCCCCCACCGCCCCCAACCGCCCCCACCGCCACCATCGCCGCCAAACCCATCGCCGCCGCCATCGCCACCTCCTGTGGCACCGCAACCTCCGCCGACACCACCGGCTCCACCACCTTCACCGCCATCCCTTCTCTACCATCACCACCACCGCCGCCGCCGCCGGCGGCCTGCCGCTGCCAGATCTCCCGGGCGATGGGGCGGTGGTGGCGTCGGGCCTGATGAGAATCGGATCGTGCCGCCGCCCCGGGGGCAGCACGGAGGTAGCATCGCGAATCGTGTAGCTGCCCTAATCATCTGTCTTAATTAGCGATGAATTTCTACGATATTAAACAATTAAATGTGCAAAGCAGCATCAGCCGCGGCGGCGGCGGCAACAACGTTCTGCTGCTGGGCGGAGAGAATTACGTTAACTAGAGCTAACGGTGCACCGCAAACTGGATCTCGAATTAAGTCATAATTAAAAGCAGCGACGGAGGCGCGCGTCGCGACGCAACGAGGGTTTGTGGACGCGCGCGTGTGGTTCACGCTGGCGCCGCGGCGGTTGACCCGGAGGTGCAGGCGGCGGAGGCGGCGGGGAACCACGTGCATGCCCTAAGCACCGATGCCGGTGCACCGGCATTTCGCTCAGAGGAAGGTCGCGGAATGGCGGCCGAAGCGTTGGCACCTGTGCCTAGGACTCCCGGACGGCCAAGTAGTTACTTGTCGGTGCACCGGACCACTGCGGTCGTCTCGTTGAATTGTATGTGTTGCAATAATGACGACCACGTCATGCAGTACGTGGTGGGTGTATTTATGAATATGAGGAGGAATGTTGGGAGTACGACTTGTTGTTGTTGTTGTTGTTGTTGTTGTTTTTGTTGTTGTTGTTGTTGGTCTGGAATTTGGAGTCATGTTTATTGGCTGACTGCTGTAAAGAATGTATTGTTAAGAATTTTTGAAATTGCCACCCGTTAATATGCCACGTTACGTGTTAGTTTGTGATTTTTATTTTTTTTTATTTTTAGATTCTGTATGTTTCGCCTTCTGAAAATTTATTCCCTCAACTGGGTCTTGAAAGCGACTGTTGGGAGGTAGTGCGTTAAATCTCAAGCCGTAGGAGGATCCTAATGAAATGTATTGTATAATAATAATAATAATAATAATAATAATAATAATAATAATAATAATAATAATAATAATATATTATTATTATTATTACAATTATTATTACTATTAGGTTACACATTTCGGCGGCCAACGTATTCTTAAATTCTCCCATCTCTAATTCTCATATATAAAAAAGTAGCAATTGAACAATATTAATTCACGTCGCCGAGCAACAGGTATACACATCAAATGTTTCATAGCTCTAAAAATCTGCAACTATCATTTTCTTACTTATAAACATTAAGAAGAAATTTTAGAACTACCATACTTGACAAAATAACGACAATCATAATGTAATAATGAGTTCGGGCTTTACCTTTGATTAATTATTTTTCTAAGCTGTATGGTCTTATAACTGTTCACCATCTCCTTTCGTGGAGTTGCGTGATGACGGTGGGTTAAGCACGTGTGTGGCCCTGGCGCCGGCGCCGAGGCAGCGTTTCACAAGGTCCCGCTACTTCTCTGATTCAGATTCCTTCAGATTTCTTCTTCTGATTTGTTTGTCTTTGCCTTTGAATGGCATTTCCGTTCCCCAGCCGTTGCTGATGTACTGTGTTTTCTCTTAATAATCATTTTTCCTCCTTTCCTTTTTTTCACATTGAAATACTTCTTACGTTTATTTTTTTATACTTAACGATTTCTCATCCTCTCTATTGCCAGGTAGAGAAACGAGTATAACCCTGCTTGCAATATAGACTATGCTATTTGTCGTTTCGAACTTTAACATTTTTGAAAATTTCTGAATTGCTCGATGTTTTTATTTTTTCTGAAATTTCTCGCATTCTGCCTATTATTTATTCATATTTATCTGTTTTTTGGCCAGTGTTTAGCAAAGATTTCTGCCATTTTATCATCAGACTATGTTTCATTGATATTTTGCATTGTCAAACATATTTTACTCCATGTACTCCAGTTCTCTTTTATATAGCTCCAGCATCTTTTTAAGTTCTCGTATTTGCACGTTTATGCGAAGTAATATATGTAGCATAGAGAAAGTTATGTAATGCCGAGGAACATCGATTTCGAGAGTTCAGTGGAAATACATGCTTTGGAGTTCTCTGGTACCGAAAAGTTGTTTTTTTAACGTCTGTCTGACCATTCGTCCGTCTTTGAGCAAGACCTGCTCTTAAAATATTCGTAGAATTTTGCCAAAATGAAGATTCAGGAACAACATGCACTGAGTCAAAATCCTGCAAATTTAAAAAATATTCTTAGAATTTTGTGGATAGTTTACGTGAAGCCCCTGGAACAGTTACAAATGTTTCTCAAAAATGGCTCCAATTTTTTTCTTTAAATTTCTTGTTTTGTATACCCACTTCCGTCGCTTTCGCTTCTTTTCCTTTCCCATCGGTCGTCTTCAGGCAAGCGGTGCTGAGCAGACGTCATGTTCTATCTTTATGAACACAATTCCTCAGCATGTTTTGGCGAGGAAAATTCTGCTCATTATAATAATTGCGTGCTTGTTGGTAAGAGATAAAAATGTAAGTGGCTATCCAATTTACAGGATAGCGAAAACAGAACCTCATATTTCAGCGGATGTTCTCTGGCATGACAAGACTTTAAGAGCAGTGGATCTAGTGAATGAACGTAGTACTCAGCACCGGAAATGTGAATCAAATAATAAGCCAATGATGGAACACAAAGAGGGTTGACTGGAAAGAAAATTGAAAACTCGCTCGAAAAGTCGTGACTTTTTTTTTTTTTCAAATAAAGCAACGAGGTGATTTTGACAGAATATTGTATCACTATTATCGCGAAAATATTAAACTTAAGATTTTACATATTAGTTGTTTTTTCTTGTATTTTATTTTTTTTCAAATTGAAGAAAAGATTTATATATGATATAGTATTATTTTTTATCGGATTATCAAAGTCATTGATATCGGATTATTCATCGTATTGTTTCCATTTGCAAATATATCGTTATTCCGTATACTGAATATTTCATGTTCAATAGTTATTCATATGTCCTCTCATTTTAACATTTTCCTTGATTTCTTTTCCCGTTTTCTTTTCCAATTACACCATTGTAATCAAGGTGTCTTTGAGATTCGCGTTTCAGGGAAACTAAAAATACGAAATCCAAAATTCTCTCAGTTTTGGTAGCCCTGACCAAGACATAAGAGCCTGAGTTGAGTGTGGCGAGAAGACGAGGCCCTGAAGCGCCCCAGTGGTCGGTGGGCCGTGGTGGGTGGTATGGCGGTCTGGCGGTGACCGCCGCCTGTTCAGCGTCACCACTTGTGTCGACAGGCGGGCAGACGGCGGGCGCGGAATGTGTGGGAAAGGCACCCGTAGCTATCTGCTGCCCACAGGGCTCCTGATACGGGTAATTAAGGACCGTTTTTTTTTTTTACCTCTGCCGCCAGTCTCGCCAACGGTTGACATCTCACTGCAGTCTCTTTGACCTTCGATTCCGGCCTTAGTATGTTCGGAAAAATTTCTCAAATTGCAGCAACAAACAAGCCTGTCCCATATTGTTAACGGTATTCCTTGAAACAGAAAACGAGGAGTATTTATTACAATTAACCATTAAGACCAATTCGTCCGTAAAGATCTGATTAAGATCGAATACTTTATTTCGGAAATGGCAGCTCCTTTTTCCATTGAATAGATATAGGTGCACTGTAGAACTCTATTAATATACTATTACCGACAAAAGTGTTTTCACCCACACGGAAAGTACTAGAAAACAGTTACTATTTTTCTAGCGTTGCAATATAACCATTCCCAAAACTAGTTAAAACTCTAGCACTCACGATTCTACTCAGCATAGTTAGCTTCCGCCATAATCGATACGAAAATTCCGAAGCCGTTCACTTTCCAACGAAATGCATGACGTCAGCTCAAATGCTTAACGAACAATCAAGATGTAAAAAATTGGTTCCGAAAATATCGCTGACGGTGGTTTCTCATTGCGCGCGGGCGGTGGGTGGTGCGACGGCGGCGGCGGTTGCGTCGACGGTAAAGCGGACAACTTTCGATTCGGGACACGGTTTCTCCATTAAGGAACCGACCGACCTCAGGAAGTTCCGATATCCCGCAGCGGACATCCTGCAGTCGGTCGAAAGGGCAAAGGTCACCTGCCATCGGATGCGACGAGCCGTGTGCGGTCGGGTGCTTGGCGGGAGGCTTCGCGACACGACACTGTGGAAGTGCGACTATCCACAGACATTGTTCGGAGGTCGACATTTGCTGTAGTGTAGTTCTTCTTCAAGTGTCATTTCGCCGTATTGGAAGTAGGCGGCTGGTTGGTTGGTTGGCGATTCCGGGCGCGTCAACTGCTTAGATCATTAGTCCCTTAAGTGTAGAGCATGATTTTTCATCGGGAGATGACGGTGATCTTCCCCCGCTGGATGGCGAGATCCGGCGCCGACCTACCGTCGGCTAGCGGGGTTTCCCACTAACCAGGACTTTCCCACAAAAGGGACACCGCCTCAGCCAGAACGGTGTCCCGTGTCCCTCTAAGCTCCCGACCGGTCTCCCGGAATATGTGGTATGTGGGAGCATATGAGTGTAAGTGTGTGTGTGTAATCCTATTAAATAATCGAAAGTTAAGGGGAATACCATAAAGTACCCAAGCACAGTTGATATGTAAATTGTTTGAATTAAAAAACACATTTCCAATTTTCTTAGGGCTTCTTTTATAAGGTCATACAACTCAATACTCACTCGATTTTAATATTAAATTATTATCATTTTTTCGTGTTATTTTAATGACAATAAATGCTAGTATTTATAACTACTCGCGTAAAATGTACGAGAATATACTACGTTTAATGCAACTAGAAATATTTGTTATTTGTTATGGAGATATGTTCTTTTTTCATTAATCCATTTAAAATGCATTTAGCACTATATAATTCGATAGAATGTTAATTAACAAGCCCAATCTCAAATATTCATCTACATAATTCATGTAACGGAGTCACTGGATGTTCCTGCGTATCAAATAGCTAGAGTTTAGAAATTGTGATTCTGTTACGCGTTTTGCATATATTACACTCTTACTGGAAGCGATGCGAATTTTCTGCATGCAATTTTCCCCCCAAAGGCAAAAGTAGATATTACCATTTCCTTTACGCTGAAAAAGGTGAGGAGGTGTAGTTATAAGATGAAATAGAGAAAAATCTTCAATCTTGAAGAAATCGGTGCTAGTTTGCATGATTGGTGAACGAAATAAGATGACGCATGAAAACGTTTGCATTCGTCATGGAGCATTAACATATGCACAATTTCACACGGAATTTCATGGCTGATACTTTTGCAGGCACATTCATTGCAATTCGGAACGCGCTTTAGCAGCTGCTCTGAGTCCTCAAGGTTACGTATGCGAGGCTTTTCACTGGCATATTATTTTTTAATCGATTTAATGAAGTTACTCAAGACGTGACATGATATTCATGAAAAAATAAAATTTAGGAAAATAAATGATATATAAGGCGTTTGCAATTATAATATTACAAACTCCAATTCAAGTACAAGCTTGAATTAGACATTTAGGAGAAAGAAGCATAGTGTAAGAGTAGTATATCAGTGGAAAAATCATTTTCATCTGGTGTCAGCTACATGGCGTCACGTCTAACATTGAACGCTTTCGTGGAACAGAATACAGCATCAGCCGAAATGTACTGTGAACTTTCAAAATACAATGTTTTGTAATATCTCGTACTTCATTGGTCCAGTCACGAATACAAAATTTAACTAAGAAAGTTGATATTTTTGAAATTTTTCAATGGTAACATACTAACCCATTATTGGTACGATTTAATAATATATATCAAACTTTAGTAATATAATGTAAGATATTTGCTATCATAAATATGACTTTAACATGATAACGAATATTTGTATAACGAACGACAGGAATTCTTTTACATACTATAATACACAAAAATCAGTTCTCAGATTCGCCAAACGGGTACCCCATTACGACCCAATGTATTCTTAGAAGTAATCTCAGATCATGAATCCCCCAACAACAACAGTCGGTTCGCAGGTCGGTTAATATCCTCATCCATCACACCACCTCAGTGGTTCACCTCCGTAGTGGCAAAGCCGAAATCCCCCGCGAGTGGCAACCCTGTGGACGCGCCCGCGGGCGCCAGCACCTGCTGCGGGCGCTGCAACCGGGCGGACATGCACACCTCCGCCTAAACACCACTTTAAATACAACAGGCGGCCGCGCGGTGCCGCTTGTTAAGTACCGGTTAGCGACCACAGCTGGACGGGCGGCGGGCGGCAACGCCAGCGCGCGGGCGGGCGGGAGGGCGGGCGGGCCGGAGCACCCGTCGGCGCGGGCTTGGCACGCCACGTGCGTGTGTGCGTGCGTGTGTGCGCGGGCACGCGTGTGACGCCCGTGGCGACACCCTCACCGCGGCTGGCCGGACGGGCAAATGCTGTTCGCGCCGCGCTGGCTGTCCTCGCGTCCTCGGTGCAGTCTGTGTCCTCGTCGTACGCTCCTTGCCGGCTTCGCACTCCGCGATGGCGTTCTCGCCGCCGCCCTTGCCGCCGCCCTCGCCACCGTCCTCGCCGCCACCCTCCCCACCGCCTTCGCCCCCGCCCTTGCCTCCACCCTCGCCGCCACCCTCGCCACCGCCCTCATCGCCACCCTCGCCGCCGCCCTCTCCACCGCCCTCGCCGCCGCCCTCATCGCCACCCTCGCCGCCGCCCTCTCCACCGCCCTCGCCGCCGCCCTCGTCGCCGCCCTCGTCGCCGCCCTCTCCACCGTCCTCGTCGTCGCCCTCGCCGCCGCCCTCGCCGCCGCCCTCCCCCCGCCTCCGTCCTCACCTCCGCCTTCGCCACCGCTTTGGTTGCCATATTGTCATCATTCGTGTTACCCACGAAAGCCCGCTATCAGGGCCAATTCCGCACTCCCCATCGATTCCGCACCTGGCGTCACAGGATATTCCTTACGATGCATGATTAGCGTCGCCAGGTCTAGGTCAACAGGAGTTTGATGCGTAGGGTGAAAAGAATCCAAATGATCTTTGTTTATGATACAACCTCTTATTTGGGGATTTGCAGGTGATTAATCTTGTCACAACCTTTGATAAGAATTAACGTTTTCTTCTACTTGAAACTCATTATAAAGCGTTTTTCACCCGGGGACATAGAAAACCTGTGATTTACTTGCAGTAAAGAGTCTGTAGAAGTATGACGTAAAAGTAAAAAAAAAAACGTTGTAGAAACGCCCTACTTCCACAGACCTCCATCACCATAACTACAATAACAGAACTTTGTTGTCGTATACTGTATATCTCGTATACTGACAATTTTATTGAACTATCACTTACCCTCATCTCGATGATGAAGAGAGGAAACCGCTCAGCGAGAGTATCACCATTTACAGAAACCTTTTTTCTACTATCAAAATTGCTATACCTATACCCACACTATTACTAATTATACCACTACTACTTCCGCCACCATCGTCAACATAATCACAACCAGCACCATCGCCACCACCCCTGTTCCATAAACACATTCACAACCAACATCTCTCTCAGCCAACTCGCCACCACTCTCAGCATCAGTACGACCATAGACAGCACCACCGCCACCACTACTATCACCACCGGCAGATTCACAGTCAACGCCACCACCATCCCTACTATCACCATCTACAGAATCTCAGCCAGCACCACCGCCACCACTATTCACCATCAGGAGGTTCACAACCAGCGCCACCCCCCACCACCGCCACCACCACCACCACCGCCACCGCCGCCACCACCGCCGCCACCACCCCCACCACCACCACTATCACTATTTGCAGAATCACAGCCACTGCTATCACCTCCATCACACCCACAGCGAGCACCTCCACCCCGCCGCTTTTCTCTCACCCCGGGGCTCCGCCTTCCCACCCGCGGCGCGTCCGCGCTTCGCCTGGCGTCGCGTTTCATTGTGAAGCTCGGAAACGAGGCATTATGCCAACGAGAACGTTTAGTTAGCGGCTTTTGTTCGCGTATTTGCATGCGGCGCGGTATTTCCAAGCATTATCCGCACGAAAGCCCCCGTTGCCGCCGCCACCGCCGCCGCAGCCGCCACCAGTAGCTGTCCGGCTGCAGCAATTAGCGACGCGGTGCCGCTATTTGCCGCGTCGCTTTTCGCTCGACGTCGAACTGGCCTGCTTTGTTGCGACGATAGCGGCCGAATGAGGAAGCGCTTTTTTCCTCTTTTTTTTCTGTAACCGGTGTGAGTCATGCGGTAGTCATTGTATGTAGGTGCATGGACTTCGTTGTTGCCAATTGTTGGCGTGTTTTGGAGGTTGGTCGGGCATGTGTCACGTGATTGTTTTAGAGGAAGTTATACAGAAAGTACATAGATATACATTAACTGTAGAGATAGCTTGTGAATTCAGTATTGTTTATCTCTAAGCAAAAAATGTAAATTAAAAAGTAACAGAGTCTACATTTGATAATTATAATTATATACAAACTTAAAAAACGCAAAGAGAACAGATTTTTTAACATTCAAATGAAACATCACTCTGAATTACCGTACCTCAACATCTATCAAAATAGATTCTGTGACCAAGAAATATTGTGCTTGTTTATTCACCTTATATAAATATTTTTTTAATCTTTCATAAATCCTCTCTACAGATAACAATAATAATCGTAATAATGGGGATAAACAGAACCTACTAGCTCCACCGAATATGGACAATAATATACTCACAGTCTTCATGCGACTAACAGATCATACATCTGTGCTTAAGGTCAAAAGAAATCACTTGTGAAACGGATCAAAGTTGGCAAAAATAAGTAGATAAATATCTAGGCAGGAAAAAGATCACAACGAAATCATTTCTGACAAGCTTGAGCCAGGCAATCTGTAGTGCAGAATTCAGACCACCTAGAGCTATTGGTACCGCGATTCAAATTCCTGTCACTTAATGCAAAATTTGGATATAGTGGATACGTGCCAAGTTTTCTCGGGCTTCTCTCGCCTCCGCAGGGTCTTATTCCACCACTGTTACCTCATCATTCACATCAAATCATCATTATCCATCTAAAGCATTTACGTCAGGAAGAACCGAAAAAAGGTTAAGGAGTGAGGATCTCAAAAATGAATACAAATCGCCAGCTTGTATTTCATATCGCTAACAACAAAAAAAACATTCCCCAGCGCCCGGCGAGCGAGCGTGTGGGTGGGCGGTGGGTGCGGGCGGTCGGGTTCCGCTCGGGTTGAGGTAAAAGTCTTCCGCCCCCACGCTCCATCAACCGTTGCCGCGAACGCTCCGAATCCGGTTCCGAGTGCAAAGGGCCTGGGAACGGTATCACGCCGCCCCCTCCGAAACGCCCGCCCCGCCCGCCCCGCCCGCCCCGCCCGCCCCGCCCGCCCCGCCCGCCCCGCCCGCCCCGCCCGCCCCGCCCGCCCCGCCCGCCCCGCCCGCCCCGCCCGCCCCGCCCGCCCCGCCCGCCCCGCCCGCCCCGCCCGCCCCGCCCGCCCCGCCCGCCCCCCCCGGCCGCCCCCCGCCCGCCCCGCCCCGCCCCGCCCGCCCGCCCGCCCCGCCGCGCCCGCCCGCCCCGCCCGCCCCGCCCGCCCCGCCCGCCCCGCCCGCCCCGCCCGCCCCGCCCGCCCCCCCCGCCCCGCCCGCCCCGCCCGCCGGACAGGAAGTGACTCGCCGCCGGGTAATGGCCACAGGGCGCACGGGCAGGCAAAGGCTCCTGTCACGTGGCCACATGCAAATTGAATGCGGCGATTTGGACGACAGTCGCCACCGCACGTGTTGAAATTCGTACTACTTACTATCCGAATACACTCGAACATGTTATAAATTTGTAGTTCTTATAGTGTGGTAGTTTGGACACATCCTTCTTCATGGCAGTTCCAGTGCCATGACGGCCTACTCTGGGTAAGGACGTATGAAGCGGCGAGTTCTGAGTCAGCGAACGTTCGTGCTCCAAGCTGTGTTCGCGATCATATCCGCGTTGCTGTTGCTACATTATTGGTAGTTCGCACAAAGGATCGCGACAGGTTTACAACCAGCGCGTGGCAGATTCGCTAAGTATGACTTGTCTGTTGACAAGTAACAACAAAGGTACTTTACTATTAACATTCCAAACCAAGAAGTAAGACACAATATTTGAAAGTTATGTGAAAGTTGAAAGTGATTGAACACAGTATTTGAATATTTTTGTTTGTTTTATCGGCTTCCTCATTCAACATCTCCAAATGTAGAAGAGTTTCCGCTTCTATCTCTCTCTTAAATTTCGAAGTACTTCATATTTTCGTATTGCATACAAATGCCCTTTCCACCAAAGCTTGTTGAAGTTTAATAATATCAATAACTGTTTTGACAATGGAAATGCTCAAGACGCAATTTCATTCGTTTACATCATTACCATTTTCGAGGAAGTTTTCTTTTCTGATGATTTCTCTACGCTCCTCTTCAATGAAGTTATTATCATAACATTTGCAAAGATCCTTTACGTCTTGTCTGTTAATGTCATAAAAGACCTACAATCCAATTTGACGCAATTTAATTACTTCACAATTGTGTTATTATATTATTCTCAATTTGAACTTCAGCTTTACATTTCTATGGAACGTGACCCTTGGAGGTCCGAAGTCTGTCGAGTTGGGAACCCCGATAACGTTGTTGAAGAAACAGATCTGCTCTCTCTCAAGAAAACGACGTACTCGCTAATATAGAAGTCGCGAAAGCCAAAACCGATAGCATTTTTCTAATCACCAATGTCCGAAACTCGCAAATAGGGAATTGACGGATATTGAGGAGTGACTGCAACTTAATGGTAGTCGTATATCGACTAGCAACATTCGACGAGTCTACCTTGGCCGGTGGTAAATCTACACATCTATCTGTGTTTTGCAGATGCTACCCGCTTTTTTGTTTACAAGATGGTTCACGACGGATTTACAACCGACCCTAGGCACACGTTTGCAGTTGGCTCATTTGTTAATGGGTTTCTCATTATCTCCTGCAATGCCAACGCCCTACATGACTTGCGTTTGTTTCCCGCCCTTTGGTCCTTTCCAAGGAAAACTCCTCTTTACCACCGGCGCAAGGCAGGTTCCTCAAGCCTCGCTCGTTCTTGTATGCCTAGCTTAAGGCGGAGGTCACAGTGTAACCGATTGTGGCCAAAATTTCGGTCCGCCGACGTCGGACGTTTCCGTCATATGTACCCGATTCGTTCAAACATGTGCTAGTAACTGAAAATGGTCATATCGAACCCGAACGTCCTCTTACGACGGCGTCCGGAAACATCGGCTGTCGGACGAAGATCTGAAACAGATCTTCGTCCGACAGCCTGATGTCGGTTCATTCGCCCGACATCAGTTGGAAAGTCATGGCCATCTGTAAAATCATTCCAACACAAGTAGATAGTCTTGGACGTGCCTCTCGTAAATGTCTCAAACAATGGACTGCGGATCTATGAGGATATTCGGCCGATTTCCGGTGCAACATTCGAGTGCATTTCGGATGAAATAAGTCGTACGATTTCGCTCGCAGTTGTCCGGTAGCGAGCGACAGATATTTCGGCTGCACTGTGACCGTAGCGTAAGGCTCTCGTTTCGGACGTCGTTGCCTCACCGGAGGGCGGGCGGCTTTAAGCGGAGGACCCAGGCGCGGTCGGGGGTGTTGGCGGCGGTGGCGGCGGTGCGCCGGGCGTTCTCTCGGGCGATCGATGCAGGCGGCGGCGGCGGCGGCGGCGGCGGGGCCGGGGGCGGCGCGGGTCGGGACGCTTCGCCAGGGCACGCCCTCTTCCGCTCGCCGACGCAACTATGGCGGCGTGGCAAGGAACGCGCGTGCTCCGAGCCTCCCCGCCCGCGGCCCCGCCCCCGCGCCGTCTCCGCCCTCGCCGCAACACCCCCGCGCTGCTGCCGCCGCCGCCGCCCCGCCTCGCCTCGCCGTGCCGCGCCGTTTGCTGAGCGCGGAGGTCTCCCGTGTCGGAGCGGCCGCTGTAGGCGGTCGCCGCCTTTGTGGTGTTAGGCGCGCTGTTGGTGGATGGAATAATGAACGTCCAAATCTTTCATTTGCAAATTTTGTGTACATTTCAGATGTCTTTAACGTTACGTGTATGAATCTAATATTTACATACACATGTGATAGCGGTTAGTGGTTGAAGTATAAACACTTATTTATAGGAAGAAGGGGAGATTATAGGATGTGGCTGTATGGTATTATTTTTTGCACAAAAGGAGTATTTATTCATTTTTTAAAATTTATGGATATGCATCATTTGTTCCGGAATGAATGTGACTTATGGCACTTAACATGTGCAGGTACATTTCACGGGCCCAAGTCACAACAATTGAACTGCACTGCATGAATTTTACAAGCTAATGCCTTTGGTTCGTTATTCGAAAGTTGATACCATCTGGAACGTAAAAAAAATATTTAAATCTAGACACAAATAGAGACGTTGAATACAAGGAACATACAATTTAATTTGCAATCGTAGCTCGTTCATTATAATTTTTTCTACTTCATACTACCACCATTTTCACCCCATTTTTCTCTATCACCATCGTCTCTATCACTATCACATTTTTGATCTTCCGTCACCATATTCATAATTTACCATGTTATTCAGACTGCCGCAAATATCACCACCACCACTAACAACATATACAATCCTGCTCGCCTCATCCATTATCTCTTTCCACCACCATCCACATCACCACGTCTTACACCACCTCATCCAACATCACCACCACCAACATATTCAATCCTACTCGCTTCATTCATTACCTCTACCTACCTCCATCCATATCACCACATCTTACACCGCCTCATCCAACATCACCACCAACAACATACTCAATCCTACCCGCCTCATCCGTTACCTCTTCCCACCTCCATCCACATCACCACATCTTACACCGCCTCATCCAACATTACCACCATCTTCAATCTCATTCGCCTCATCCATTGCATCTTCCCTCCCCCATCCTCATCTTACACCGCCTCATCCAATATCACCTTTTTGGTGTCAGCCTGTCGGTCACCCGCTCCCCAGCCGGCGCGCTCGGCGCGGACGAGACGTGCGAACGCGCGGGTGGCCGCGCCGGCGCTCGCCGCTCCGCAGGCGGCTAATTGATGGGCGAATCACGCGACGGCGCGGCGCGGACGGGCGGCGCGGGCGGACGGAGGGAGGGACGGCGCGACGGCGCGGCTGCCTGAGAGGAGGCGTGAACGCTGCGGCGGAGAAGGCACCACCGACTGCCGGGGAGGTGAAGGCGATGTGGTGCCTAAAATGAACAGAAGTGAACGAAGCGGTGTGGGGGGTGGTGCTTCACGTGGGGGCGGGAGAGGGACGGCGGGTTGGTGTGGTGGCAACAGTGTACAAGAGAAGGAGTTCTGGTTTATTTACCCTATTTATTTATTTATTTATTTATTTATTGAGGTTTCAGGGGCTCAACAATAACTGGTCAGTGAGTGCCTTGAGTGATAATGGAATGAGTAGATTAGAGAGATAATGATGAAGTAGATGATCATGAAGAAACGGTGAAATGTGTGAAAGAGAAACGGTGAACTCGTATAAGAAAATTGGCGAGAACTCACTTATTCCTCCGTATCATGGACTGGGCGGTGTTCGGGGCCAGCGGAGGGAGGCGCGTGCGCTGGCCATTTCGCAGGGGTAGCGGGATAGCGGGAACGCCGGGGCCGGCGGGGAAGGCGTAATGTTGGATTGGCGCGAAGCGATGGCAGGGAGGCCGGGGGAGCAAGGAAAGCGGGAGGAAGGGTGACCAGTAAGGGCGTGGAGATCGAAGGGGGCGGCGGCGCGTGTTCGTCAGGGAACCTGGTGACGGACAGGGCGGCGCAGCGGCAGGCGCCGGAAGTCGGGGCGGGGAGATGAGTGACGGCGAGGAAGAGGTGGTTTCCTGAAGGCAGGCGGTGAGGGGAGGCAAGAAAAACTACTAGATTTGGTGCAAGTTGTAGGAAACGATGAATAGGCTCTCCTGAAGGGGTTGACTTGTTGACACATTTCGACAGAGAGTATTAAAGTAACGTGTTAAAGAATAGTGCATATTTAATATTTCGAAAAAGGAATGTTGATATAAAATATATTGTTAACGAGACAGTATGAGAGTACAGAGATTTAATTTATACCCTTGTATCAAGCAAAGGATAGTACGACTACTGATGCCACAATTCTACTTTACATTTTCTTCGTACTCGCGAACATAAGGCTGTGACTTCTCCTTCGAAATGAAATATTCTTTTATATACGTTATTTATATACTTCGTGTAAATGATATATTTACTTCGTGATAAAAATGCTTCATTTTATTTATTAATGCGTATATTTATCTTTCCTCTGTGTATTACAGACATCGTCATACCATAAATCCATCAACGGGCAAGGTGCGCTAAGTTACAAATCGTGCGTTTTTAAAGGGTTCCAAACGTACCCTCAGTCAGGAAACTAATAAATAACAGCGATCTCCAACTAAAGTCAGTTAATTCTTCCCACTTCCCCGCCGCAATCGACTCGTCGCAACAACCATCAGAGTATCATGTCGCAAGTTGCCTCCTTCCCCCCCCCCAAACGCGCCCCCAGCACCCTTCCACCCTCGCGCCCTTCCGCCCTTCGCGCCCTTCCGCCCTTCGCGCGCGTAATTGCTGCCCTCGTATTGATTGCGCATCCGGCTGCGGCGGCGGCGGAGGCGGCGGTGGCGACGCTGGGGGCGTCGAGGCAGGCGACGCGGCGCGCCGAGGGCGGCCAGCGACGTCGGAGGGCGTCGACGAGGGCGTCGGCACGTGCCGGCCACGCGCCGGGACGCCTCCCGCAGGACACGCCCCCCTCGTCCTGTCCGACGACACCCCGAAGGCCGCCCGCCGATGATGGCTCGCGGACGCAGGGTGGGGAAGATGAGGGTAGATGGAAAGTGGGGTGCCTCAAGGTCCTTCCGGCGGGCGCATATTTGGCACAAAAATGATCTGAAAAAGAAAAACACAAAAAACGATGACATGAAAATATAGAGTTTTTTCAGTTATTGAACTTCACGGATGTGATGCCCAGTGTTTAGCTATGTAATATTTGTTGGTCGGAGTTGGTGAGTGTCTCACTATGTCGCCTTAGGGAGTCTTCTCATGAGTGATCAGTGGTAATATAACTGCGATCATGTGCAACGTAATGGTAATTAACATATGGCCCAAAATTTCATATTACAACATCGAAGGGAATGGGATATGGTGGACGTGCATGAAATTTGGCGAGAATCGTCAAGTAGAGAAATCTATAAGTGTACAACCACTTGTAGATGGTATTTTTCAAATTGAATATTCATAATAAATTAATTATAATTATGATTGTGCACGCAACTTGTGATAATTACCTTGAGGCACGCCAAATAAATCGTCGAGACGTTGGTATTTTAGGAAAAGAAATCAATTTTTATTGAACTACCTTGACGATTTCCAAAATAAATAAAAAAGCAGAATTTATTTTCATTACATTTTAAGAGATGTTTAAATTTTGGAATATTTTTTGTTTGGTTTGTACAAAAGGAAAAATTTGTTGTCAACTGGCAAGGACATATTGAATATTTGAAACACAAATCGACACTTAATCGGAGCAGATGGATAATTCTGGAAGCTTCTAGTTGCGCGAATACTTGGTGATTGCAGCATGTGATTTTCTCTAAAGTACCCGTGTGGTCGAACTGTCCTCCAGCTTGACGATACAGAATCATGTACACGGGTTCTTCATATAATGGTCGTTCAATAACTCGATGATTTGTAACGAGATTGCGGAGAAATGGTGCTTTCAGGTCATTTGCATACGCTCTCTGACTCTGATCACACAGGGATAATAGACCAATTAGCAGTGATCAATCACGGAAGATTCTATCGTATTCTCCTGCGATGACAGTTCTCACAAATGTAACATGTGATTTTCGATAGTAGTCGTCCTTTCCTCGCTATGTTGCGTGCCTTCATTCATCATCAATATTTTACTTTCGTTGTCTCCTTGGCAACCAAATAAAACTCACCAGAATATTTTAAAAAATCCGAAAGATGTGATGTACTGAATGCCAATATTACATATTAGTCACAGCGTAATCGCATCAACGTCAACTAATCCAGAATACAATTGCGATATTTTGAATTAGTTTTTTACTTGTTTTCTTATTTCATTAATATGTTTTGTCAACCTTGTTCTTCGGTGTCATGAATTTCTAGCCGGAAATGTATTTTTTGACAAAAATGTGTTATTGCGAAAAGAAATGTTCTCAAAATTGTACAACATGGTGCGAAAAATCACTGTCTTAAAATTAGAATTGCGTCTAATTTACCTCAATACAATATTGTCCATATCATTTTTTGCTTTATGGTGTAGAACTACTTTTAATCTCATTATTTTATAATGTACCGAAATAGCAATCACAGTGTACGTTTTAATCAACAAAATTTTTGCGCAATCAAACTTCGGATCGATAAGAGTTTCTAGAAATAATCTCCAAAAACATGCCTCGATGTTCGTGAAGCATCGATATAAAAAAAGACATGGCGGGCGCGCGTTGTTCTGGCCGGGAGGAGGCGACGCGACAATCGCAAAAAGTCGCGAATTGCGTCCGGCAGAGCGCAGGATTCAGCGGCGACCGCCGTGCTAACTCCGACCGCTGTGCGGCGCGCGCCCCGGCAGAAGCCCTCGCGCCAAAAGCCCGATCCGCTCTCGCGCCCAGCTGCTCCCCGCCCTGCCCCGCCCCGCCCCGCCCCGCCCCGCCCCACGCCCCGCGCGCCGGGACGCACACCGGTCGATACGCGCGTACGTGCTGCTTCCGGGCGGCGGGCGACGGTGGCGGGGACGGTCCCCGGGCGTGGAAAAGACGGTGCCGGCGTGGAGGGTGGAGGTGACGGTTTCTGGGCGTGTGAAAGTCGGCGAGGGCGTGGATGGCGATGGTAGAGCGTGAAGGATGACGGTGAAGGATGGGGACAGTGAAGGGGTGGAGGGTGATGGTGAAGGAGTAGATTCCGACGGTGGAGGCATGGATGGTAAAAGTAAAGGCTTCGATAGCGACAATTAAGCAGGTTTGACGTTGGTCCAGACATGCATAGCAAGAGTAAAGGCGTGGATGGCAAGTGTAAAGGCGTGGATGCCAAGAGTAAAGACGTGGATGCAAGAGTTAAGGCGTGGATGGCAAGAGTAAAGACGTGGTTGGCAGGATTAAAGGGGTGGATGGCAAGAGCAAAGGCGTGGATGGCAAGAGTAAAGGCGTGGATGGCAATATTGAAGGCAACGGTGAAGACGTGAATGACGAGGACGAAGGCGTGCATGGCGACGGTTAAAAGGTGGATGGTCACGGTGGTGGGCAAAGAAGCATAGAATTGAAGTGTCTGGTCCTGAAAGTATCTTAACCCTGAGAATGGTCCGGGTGAAGATCGTGAACACAGGGTAAGAAGTAATGGTGATGATATAGACTGTTCACTGACATATATTAGACAACGCTGTGAGAAGTCAAAGAACAAACAAGGACATTTTGAAACTGAGACTCTGTTAGAATATCTTACAATATATTAGAAATATGCAAAACTGCCAGAGGATTATAAATTATCAGATCATTGAAACTGAAAAAATAAGGTAGAAAAATCTTCAGAAAGAAAAAGAATCGTACAGTGATCGGAAATTTGATCGTGTGACAGCCACGCAGAAACACACAGACACACAGGCAGCAAGAATGACGAACCGTGAAGAGATTCACGGCCTCTCAGTGACGGGGCGGATTTCGACAGCAGCAACACTAACCGCGAGGGGGGGGAGGACGACGCGTCGGGGACAGCGGGGACAAGCGAGCGGCGGCGGGCGCGCGAGGACGGCGACCGAGCGGGGCGGAGCGGAGCGGGGCGGAGCGCGGGGGGCGGGGCGGGAGCGGGCCGATTCGCAGCCACACGGTGACGTCGACAGCCGAGGGTGGCAAACCGGGCGAACAGCGAGCGGTTCGGGGGTGGCAAGTTGGGGCGCACGCGCAGGGTCAGGCGGATTAGAGGCGAGCTCCGTGACGTGTCATTATCGCGGGCTTTCCGGGGGATTGCCGCTGTCGAGCGGGTGTCACGTGCTTGCCCGCCGGCGCCCCGTCGCCGGCGGACAGTAGGACGAAATGGCTCCCAAAGCGCTCGTGGGGGACGTTTTCTGCCGTTTCCTTGCGAACGTTTGAACGAGATCCGAAACTTGCGAACCCAGCGGGTCCATGTTGATCACTTTGGAAACAACTGGTTTAAAGCAACAAAAAGTGTGACATGTATCAGAAGAATCTCAAACATTAGAAAGGTTTGTCCACTATGCTGATTCTTAGACTACTTCTGATATGAACTGTTTAAGTGCTATCTCTAGCAATATTTCTCTTTTACGGAATAATTTACTCCACCCTTCATTTCTTCGTACACTGTATGGTTTCATTTACTTTAAATAGGAAGTTAATAACCTGCACCGCAATTGAAACCTTTAGTTTTATCATTTATCATTAAATGTCTAATTTCTGAAAGCATTAATAATTTGTCTTAAGCCCCACATCTATGAAAATGTTATGCATAGATTATACACGCAGAGACAGGTATGAGTTTGATGAATAATTAAAATAATTACTTCTACAGTATTGTTTAATTAACATTTTTCCTTTGCTTTCCAACGAAACTATTTAATTATATAACAATTACTGTTCAGATTCAAAGAGAGATCTTTCACTTCCGTGGATTGGGGTCTTATATTTCTGTTTACCTTTACGATTTTTTTTGGGGGGGGGGAAGGGGTGAAGGGCCATAGACCCAATTCACACCCTTCTTTTTGACGATTTCGTGGGTTTTAGTGAACGCCCGCAAATTTCTTCCTTGTACGAATCCATACCTGCACTTTTGTGCGCGCCTTCCGCTCCGTTCAGACCCAATGTGGCGGTCCCGCGCCCACCCGCACCCCGCCGCCGCCGGCGCCGCCGCCTGCGCTCACACCTACAAATCACGGTGCGGCGGGCTCGCAGACGCGAAGTGCTAAGTCGCCCGTAACCCCCCGTCTAGTCCCTGACACGGTGTCACCCGCGCCCGCGCCGCCCGCCCTGCCCGCCCCGCCCCGTCCGCCCCGCCCCGCCCCGCCCCGCCCGTCCCGCCCCGTCCGCCCCGCCCCGCCCGCCCCGCCCGCCCCGCCCGCCCCTCCCCGCCCGCCCCGCCCCGCCCGCTTCGCCCGCGCCACCCACTCCGCGCGAGCGCGCTGCCGCCCGCAATAATTACGCCAAACGTCCGCGGCCGCCGCCGCCGCCACACCTGACACTGCTGCCCCCACGTGCCGCCCCGCCCCCGCCGCCGCGCCTGGAACGATCCCGCGTACGCGCTCGCCGAGCCTCGTGGCCTACCTGCGAGGGGAAATCCGCTCCGCGCCATGTGTCGAACGCGCTGGCGCCGATGAGGGAAAATCTGCACGTGGATGCGTCTTTGCTGTGCAAACGTGGCAAATATTTAAATGTTACGATGCAGGAAGTAACTAAAAATTAATCACGGTAATTAGTAATACACATACTGATATTCAATATTATAATTTGTTTAGGAACAAATCAAGGTTTCTTCTGGAACCTTTTACCCTTTTCTTCGCCATTCTCTCCTACACTAAAACAATAGGATATATGCTTACCGAACCTTGTGGTACACCTGCAACTCGAAATCAGTTTCACGCCATATGTGAAACGTGCTGGCGCCGATAGAGTAATTCTGCACTTGGAGGCGTCTGTGCTGTTGAAGCATGGCAAATAATTGTTACGATGGAAAAAGAAAGTAAAACGAATGTAGGGTAATTAGTAATACATACTGGTACTTAAAATTATAATTTTTTTGAAACAAGTTGTTTTCTTTTGAAATCCCTTTACTCTTTCCTTCACCATTCTCACCTACACTAAAGCAGCCGGGTGTACGTTTACCGGCCCTTGTGGTGCACCTGTGAGGTGAAATCCGCTCCGTGCCATGTGTCGAATGTACTAGCACCTATGAGGGTAAATCTGCACTTGGACACGTCTTTGCTCTACAAACATGAGAAATATTTAATTGTTACGACGAGGAAAAAAACTAAAAATAATTTATAGTAATTAGTGATGCATACTGGTACTTACTATTATAATTTGTTCTGAAACAAGTCAAGGTTTCTTCTGGTTCCTTTTTATCCTTTCCTTCGCCATTCTCTCCTACACCAAAGCTGCCGGATACACACTTACCCAACCTTGTGGTACACCTGTGAGGTTACACCGTGTGTCGAGCATGCTGGCACCGATGAGGATAATTCTGAACTCAGGCGCTGGTGAAACATTTTCCGGGTGAAACATCACATATATTAACCTTTACCATTTGCCTTTGCCTTGGCATAGTTTTTATTACGCAGGAGCGAATATTTTATCAATTTTTTACAAAAACGGTCGTTGCTACCTATATTCACAATTAAACTTATTATGTATACGGATTCGGGCAGAGATCCCAGAACTCCAGAATCCATTCACAGATTTCACTTCTCTCTATAGTACCCAAACACACTTTTTAACTGTTTTTGACGTTGAATAAATAAATTAAATTAAATATTACAATGAAAATTACAGTAAAAGTAAAGCACTGTAATTAGTGAAACATATTGGTAATTATTATAATAATTTGCTACATACTTCTTCTGGTGTGCTCTGGCATGTGAATTTGCTGCACCTCGCGGCCTCGTCGGGACAACTGTGAAGTTGTCTCTTCACCGGTCTTTTTCGATCGGGCCACGAGCCAATATGTTGGAGGACAATAGATGCGACTTTTAAGTGGTCAGATATTAAATTTCAAACACTGAGAAAGGTGGCTCAGGGCATCAACTGATATCACTGTAGTCCCTCTGACCGAGAGGTCCTGGGTTCGAGTCCCGACGGTGCCAGGATTTTCGACACTAGCTTGTCAGCTAGGTCGAATTCAGTCGCTGTCTGGAGGACAATTCTAGGGGCCGGCTGCTCTGATCGGTAGTTTTCCGTGGTTTCTCTAATTAACACCAGGCGAATGCTGGAGCACTACCCTAACAAACGGCCCATGAACCGCGCGCGATCTTTCCTTCCACCACACTTGCACTACGCTACCACACATGCCAGGAGACCGGTAGGGAGCTTAGAGCTTGTCCCAGCTGGGGCGGTGCCCCGCTGGTGGGAGATACCTGGTTGAGGAAAACCCCGCTAGCTGACGGTAGGTCAGTGCCGGATCTTGCCATCAAGAAGGGGACGACTACCGTCACCTCCCGAGAAAACATGCACTACACTTGCGAGACTAATGACGCTAGTAGTTAATGTGCCCGGAATCACTTACAATTAATCAAAGTTCAAATATAGAAAATTATTTAATATCAATGTTATGAATTTTGTTTAAGAATCATCAATATAGCTATTTTCTGAATTTTTTTTGAGAAGTTTATTCTATTTCAGTTTCCTACTCAGAGCTCTCCCGGGCATCCGTTTCTTTTTTTTATGAAGTAGAACATTTTCCATAATTCCATATATTCCATTTGATTAGAAGAGCAAATCATAATACAATAATTAGTTTCTCATTTTTTCATTGTTTACATTTCATTGATTCTAGTATTAGTTTGCTTGTATTCATTGGTAGTTGACATTGTGTGACAAAATGAGAACATAACGTATTATGTTTATTCATAGATTAATGAATAAGGATCATCAATACATTCTCTAGACATGTACTGTTAAGTACACGCCGTGCATAAAGTAGTCGTTTTATTAATCGTTGACAGAAATGTATGATACTAAATCCATTTCATACAACACTATTTAAATGCGTAACCTACGAGTCACCTGCCTGTTAGTCTTACAAACGCCCAGACACCTGCTCAGTTGTACCAAACCTCCAACTCTCCACCGTATGCTGACCGCCGAAACCCAACCTCCGTAGCAAGCATACATTGGTAAGAGCATCAATCCATGTCTGTTACGAGTCGTTATTCATGACAGTCAATTGTCACCTAGACTATTTCCAAACTCCTTTACATTACAATATGCAGTTTGCGATTGGAGAGATTGTTTCGCTCACGCATAATGTAGTAATATTTTGTGAATATAATATTATTATATTAAGAAGCCATTAAATGGTCTGAGAACACGTTCTAAAGACGTAAAATATTAATAAATGTTTGACATCGAAGTAGCAATAAAATTGGGTGTATTTTTACAGTTGTCCGTAACGACGAAATTAACGGCACAAATTTTTAACTCTCGGCTTGCTCTTAACTATCTTAACACCTGGACACTTCTGTCGTTCCAAAAGACTAAACTCCTCCACCAGTCCTTCTGATTCTCTCACACTTCTTTGAACGGCAAAAAGTAATAACAGTGTCCATTCGGATCCTTTCTCCTTGACAGTTACTCTCATTATTGCGTCCTTTCCAAGGCGCCTAGGTGTTCGACTTCTCACTTTGCCTGCCGTCGCCACACTTATTCTCCAACCCACACACATACATACACAAATACAGCATCACACACACACGCATACACACACAAATACAGAATCACACACACACATTCGCGGAGTCTCTGCGCGCTGCTGGTCGAACAGTAAACTCGTTTTATGAGCCGCGTCTGCGGCTCCATTTTCATCATCCAGGCCCTGATATTATTTATGCCGCCCCGCGCAGGACCCGCCGTCGGATTCGAACACATAAACCCACTGTCCGCACTGCCCGCCCACCGCGTCCTCCACAACATGCGGCACCCGGTCGCTGGATACCGCGTTCAGAGACATATGAGAATTTTTAAGCTATCTAAACAATTGAGCCATGTTGGGCGTCTCTCAGATATATTCCACTGAATACTCTAGTATCAACTGATTGGTAATTTTTTATAGTTTTTCATTAATTTTATTCTGTCCTCTCAAAACATAACTCGAGTCAATTCATATTTTTACATGAAGAAAGGTTTATCGGTAGTTGCCACAGTCATCTCATCCCCTTGATAGTTTCCTGAAAATAGGTCCCTAAGAATATTACTCTTAATTTTTTATCCTTGAGTGATGTAAATATTCAGATTTTAAATATTTTAATAATTGGACTGCATTTGTAATTGTGGAATATGGTTTTCAAATTTCAATCATTGAGATCTACAACGCTTCATTTCACTGCTGTAACAATTGTGACAAATTGGTAAGAAGCATTACGGCCTACTTCTCACCATTTAGAGAATAACTTTTGTATCTCTTTTTATTATACTGAATTATAGTTCTAAGGCTTAAATAAATCTTTCCGCTTTCGTGTTCTCTCTCTTCAAAAACGTAGAATCTATAAACAACGTTGCAAATCAGCTTGACTGTTTTTCATCTCTGGAATTCTTCACCAGAAACGGAACGAGACATCTCCCAACATGCCGTAAATATCTCACACCCGAAGACGTGAAAATGACGCTGGAATATGAATTAATTTATGCCGTGCTCCCAGCCTCCTCACGGCGCGAACAGCGTCATGAAAGTCGTCTCAGATGTACTTTTTTTTTTAAAGAATCGGAGAGTAAAACGAAAAGTGTCTCCGTCTGATACAGCCATAAACTTTTAACTTTAGATGTCAGCACTTTCGATGTTTTGTTTTTCCGAAGGGAGACGCCGAGAGTGCTTTGGCGACTGAGTTATGCGCTGGAGGCTGTGAAGGGGTCCGTTTGAGGGGGATGTTTATTTCTCTGTTTGCTTTGGTGTGTCCCATGCGAGGGAGGCAAGCGGCGAGATGAAAATCTTCTGCCCTCTAAACCGAAGGCGAGTGACAAAATGAGCTAACCTCTCTGTGTGTGAATGGTGCCGACATAAGAAGACCAGGGTGTGGAGATGTCATATTCTAGGAACGTGTTGCGTCAATAAGGAAATTCAATGTACTTGCTTATGACTCAGTTCTGACTGGAGAACACCGAAAAAATGCAGGGAATCACGATAGATATACGTATGTTTCCATTTGGAAGTAGAAAAAATATAATTTTTCTTAAGGGATCATAATTCAATATAATTTGTTTGTGAGATGTGTCTTTGAATGTTACTGTTGGTAATATCAAATATTGTTTAAATAATGTGACAATAAATAAAATTACGAGTAATTCCATAATGTTTGTATCTGCCACACACAAAGAGTTCAACTGCTTCCTCGAAAAGGCAAATATTTCGTCCACAAAATTTCGATTAATGATTCTTGAAAACAACTACAAGATATCGAAGCATTAAACGCTTTCGATCACCAGCTCAGGGTTAATTTAAACACCAAAAATTCAAAGGAAATAACATTTTTACGCACAGCACCATACTAGATGGAGTATCGAACATCGATTACAGCAGTCTTATTACCACGATTTTTTTACTTTTTACGTCGTAGCAGCTAACTTCCTACTACTCCAGCTGCATTAGGAAGGAAAACGCACACAATGGTTCCTGCCCTTTCGTTTGGTCGAGGTGTTGCGTTGCTTATGACGGCGTGAACAAATGCACCCAATCAGCCAGCGGGACGGTTTCAACTCGGTAAATATATAATGGTAATTGGGTAACGCTTCGACTCGGGTTCCGCATGTGACCAGACTCACATTGCTACGGCACAGTCCCATTATTCTAATGTTGCTCAATTTCTTTCCCCGTGGAAATAATGCGGCGAAATGAATGCCTAACACTTAGTTTTTATTTCAGATATATAAAGTAAATTCGTCCGCTCTCGTAAAAAGGAGCAATTTTTGTGACAACCGTAAGTGGAAGCATTCAGCGTAAACACAGGCCAAATGAGGGCGACCGACTATCCTAATTCCGTAATGCACTGTCGTTTCGAATGTTGTGGTGGTTGACCTGGCGTTACTCGTTTGTTTCGACGAGCAGGGCTGCCATCGGCAACGCCGTCGCTGTTTGTATAATTACACGACCGGACCGAAAACGAATCACTGGGTTGTCGATAAAAAGAATTTACAGTATGCGCAAGCAATATGTATGAGTTTCCCCCTAGGTCGATGTTTGAGAGCGATGAAAACTGACCGTCGAGATATCAATATAACAATGAAATCGCTATTTGTTAAAACGATGCTGACTCAATGTTTAAAACAAATATCTCCTCATTTGTTTAAAAAGAAAATACGATCATTGCAATGCTCTTGTTGAAATACACGTCACAGTTGACTTTTAAATATTACATGTATTTATGCAAAAACTGAAAGTATTCATGTTGGTTTAGAGACTCAGACTCTGAGGGACAGAAGAAAATACATGAATTAGTTAAGTGCATGTCAAATATGCCATTGGGTCAACACTGGAAAGTCCACTGAATCACACTTGAATCAGTATTTAGTATTAAATGATTCCAGCTGAATTTAACGCCAAATTTTCATTGTAGTTCATCACCGATCGCAGAATTTCTTGGAAAGGAAGCTAAAGACAGACCATTGAAGAGAATTAGGTCATGAATGAACCGAGGATATTTCGGGCAACGAAAGATAATACTCGAAAATACTCGAAATTCCGCTGTGAAGGGACGGTCTGACGTGTGCAATGAAGTGCCGATCCGTATCGTGGAGGTGATAATACAGACACATGAACGTAGCTCTTCTCATTGACCATGGCCGCGGCTGTCACTAATGTCGCGATAAAGAGATAAGCCCGGCTAATTTGTGTTACAAAGGCCGACTTGAGAATATATTTCTGTCATTTCGAGGCAACCATGAACTAGTAAGACAAATCACCCAATGTTTACATTATCCCCATGACAAATATTTCCTACGATTTTTATCACCTTCATTACCAGTCGAAGTTCATAAACACGTATTTTTCCCCTTTCTACGTCGGCCCCTGTAAATGAGCGAAGGGACATTAATTTCCTATCGTAACATTAGCTAATCTACTGTTTGTTATAAGCTGTGGCAGAGGGAGGTGGGCAGCTGAGAATGACTCTGATCCATCAGAACCGGCGTTTACCATTAACCTTGAGGTCCCCCTCCCATGTAATGATTGCAGGCCACGAAATGACTCCGAACACCGTCGGAGGTATTAGCTCATTTATTCTCACCTCAGGTCACTAATAATTCACACCAGAAGGAGTAAATGAGTTGGGTATCCGTCACGGGAGCTACAAAGCACAGCGTAGCATGAGGTGTCGCATGCGAACCGCCCACGAAATAAAGACATTCTTTCGAATTGGAACCTAGTGATTAATCGTATCCAAAAAATGTATCACCATATAAAAAATTTTAAAAAAATATTTGAATACCTACTCTTGAAATTTATTTCGTAGTACCTTTTGTGTCACACGCTTTTTACTGGTAGCTTCACGTAAGGGTTTTCTGACCTTTATTTCTCATGAAAAAATTAAATTTTATATTAACTTGTAAATTTTATATTACATGTTTTATCAACTTGAGTTGCAAAAAGAGATTTATAAAACGCTTTTGACAGTCCATTTATTTTCCATAACTGTAAATTTTAATGTAAAAATACAAATTCCAAGACTACATCTTCCTCCCCCTCTGCTCAAATAAAGCAAATTTACAAAATGTTCAGTTTTGGGTTTGAGTTTTAAAAATATTTTTCGATTTCATTCACTTTCTATTATTCCGAACTAAATGGCGTGCGTGAAGTTGTTGAACTGTAAACAGATCAACATGCGCCTAATCGCTAAGACGGTCAGCAGTGGCTTAATAGAGTTTCCTGTTAATTGCTATGTTTTTTAATTGTCCGGTCCGCCACCGCTGGCAGTGACATTTATACAGTGCGTAAAATTATGATTCCGGGAAAACGAGTTTCACCGGAAATACTAGGGGGAAAGGATAAAGTAGCTATTTTGATGTACGGTAAAATATACAGTTTCTATCATAAGGTGCTGGGGAGTTCATGTGTGCATAATACGCTACGCTAGAGCACTAGATGTGGGGAGTTTTCAGTGGAAAAAAAATACCAGGGTTTGTGTGGTATTGCTGAGTATTATCTTCCGCCGCAGGACACAGGAAATGAGGTATTAAAGAATGTCTTTCCATCCTCTGTAATACTAATGTTTGTTATACGAGAGGCCTCGTAATTACAAAGACATTAATCGGTCCCTAATTATACATTCGGTGGAGGTAATTGCACAAAATATTAAATATTACTGGGGTCTCGACCTGCCGGAAGCGGACGGTTGAGCGTCTGTTTGTTCTGGAGGGACGTGAGGACACAACGATGCGAGAATGTCGTAATGCTATAGCCGTTCTCTCGTTTCAACCGCCTCTTTGCACTACCCTTGATATTACCAGGCAACGTATTGCGCAACTGCAGTTACGTCATACTGGAATTCTAGGGTCTTTCTGTGACTGTAAGGTAGGCTGGCTGAACGAAATACTTGAAATTCTCTGAATATTTTTTTTCTTGAGAATGACATGTAATTAGACAATCATTAGTTTCATCTAGTTGTGGAATCTTTTACAAAGCACACGACTATCTTGTCAGGTAATCTATTGTTTCTGGAAAGCGATGAGTGGAATGTTTGTCTTTCACCGTATAATTTCCATAGAAAGAATTTAAAACGAATTTTATTTAACTGTAGTTAAATGCAAATATATAACATGCGATTCAGGACATACGTTACCTTTATAAGAAGTTATTAGAAACATACAATTAATGCTTTCAGTCAAGAGTAAGACTTAAAAAAAACAACTACAAAATAAACATTGTTCTACCATAATTATGTTCAAGAACTTAACTTTCATGTCTTCTTCCGCAGGTGTTAGATATGTTTGTCACTTACCTGTTCTACGTTGCATTTTCAAAAGATTGTAAATGCCTATCATAAGTTATGACTCCTGTTTGTGTATTTTTTATACATCTGTTTAACATACTATATTACACTTCCTGCGCATGCGTTTTTTTGAAGAAGATAATTTGTTATTTTTAACGCTGGCTAACACAATATCACCGAAAGGAACGACGATTTCTTG
Source organism: Teleogryllus occipitalis (assembly GCA_011170035.1). Classification (NCBI taxonomy): domain Eukaryota; kingdom Metazoa; phylum Arthropoda; class Insecta; order Orthoptera; family Gryllidae; genus Teleogryllus; species Teleogryllus occipitalis. Next base: position 1,133,304 of record BLKR01000008.1, on the reverse strand, counting down.
ATTTCCTTCGGCACATTCTCCCGTCGTATTCCTCTGCGACCAGGGAGGCCGCCTCTTCGACGACAGACATCAAACGCAGCGGTCGGCGACGGCGGCGGTGTTGCGTTTCGCCTCGGGCGCCGCGCCTCAACGGATCAACATGCACCACACCGAAATGTCGCCGCGGCCCACACCAGCATTTCCGTTGCCGCCATCACCGTCTCCGCAAACGCCGTCACCTCCGCTATAACTGTCCCTCTGCGCCCACTATAGACAAGTTGAATAAGCCTTTTACAAATATTATGAACTATCGCACCAGGAGCGGTGGCTCAGTGCATCAACTGATGTCACTGCAGCGCCTCTGATCGGGAGGTTTTAGGTTCGAGTCCCGACGGCTGCAGGATTTTTGACACTAGTTTGTCCGCTAGATCGAATTCAGTCGCTGTCTCGAGGAGAATTCTAGCTGCTGGCTGCTCTGATGGGTAGTTTTCCGTGGTTTCTACGATCAACACCAGGCAAATGCCGGAGCAGTACCCTAACCAAAGGACTACGGACCGCACGCGATCTTTTGTTCATCTTCCTTGTCCTGGCCTCACCGCTTACACATACACATACACATACACTAACATGCACTACACTACCACTCATGCCGGGAAACCGGTCGGGGACCTAGAACTTGTCCCGGATGGGGCGGTGCTCTGCCGGTGGGAGATTCCTGGATGGGGAAAACACCGTTAGCCGACGGTAGGTCGGCGCCGGATCTGGCCATCCAGGGGGTCTCCTCTCCACCATCACCACCATCACCAGGTTTCCTCGCCTTCTACCGCGCGTGCGTGCACGGTCTCAAAAGCCGCCTCGCCGCAGAGGCCCCGTGAATGGAACTAACATTTACACGAAAAAAAGAGGAGGTCTCCTGTTTACAAACGGTCGCGTGGTTATTTTAAAATATCGTCTTCTCAGCCCCCTTGAGATTCGTCATTCAGAGCTCCGGTGGTCCCCCGTTGTGAATGGATACTTCGGCGGCCCGCTTTTCAGAAACCGTCGCCGACGCCGTCGCCAAAGACCGAGCAGTCTGGGAGTCGGGTTTCTGCTCTTAAACGTTCCACAACGCACGATTTCTGCGCCGACAGAGCTTCGTTCTGGGTCCACTTCTGGGGTCGTCGTGGCTCGTGTATAATATGTCAGATCACACGTTTCTGAGTTGATACAAGCACAGGCAGATACGGCGAGTGGATTTCCGTAGGGGTTAATGTGAGGTGATATAAAGTCTGGAATTTTCTTTTTCTTCATTCACAAGGTTTTTTTCTATTCGTATGTGTATATTCTACTGGCACAAAAACAGTTCTCACTGATGAATGTGCTTCTCCCTTCATATTCTAAAAAGAAGAAACTTTTTCTTACAGAGAGTTCCTTTCATTAAAAGTAAAGTTAGCACTCATTTCTTAATCAGTTTGTCAATAATTCGCAAACTTCAGATTCGATCTCTACCGTTCACTATCTGCGCAATATTCGTACACTTTCGTTGCATTTGTAAGTGAAAACCTCAGTGATTTGACGTAATCCCGGTTCTTTATTTTCAAACTTATCTGACTCGGTTTATGACCGAACATTTTCGCCAATCCACAGCCCTCACCTAACCTCGTTCTAATATTGCCTGGAGCAACAGTCGCGTTTCTTATCTTCGGTGGCACGAACCTCAGGCTGCGGAGTGTTCCGTGGCGAACTTAAGAAACTATTTCGCTGTTTCTAAGGGAAATAATCATTTGCCGCATTTTAATGATAACAGTTATTCCAGAGGTGGCTGCAGGGTGAAGGTGCGGCTAAGCAAAGAACTGGAGTATGAAGCAATAAGACATTTACAAAAACGAGAGGTCTGCCTCCTGTCCAAACCTTCGCCTCGGAGAAGTGTAACAGGGGCGAGGCCAGAAGCAACACCATGCGCGTGCTTTTTAAACACGAACTCAGTATCGTAATATCAGCATAGTGATGCGACATCGATAACAAATAATCGATGTTCAAAATAAAACATCGACTAAAAACCAATGATGTGTTTAAACATCGACTTTAAGAGCTGGTTTAGTAACCTTTAACATTAAATTTGTGTTGAACAAAATTTAGTTTGGCAGTGGTCGAGTTTATTAATTAATAATTAATATTTAACTGAAAACGAAGGTCCAAAATAATAACACTGAACATAACTGAGCCTCAAAAACTCATTTTCATCTCAAAAAGTCTTTCTTCAGTGCGCGAAGAAGGGTAAGGAAGAAGAGGGAATGCCCTACATCTCATGTATTATCCGCCTCTCCACTCCCAAAATACATGAAAGCTGTAGGCACCTTCTTCTCAGGCGAAAAAATATCTCCTCGAAGGCTATTGCAGCGTTTGTTTGGCTCGAACACATGAACTGACAGGAGTTGCAAAAAGTATTGTTTCATATTTTAACTAATCCGCTATATAGTTGTAATTATAAAAAATTGTTCATAAATTGAACATTGAAAATCCAAAAACATCGAGCATAAAACCTTTTCTCTTCTACCAAAGCAATGAAACAGTATCATAATGATTTGCTACTTGTAATAATGATTGAATGAATGAAAAGATACGCTTTGCAGAATATTTTCCTACAACTGCATTCATAGTTTACTCGTTTTCACCCATCCTAAAAACCTGGGATTGCATCAACGGGCTGCATAAACAAAGTAACATTACATTCTGTAATGTTTTCGTGTTTGCAATGTCTGAATTGTTATCTTTTATTTTTTAATTCTTTAACATGTATGGACTTATACACAAAGAATTTTCCTTATTGTGCGTTTTGTAATGTTGTTTTACATACATAAATTTAGATAGTTGTGGTAGCCTGTACTGTGATAATATATATTATTGCTCTATCAGCGGAAAAACTCGACAAAATTTCATAGCATTGAGGCAATACAACCGATTTTTTTTACTTCTTGATATATCAATGTCACTACGTTCTTATCTGACTGCTACTGCCTACAGAGGAATCCGATATCATGGATCTTTCTTTTTTATACAACCTGCTGATAGAAATTACAAATTAGTAGCAATGAGTGAGGTTTCATTTACTCTCCGAAGGTGCCACCTATACGTTCTTCCAATATTCAAATCTTACATCCCAAAGCCCACATATAGCAAGTCTGGTGAAATAACTCTTCAATCAAAATCTCCGAATTCACGTCATCTTTCACTCTTCAGCCCCATCCCAACCCCATCCGACCTCCGCCGTCTACTCGGCGATCTGCCATCATCTCCAAACAACCGCCTCCGTGGCGGAAGCGCATTCTGGCGGCTGCCGATGGCAACTCCAACAAATGATCGAACTCGCATTAATCAACCACCGAAAAGCAACCTGACTCGTACTGGGGTCATCCGCTGATTAATGATAAACGCGTATATATACATATTAAATGAACAGCCGCCGTGGCTCGTTTGGCGATATCAAGTAACGCGGACAAGTTCGACCCACTCACGCTTATTAATAATCATACCGCGATACAAAAAAAAAAAAAAAAGAAAAAAAAAAAAAGGGATACGATAGCCGTCTGCCTGATACCCAAAGTGTGAGGCGCGACCACACTAAGTAGTACCTATGCTTACACCTCTTGCTTGATAGAATCGATCAAAGCGCGGACGGGTTCAGGCATAACGTTGGTGTGAGAGCGACGAAGAGAGAACACCATTGAAAGAAGACGGAGAGTCGATAATTAATAATGCATCGCTGCTTGGGTGGGGTTCGCCACGAGAGTCGACCGACGATAGAAAACGAAACAAAAGCAGGTGCCGGCCGCGCTCCTGCGGCGTGGGGAGGTAACGAGCTCGATATTGACGGTTTGTATTGTCTGCGCTTGCGTTTGGTAAGGGATAGACTGGAGAGTCTTGTTAGAGAGGAGACGAGGTGGTTCTCCACAGTACGAAGCTGGCTGTTGGAGATGTGAGACTTACTGCTGGGAGTGAGTTCAATGTGGAGGACTGATTCGTATGACGTTTCTGCTGTGAAGAATTGTAAGAAAGATAATGGTCTGGCTCTATTTGAGTGAGAATTATAAAGGGTTTGTGGATTAATTGGCTAACTAGTGTCATCTCTACTATGAGCGACTGAGCTAAAATTTCAGATCAAGACTGATGAATTAGAATTAATTATACGAATAAAATATGAATATCAAAATAATTTATTAAGTGTGATAATTTGCGAATTACCTTTATAACATTTCGAGTTCCCCTGAGTAATTCATTACAAATGCTCGGCTATCGTAATAGGATTATTATGTTTGATTCAAACGATTTGTACGCTTGAAGTATTAAATCGTTATAAGACCGAACATTCGAAATCGAATGATCTCTACAAAAATGTAGCCATCGTATTTTTCTATCTAGTGCAGATACCAATGTAACTTAATGTTGAAAATAAGTTTTCCGAAAAGTAACTATTAACCCATCTCACTAGGATAATTTTATAAAAATTCGAATATCCATTGATTCCTATATCTATCTTCGAATTAATATTTTTCATGAACAAGCACAAATGCGCTGATTCACGTGGAAAGTTTGTTTTACCTTAATTCATCACCTTCATATTGAAAAGGAGATACAAACTTGTTCTGGGAAGACGCTTCATGACAGCTGATATCCTCCGTAGAATGATAAGAGTGACGCAGGAGGATGGTTTGCTCGCTTTGAAGTAAGCGCTCCGGAGAAGTACCCACAGAGAGATTATGAGAGATTAAAATTTAATCTATCAGCTTCACTGAATGATCTCTGTCGAAACATACTTCAACTAAAAGTGATGGATTGGTGGCAATCTTACAATATTGCGATATGATTGAAAAAGAAACGGATTCTCCAAATATGTTTTAATCGATGTGTGAACGAGGATAATATTTATTTACTTTACAAGAAACTAAATTTATTCAATTTTCAAGAAAATGCGTTTGTGAATGGGAGACATTTACGAACTTCCTGTATTGCTTTTCCGAAAGCCAGTGTGATCAGCGTTAGAAAGGTGTTATTTCTCCCGGTTTACGAGAAGGCCATCTGTTTTACAATCTCGAGCGCCTCCGAATCTTCCAGCATGGAAAGTTTCATTGGGTTACTCACGGAAGTTGGCCACAAAAAATTGAATTTTACCGCTTAGAGACATAGTTTTGAAAGAGCGAAAGTTTGAATAAGCGATGTTATTACATGAATGGATATATTAATGTATCGCTATTGACTAAATAACTGAGTCTGAGGAATATGTGGAGTGAACTTGAACAAAAATTATTCTGCTGAGAAATCACAAAGTGCAATTTTTAAATTATTTTTTATAATAATTTAAATTAACTTTCTACAAATTATGCGTTAATTATTGAATAGAGCTATTATTTATTTATTTATTTATTTTTTAATTTATTTTGCTATTGGAGACTAACCAAACTTTTCTTGATGTTGAACATTTATTACCTTAAGATCATAACACTTTTTGAGATTTTAAGAGCATTTTTAAGTAATTATAAGAAATGATTTGGTCAATTGCTGAAACAATAAATCTGTTGACAAAAACGTAAATTTTGTACCAAAATGGGATTACAGATATAATTTTAAGACTGCATAATTGTGTAGATCATATTAGACTCTACTGACCTTTTGTATAGTTTGACATCTCCGCCTACTCTTGCTCTACAGACTTTCTATCATAAAAATCCAACTGTAGTACTCAGTCTGACTCAGGGATTTGGTCCCTGTAGTGCCGCCTGTACAGGAGAAACCTCGCAAGAAATCTCCTTTGCCTCCGGCACAGTATTTTTTTATGATCAGCAAAATCATGTGGATAAATGGAAAAGACGAGGAAAAGGCGCATATTTACGTAAGTAGAAAAACACGTGTATGTTACGCGAGGGAAGGCGGTCGAGATAAGTCGTATCTTATTTTGGCGTAAAACGCGTTGGAAAGTTTACGTTGGTGGAACTTTCGGACGCAAAGGCGGAATCTCGCCGTCGACTTGGAAATGCGCAATCGAAGCGCATTAAATTAGCCTTATCAAATTGAAAAAAACAACAACTAACTTAATACATATAACTTTTGGAATGAAAGCACCCTCTTGAATCGCATTCCACGCGTTTGCCTTAGTAGTTTATCAGAAAAAAAGCTCACGCCTTCGCCTCGTACGCAGGCCAAATCCAGCGGAAGCGCGGAGCTACTCGGAGGGTCGGGTCTGGGGAAGTCAGCCTGATGTGTTTTGTTGCGATGCCAGTCACAGTGTTTTCAACAGCGCTGCACGCCCGGCGCGGGGCGGGGTGGGGCGGGGCGGGTGGGGCGGTGCAGTGGCGGGGGCGTCTGCCGGGGCAGCTGTTGCCATCATAAACAAGGCCTAATTACCTGAATGGACGGGCGTTAAGCGGGCTTCTCATTAGCCTGCGACGGCAAGAAGCGGCTTGCTCCGCGCGAGGCGTGTGCTCTCTCTCTCTCTCCCTCCCTCTTTGCGGGGGAGGGGGTGGCGTCTGCGCTGCTCGCAATCTGCGCCGCCACCGCCGCCGGAGCCGGAGCCGGTGCCGCGCTGCCACATGACGCCCCCACGTGACCTCATTACGCGCGTCGCACGTGTGCGTCGGGCGCGTGCGTGAGGCGCTTGGAGGCGGCTGCTTCGGCGGGCGGCGGAGGCGGCTGCTTCGGCGGGCGGCGGGGGTGGCGGAGGCGGCGGAGGCGGCGGAGGCGGCGGAGGCGGCGGAGGCGGCGGAGGCGGCGGAGGCGGCGGAGGCGGCGGAGGCGGCGGAGGCGGCGGCGGAGGCGGCGGCGGAGGCGGCGGAGGCGGCAGCGGAGGCGGCGGCGGCGGCGGCGGAGGCGGCGGCGGAGGCGGCGGCGGAGCGGCGGCGGAGGCGGCGGAGGCGACGGCGGAGGCGGCGGCGGAGGCGGCGGCGGAGGCGGCGGAGGCGGCGGCGGAGGCGGCGGCGGGCGACGGCGGAGGCGGCGGAGGCGGCTGCTTCGGCGGGCGGCGGGGGTGGCGGAGGCGGCGGAGGCGGCGGAGGCAGCGGAGGGACGGAGGCGGCGGTGGCGGCGGAGGCGGCGGAAGCGGCGGAGGCGGTGGGCGGCGGAGGCGGCGGAGGCGGCGGGGCGGCGGCGGCGAGGCGACGGAGGCGACGGAGGCGACGGAGGCGACGGAGGCGGCGGAGGCGGCGGAGGCGGCAGCGGAGGCGGCGGCGGAGGCGGCGGCGGAGGCGGCGGCGGAGGCGGCGGAGGCGGCGGCGGAGGCGGCGGCGGAGGCGGCGGCGGAGGCGGCGGCGGAGGCGGCGGCGGAGGCGGCGGCGGAGGCGGCGGCGGAGGTGACGGCGGAGGCGGCGGCGGAGGCTGTGTTGCACGCGGGGGAGGAGAGACTGAGAACATGGGGGAGAGGCGACTGCAAGGTGGTGCGTTGCGCGGAGTTCGTGGAGTCAGGTTTGGGTGCTGAGGACATGGGTTTGTGTGCTGAGGTCCAAGGTTTGTAGGCTGAGGATGTTGTTTGATTTTTGAGGGTGTTGGTTTGTGTGCTGAGGATGTTGGTTTGCATGCTGAATATGTTGGTAAGTGCTGCGTTGTTGGTTTAGGTGCTGGGGACATACGTTTGTTTATGAGCTGATGATATGGATTTGCTTGTTGAGGATATAGTTTTGTCTGCTGCAGTTGCGGGTTTGTGTGCTGAGATGTTGTTTTATGAACTGGTTTATTGTTTTGGGCTAGGGACGAAGGTTGAGGTGCAGAGGGAGTAGGTTTGTGTGCTGAGGACCGTCGTTTGGGTGCTGCACATGCCAGCTTGGGTGTTGAAGACGTTCGTGTGCTGGGTCATCGTCTTAACGTCTGTGTTGACTGCAAACCTGTGCATAATTTGTATATTTATTAATTAGACAATGCGTATTCATTAATTTTAATTGATGGTAAATTTATATCAAAACTTAAACAACAATATTATATTTTGATATAGCCTGAAATAAAAAATTACTAAGTAAGACATTATTTAGGATAAACGCAAAGGTACAGATATAATCCATGAAGAAGTGCTGTGATTTTTTTCGTTCAATTTTGAAAACTTTTAACCGATATTCTTGCTCATGTTGCTAGCATCCTTTTGTACCAAGTAAGCAGCTTATGTAGCCCGAATGAACGATGGCTGCTGATCTAATACCCTCGTCCTGAAAGCTCTCCTCGCTCGGTTGGAAGCTCGACATGACCCTCAGTGCAACTTGACTCTCCGAAGGGATTGGCGAAAGCACGTAGAAACGCCAGAGGCGACGGGCAGCTGTAATTGGAACAGCCGATGTGTTTGAGATGCCACTAAGGGCAACGAGCCGTCGAAAAGATGAACCTGGCAGCAGAAGAGATGCTTGTTTCGGTTGATGAATGAGGTGTCATGAACTCATGAACCATCACAATAAAAGTTTTGCAGCTGAGCAAAGAATTAGCTAATCAGATTTTCATCCCAAAAATAACAATAAAATTAATTTCAGAATCCACTATATAATTATCAAAAGTTAAATTAGAAGATTTTGAAACATAATTCAGGAAGATAATGATAAAATTGGTATAATAAAATAACAAGATTACTAGTATATTTAAAATTAAAATAGTACCTCTAATCAAATTAGGAATCTTACATGCGTTTCATAGAACGAAATAAATTGTGGTGTTAGAGAATCGACACAAAAGAAAACAACACGTTTTAAATTTCAGATTTCATTGTTTGGCTGGGATTTACGCATCATTGATTTAAAGGCTCATTTATGGGAGCAAATGACAATCATTGATTCCATGACTCGGTGACTTAATTTATATTTGTTAAAAAGTGGTGCAATATTGAACGTAATATTGAACGAAACGAATACAAACCAGTAAAATCGTAGTGGCAATGAGGCAACAACTAACAAAAAGAAGCAGACAAGAACTGATTACATCTCTTAAGTCGGCAATGAAAACAAGAAAGCCTCTCCTCCGAGAGTGCGAACAATATAATAGAATTCCATTACGCCCTTTCTCAGGCCCTGGAAGGCCGGAGTATTTTTTAAATAGTTTTTTATTTCCTTCTTCGACATTATTATGCCTTTTCAAGGGTTTTTATGATACATAGTATACAATTTGTTGTAATTACATTTCATCATGCATGAACAATGGTAGAAGACTAATAGTTACAATATAAACAATAACAACTAAGGATACCCAGGAAGGGTCCTTCAGAAAAATGCATACAATATTTGGATTCAAAGCATAAATATTTAATTTATAAATGTTGGAACCTAATTTACAGCTAATTAAGGAGGATGTAGTAGGTCTTTTGAATATCTTCGTTTCATTCGTGGAAAATGATTGATTTACCTAGAGTGTACAAAGGAGTGGCTGGGCAAGATGAAAGAGTAGAAATTAGACGAAAGTTTTAGAATCCAAGTTTTGAGAGGTTCTATAGATAGTTCTTTTAAAATTTGATCATTTCTGATATACCATGGAGCTTTTAAACCATTTCTTAAAAATTTATTTTGCAGTACTTCCAATTTTTTAAGGTTGTGGAAGGCCGGAGTGCTCACAAATTCCCGACCGCTCGTCGAGCTATCGCGCGGCGATCCACGCGTGGCTCGAGGCCGGCGTGACAGAGGAGTGATAAGGTCGTGATGAGCCGTCGGGAGATAGACGCGATTTCCTCGATCTCGGAACCTCGCGCGCGGATCGTGACCGGGTCTCTATCGCGTGGGTCATCGCGGCAACGCCCGCCTTTCTTCGGGCCCACCCGCCCGGGCGATCGCCCGCGCCCCTGTCGCCCACCTGGCCGCCCGCCCGACCGCGCGACCTCGCCCCTGTTGTTTCCGATTCACCTTTCGCCCGCCGTTCCACTTTTTTCTCTTTTTTTGTTTTTGTTTTGCGTGATGTTCTTCGTGTCGGGTCCCTTGGTTTGGGGGTCATTTGCTTTTCTTTCAGGGCAAACTAAATCTCGCGTTAGCAGCAACTCGCCCGACTTGCCGCAATGCTGCAAAGAACGGAGCTTTCATTTGAAACTCAATTAACCTAGTATTACTGACGATTGTGATTTGTTGGACAAACTAGGATAGCGTCTAGCTTCATTTATTATTATTATTATTATTATTATTATTATTATTATTATTATTATATTTATAATTTCACATTAGATTTTTAGGCGTGTCTTGATCTTTGATATTTTACACAGATACATACTCATACTTTCTATAGAGCTTCTTAGTTTTGCATTGGATATGTGGGTGCATCTCAGTGCCAGCCTTAGACTGGCGATCCGCCGTTTACTGAATTAAAAATCAATGGCTCTTTAAATGTTATCTCTGTGACTTTTTGTCAACGTGGCTTCCGAATATCATTAATTTTCTATCTTTTAATTTATGAAATCTGACGACTATCTTATCATTGGTTCTAGGCTCTGTCGTTTAATGAGGTTTTTAGTAGCCTTTCTCGCCACCCTATTTTTGGAGTGATGCTGTGTATGCATTCATTTCAAAACAACTATTTCTGTTACATTTTTATTAAATCTTTGATAAGAACGTCTCCCACAGTAAAAGCAAATATATAAATTATACGTTTCCTTAATTTTGAAGTAAGCAGAACGAATCAAAAAACAGGATCTCCAAGTTTTCCGTTGCTTTCATCAGTTAATACAAACTCGTCACAGACACTTTAGTTCGACTGAAAACACTCCTTTTTATCTATTACATATTCCAAGCAGAAAAATTGGTACAACTGATATCACCATTCAGATTTCATCCAACTCAGAGCAGGCGTATAGCGTGAAGTTTCGAACACCATCTCGCCTTCCGAGCTTCCTCCAGCCCCCTCTTTCCTCACTGCGATACTTCCCCGTCTGCAAACTCAGCAACTCGGCAGCTCCCATATTCCGTCGGGTGGTCGGTGCACGGGACGTGGCGGGTCGCCGGGAGGGCGGCGGCGGGCCCTGACTTTATCTACGATTCGGGGCGGGCGCGGCGGCTCCCGGCGGTGGCGGCAGCGGCCCGGCATAAAACTGCCGCCGGCAGCAGCAGCAGCAGCAGCAGCGCTGGTGTCGGTGGCAGTGGGGGCGGTGGCGGCGAGGCCGCCGGGAGCAGACCGCCGTAAACCGGACAGTTTAATGGGGAAGCTATAGAGCTGTCCGGCGGAGACGCGTCTCGCGTTACCCGTGGACGGGGGTGGGGGTGGAGGTGGGGGTGAGTGGACGGGCGAGCGTGTGGATGGGCGAATGTGGACGGTGTGAGCTCGTGATCGGGGTTCGCTTGTGAGTGATTTTTTCGGGGGAGTCGGAGAGATGATGCTTGGAGATAAGTTTGTGGGTGTAAGGATGACTGAAATGATGGTTGGTTAACTGCCTAGATAACACCGAGGAAGGATGGATGATGATCAGTTACAAGTGAGAAAGGGAATGAAATCAAAGGTTGGTAAATATTAGAATAGTTTGAAAAATGAAGAATATGTGTGTGGTGGGTGTGGAGGGCAATAAACAATATATATATATATATATATATATATATATATATATATATATATATTGTTTATTGCTGAGAGAGAGAGAGAGAGAGAGAGAGAGAGAGAGAGAGAGAGAGAGAGAGAAAGAAACAAGAGGAAAGAGGGTGAATAAGTAAGAAGCTGGGCGGAATAGCACATGAACAAATAAATTCAAAACTCACATGAACATATAAATTCAAAACGATAGTTCATGGAATAGATATTTGACCAATTAAAAGTTCTGCTCCTGGGCGGTGAATCACGCGAGCGGATGTGAGAGAGTGGGTGGCAGGGCGGCTGCCGAGGCGTCGCCGTGTGGTGGCAGCCTGACGCGTTTATAGGTGTCACGCGCGTGCCCCGTGGCCGGCGCTGGCGTCTCGGGTGTCGCTGCACTGGGCCTGGATGCTGCGCAGGGTTTTAGAGGCCCTTCAACTGCCTTGTTGACTGCCCGAGGAAGTTCGGTGGAGACTCGCGTCCTTTAGAATGGGTTAAAGCAGAAAATGGAGAATTATTTCAATACGAGAAAAAACATTCTTTAGATTTTTTAAATTATTTTATTGTAAGTTTGAAAATTGCACAGTTCATGAACACTGTACTCTTTCATGTGTTGGGATAGATTACATTATAAGTTATACTACATTTAACTTAAAACTTCACTCGTGATGTAGGAAATTACAAGAGTCCTTACTTTGAACAATTAGTGATAAAAAATTAAGAAGGCTTCGAAAGAGAATTTGTAAAAAGATTCTTCACTATCAATAAGAGTCATCGAGTTTTTAACTTGTTAATTAATATTCTTATTACCTAGTTTACATCATGTAGTTTTATAAACATCTTGAAAAATTCTAAACAGCCACTGAGTTAAACTTTGCACCTCAGATGCAACAACAAATTATATTGTAAATGATGAACACTTTTCGGAAAAAATACGTCATGCTGCACCAAGCATTTGTACTACACTTTTTTACTTATAATAATGCGAAAATTATTCGTGGTATCACATTAGCATAATAAGCTAATCTTAATGATATCATGCGTTAGCGGGCAGCGAGAAAAGATGACGAGGGGGGAAACAGTAAAACACACTGCAAAAAAAGTCTTCCTCGGGCATCATTTCAGCAGCAGCGGTTTCAAATTTCGCCAGGTGGTTATAATGCTCAACTACCATATAAACCTCGCGAACATAAACCGAGCGACGTGATGGAAAAGCAGAAAAAACATTCGCGCCATTCTTTCGGGGTTACCTCTCGTAACTTTTCAGTCCGCCATTTCCTGTAATTACGCTAGAGTGCGCTTGTATTATGCGACGAGTGCAATAACAACCGGCAGAGCCGACGCGTCGGGCTCAAAAAATATCAAGCTGATAGCGTTGTTTCTGAAATTGAGATCGTAATTTTTTATCTCGGAATTGATATTGCAGATTCCCCTTTTCGTGAAGGAAAATACTGAAGGTTATTTGTTTCATGAAAAGCGACGATAAAAGAGAGAACCGTGAGGAAAAGAAAACAATGGAAATGAAATGATATCTGAAGATTTGATTGGGATAATAAGATGAGCTTATTTGACAATTTTTTGGATAGATTATCTCGTTTCCCATGTCATCAATTTCGTCTAATTTTTCTTCATTCAAATGGTTGTATGTGTATGAAATTTTGTAATTCGTGAAACTATTTCTTCATTGATTACCGCAATGTTAATGGAGATAATTCTATATTATTTTATTCTATTCTGTGTTTTGTAAATATTAACCAGCTTCAAAAATTATGTTTATTTAATTACGAGCAATAAAGCATATTTTTCTACCCCGACATTTAAAGAGATTCCCTATCCTTTCAATGTAATAAAATTGTATAAAATCTTCTTCCATTCCACTGACCCATTTCTACACTTACAAAAATTACCACAAAATCTCCAAGTTTAAATCATTAATACAAATAAATTCAAAATTACGAATAAAATGTGGTATATTAATATACAAAATGCTTATTAGGTCATCTCCTACTTACGCTTGTTCTATATGGTGCAATGCATCTTCAACACGTATGAATGAATTACAAATCCTACAAAATAATTTTTTAAGAAAATTATTACAAGCTTAATGGTTTATATCAAATAATCAAATTCACTGAGAATTGTAAAAGGAACCAATAAAACATATATAATGACATAGTCCACAAAGTTTTATAACTTATTACCTTCTGCTCCTGCTTCAAAAAACTTCGATTTAGGTCACCACTTTGAAACCCATCGTATTCGTTCAAGATTCCCCAAAGATATTTTTCACCCACCATAATTTTCTTTTTACAAATTTTAAACGCAGCCTTTCAATTAATCAATTAACCATTCAATAATTCACCTTACAACAAATCGCTGGTACTTTGCCTAAAAGTTATTCGGAGAATTTTAAAACCCCTGAAAAATTGTATCACAATTGAACAGGCAGTAAATAAAAGTTTTAAAAAAATCAACCATCTTTTCCTTCTTCATTGCTACGTTGCCAAGTGTATCGATTGATGGTGTCACGATCCGGATTCACGGTCTCGCGGTCTTCACATCCATTTGCTTGATAAACACCGCCCTTACGTGCTGGCGGTGGTGGGACGCTCATCAACGACCGGCAGTGGCTTTCGACAGGTCGCGAGGGCGCCGGGCGGCAACCGCTGGCCAGGAACAATCAGAAAAATCTGGCGTTCGCCGCCGCCAATGCCGCACACTGAAGTGGGTTCTCATTCTAGATGGACAAAATTATTTAATGCATATTGAGGGATTCAATAACAAAATTTGACGGAAAAATGCAAGAAACGTCCAGATAATAATTATTTTATTATACACCAACAAAATTGGACATATGTCACAATCGAAATAAGTTGTGTATGTAATATCATGAACAACACAATGCTAATATTGAAACAAAAGCTTTTTTTCGATTTTCTGTATTGTAATGAATAAGAGAAGAGCATGAACTAAAAAATCCTATGTGCCTTCTTTTGTGGACGGAGATATACCGATGTGTGTGGAATTCTGCAAAGTATTGAACGATTATGACAAGTAAACTATCCACACTTCCTAACCATTTACCAAAATGTTCTAATTATAGTCATTTTTAATTGTCTAGTTATTAATAAAACTTTAGTGTCCTCTAGTGTCACCGTCTAAATTCTCTAATCCACCGTCATAAATAACATCACTGCAATACATATTTCTACTTATGCTTGTTTTATGTATCCGTATTTTCCTTATTATTTTTTTTTTTCACGGAATACTTACGTAATTTCGCGGGACACCCTCGTAGTTCCGCGTCACAGTTCTGTGCTGCAGCACAACTTTCGAGAACCCCTTGAGCACCAGTTTCGTCCCGCTACAATCCTTGCCCCAGGCAGTACCTGGCGGGCCCTCTATTCGATCCGGCTCAATTATCGGTTTGTCCGTGCCGACATCCGCCGCCGCCCTCGAGGGCGGAAGTGAAATTCCGGTCGGGCGATAACGCAACAATGCCCACGCGCGCGCCTAATCACGGGCCCATCGCTGCCTGCGCTTCGGCGTCGCGTCGCGTCGCGTCGCGGTGACGCGTGGATGACACGCCCCTCGGCCTTCGCTGGTGCCCCGCGCCGTTCGACTTCCCCGCTGCACTGATGGCAAAGCTAGTGGGTGACGCGCTGATATTTTTCTGTCGCTCTAGTAGTAACATTTTTTTAGGTCGTTTTTCAGCATCTACGTCGTATAGTGATCACTTCGATTTTTAAACTGTAGGGGAAACTAGGGAGAATACGTATGGACAACACAAACACACACAAAAATTTATTCCCGAGGCGGGATCCTCTGGTTCGAGACAGCTACTGCACACCTGCCCTAACGATCTCGGCCATCGGATCGACAATAGCACCTTTTTTGGAAGAAAAAATTTAAATACATTTAAGCAATTATATCAAATGTTGTGTTTTATACAACGATCTTTGTACTGTGCGATTTCAAAGAACCAAAATAAAGAGTAAAATAAATAAATAACTCCACGTTAATTTAGATGTGGACTGAAGGACGGCAACAGTTGTTGCACTTTTTTTAGTCCAATGTCATAAGGGCATGGCGCTGGCATGTTGTGACAGATGATAAGCTACTGCCTTCCGTCCATATTTATTCGATGAGGGGGCATTCCAATTACCAACCTGAGAGTGTCTTGATAGTGACAATTAGAATGTGAAAAACAGCGGTTCCAATAAAGCGCGATTTGATATTCAGATCAGTTCAAGAGAAAAAAATGACCTCTTTTGCCTTATGTCTTATTTTCTTTTAATTTTTATCGATTTCCCCTCTGTTTCTCAGCAAGAAATAATAATTTCTCGTCTTGTTCTTTTCTTTCGCTCCTTTTTGCTTCGTTTTTAAGTTTTCTACTTTGTTTCTCAACGTTTACATCTTAATTTCTCTCAACTGCAGTTAGATTTTCGTCTTCATCTCTGCTTGTCGAAGAAATCCTCTCGTCCAATGATGTTTCTTCTTCTGTGCCTTGTGGAACACCACAAGTAACGTGGCGTGCGGGTGCGTGTGTTGCAGGCGCATGTTCCCGACGTGCCGCGTGTCGTTCACGGGCGTGCGCCCCGACCAGCGCTACGCCGTGCTCATGGACATCGTGCCCGTGGACAACAAGCGCTACCGCTACGCCTACCACCGCTCCTCGTGGCTGGTGGCCGGCAAGGCGGACCCGCCGGCGCCCTGCCGCCTCTACGTGCACCCAGACTCGCCCTTCACGGGCGAACAGCTCCGCAAGCAGGTCGTCTCCTTCGAGAAGGTCAAGCTCACCAACAACGAGATGGACAAAAATGGGCAGGTGAGTGCGACAAATTTTACTAAAATCCGTCTTATGATATTTTATCTGAGGCGGATCACATCGAACTACGAACCAATTAACAAAATAATGTTATTGCATGGAATCGAAGTGGTGCAATTTTCCTTTCCAATTTTTTTCTGGAAATTAAATTGAATTTTAATTCGAAATCATTTGAGTTTATTTAATAAATAAAACAATAATAAAGTGAGCTAGGAGATGGCTTGATAATGGCACATTGAAGTTTGAGTTTTTCTGCTTATGACGGTGAGATTGTTTTGATGTTCCTAATAAGTTTAAAAACTTCGCTCTTACCACATTATTTGTTCGTGTCATTCGGTAAAACAAGTTATTTAATAATTGTAACATCTGTTTTTATAATTCCTCGTCCAATGGTCGAATAAATCAAATAATTTGAAAACTCTCGACTTTATATAATGCAAATAAAAATTGTTAACAGTTTTAAATTATTAATATATATGGCGTATTTGTCAACCAACTTGACTCTTTTACAAAATGTAACACTTTTGACTTAGGAATTAGTTTTTTCTTCACATCCATAATTAAACCAAATTATATTCGTATTTTTCATTTGAATATCTCATCTATTCCACTCTATAATAACTCAATCCTCCATTATTAAAGTATCTGCTAATCGTTGACCACTTAATACCAATTACGAAGACTTCGCACCAGTTGTTAGAACTCTTCCACAATAATTGCATCCGTCGATATAAAACGTGAATGCAAATTTCAGGGTCTATAAGGGCAATAATCGTCACGAAAGGCTAGAAATTTGAGCCACAAACAGAACGCCTGCACCAATTACGACCCTACTAAAATTGTCACCTTTCCCTTCACAACATCTCGATCCTCGGCAGTTTACACGTAAAAACGAAGCCAGCAGCATGCGGGCGCCGAAAGCAAACTGGCGCGAAGCTCTTTGTTCCGTGGTCATCACCAAAGAAAATACCCGGGTGTACGTCTCAATTAAGCACGTAACTACCCTCCAAACAGGTGACTTTCCTGCTGGTTTTTTCCCGCCCCGACCGCGCCATCCTCGGTAATTTGAGCCCATAAATCGAACCGCGCCGCGGACCCGACGGTCGGTGTCCCGAAAACACCGCGATGCCACCGCTATCGCTACATCATCTTGGCCGGAGGTATGACATTTTATGCGCGCTCATTGCCGTCCCTGTGATTAAATTAACGGAAATATAATTTGGGCACCCGCGTACCCGTGAGCGGTTTGCGAGCGGGCCGTTTAGATTACATCGCGCCGTGCCCCCGCTCCCCGTCCCCCGCCCCCCGCCGCCCCTGCGGTGGGCGACAGCTGCCGCCCCGAGTCGCGCGAGGGAATGGCGATCCGGCGATACGCCCCGCCGCCCCGCCCCCGCCGGGCATCAAACCCAGGTGTCAATCGGCCGACGCCCACGCGGGCCCGCTCGCGTGAGGTGGTCGTTGGCGCGGCAGTGGGCGCGGAACGGGATGGAGTGGAAATTGGCGGTGAGTTAGAGGGGAGGAGCGGTAGCCTACTGGGGTGAAAAGTAGTGTTGTGAGTGAATATCGATTCCGGATGCGGCAACTACCTAGATCATCAGTGCTGTAAATGTAGTGCGTGTTATGGAGTGGAAATTGTCGGTGAGTTAGAGGGGAGGAGTGATACTGGGATGGAAAATAATGCTATGAGTGAATATTGATTCTGGTTGCGGCAAATTAGATCATTAGTGCCATAAGTGTGGGGCTTGTTATGTCCCGGGAGGTGTTCTTCTTCTGTTGGTACGTGAGATCTGGAGCCGAATTTGAGAGTACCTAACCAAGAATACGCCATTAAACTACATCTTGTAGAAACAGTATTACTTGGGGAGAAGAACAAAAGTGAATAAATTCATTGGTGGAAGAAGATACCTTGCGGTACTCCGTAAAATGAATAAAAATATTGTTGTGGTTTGATTACTTCTTAATTCGTATTAACAAATTTGAATTTTGCATCTCAAAAATTGGGGCATTGGCCCACTTAAATTACCATTTTCCTCCACTGTGCGTGGATGTGGCTATATACAGAGAAACATGCGGAGAAAAGACACATACAGAGAGAAAATAAATTCGAATAAATTCATTGGTAGCAGATACCTTGTGGTACTCCGTAATATAAATTAAGAAACAATCATACCACAACAATAAAAAAATTAGTGTTGTGGTTTGATTACTTCATATTTCATATTAACAATTTCGAATTTTGAATCTCACAAATTGGGGCGTTGGTCCACTTAAATCAGCATTTTCCTCCACTGTGCGTAGACGTCGCGACGCCCATCTGCTTCGTCGGCGTCGCGGCGCGGCGTTGCCTGAGGATCGGAAACGCCGAACACGCAGGAAGGATTAGTGTCTTTTACATCCTAATTATATTGTCAGTGTTCCCTTTATTTATTACGTTTCTTAATTAGCATCGTGCAAAGGTGCAGCGGAAAATTTGTCATAAGACGAGAGATAGGTAAAATTTATTTCTTCCCACTACTCCACTTGCGAGAATTCATTTGGAATGTTTCAAGTACAAGGAAAACACGTAGGTTAATATCTGACGATATTAAAATTTAATATCTTGTCAAGACCAGGGAAAGTAAGAAAGAAAGTTTGTTTTTTTCTCACACAGATGCCGTACTCCCGGTAAATGTCTTAATAAGGCTTGCTTATAATTCTTACAAGTTATGTTCTAATTATTGGAATATCATAATGTTTTATTATCGTTAGAAGTTTATTAAGAAATATGACAAGTTTAATATACAGACTATCTGAAACTAGTTTCCTGGGCACGCTAAATATTATGCGGGTAGCATTAACTATAAGGTCCTCTACCAAGTTCTCTCCTTAAATGGAATTTCTTTTGGCACTAAAATAGTGCTTTTTCACATAAAATTATGGGATAATTATAAATAAAAAAATAATTGCAACCCAAAACATGTAGTGAGCTCATTTATTCTTCGACACTTTTTACTCACTGTTCTAGGAACGTTAGTAAATTTAAAAATACAATTAGAATATTAATGGAAAAAATAAATTATTCTGCATTCGATTTTTGGGCAATTCTTTATTCTGTGTGTATTTTCTTGGTATTCTTGTCTTTTTTATTTGATATTTTCTTTAATAGATTTATCTCATTCCTCAAGTCTATCTCACTATTTTTAAGTAGATTGGGATTCAAGTTTGAAAACTTATCCTCATTCTTCTCATTAGCGTTGAAAGCAGCATTTGCTTATCTTCAATATGTGGATATTTGTTGTATTGGTATTCATACGCAACAGTTTTCTTTTCTTCTCCCTCTTTTATAAAGTACCTACCTTTTCGCGTAGTTCGTGATCCTGTTTGTTGGGGCATTGCAGGATTATTCCAGTCGTTAAGTTAAAAAATTTTCGACCTCTCTAAATAATGTTTGACGTGCTATGAAATTAACGAAAACCACATTCTTAATATCAGCAACTACTTACAAAATGCTTATTACTAGTTAACTTCATACCAATAAAACCCACAAAAATATTTTTACGAGGAAGAGTACAGTATAAAAAAGTGGGTAAAGCATCAACGAAAATCAACAACTCTCCGAGCTCTACATATAACAAATACTTCAATCTTTGATTAATTACTTTTTGGAGAAATGAATTTAAACCCGGTGCCCACGTTTGAAAGATTATATATTAGAAGAATTTAATGTGATTTCATAAATAATGTTCTTGAAATCAATTCGCACGAATATTTTAAGCGTATTAATAAAAAAATATTTAAACATTTACTTATTTTAATTGCATATACTTTAAGGGCGAAGTCGCCCTTAAAGGATTCCCTTGGGAGCCGCCAATGCCTGGTGCACCACGGGGGGCGTTGCCTCCGCGCCTTAGAACCCTCTCGTGGTGCGAGCGTCGCGCCGCTATTGCCTCTCGACGGCGAAGAGCGCGTCGCATTTCGACGCCGGGCGTCGCGACGCGCCGCGGTCACAGGTGCGGCGCGAGGCGGCGCTTCCCTCAAGGCGGCGCGGCGGGGCGCGGCGCGGGGAGGAGGTGGGCGTCGTGTTTGTCGCGACGCCGGGCGCCGTTCCGCTGTTTTGCCGCCGTGTTGTCGCCGCCCGCGGGGCCGCCGCACCGTATCGGCTGGCGCGACGGCGGTGGCGGCGGCGGCGGCGACGGCTGTCGGAGATGGTGCAGGCGGCGATACGAGCTGGAGAGAAGAGGTCGAGCCCCCAAGGGACATGCGGAGGGGCGGAGAGGGTGTTGTTTAAGAGGAGGTGGTGGAGACACGCAGTGGAGCAACACTGTCGAGCTCGGTAGATGCGGAGTCTAAAAGATGGTCACAGTGGAGACGATTTTGGTCGAAATTTCGGTCGGCCGACGGCGGATGGACAAAACCAACCGAAACGGATCTTCTTCCGACAGCCGATGGTATCGGACGCCGTCGGAAGAGGTCGTTCGAACTATGACTATTTCTGTTTACCATCACGTGTTTGAACGAAACCGGACCGTCGTGCAAAAACGGCCGACTGAAATTTCGGCTAAAATTGTCTCCACTGTGACCGCCTAAAAGACGGAATCGGTGGATGGGGTGCATGAGAGCAGATGGGATGTGAGAGACGAAGATACGGTGGATCCCGTAGAAGGACGAAACAGTGGGTATGGTTCGATTTTAAGTGAAGTTAAGTTGAGCTACCTAACAGTAGAAACGATGATAAAATTTGAGATAAGATGAACAAAACTAACAAGAAAATTTGAAGACGGTGAGGGCGATGACAATATTGGCAAAATGCGTGGTAGAAAGAACATAGTGGAGATATCAGGGAAACATCGGAATGTTTCAGAACCGAAACACATATTAAACGCTAGCAAAGTACAGGAAAACTGCGCGGAAGTCGCGCGGAAGTCGCGCTGCGTCGAAGCACTTCAGTAAATATGATTTAATACAGGTTTCAGAATAATAGGTTAATTTGGATCGTGTGAAATCATTTAATGAACAGTGTAGCGTTCTTCGAAAAGACCAAGGAACACTGAAGGATAGGACGGGAAGAGGGAGGTGGAGAGGAGCAAGCATCGCAGAAATACAACCGGGAGAGCGGGAGTGCCACGGAGCGGAGTGCTCAAGGCGGAGACAAGGGATGCTTCGCCGGAAACAGGGTTCCTGTTTGTGACGCCCTTCGACTCTCGATTATGTAGATGTCTCCCCATATCTCTTCCTCCCGCATCGCCGCCGCTGCCGCCACTCCCTCGTTGATATGAAGATCGTCGCTGCAGCCGCTGCCGCCGCTCCTGCCTCCGCCCCCGCTCCCGCCACCCTCTTCACCACCATCGCCTCCAACACCACCGCCGCCGCCAGAGCCGCGACCGCCACCACCGCTACCGCCGCCACCGTCACCACCACCGCCAACACCACTGCCGCCACCGCCACCATCGCCGTCACCGCCATCACCACCGCCTCCACCGCCACTGCTGCCACAGCCACCATCGCCACCGCCGACACCACCGTCATCGCCGTCACCGCCACCACCCCCGCCACCGCCGCCAGAGCCGCCACCACCGCCACCGCCGTCACCGCCGCCACCACCACCATCGCCGCCACCCGCACCACCGTCACTCCGCCACACCGCCACAACGCCACCACCCACCACCGCCACCATCGCTGCTACAGTCACCACCGACGCCACCGCCATAACTACTGTCCCACCATCGCCACCATCGCCGCCTTCACCGCTCCCTCCAGTGCCACTGGGCGTCGCGGCTGCCTTCGCCTCGCCCGCTCTGCCACTAGCGGCACCATATCCAGATGACTGACTGCAAGGTCCCCTGCTTCAAGTGAAATATAGACGCCAGCCTTTCGAAACAACGTACTTCCTACTTTTTACAACTTTGCCTGGGTTACGTAAACACGTTCAAATTAAAGGTCAAGTGAAATAACAACACGTGAAATTCAGTTAAACATGCTTTCCAGTGGCATTGAGGAAAAGTCAAACGTTATTTATTATTTACGTGAAACTGTTCACTGAACATTCAAAATATACTTAAATTCTGCAGTTTTCTACAAGTTCACGAAGGTATTTTAATAATTTTCTAAAAAGAAGAGGCACATTTGAACGTAAATATACGTCAAAATTTTATAGTATGTGGCCCTTTGAGAGAGCAACAGGGGTTACTTATTTTTGAAAAATAAAATGAATAAAAGGCGTGTACATAATCTACATCTTTAAGAACTTGTCAAAAATACGAACTACACTGAGGTTAAACATCGGTGGTAACAACTAAACATTGGTGAGACAACAAACAAGCTCTTATTTGATTTTTTGAATTTTTAATAATCATTTATGACTCCTTACAACGTCAGCAACGCCCATTCGACATCAATATAACATTGCGAATCTTCATCGACCTCGAGAAGCATGAAACTCCCGCGCGCGATCAAATACCAGGCCATCGTTTCGCTCCGCAGCTTCTGTTCATCCTCCCCCCCCCCTCCCTGTGTCCGAGGTGTTGGCTGGTGCGGCCGATAGGATCGCTATCTGCCTGCCTAATCCACAGCGCCGCGCTATCTGGGACAATACGGCGTCCCGTATCTTAGACGCTACGTGATGGATCTTCCCGCTCCGATGCTACTTGATTTCTCATTTCGCGCAGTGGGACAAACACCAAGGACACATGGCATATTTAGGGAAATGAGTCTAGTCTAGAGCAAACCCTAGTTGGACAGCTTAAAAATAACCGGAAGATGTTAAATGACAACATAAAGTGATGGGAAAATCTCCTACTTGGGGTAATTTGCACTTCAGGATTTAGAAATTTTGAATTCGATGTGAATACTTCTTCAATCACGTAGTGGTGTAGCAGTGTTTCTCAAAAAGAACATTACTTAATATTGCACGACCATACACATTATTTATTGATATATTCTCTCAAAAATATTTTGAACGTTTCTTTGTTCCTTCCTTTCCTATAATTGAATAAGTTTTCAATGTGTAAATGTTCAAAATGAGTCTGACGATATCACGTTATCGCTCGCTTGGTAAAATTTAAGCTCTCAGCTCGCACTCTGTAGGGCTGTGTCGGAATAGTGTGATTCTTTTGCACTTCAGTGGAAGTCATTGGTGGAAGTCTGCTCTACTCTCATGGCGACGACCGTGCGAACTACGCGGGCATAATTTGCTAAATATAAGTACACAGCAAACTTCTTGTCTCTCTACTAATTATTGGAAACCTAACTTAACGGTTAACGAAGTTATCCATTCTTTGTAGGCCTATATGTTGTAGCCACTGTCATCTATACTTCTTCAATTTTTCAATCAGGCTCTTCTCATTCACTCATATTATCATTTGGAAATCTATCTTCTCTGCGAACTTTCATTCCCCTTACAAACTTGATTTCTGCACTCTATTTCTATCTTTTTATTTTTCAGTGTCTTGTAGTTTGTACGACATATTACATCAAATTAATAATAAATATAATAATAATACTGTATTTTATCAAACATTAGTCCAATAAAATGGAGGGAACGAAAGATTCGGATACTTAGAAAAGAAGCTAGATAATTTCTCGAACATTGTTTGAAGTACACAATGTTATAAACGGAAGAATATTTTCACTTCCAACATCCGGTCCAACATTTTCTTAGGACACTCTGACTATACAAATTACAAGAAATTAGCCGTTTTCAAAGATTATTACCATGAATCACATAAGGGACGTAAAATAGGAGAGAGAAAATGTCTGAACTTTTCATCCCCCAAAAACCAGAGTAGGTTTATAGGTGGGACTGTATTTACGAGAAAATAGTATGATAACAATAGCGTAATAATAATAATAAATATTATAATTAAATAATAATTATTAATTTAAAATTAAATAATAAGTATTACTATTGTAATTAAATAATAATTATTAATATTATAATTAAATAATAATTATTAATATTGTAATTAAATAATTATTATTACGTTATTTCAAACATGCCTAGTATTAAAAATATGATTGGATGAACAATTTGAGTATTTTTGAAACCAAATGTTTGCGGCGTGTGCCCCACTGGGCGATGTCGCCGGGGCGATTGGGGGCGTGGGTACTCGTGCGCGAGCGGCGTGCTGCCCAGGCCCCGTGCGCCACGCTGGTCCAGGCGCCGAGTGGCTTCGTCCTGGCGCGGGGGGGGGAGCGATCTGATAACAGCTGCCGAATTCGAGGCGCGGCCCCGGTCCTTGCGCGGCTAGCAACACGTGGCTCCAGGATCTCCGACGCCGCGAATTAAAATGCTACCACCTTGTTAAATGTGAATAGGTATTCAGGACGAAGCGAGGAAGGAAATAAGTTGCATGAGTGAATTGTCCAGAATGCAGTTCGATAATTTTGATGCTTTTTTTATCCTCGTATGAAACGGTTTCCAGCCCTTCGTTGGTTCACGTACAGTTTCTAAGTGAACTTAAGATACAATCTGGAATTTATAGTGATCCAATTTACAGCGTTTGTTAAATGCTTGCTACATTGCAATAATAATAATAATAATAATAATAATAATAATAATAATAATAATAATAACTATTATTATTGTTATTATTATTATCATTATTATGGTCATTTAATAATTATTTTCGATATGATGAAAGTACATAGGGAATATAACTAACAGCAAATCGCGCAAGGTTCGAAATTGAAAGAATGACGTTAAGGTGTTGTTGACGTAATTAAATGGTGAAATAACTGGTAAACTTACTCATAAATTGACGAAGACAACTAAAGAGGAGCAAACATTTTGACACATGATGTTGACGGGGTGTCAGGGAGAAGGGGCCATCTGATAAGGACTGCCAAATTCGATGTGCGGCCATGGACCATGAACTTATTTGAACAAAACGATAAACGATCGAATGTGGCTCGAAAAATCGATTGTGACTTATCAAAGCTTTTGAGTACACGAAATCGAAAAAGGAAATAATAATGTAGAATTTACAAGATTATGTAATGTTCATGTTATTAAGTTGGCATTGACCATGTGCTCAACTATGATCAGAAAAAGGGATCCATTAACACATTGTTTGATGAATCATTAGACAGGATACAGTATCTCAGGTCAGGGTAGTTTGCCTTGAACATCCTCTGCGAGGATGTGAACTACATTATGATGCGAGGAAGACCGGTTAAATTGCTATTTTCAATTTAAATCACTCTAAGCTTGACGAAATGAAACTTCAGTATACGAAAGAGTGCGGAACTCGAGTTGCCTCGGGTATCGCTAAGGTTGTCAAAAGCTCGTTAGAAGTATTAATATGTCTGCGAAGTAAATATCATTCCACTGAAAGGACGTCATAGGGAAGCGACGTTTGTGATTGATGATCTCAGGGTTATTTCCCAATGAAGCTACTGTAATCTTACAACCTGCATACAGATGCATCGCGTGCATTTCAAGGACATGGTTACGTAGTTCCCATTGTCTGGCATTTTCAATGGCGCAGAATGTAATAAGGTTCATGCTTTCCTCAGGCTTCGAACTCGCATATTTAATCCAGAAACATTGACTCGCTTTGTCATTGCGAATTAACGCCAACGCAACAATCAGGCGAGGTAGAGAGACCGAACATAACATTTGACCAACCAACATTTCTGCTCTTTTGCGACGCAGAATGTCCAGTTGACGCCTTGGCCGTGTAACAGTCGTCACGCTTCAAGAAACAGACGTCGAGACTTCGAGAAGGTCGACACCCACTTCTTCATTGAGCCTTTTTCTGAGGACTTGTGGCTACCGATGTGGTTCCACAAATGAGCATCTACGATGCAAAGATCGCTTCTAGAACGGTCTGATTTCTTCAGATGGAATGTGCTTACATCCGGAGGAAAAGAACAAGAACGTTTAAGTCATGATATGAATGTCAATTGGGAAATGTCCTCCACAATTTTCTCAGCTGTTATTATCATTTTAAATACTCAGCTATTATATTGCTATTTTTAAACTGTCTTGGAGGAACAGCTTACGTGTAGAATCATATTGTTTTCATTATTTCAGTTTCTGAAAGTGTGAATCTCACAGTTACCTCTTACAGTTACCTGTAAGTTACTCAGCCGGGCGAAATGTAGCGGGAATGTATTGTAGTAGTTCGTTAATAAAGCGGCCTTAATTACATTTTTTCCCCCTAGGGCTTTTATCCAGCCACAGCCGGTTGCCCTTAACGTCCCGAATGGACGCATATTCGACCATACACTAGACAAACACTCTTGCGCGCTCCTGTGATACGGGTTCAGCAGAACGCGAGGCCCTCCGCGACAACACACTCACAAAGTCAAGGGACAAACAGCCATGCCCAAGGCGGGACTCGAACCCGCGACCCTTCGCACCGAAACGCTGAGTCGGTACTCGCACTTAGCCACCTTGGCCATACATATCGGCCTTAATTATATTTTTCAGTCAAGAAAAATAAGTTCCTTTCAACATTGTTTCTATCAATCACTTAAGTTCATTAGAAAAAAAATTTAAATAGTCACTAATTTTTTAAATTTAACTTTTTACAATGGAGTTGTTGTTTTGTTCTTTTTCTTCTTCTTCTTCTTCTTCTTATTATTATTATTATTATTATTATTAATTATTATTATTTATATTATTACAACTCCCTCCCTAAATCCTAACGACATGCAATCTCTATTTTCATTAGCACACACTTACATCGCGTTTACCTATGCTGTACATCTGGATTCGGGGCAAGCTCTAACGCTGGCCGAATTCCAAGGCACGACTGCAAAATTCCTCGAAAACCCGTCCCGTCCCGCCCCGCACACTCCACGCCCCGCGCACCATCCCTGGACGCCGAGCGCTTCTCGCAAATTAGCACGCCATTCAAACGTCACGCCCCGTTGGGCAGTCGCCCCGCCACGGCCCGCCCGCCCGCGCGCCCTCCCACCCGCCCGGCGCCTTTTTCGCTGCGCCGCTGCCCCAGGTAATACTCTAATTAATAAATAATTAGCTAATTATTTAATTAGAGCGACGCCACGCGGGAATGATGTACGGAATGGTCGGGAAGCGATGTGGATGACAAGTGTCGCAAGTTGGTGTGCTTTTATTTCTGTCCGTTTTGATATGTGTTTTTTTTTCTACTAATGGGAAACGCTAATTGGTGAAGAGAGTTACAATGTCATTATTACTGGGTAGACACTAATATTTCGGGCAGAAAATATATTTCGTTCGTTTAGTTAGAGGACTCGAACCTGCAATATTTATTAACCAATGCTGTGATGGCGCTCTTGTCTAAGACCCTGCAGCTATCCGTGTTCGCATGCTCAGTATTTTTATGATTGTTTGTTTTACAAAATTTTAACTGAGTTAAAAAATTAGTAGTTAATTGTCATTTAGATAGACGCTGTGTGTGAATGATGTACAGAGTGGTTGGAGCTCTGAATGACACCTGAGTACCTCGGGTTGATGCATTTGGGTTTCCGCCAGGATACTTTTAAACATATGCAATGATCGTTTGCGAATAGGTCAGTTACAATATGTCCAAAGTTGAACTAAAAAACTAGTTTTTCAAACCGTTACAGATACTTTTAGTTCTGTACAGAGGTTGAACTACTATTTTGATATTTCTGATTTATGTACTTGGGTCTGAGATTAATTTTTTATTAGTTTTGCTAACTTTTTTCCCGATCTGAGTAAATAATACACGTTTAAAATGTGTCAATGACTCTTTGAGAACAGTCGTATGTGAATGAACAAATGTGTGCGGTCAAATTTAATGAGAAAATTCATTACGTAGATTATGTTAAATAGAGCATTACTGCACCATTGTCTGGGGCTAAATATCCCTCTTCCTGCCTTTCGGTAAGTAAACACATTATTGAGATCTCACATCTCAGAGCAATTTGCAAAGAATTAGCTTCATGTCTTCTTTCTTGTGCTCCTCTTATATTCAAGATTTCGTTAGAGCTCATTGTCAGCTTTTCACGAGGTCAGAGACGATCATTGTCAGGTTTCCCTTTAGTTTCCGTTTCACATCTGCATTATACAGTAGAGAGAGCACATGCACCAAGTTATTACTCACATAATAACTTTGTGCACCTTATCTGTTTTATGTTCTGAAACGATTTTCATTTACGAACGCATTCTGTTACAATGTACTGAACAATGTACGTAGATTCCAGAAAAAAAGTGGAAAAACGACATTTCTTTCGCAAGGAATGAAAATAATGTTCATAGAATTTTATATTTATATAATATTATAAATGCTGATTCATGCACTTTTTACACATTTTTTCGATTTCTCATTGAAGAAGATAATTGCTTTATATAACGCATGTTCACAACTTGCTGGGGAAGCCATTCTTAAATAATAGTGGTTTACTTCCTCCTTTGGTCATCTGGGAATCAATTGATCTCTTACAATTCCACGTACAAAAGAATTTTCCTTATGTTACAACCCGTCAGTTTATTACCCCATTTAAACCCGACCTCCCTCATAATGGATATTTCAGACGCATTCAACCTCACACAACGTGCCGCGCGCAAAAACGCACCACTATTTTTCGCCAAGCGCTTCACACGCAAATCACGACCATCGCACACTCAGCACGTACGACCGCAACTCGGACAATGGGATCCACTGCGCCATCCCGCAACTTCTCGCCTCCACCAACCCTCCTCGTACTCCTCCACCGCCTGCCTGCCTCCACCGGCAGCATCCATCCACGGCAACGGAGCGTGAACGTGACGCTCCCCTTCCCCGCCCCTCAACCCTACTCGCCGTCTCCGCCCGCGTCGCCCCGCGCCGGCCGCAACTCCACAAAGGCACCGTGTAATTAGAGACGAATTTAATTATCATTATGTAAATGATTCGGAAAGTGGGAGGCGGCACGGAACAGGTCGCCCGCTCACGGTGAGTTATTCGAATTTACTCCGGCGACGCCGAGATGCTCGTAAAAGCGAGCAGTAAACACCGCCGCCGACCGACGCGACGCGCGGCGCAGCTCAGCACGGCGTCGCTCGCCCCGCGCCTCGGGCACGCTGGCCCGAAAAGCAAAGCTCGTGCAGCGAGAATAATAGATTGATTGATTCATTCATTGTTTCTGGTTGATTCATTGTTTGATTCATTGATTGATTCATTGTTTCTGTCAACTACTGACGTCGTTAGTCCCGTAAGTGTAGTGCATGTTGTTTCCTCGAGAGGTAGCGGTGATCTTCCCCCACTGGATGGGAGATCCGGCGCCGACCTACCGTCGACTAGCGGGGTTTTCCCTAACCAGGAATCTCCCACCAGCGGGGCACAGCCCCAGCCGGGACAATTTCTTAGTCCCCGACCGGTCTCCCGGCATAAGTGGTAGTGAAGTGAATGTTAGTGTACGTGTGTGTGTAAGGGGGAGGATAGGATAAGGAACGGGAAGGAAAGATCGCGCGCTGTCCGTAGCCCGTTTGTTAGGATATTACTCCGGCATTCGCCTTGTGTTTATCGGAGAAACCACGGAAAATTACCAAAAAAGAGCAGCCGGCCGCTAGAGTTCTCCTCCAGACAGCGACTGAAGCGAGTAATACAGGATGTAAAACTTACTAGTAGCCTGCAGGAGCAACTACGCTGCTGAACAAAACCACTGAAATTGGGTTTACGGCAGCAATTGGGTAACACTGCAATAAATGAAATATTTTAACAAAAACAGTCGGTCCCTTCCTTGGAGCCTTGCTGTCACATGACGTCCACTGTGCGGTAAGCAGCGACACGCTGAGAATGAGGATTCCAGTGATACGCTCAGTATGAGAATGGGCAGAATAACTTTTTTGGTATTAATGAAGACTTTTGGTTCTCAGAAGTATTTCTTTCACCAACAGCAAATCCTCATTACAATTATTCTCAGTAAATTTTGAGGGTATCGTAAGTCTAAAACGCCAAATTTAAAAGTTTTGTCTTTAAAAACTGAATTCCAAAAGTCAGCTAAATAAAAACGCTTAAAAAGAAAAGGAAATAATTCACAGTGAATGCTTACCATCTTTAAAACACGTAGTCGACAATTACAAAATACACATTAGTACATTTCTAACTGTTATATTTTGTGAGATATAGATGGTATAAAATCAACGTACTATATCAAAACCACAATTTGAAAGTGGACCCTTCAGAAAATATCAACCTTCGTTCGTGAACGCAAAATATAAATTATACTGAAAAGGTCATTCGGATATCTTTTACTTTGATAGTGACCACAAACCTGAATAAATATGGAAGAATGGAAAAATACAATTCATGCAAGTTTTTATAATATGTTATTTTGCACATTTAAAAAATTCGTTGGCCGAACGCTTTACTGGACATCACAATAAAAGCTTTGCACTCCGTGTGTGCAATTTCGGCCCACTGAGTGGTGTTCCCGCGTCTGGACGCGCGGATTTCTCGCGTCCGCACCCGCGCGCGCACCTGTGTGTGTGTGAATGTGTGAGTGTGTGAGCGGTCGCCGCCGCCGCCGTCTCCGTGAAGTCGCGTCGTGGCGGTTTACACCGCGGACGTGTTTGGAAAGACGCCATCCGCACCCCACCGCGGGCCCGTCGTTTTAGAGGGTGGAGTTAGAGGCGGAGGAGGTATATGACGGGCAAGCGGTCGCGGCCAGTGCGAAGGCGTGAATGCGTCGGAATTGTGGGGGAAGTTACGCGCGCGCTGAATTGCGTTTCGGCCATTTGAGTGGGACGAGTCCAAAGTCCTGGTTTCATCAGTTATACCGGCTGAGGTGGCTGAGAGCATCAATTCATGTCTCTGCAGTGCCTCTGACCGGGAGGTCCTAGGGTTCGAGTCCCGACGGTGGCACGGTTTTCGACACTGGCTGGATAGCTGAGAGGAAGTCAGTCGCTGTTTGGAGGAGAATTCTAGCTAGTCTGATCGGAAGTCGCGGTTTCTACGATCAACACCAGGCGAATACCGGAACAGTACCCTAACAAGCGGCCCACGGACCGCGAGCTATATTTCTATCCTCACCTCTTACTTACACACCCTTACACTTACATGCACCACACTACATGACGGGAGACCAGTTGGGAGCTTAGAGCTTCTCCCGGGTGGGGCGGTGCCGCGCGTTTGGGAGATACCAGAATGTGGAAAACCTTGCAAGCCGACATATAAAAAGGCTAACGATCCTGTCATCCAGCGGGAGAACATCGCCACGTCCCATGCACTAAACAATCACTAAATTTGCGTATCTAATGACTATAGCATTTGACGCTCCCTAAACACGAAATAATAAATCAATTAAACAATTCATCAGTTGCGTCTTTATTCGGAATTAGTCTCATTGTTTAATTTGTATCTACGACTGGGGTGACACGTAGCCGAGTGTTCCATCTGTTGGTTCCCAGGCTGAAGCTCCAGTCGACCCATGTAAAATTAGTGAGGTAAGCGGGCGTATGAAGGGAACAGCATTTGTAGCGTGTTTTCTGACGGTTCTTCTGTTCCCCCTGGCTCTCATTTCACCACTGATCCAACATCATTTGAATAACGTAAATATCATTGTCACTGATCTATTCCAACAAGTAACTAATCCATTCCAGGTATGACCAGATGACTTAGATATTGGGATTTTTTATCAAATCGCGTGTACGTACTTCAACACACCTAATTTAACAAGTCAATTTAATAAACAATTGCATTATTTTTGGACTAAGATTACGCTCCCTAAAGAGAAAAAGCTTTTTCTCTTCTTCTAGTGCCTGGAATGTTTGCTGTGGGTTATTGGGAACACATATGTGATTTATTCCATGTAACGGGATATATACTAGATGGTCTTTGATTTTCACAATATATTTACAAGAAAATATCTTACGCGGGATTCTAACCAGCAACGAAGAGATGAACAATTACTGACGCATCCATCTACGTAATTTGAAGGGTCGTGCTTTTTTTCTAGTGGTTTAATGTGTCTGGGTTAAACTGGAATGTTCTCGTAAGATATAATTTTTTATCACATTGACTTAAAAATCATAAATTGAATGTCAGGATTATTGTAATTTTCATGCACATTTATTGAGTGACAAAAACAGTTTTATAGAACTCACGTCACCTGCTGAAAACCTGATTTCGATTCTTTGAAACGTTGTTCATTAATTATGTATCATTCAAGGTAACTTAAATTGCTCGTTTAGCTTCAAGAGCTCTGCGGTCGATTCAAAGCCTCGCACTTGCCAATCCGTCGATTTATGTGACGTTAATGTTTTTCTCCTTCTTTACGTCTTTGTCGCGACAATCCTGCAGGTGTTTCTGATTACGTGCTCCAACAACGGATATGACTTCCTTTCGTCCTGTGGCATACTTCCGCAATAAAACAAGCTTTAATGTGCTTTTCAATGTCTCACTCAAACTGCATGCAACAACCATGCGTGCATCGACTGTAATAGCTTGCCAATGTAATCCTTCTCTCGGTGCACACTCAAAGAAATTACATATAAATAAAATGTTCCAACGCGATTGTAAATAACGAGCAATACACCTATAAATGCGTTTTTATGATGACTCTTCACAGCTCTTGTGTCATGATACCTCTATGGGGAATGTACTCTCGGTAGGGCCCGGTGACATTTCCTGTACATGCAGCTCCTGCCAGTGTGAAGAACACGCTCCAATGATTCATCCTGCAAATACAATAGAAGGGACACATCAAGCTGCTGTCATCTTTGTAGTCAAAATATGTCGCCATGCGTGGCTGTGATTAAATATGACAACTTAAAAATGAAATAATCTTTATCTTCCTTGAACTTTGCACCCGAGACGTTACTCATCTTTATATGAGGTAGTGGGGAAAAGCGGAGGAGTAAGTGTGCGAGAGAGAGATCAAGAAAAAGTTGGGTGGAGACGAGCATCTTTTGTGACCAAAAGAACCTAAACAAGAGACAATCTGTTTATGTAGTCTTTTCGTAAGTGAAATATTCTTGTGTGAGACGAAAGAATAGCTTGCTGGGAATGGTGTATACTGTATTCAGACTGAGATGAAATTCTTTTTTATACTCGCTAGCAAACACCGAAAAGGGCGTGTTCTTGCACGAAATGAAAATAAAATAAAATAAATTCTTGTTTCCATATTTTAGAAAATGTTGCTACTCAAGTGTTTTATTTTCGCGTCATGAAAGAATATTTCAGGCGTGATGAAAAATAAAAATTAAAAAGCGTTAATGTTCGAGAATCAGAATTGCTTGTTGTATAAACAAAAATGTTAAAATTTTCTTTTAGTTTAATTTGACTATTTCCTTTTTATTTTCATGTATTTTTCATATTTTATAATAATAATAGTAATAAAAATTAGAACTGTTATTATTATTATTATTATTATTATTATTATTATTATTATTATTATTATTATTATTATTACTATATTATTTGTTTTACATTTTCATAAGGAGCTAACTTAATGTAGAAATCTTCTACAAAAGTGGATTTAATGTCTTCCTCGACTGTAACATGTTAAACTTTAAATAATACAATACTATTTTACAGCTTTTACAGCAATAGCAACTCTTTTTCTTATTCGATTTACCGGGTTACCGATTTTCATTCGCTTTAAAATTGTTGAAAACTTTCTTCATTCAGCTCCAACAGAGGAGTTTTTCAGTTAGTGTTCAATATTCGTTCGCCTGTTGAATTCCATTCCGGGAAGAACTTCTAGAAGGGGACAGAAAAATGTGTAGGGGCTATCGCCGTATCGAATCTCGACCATCCATCTCCATCTCGACGCCAGATTACGGCAGCTGATCGGAGATAGGATGTGGAGATACGCTGACGTGCGGTTGTCTCGATCGGGAGAATCGTCGACGGACATACGAAAATTAATTTTTTGACACTTCAAACGGTGCTTATCGAACGCGCTTGCTGACAGCTTCCTAAAGCCAGAAGATTCCAAGAGTTTGATTTGTCGCTTGCGCAAGAGCAGATAAGGCCGGCGAGCTCGGTCTGTTATCGGTCACAGGTTTCGCAGGTAAGGATTATTTTCAGATCTATTCTCGAGTGTCGGGATTCCTTGGAAATAAGACAAATCGCATATTGGAATGTCAACATACGCAAGATGAATTGCTAGTAAGGTTCACTTCTGTTTGCGTGTAATGGATTTGAAAAGAAGTTGTTGCTGTATTTTTGCTGAGAATCGCAGTTTATCGAAAAAGATGTTGATAAAAGTGTTATCTATTTAACTCACAATATAAATTAGATTTGTGCGTAATATTTTCTGCGAATTGTTTTGACGTAGTAAATGAACAACTCTGATTCAAAATCTAATATACTTTTACAGTACAAAACTTGTCCTTCTTTGAGTTACTACGTTTATTTCAAATGGTGAGCTCAACAGTTCTTGGTAGTTGCTGTTAATAAAAGACAAAAATATCAAATGCTGGAATAAGTTCTTATTCATTCTAGTTACGAACATGAATCCATTTAGACACAATCACCATACAACGAATAAAATGAATGCATCTGTACGCATATCCTCGCTGAGTCATACATATAGACGCACACGTGCAATCCTAGATATGTTTAGAAACACACAAAAACATACTCGCAGGTAGGCACTAACACGCACACGACTATGCATATGCGCAAAACATACTCACAAATACATTATCATTCATGTACATCTATACGTGCTCACACAAATGCACACAAATACTCTTGTCAACACATAAATGCACGACTGCACCCAAAACCACTTTTCCCACATCCACGCTCGTGCGGGCATAGACGTACACATACGCACATACTCACAAAATAAGTACATACAGCTAAATACGCGCGTGCACTCAGAAATCCTCAATCATACAAATACGCGCATATGCACAAATAGAAGCGTTCTTACAAATATGCCTATACACACAAATAAGTGCATGCATACAAATAAGCACATTCACATAAATATGCGTACATACACAAATAAGAACGTAGTACTAAAATATATGTGCATCCATACAAACATGCGCGTACACACAAATAAGCGCATCCACTCAAATATTCACATGCATATACACAAATACGCACGTACACGTTCTCACAAGCACGTGTATCCACACAAACCTGCGCATACACACAAATAACTGCGCGAACAGAAAGACGATCACGCACCAAAAAACGATCACACAAATAGGCGCATTCACCCCCCCCCACACACACACACACCGACACACACCGACACACACCGACACACACCGACATGCACACACCGACACACACACACACCGACACACACACACCGCGCATTCACACCCCCACACACACCACACACACACACCGACACACACCGACACACACCGACACACACCGACATGCACACACCGACACACACACACACCGACACACACACACCGACACACACACACACACACACACACACACGACACACACCGACACACACACACACACACGACACACACACACACACACACACACACCGACACACACACACACACACACACACCGACACACACACACACCGACACACACACACCGACACACACACACACACACACACACACACACACACACACACACAGACTGCCGTCTTCCCTCGTCGCGCGAAGGGTGGCGACGTGCGGCGACGCGTGCTATCTAGCGGCCATCGGCACGTCGCGTCGCTCCGTGGCGGCGGTGGCGGTGGCGGTGGCGGCTGCAGCAGCGCCGGTGGTGGCGGTGGTGGCAACGGGGGCGGCGGCGGCGGCGGTGGCGGCGGCAGCGGTGGCGGTGGCAGCAGCGCCGGCGGTGGCAGTGGCGGTGGTGGCGGTCGAGGACCTCGCGGCGGCGGCGGCCGTGGCGGTGCGGAGCGCGCGGCGCGACGGCGGTCTGCCGGCCGCCTCCATTACTCAAGCGTGACACCGAATTTGTCAACGTTGCGGCGGGCGCGCGGCCGCGAGCCCGCGAGTGTAATTAATACCGTTTACCGCGACTGGGGCGGCGCTGTGGCTACGCGCGCCTCCGCGGGGGTGGTAGCGGCGCCGGTGCGATGTGCGAGTGATTGCGATGAAGGCAGTGGTACCACTGCGGCTGTGTATTTTGAAGATTTCATAAGCGGACGTAATGATTGCGACTGTGGTACATGTCGCGAATTTAATGTTGTTTGAGTACAGATTTCAAAGGGGTAATAATTAAAATTGCCAAATTTACATTTATATTTATTTGAACTGCAACTGGGTATGACCCAGTGACAGTTAATTATCCGTAATTACAATAATAATAATAATAATAATAATAATAATAATAATAATAATAATAATAATAATAAAGAGTGCAGTACAAGACGAGTATGCAATAATAATACTATAATTAATATTAAGTATTCTAAAAATTATTTCAACTCTATCATGATATATTAGTTACTTATTTATCATCTATTACTTTCCAGCTTGTTCTAACTTATTTCTAAAACTTCAGACTCTTAGAGGAAAGGCTTTGAAAGTTGCGGGTAAATTGTTTCCATCTCGAATTGCTCTGTTACAAAAGGAAAATTGCCTAAGACTTTTTTTTTTCTTCAATTGGTTCCTTTAATTTTTGGGTAATATGTGAGTGTTAATAAAGTTTACGTCATTATTATGTCATTTTTTACACATCTAACCTTACACACGAATTTGATGTCGGAGTACAAATTTCAAAGGGGTGATAATTAAAAATATCAAAATCATGGGTAAGATATGAGTCCAAGAATTATTTGGATGCTAGGTGTTCTTGGTAGCTCATTGGTAAGAGCAACTGGTAGATCACTGGTAGATCTGGATCAGGGTAAGAGCAACTGGTAGATCAGGAATCAATTGCCGGTGCTCAGGAACAACTAGATATACGTATCTGTCGCCTCTGAAAATGGTAACAATTTAAGGAAGTAAGAAAAAATAATTATTGAACAAAGCAAAACCTGAGATAACCTTCCGAACTATTATTTTTTATATCACCCATTGATTCACCGAAATGCGCAGATTCTTGGTTGTAGCAATTTTTGACTTACATTCCTATTTTATTATTATTATTATTATTATTATTATTATTATTATTATTACTATTACTATTACTATTATTATTATTATTATTATTATCATTATTACAAAAAACTCCCATTAAGGGCAAAGGTCTTCTGGGAGACGTGTACCTTATTATCCAATAATTCACAGGTTGGCTCATCTTTACATCTAAATGATTACCCACCTTTACACAAAGCACGTACCAGTGCCTCCTCTTAGAGCTCCCTAATCGTGGGAGCGCGCGCATCAAGCGATCTCCCGGGAGCCGCGCGAGGGCGATGGCGGAGGGCGCGGCGCGGCGCGTGGCGTCGCTGCCTGGCGCCGCCAATGAGCGCGCCGGCGTCGCCCGCTGCGGCGCGCGGGGGCGGCCGCGGCCGAGGCGCTAGCACGCACGCGCGGACCCCGCTGGACCCACGACGCACGCCCCGCCGCGCGCCTCTCTTGAACGCGCCCTCGCCGCCCCTTGGGAGGCGAAGAATCGGAACGGCAACGGAAGAATTTCTGGTTCTGAGTAGAGCTGATTGCGAATAAAGAAGGGGTTAATTTGGAAATAAATGAGGTTCCAGCGGCAACTTTTCTTTAAAAAAAATATTTCTGATTTATGTTTATTGTTTAATAAATAAAATATTACGGGAATGGCATTTTTTGGGAGAGATAAGTAGAGAAGTGAACAATTTAATAGATTTTCGGGCTTTACAATTTGCGGTGCTTCGTTTTGTTATTGCTCTTCTTTTTCTCTGTCTTCTTCTTTCTTCTTCTTCTTCTTCTTCTTCTCATTATTATTATTATTATTATTATTTTTCTTATCCTGTCTTGGATAATTAATTTTGTTTAGGTTAACTTCTATCTGGCATTTTGTTAATGTCGCGTTTCCCGTTTATTGGTTCGCTCTTGAAATTTGGTTTTGTTGATTTTAATTTCTTAATTGAAACAAATTTTTTCACTGGAAAAAATAAACTTAATCAAATTTTTTCTGAAATAAAATGGCAAAATAATACTTTTTCAGGTGTATTACGCTACACGCATGCAACATATTTAACTCATTTTCGTGCATTATTAAATATGTCAATTACAAATCTTGCATGGTTTGCATATGTACTGCCATGGCATTATATTGATTGAAAACCCTGATATAATACTTGCCAAAGAAAAGTACTATTATATTTTCAATTGTCGAAACGCTTTATTAGGTATTTCGCATTTTTATCAAATAAAACCTAGTTAACTCTCATTACGCCCGAAGTTCAAAATTATTTACTTTCATAACAGACACAAGTATATGTTTCCTAGTCACAAAGGCTAGATCAGAAAGATAAACAACATGTCGTCGAGTCTCAAAGGTGTAAGTCCTACTGTCCCGGATCTGACGTCACTATGCATACAAGAGCACACCTTTTCTTCTCGGCAGGCGGCGCTCCGACGAAGAGATCTGCAACCCCGGACATGGAATGCTGATTTGTAGCGCTGGAGTAGGCAGAAGGCGTTCCAATGTTAATGTGGAAGACGAGAAACTTGCTGAAAAATGTGTGTTGTGTTAGACACTCTCCGCGTTTTGTGGCACGTCCGGAGGCAACGGCCTTTTTGAGTTACAGCATCTGAAACACTTGCGCTATACTGAAATACGCCCTAGCTAGAAAGTATGTGAAGGTACTGCGTGAAGTTTGTGCTAATCATTGTACGCTGGTAATTTCACTCAGTGACTCCGTATTCGTAATGCACGTGTGCAGGAAATCCGGGTAACTAGAATAATGTATTTAACTTCGCCAATTTATAGTAAAAGTTCATGGTCCATTATGCCAGAAGTTCTCGAGTCACTGTTCAAACAAAACATTACAGCTACCAGGCATTAAACAAAAATTAAGGATGAGAGTCACTAGACGTTGTAGAAAAGGTACTTTGCATCATTAGCTGCAAACCAGCTAAATAAATTATCGTTTGTTTCCACATGCCCAACTCTTCTACGCTCTTTTTTCACTCTTCTTTTTCCTTTCTGGCCTGTCTTCTTCCATCTTTCCTTACATAATTTTGTCCATTATTCTTTTTTCTATACGACATGTATAACAGAGGCCTACTTATTATATTTCTTTCTTTCTCGTTTTCATAAGTTCCTTGTATTACTCCATCATTCTTCTTTCATTTCCTATACCCATGTTCGTAAATTTACAAATACATTTATTTTAGACCCTTTTCAAAATAAAATGTGTTTTCTTTTCTCACATGTCTCTATCCCTCACTTCATCTCTTTTATCGTGAGTGTTTTTTATTATAAGTGTGTTTTTTGCATTCCTTCTTCCTCTTCCATTTTCCCCTTCGCAACGAAACTTCTTCTATCGTCTTTGTGGTCGGGCCCTGTGCCGCGAGCAGCCTGGTCGGGGGCGGCACGCCGCACACGTAGCCGGGAAGTCCACACGTGGCTGGAGGTCCAATGACTGGTAACGTATTACGCCCGGAGGGTTCTACACTTAACTCCTCCATCCGCCTCCCTTCGCCGCCACTTCCAGAGACTCCGCTAGATCCTCTACCGCCGCCTCCGTCTCTGCTACCGTGACGCGGATGCCTCCTTACTCCTTACGCTCGCTTACGGTTTGGGCCACCCACTGCCCTTTACATCATGCTCAGTTTTCATCTGTCGTCTCATCCTGACTCCTCTGCCATCTCAAAGCTTCGTCCCCCAGAAAGTGTATCTGCTATCTGCTATCGGCACCCAACCTCCACCATCCTTACCATTGCCACCATCCTTAGTGTATCTGCTATCTGCTATCGGCCACCATTATCCACCAATTACCATTGCCACCCACTACCACCACCATTACAACCTCCCCCACACTTATCACCATTACCACTTTTATCGCCGCTGCCACCATCACAACTTTTACCATCACCACCACCACCACCACCACCACCACCAACAACAACAACAACAACAACAACAACAACAACGAAAGCTCCCTCCCCCACTCCCACGTTCACTTCATCTACTTCCTCCCTCTTCACCTCTGTCCCATTCACTATCTTCACCACCACCTTATTCTGCGCTTCACCTCCTTATTCTTCCCCTCATTAGTCTTCCTCTTGCACTACAGCCCCCTTCAAATCATCGTCACTCTTCCTACACCCTCCTCCATCTCTTGCTTATTCTCCCCTCCACCACCACTTCCTCTTCCATCTCTGCCTCCATCTGAAGTATTGCCGTCGCCCTGACTAATTCCCCGCCCCAAGGCGCCGATGGCTCCGATAGCGCGGCGTGGATTTGCATACTTCAGCCGATCGCCGCCCACCCGGGTCGAGATCGCCTGGTTGTTCCTCTTCTCAGTCGCCTCCAATGACGCTCCTTCTCCTCGACTCTCGGATGTCACTTCTGTTCTATGCCTCGAATGAAATTAGAAGTTGGGTGACATTTCCTGGCGATACGGTGATGCCAGAGTTATAACATAACGTCGTTGATAATGGACAACCTCCTTTATGATGGAATTGGCAATTTTTACATTTTGGATTCAGAATTAACTTGATCCCTAGTTTGGTAAAGAAATCTAGAAATTGTGGTCTTAAAATAAAAAATAAAATCCTCCTATGTGAGCTTTACAATTTAGTGATGATAGAATATCTCGTATGTGGTAAGAGCCAAATGGGAGGTTTTCGTAAAGTGCTTTAAGAAAATTATTACATTAATTAAATATTTAATACCATTATATACAAAGTGTAGAATCTCTAAACTTAGCCAACTGTGCATTATTAACATAAAAAAGTATTTTTTCTTCCTCGTATAAAAGTTTGTTGTTTTTTTATATAGGAGGTTGTCTATCACCGATAAGCAACAACGAATCAAAAGCTTCGGAATTTGCACTGTTCTCATCTCGTAGGACAAATGAATTGGACGTCCGAAATCTTGTAGTTAATCAGGTTAGCGTCGTAACGAGTATCGAGTGTGAAGATAATTGTGTTAGGTTTACATGAGTGGTTGCTATTTGCTTTATTGTTCTTTTTAATGGTATATCGAAAGAGAGAGACTGGATTGTAAGGTGGTAAAATGCACGGAATGCGGCAATGCTTTCCTCTCCATCTCCAACGATTAACCACCTAATTTTATGTCGACGTTGTCACTTGCAAACTATTTTGTAGGCTATCGAGACAGAGTACAATACTCTATCCCTCTTGGTATTGTAAAGTAGTAGGCGTTCCCCGTTCATTACATTGTTTATTGATTTCTACGCCACATTCTCTACATCATTGTTTCCAGTCATATGATGTACCTCCTAACCCGTTGACTAAGAGTTTTCGTCTTTCGTTTCGAGAACTCTGTTCTCGGTGCATCAACTGCACATAATTTTCATATCCTCACCACACGTCTTCGCTTACAATGAACTCTAGGATCTGTACTTCTCTTATCTCTTACTTGCGACTAGGTAATGTTTCAAATGTATTGCCGTCACAGCTGTCGCACAAATTCTATTGAAGTTCATTACCTTTCTCCTTTTCATTCAGTTAAACGAACAATAGGCATCTAGTATCACTCATAGTTTATTACTCAATAAAATTAACTTTTCTCTTTTTTGACGCACACTGAAAACTTTCGAACAACTATCAACTGTCTTTCTCGCTCTTAGACAATAGTTTACCGCTACATTATCAACATTACGACTGAGTTTCTAACAATTTTTAAAATTATTGGAGTGTGCAAACTGATGATGATGTCATGCTATTTATTCAAATTCATTTTTTGTTTAAAATTATTATTATTATTATTATTATTATTATTATTATTATTATTATTATTATTATTATTATTATTATTATTATTTTCTGTTGTAAGAATGGAACGATACGATAGGGAACAGTAAAGGAAATTGCATGTTGCGAAGGTAATCAAAGGGAAAATATCGCTAATATTTTCTGTATTATTGCTCTTTGCTACTTCACCATCCTTGATATTTTTAATATGAAGCATTAACAATCGAAAATGAATATTCTGACAATCATGAGAAATGGACAATACGTGAACACAATCGTGCACTCGTCATCGTACTATCGACATCTCTTATTCCTAAAATTTGGAGAGAGGTCGATTATACAATTAGTGGTGGCAACTAAAATGCACATTGGTCCTCAGGATTGGACTTGGCAAAAAAGGAAGATCTCTACATCTATCCGCCAGTTCGGAAATATCTTTGTACAATTCCTTTCCCTCACACAATTGACCTTTTGGCTGATGAAGGGCAGCAAAACATTTTCTACTTCTGTATACAGATTCACAGTCCAAATTCTGTAAACAAATAGTTATTATTATTATTATTATTATTAATAATAATAATAATAATAATAATAATAATAATAATAATAATAATAATAATAATATAATGTTACACTTAAAGTACCTTCGGTAAAAAGTGAAATTAAAAGAAAACCAATGAATGTACTTGAAAAAATTCGTTCCTGTGGTCCACCCATGCAGAGACGCACGTGCATCGTGCTGTTTCGCACCACCTGGCCCGCTCCGGGCTCGGCGCCCGGCCGCACCGCCCGAGGGCCCGCCGCCGCGCTGCTACGCCCGGCGCGCGCCCCCGTCGCTGCGAGGTAATTTGTAGGCGGCCTTTTCGCAGCTACACGCGCGCCGCGCCGCCTGCGAAGCCACCGCTTCGACCAACGTCTGCCCAGCGCACCGCCCCTGCCAACTCCACAGAACCCTGCTTCTACCATCAAATTCCTAGCACACTGCTCCTACCAGAAACTCTCCAGCACATCGTATCTACCATCAACGCCCCGGTACACTACATTTACTACCGACTCTCAGACACACCGCCTCTACCACCAACTCCCGAGGACATGGCTTCTACCACCGAATGCCCGGCTCACTGCCTCTATCACCAATTCCCCAGAACCTCTACCCTTAACTCCCCGGCACATCTCTTCTACCATCGTCTCCCTAGCATCGCATATCCCACCAACTCCCTGGCACGCCGCTCCTACTAACGACTCCCTAGCACACCGCCTCTTCCACTACCTCCTCAGCTCACCGCTTCTACCACCATCTCTCCGGCGTTCCGCCTTTATCACCAGCTACTCAGCACACCCCCTCTTCCACCAACTACCCCGCCTACCACCTACAGCACCAATTCCCAAGAACACTGCCTCTACCACCAATTCCCAGCAGACCGCATCTACCTCCAACTCCCCAGCACACCACCTACACCACCAATACCCAGCACACAGCCGTCTCCGCCTCTGTTAGAATTAATTCCGTCACCCGCGCCCAAGGCACCACTACCTTTTCTGTCTCCGCCCCTGACACGGCCAGCAATCACAGCTCCTTCCACTCCATCTCCTTATAACCTTTTCAACCATCTCCACCAACATTTCCTTGATTCTACCTCTCCCGACACCACCTCTTTAATTGCCACTTTCTCCTTCATCTTCATCATGTCCTGCACTATCCCCTCGTGCATCATTACCCCCTCAAAATTTCTTCACTCATTACCGCCTCCTCTTTCATTACCTCCTCTACTGCCACCACCTCCTCTACTGCCACCACCTCCTCTATCGACACTTCATCCATCATCACATTTTCCATCATCTCTTCACTTACCATTGCATCCTTTACCACCATCTTGTTTATCAGCGCCATCATTATCACCAACCAACACAAAATTTGCGACAAGCCATGTTCCACACAGTCACAATCGGTTATCAACTTCAATCTGCACCCCTCCAGTACCTACCACGATCATCACTTACTAATGCAGTGCTATAACTACTGTCGTTCCCATAGTAAACGTTGGGGATAATTTGTCGCCAAGTCGTTACTTTCTTCTGCTGTCTCTTTCTATCGTCGTTTGTCTCCTTCTCCACCAGCAACAAGAAACTGTTGTATTTCATCCTTCCATGTATCATTTTCCTCTTAGCTCCCCTCGCTAGGAGCAGCAAGTTCATTGCTATTATTAGCACAATTTTTGTCATCAATGCGAATGTGCATCCACTGTATTATCTCTTCCTTCTCCTCTTCGTCCTCATCCTACCCCTTCAACCCTTCTTCTTCCTTCTCTTTCTTAAGAATTGCCTTTAACCTCCTTTGCCTTGTCTTCTAGAATTAACAGACTCCACCATTCCCATTCGATGGTTTTCTGGCTAGTTTGAACTGTTTGAACTGTCTGGCTAGTTTGAACACCTCAACTCCGTCACCACCTTCGCATCCGCCAAGCCACTTCTGTCCCCATCTCCTTCTCCTATCGACCTCCCTCCTCTCTGGGACCGTGCCACCCTGCCCATATACGGAATGTTAACTGTAATATACAACTACAGCCACCGAGTAATGGACCATTAACATCAATGTTCATCTCGAAGGGAGCTATATATCCTCCAAATACTTAATTTCGTGAAACGTTTAAATGCCTGAATAAGATTCTTTACGTTCCTAATGAGCTTTGGAATGTGTTGAAAAATACGCCTATTACTCTAATAGTTCCGTCCGTCGTACTTGCATACTCGTAAAAATTCCTGGTGGTTTGCACATGAGAAAGTGATCATTTCTCTCCGCCCCGAAGAATAATCATCTCCATAAAATCGGGAACAAAACTGGAAACCACATTAAAAAGGTTGGAATTGCCGACGAAGCTCGCCAGCTCGGCCGAGGTCGCCCGGGCAACCGACGGCTTGTGACAGTGGAGGCGGTGACTCTGGAAATGGAGTTTGTGACGGCGCGGCGACGGAGGTGGA
The DNA here is from genome assembly GCA_011170035.1 of Teleogryllus occipitalis. Classification (NCBI taxonomy): domain Eukaryota; kingdom Metazoa; phylum Arthropoda; class Insecta; order Orthoptera; family Gryllidae; genus Teleogryllus; species Teleogryllus occipitalis. The sequence goes on along the minus strand of BLKR01000008.1, from coordinate 1,088,377 downwards.
ACAGTCGTGAAGGCGACGACTTTGCTGTTGAGGTCGCTATAGTTGAAGATGTTGCTGCAAGCGGCGCAACGTTGGTGTAGGTAAAGATACTTTGGGGAGCTGGGAAGTGGTGATGACGGGGAAGATGAAGCCAAGATGATACATTAGAGGTGATAAAATATATTTCTATACAGTATTGTCAGTGGAAAATATTTTAAACTAAAATACGAGTATTATATAGGGAAATATATTTTAAAACAAGGGAAAATAAAAAGAGTCAAATGGAAGATGAAGTAAATTCGGATTCAATAATTCTAACTGAGAAACCTTTCGAATGATGTGCGTCATGTTTATTGCTCTGATGTTAGTCCATTTGCATATCCATTTCCATGTGCATTTGCATTGTTTTATTATTCGTAATCTTACGGGTGTCTCAAACAGATTTTTTCCATGTACAGGGTTATAGCTGCAGATTTTGACCTCTGCTCGAAGCTGATACAATAATTCTGAGTGCTGAATGTGCATCAGATACAAGTAAACATTTAACGAGTTTATCTCAAGACCGTATCATTCATGTTGGCATAGGGCCATACAGTGATTAACCCCAATCAAATACCTCCCCCAAAACGCATACCTTTTGTCTACTGACTTTTGCATATGGGTCGAAATCTGATGTTTTTAATGTTAATTGCAAACAAATTAAGTGGAACACCGAGTCTTGAATGTATTTTTGTAAACAAGTACGAATTCAAAGTTTTGTTGAGTTATTATTAATAAATTCCTTATTTTAAAAACAGATGCCGATAACTTCATTTATACACTCATATGAATAGTTTCGAGACCTCAAAAAACAACATTATTGTGTGATATTCTAATTGGGCAATACTTCCATTCATATTTTCAATTTTAATTACATCCCCGTACTACCTATTCCTTTTCATAGTCGTTCTGTCCGCGCAATTTAAAACGTCGCAATTCCGCGTTTAACATGTATTATTGCCGGTTCGGCCAGCCCACCCTGCGCGTCGCGCATTTCCGCAATTTAAAACGCGGCCCGCGGTCGGCGGCGTGGCGCGGCGCGGCGCGGCGCGGCGGGGGCGGGGCGTTATAAAAGAGCGCCATTAGGGGCGCTTCAACACGTGGGTGGCGCGCGGGGCCGATCAGTGCAGCGCGCGCTCGTTTGTCGCTTGTCTACGCGCGGGGGCGCAGGTCACCTGCTCGGAGCGCGCGCGCTCTCGTGTGTGTGTGTGTGTGTGTGTGTGTGTGTGTGTGTGTGTGTGTGTGTGTGTGTGTGTGTGTGTGTGTGTGTGTGTGTGTTGAAAGGCTCTGCGGAGGACGCGGCCGCTGAGAGAATGGGATTAGGGAAATGCGGGGAATTTGGGTGATTTAATTGGCGATCGTGGGTGGGTTGCAGGTTTGTGCTTTTGTGGCGGAGTGGAGGTTTGTTTTAGACGTTTTGTATTATGGATTATCAGGAATGTACGTATGTTATTGTTAATTTGGGGGTGTTCTGATACGAGTCGTTTGATCTACAAGACGGAGACTGTTTGTTGATGTAAATTGTACGTACGACGATAAATACACTACTAACAGGGCAGAAAAATTATGGATGTTTAGATCGTATATCATTAAGTCTGAGAATTGAGAAGCAAAACATATTTTTGTTTTAATGTTTTAAACTTTTCTTCATGAGTTTAAGTGTAATTTACAAAAAAATCTTGTCGCAGTGAAAAGTGCAGGTATAATTTGTGAAGCTTAAAGAAATATAGATAATTGTATGCAGATTGCAACTAACTCCATGTTGTATCATGGGAATATCCCATACTGTTGGGAACAGACTGCGCCGCGGGGTTTGGGAGCAAATTCGACATGACATGATCAAATGATCGATGTAAGTTGCCCGCTAAATCCGGCGGAATAGCGGGCTCCGTTATTACTTTGAGTTCGAATTGATCCATTCGCAGGGGCTAAAAAATGCAGTCGATTACTGCAGCTAAACTTCCATTTATTTGCGGTAGCACTTGACGTAAGTCAGCTGTTACGGTGTCATCCAATCGTGAGCGTGAACGTCATTACAGTGACATCACTATGGCGACGTTCAAGCTCCCGATTGGATGACACCGTTACACCTGATTAAACATTCATGTACCATTCCATATAAATCGAAGTATATACTGCGGTGTTCACAGAGCTGCGTTTGAAGGATATCAGCTGTTACTGTGTCATCCAATCGGAAGGCTGAACGCCACCATTATGACGTCACTGTAGTCCCGATTGGGCAACAATGTAACAGCTGATCAAATGTCAGCGGCGGCAAAGTAAAAACCGCAGTAGAGTATGCTAAGGCGTGCCGAAACGCCCTGTTCACAACTCCGTCTTCAATCTGGCGGCAGCCGGCAGCCGTGAGCTGCTGCGTGCCGAGTTCCTCTGAGTGACGAGCGCGGCGGCGGCGGCGGCGGCGGCCGTGCGGCGTGGAAGGCTGGAGGCCGGCGGTGGGGCCTCGCGCTGTCGGCACCCGACGCGGGACGCAGCGACGACGCGGTGCCCGGCGCGGCGCGGCGGCGTGGCCCAGCCCGACCCGGGTGCGAAGAGCACGCCGCCCGCCCGCCCGGCGCACGAGATGCGGAGAGATACGGCGGACCGTGACCCGCTTGGCGCGGGCTTGGCCACGGCGGCGGGCGGCGGGGGCCGAGACGGTGAAGGCGATGGTGGCGGTGGTGGAGACGACGTCGGGGGTGGAGATGGAGATTGAGGTGGAACTGGCGGAGGAAGTGGTGGCGAAGGCGGAGGTGGAGGCGAAGGCGATGACGAACACGAAGGGGAATGTGATGGCGAAGATGGAGACGGAGGCAAAGGCGAAGATACAAGCGGAAATTGAGACTAAGGCAAAGGGGAAGGTGGTGGCGAGAGGGGATATGAAAGCAAAGGCGAAAGCGAAGTCGGCGGCGGAGGAGAAGATAGACGCGGAGACGGAGGCGAAGGCGAAGGTGGAAGCATAGGCGAATGCGAAAGTGGAAACGAAGAAGACGAAGATGGCGGATATGGAGACGAAGACGGATGCGAAGGCGGAGGCTAAGATGAAGACAGAGCCGAAGAAGGCGGAGGTGGGGATAAAGACGAACGCGGAGGCTAAGGTTAAGGGGAAGTTGGAAGTGGAGGCGGAGACGCCGGTAGAGGCGGCGGCGATGGAGAAGGGGAGGCGTGGTTGGCGATGGCGGTCGAGACGGAGGCGAAAGAGGCATCGGCGGAGGCGGACGCTCGCTTGAGCGCTCGCGGTACATGAAAGAGTGGAGAAAAGCGAGGAACCTATCACGCCACCCGATCTGGTTCGCCACCTCGCCACCTCCTCCGCCCTCGATCGCCGGGGCACAGTGGCTGGCAAGGAGGGTAATTGGACAGACTTTGTTAACGCTCGATGGCGATTTGGACGTTTAGTCTTTCGTACCTCAAGAGAGCTATGAGTAATGTGAAGTTGTGAAAAGGTAAAAAAATAAATTTTGGATTCTTCACTTATGAAATTATTTATTCTAATGGGAAATGTTTTTTAATATTAAAGATGTGAAAAATATATTACTCACATGCTTATTTGCACACAGTTAAATCAATAGTTAGAAATGAACTTCAGTTATCGAGTAAGCCATCCTATTAATCGTTCAGTGAAATTTTAACTGTCCTTTCAATTACGTCGATAATCAATTAAAATAATGATTGAGAAGTAGTTTCTGCTGCACTTGGGTACTTAACACGTTCAGTAATTCAAGGTGCACAGGCACTGAGAGAAGCGTGAAAGCCTTTGCTCTGAAAACAAGAACGTAACAGAATTAGAAAACCATTTTCTTGGGCCCGCAATGAAATGAATTTCGGCCACTGCCCGGCGATTCGCTTCCTCCCCGGCCATCACTCCCCACCCCCACCCCCACCCCCGCCGCCTGACGGATCTCGCGCCGCCCGTTCGCGAGAGTTGCCGATGGAATTTCTCAACGCGAGCGTTTCTGGAGCGGCACGAGACGAGATGAGCTCCGTGCCCCCACCTCCAACCCCTCCCTCTCAATCCCCCCCTTCCTCAAACTCTTCTCTCGGGGCCGGATCGAGACGTTGAAGGGACGTACCCGATGAGACAGAAGAAAATCATAAAATTAAAGCAAACAAATGTGCGACGAGTAAATGTACAGTACCTGAAATGTCGAGACAATATAATTTCAAGGACGTTTATCTTCTTAATCGTCGCTGCATTATTGGATCATTAAGCAGAGCAACTCGATTTACTAGGATATTTTCATTCTCAGTCGTTTACTCCTGAAGATATAGCTCTCTCCGCATGAGAGCCAAAAATATGGCTACCCTCCGTTTGTACTAGGGGCCACATGATAGAGGTAATCGTCACGAAGTCGTTTAATCGCCAACCGAGGTTTCATAAGTTTTACACATTTCAGAATTTTGCTTACGGACGGCTGTTGGACGTAATTTGTGCTTGACCTTATTTCACATGCAACACATCTGCGGCATAGATTAACCGGTATTAATTCCTATCTGAAGGAAGTCGTTCAAAGGATTTATTCAAAAATTCAAGACCCACTCAGAGCCTGTGAATTCGAATATAACAGTCTGGCACAGAGTCACTCCATTGAAGCAGTATTGCTTTTATTTATTTACTTATTTATCTATTTATTTTCTCTTTTGATGTTGATTTCGTTATCCAAACTTTCAGTCCTCTCGGTAACCAAGGGAGGTTATGGAAACACCCCATATTTGTGTATTTTATTTCATTGCATTTCCAGATTGTTGAATGCTTTAAAATTCAGGTTATTTGTCATTTTTACCTCGTGAATAATATTAAGTATGCCGAAGTGATATGAAAAATGTTATATTGTAATATATTTCTAGTTCATTTCACCTGGAAATAATATTTTGGTGAGGCAATTGAATTACCCCGCATTGATAGTACTAAGTTAACAAAAACCCTTGGTAGTAGCAGGGTCAACCCAGCCTTTCTCGCGATCGCTGAATAAAGAAAAGGAGCCAGGTCACTGGATGTAGGTCGGTAGAAGCGCTGCGCGTGGAAACTGCTTCGATTCCGTCAAGCTCGTTAGTGTCAGGAGTAGTAAAAGTCTAGAAGAAAACGTTCGACTTGGTAGTAGTCACTGTTGCTACTTGATGAAGACTACTGAACTGTGAGTTCTTCGGATGTAACTCTGTCCGAGTATAGAACACATGATTGCCGAGATGTGAGGAACAATAAAAAGCTTTAGTCAATCTAATTTATTTACATAGTTTTTAGTTTTCGTTTCCGAACGATGTATTTGAAGAATTAATGATTCCTATTCCTGCCTTCGTGCATCCCCTACGACCTGGATAGATTATGGTGAAAATTATTTAAGAATTTTTGAACTTATTCTTTCTTACATTGACCATCTGAAACACAACCTATGATTGCGGTATCTTCTGAAAAAAATTCTGAGGAGTGTGGTCCCACATTATAACATTTGCACTACCACCCAAGTAGACTAGCGAACCGGAAAGCTTATAATTCAGAATCACTTGAACAGGCTATCACAGCTACACAAAAACAGGAGAGTTAAGAACCAACATCTTTTCGAACTTCACCACTTCTTATTTAACAGCTTCGAATGGATCTTTTGTACGTGACTTAGTTACAAACGAACCGGGCGACAACAGGTTGAATGCAGTTTGCAACTGAACATAACAGGGTCGTAAGCTGTTTTTATTGGCCTACCGCATACCAACCACAAACGGAAAACGTCTGAGAATGTCATGACCTTGGATATGTACACTTATTGACGAGTTCTTCGACCTGCACGCTAGCTAAATGCATGCGAAACGTCTATTTCCGTCACTTCATCCATCGAATTGACACAATATAAATTGCGAAATAATTTCGTTATTAGACGTTAAGAACCTTTAGGTATCTCCATCAGGTCTCTCCACCAGTGGAGAACGGCCCCAGCCGAAGCAGCCCCTAAGCTCCCGACATAGTGTAGTGTAGTGCATGTTTCTGTGTGTGTGCGCACGCGCGCGTGTAAGGGGAGAGGGTAGCACATGCAAGAGGAAGCAAAGATCGTGCCCTCTGTGACCCGTTTGTTAGGGTACTGCTCTGGTATTCGCCTACTATAGACCGTAGAAACCACAGAAAACTACCGATCAGAGCACCTGACCGCTCGCAGGCGACCGACTTCTCATCCAGGCACGGGCTAAATTCGACATACTAGCTATCTGGATAGAGTCAAAAATCCGCCACCATCGATACCCTAGGTGAGATTCGCTGCAGAAACAATAATAATGAGCTTACTTATCCGGTTATTATAGGATTTCTTTATTTCCCACCGATTGCATTTCTACCCAGGCTCATCAGCGAGGCGTAAGTACGTCGTGCGCGGTCCGCATGCAACCGCGCGAGGCGGGGAGGGTACTGGAATGACGCGTGGCGGTGTCGCGTATGGTGGAGAGGTGGGCGCGGGAACCCGTTCCCGCGGCACTAAATCCGCGCGGAATCTGCTGCGGCTCGCGCGCGTGGGAGGCCAAGCGCCAGGGTGGTCGCCGTGAGCAACGCGCGAACTACGACCCTGCGGATAAAAATCAATTTCGAAAACTCTCTCGTTTTCATGCTGGTCATGTGCATTATCGCTTTCGCGTCGATTTGGGGTTCAGCTGTGACTAGTATACTGTGTAGAATCGACTAGTATACTACTGTATTATATTCTGAGGAAATTGATCTGTGCTGTAGGGTGGCACATGGGAAGTGTACTGGCCTCTGGTGGTGCGAACCCGGGTTCGATTCCCGGTTGGGGCTTTCCTTTAAAGTCGCCTCTGTTTCTGTAGCTGGGTGAAGAAAGGGTCAGGCAGGCTGAGTTTGCTAGATACGGTGAAGAGAATACGTAATGTTCTCCACATGCCTCTCATACCTCCCAAGCGTAAGAATTTAACTAGGCCCAAACATAGGGGACACTTTTAGCTAGCTGGCAAAGTCGGACAATCGACTCAAAAATGCCAAATAGATATAAAAATATTGAATAAGATGAAAGAGCCTTTAATTGATCCACAATAGTATTGAATCATAAAAATAATAACCATCGTCGGGTCAGTAGGAAATCATCACAATACTTCGTAAACAGAATACGGAAATGAGTCAGATTTTTTGGGACAGTGTACTCTGAAACAATTATTGTCTCTGAAAAATTGTACCCGTCGCTTCAAAAATGCGTTAACTGCAAAAATCCTACAAAAGCGTCCAAAATGTCCGTTGCGATGGGCGTAAAAAATCTCACGTTCGTCTCAAACGTTGCATGCGCGGGATTCTGTTATATATCAGGGCCGTTTCCCCATTTTTGATGTATCTAATTCAAAAGGACACTGAAAAGCTGTTCTATTACACTCCTCTCACCCAAACTGTGCAAACTGTCAAAATCGTACAAAAGCGACCAAAATACCCTTTGCGGTGGGCGTAAGAAATTGCACGTTGGTCTCAAACGTTGGACGCGCGCGGTTGCCTTCCCTTACCTCCCAGAAAACGCGGGGGACGCGTCGACAGCTTCGCGCTTCTAATCCTCGACTTGTTGGATACCGGGTCGTAAAAACGCGCCTGTTCCCGCTTGCGGTGCCAGAGTTATGGTTGGAGTTTGCAGACCTTTCTGGTTGTTGCAGCGGGTTATTAAATGGTGACTTAACTAAAGAATGAACGCACCATTCCTCCGAGTTGCGAGTCGTTCCCAGTAATAGTTTCGTGGTTCTAATCGCGAGTATTTGCATAGCGACTGAATATATGACCGTATGTATTTACCACTATCGTCACTGTCAGAGCTTGTTCTAAGATGCAACTGCGATGTGCCATTTACATAGAATGAATTTCTGTACGGTAAGTATTTCTTTTGCATTGAATTTGTGCAATCCGACCTATTTTATTTGCAATGTAAACCTTTGTCTTTATGTGGAAGATATTGTGATTAAAGTAATGAATATTAATGAGCAGATGAATTTATTTCAAATGTAGGTTCATAGTATTATGTTCATTATAATGAATCGTAAAAAATCTAAATACGAAGTAATAAAGTTGACGAGTAGAAATTGTAGATTACTGCCAAGGGAAATGTTTATTTATGACGTGATAAAAAATAATCTGAATTTGAAAGAGTAGAGTCAATTTTACCATTGAAAAAAGTAGAAAAAATATTTTATTGTGTAAGTGAATGTGAAAAAGGTAATAATCAGTCCACTTCTATTTTAACATATGTTAAGAATAGGTTTGAATTTGTATATTATTCTATTCTGACTCGTCGCTTTGATCTATAAAATGTGAGTAAATCTGTCTTGAAGGAATTCGATCTGAATCTTTAAGAGGTAATTTACTGGACATTGAAAACAATTCAATTCTACAAGGGTAAATTTATTTGTCAAATTACGAGTCTTTTCTAGAGATAGTTGTTCGGAAAATTCTTGCCAACGAAATAAAAAAAAAGTAAACTTCTGAGAATAAATGCATACTTAAAAGTCTCTGATTTACTGTAATATTTCTTGGAAAGCGCAACAAACTGCAGGATACAGATAACGACGTAAAGAAGCAACTTTCCAGCCTCAAAACTACATGTGCAAGTCTTGCCCATCTTCCGCCGCTCATGCAACACGCCCCAACAAATTCAGACTCCAGCCAAGCATGTCGGCACAAGTCGGCAAGACTGCAAGACCGCTTCGCTCCATCTGATAAGCGTACTCCACACAAGTCACCACATACCGCCCCTACCCCTCACCCCATCTCCCGTCCTCCTCCACCCAACACACAAGCTGCGTCGGTGGAGGCAACGCTGTCAGAGGTGGCGTCAGCCACGCCGACCCGCGAACGCCGTGTCACACGTCACAGTCGACGCGTCGTAATAAAATTAACCACTCCACGCCGTTAACTCCCGATGCTATTGCTATTTCCCCGACATGCAGCGTTTTAACAGTGTTTACGACCATCGGACGTTAGTAGGCCATAAGCTATCCTGTAATGGCCTGTGCTTCGTTACTTCAAGAATTCATGAATTAATATTGTACAAACTTAACGCCGTAAAGTCCTCACTTTATAATGACCACGGTTGGGCTGCGAAGGATACAAAAGACTCGGATGATTCCACAAAACACAAACCGGGAGCTCGGTTATTGGTTATGGTTATAAACGACGCGGGCCGCGGAAGGGTGCTCAAAATAATTCAACCATTCCATTTTTCTCTCTGCGCTGATGCCTCTATGAATTTTATAGGTATAATGTGTGCTAGTGTGAAGGCTTTTTGAAAAGGCGGTATTTATGTGCGTGGGGCGTTCTTTACGGCACACTAGGTGAGAAATACGTCTCTTGGCCCCCTGCAGTGTGTCTGCTGGAGACACGGTTTTCAGGGGGCTTGGCTTCGTGCTTACGGCAGACGCCAACAATGCTGAGTGAGAAACCTCTTGGTTTTGTGTCAGTTAAAAACTCACCCGAGGAAAGAATAGTGCTGTTAAAAATTCTGTACGAGCAATTTCAAATCACATTCCTTTGAACAGAACAAATGCTTTCATGTAAAAAAATATCAAGTTTTATTCATATCTTATGGAGAAAGAAGAACACAGACGACAAAAATAGTGTGAAAGATGTTCAGTATGTTAATAAACATTTATAATAACGTGATTTAAAAATATAATGAATATTTGTTGTTATAAAACTTGTTTCCTTGTTCATAAAAGCAAGTGGTGAGAGGGCACTAGCTCATGTGTTGCTAACAGAAAGTATGTAAACTTTTACAGTTGGAGTCCCAATTATGTGTCTGAATACGTAATTAACCAGTGATTTGTGGTGTGGAATGAAGCAGGAAAAATCATTAAAATCAAACAGCGGAATCTTCAAACTCAGTTTTGAGTGATGCAAAGACTCAAGCTATGGATTCGTAGTTTGAAGAAGAATGGCAACATAACACAGCGGGAGGACTGCGGAGGACGAGCAATAAGGAAAGAATTTTACTTGGCATCGACCAATACTCTGAGAACGCATTGTGCAGTAGAAAAGATGGTGCAGCCCATTTACGTAGAAAGATTGCCTGCAAAGAGAGTTAGCCGTGAGAACAGGGGCGTGCTAGAAGAAAAAGTAGTATTAACGACGCAAGTGTAAAAGTCCATGTATCGTGCTTGGTGCAGGTCACGGTCAGTTGAACAGCAAGGAGTGACAGAGGACGTTAGTGTCATAGAAAGAGGGCATACGAAGCGGATACCGAGTAGGAAACGACGACGCTATTTCAGTAGGAAACGGAGCAACAAAATTAGTGAACATTGTAAGGCGACCAAATGTGACTCTCGGATAGCGAACTAGGCTATCAAATATATCTATTTGGGCATGGTATGACGCCATGATGTTGGTATGCAACTACAGCAAGGAAGTTTGCAAGAGAAAGCGAAGGAATCAAACAATAGTGCGTGCGAGCATATGCGATGAGAGGAAAAATCCTAACAGGTTAAGACTGTAAGTTTGGGGACGATTAATTGGGTATCTACATTTTAGGAAGCTTCTGCTGAAAAAACAAACAGATTAGAGAAAAGAAGAAGAAGGGGAATATTAAAGAAGGAAAGAAATGGTAAGAGGAAGAATGGGAAAGTGAAGGAATAAGAGGAACAAGAGGAGAGGGAAGAAAGACGAAGAAGACGAGATAAGTGAATAAAGAGAAACATCAGGACAAAGCAAAAAGAGACGGGCTGCGGGTGGAATAAGTGAAGGCAAGACAGAGTGGAGAAAGCGATGGGGAACACGGACCGAAAAGAGAGGAAATGATAAAGAAGATTAAGATAGTAAGGAGAATAAGAAAGAATAAGAGGTGAAAAAGAGGAATGGGGAAAGGGAATGCAAAGATAAGATATTGAAATTACAGCGAATCATTACAGAAGCAACGGGCATTTTCGGGAGAGGATACAATTAGGAAAGCGGGGAGCTGAAAAGAGAAGTGGGAACGGTGGAGAGAAGAAGACGGAAGATAAGCAGGAGGAAGAGGGGACGAGGCGAAGAAGGGGGAGGAGGAGAGGAGGTGGAGGAGAGGAAGGAGGAGAGGAGTGCGAGGGGCAGGAGTAAGACGGGGAGGGATAGAAGGAGGAGGAATTGAAGGGGGAGGAGGAAGAGGCAGAGGAGGAGAAGGATTAGAAGGACCGCGAGCTGTCGCGTTGGAGGCCTCCCAGGAGCAGCGGAGCCGCGCGGACGGCGTCAGGTGGACGGAAATTAAGCGGTGGCGGCGCCCGCGCGGCTCCGGTTGCATAACGAGGCCTCCGCCTCACGCCGCTTTCTCCAGCGTTTGGGAGGCAGTAGTTCTTCTCTTATTCCTCATGCCTTATTCTTCTCTTATTCTGCAGCTCTGCTCTGCGCCACCAGTACCAAATTCTATATTCAAATCATTAAAAGATTTCAATGCAAGTATTAAGAAACATTGTCAATGCCCCCTGGTATGTTCGAAATGATGTAATTCACTCCGATTTTAAAATGCGAACAGTTAACGAAAAAGTAAAAAAAAATATTGTTGTAAATATATTAAAAATAGATTGCAATACAAATAATTTAGTCATAAATTTGCTAGATAATAGTATGGAAGTCTTAAAACATTCTAACCTTTAGATTTGCCTCACATATTTTGAAGTATAGTTATATGTATAATCAACGCTATTAATGAGATACTTCTTCAACCAATGTTAATTACCTAGTCAACAAATTTACTTATTGTTCTCGTGTATGAACAAATTGAAAAATAAACGTTTAATTAAAAAAATCCTCTCATCTTCTTCCTCTCCCTTCTTTCACTTCCTCTCCTTTTACTTCTTTTTACCTCTATTCTTCCTCTTCATCTCTTCTCCATTTCTTGTTCTTATTTCCTGTAATTCCAACATCATTATCTTTTCATTCCTCTTTCCTTCTTCAGCAGATGCACTCTTCGTTTTCTAATTCTTCTTTTTCTCCACCAAGCCCAATGCCCAAGACCTAATGATTCATTTCTTTCTTCTCTTTCTTCCTTTATTTTTCGGTTGCTTTACCTCTTTAACCCTCTTTATTTCCATTTCCCTTACTTACCTTCATCTCTTCTCTATTTTTTCTTCATTCTTGTAACTCTAACATCTTATCTTTTCATTTCTCTTCTCCATTTCTCCATGTTTTCATCTCTTATTATTTTCTCTTTCATATCATTCACGTAGTCATTTATATTTATTTCTCTCCTTCTTAACTTATCCCTTGTTATTTTCCTGTTAACATTTTCTCTTTTTCTTCTCCTCACTATCTTAATCTTCCTTATCATTTATCCTAACCTTATCTTCCTTATCCCCTTTTCGGTCCCCGTGCCCTATCGCTCATTTTTTAACCTCTTCCTTTCCCGTCTTCCTTCACCGCAGCTGCCACCTTGCCTCTGCCGTCGTTCGCCCCCACCGGGGGGGGGGGGGGTCGAGAAGGCGATACGGGCGCCGCGTGGACGCAGAAGGAACGACTCGGCGCACCTGAGATATGCCCCGCCATTAGTTCCCGTCGCGTCCGCTTAGCGCGCTCGGCCACGCGCCGGCTCTCCGCATTATCTGTGTGGATTCCCTGAACAAATATTTGCGCGGCCTCCGAATCAGGCGACCGCCGCCTCAGCGCGCGAAGTCACGATAGCGCCGCCGGTCTCCTGATATTTCTTATTACGACGTACCAACACAAAGGAAAAAAACGCGGATAACGCTAGGAATAAATGGTGTTGACGTTAAGGTTTTTAAACAATTCTCAGGCCCACGTGGCTTCTTAGGATCCTTCTCACGACCGCAGGCGGTCGCTATGAGACGAGGTAGCTGCATTCCTAGCACGGAGCGCCTCATGCAACGACTCAGGTAAATGAAGTATAATTTTACTCAGGAAGTTGTTAAAAGACTTTTTCTCCTCGCGCAAGTGGGAGGAATAATATGTGTTAACTGCTTTTAATTATTAGTTATTTAGTATTAATGCGTGTTAGATTTATTAAAATGATACGGCTGTCCCGCGTGGTTGCCGCCGGGAGGAAAAGGTGTGGCTGCGCGGCGGTCGCACTGAAATGAGTGGGTTGTGTGTGTGTCCGTGTGCCGACGTCGGCCTCCCCTCCCCCTCCCCTCCTCCCCCACCCCCTCCGCCGCCGGCTGCCCTCCCCTCCGTGCGCGTGCTTGCGAGGTAGCGCCCGTTAATTGTCGGGCGAACTGTCAACACGTGAGCCGCGGGTCGAAGGCCGGCGTGGATGTGGAGGTGGAAGGACAGAGGAAGGGGGAGGTGGAGGTTGGAGGGAAATGGAGATGAGGGTGAGAGAGGAAATGGAAGCGGAGGCAGAGGCGGAATTGTGGTGAAGGTAAGGTGGTATTGAACGTGAAATGCAATTGTAAGCATGAGGTAGAAGTGAAAATCGAAAAGGAAGTTGGAGAAGGAAGGGAATTAGATGGAGGTGCGACGGGAAAGATCATAGTGGCGTAGTGATAAGAGTGAAAATTAAAGAAACTAGGACTGAAAGCATGAGCAGTGGATTAAGTTTCAAGGGCCGAAATAATGTGCGAAATTATTAACTAATTAATTTAGTTTCAAAAGAGAAAAGGAAACAACTGATTGAGAAAACACAACATTTTAGAGAAGGTAGATTTTAGACCAAGGGAAACGCGATGAGAATTACTTTGTAAGTTCTTCAGAAAGATCTTGTGGAAAATCATCAGTACAACCATAAAGAATGTTGTGGAGTCGGTTTCGTTCCGCACGACATCCTCGTCGGCGATCGAGTGTGAACACCTGGATATAATACACGCAGCAGGAAGCGATGGCGAAGAAAATAGAAACTAACTTATATATTAGAAACCAGTGATTCTAGATCAAAGGAGCCTCGGCGGCGGAGGAGGAGAATGTCAAAACGGCGGGGCGGGGTCAGGATGAAAGACATGGGGGAGAGATACAGGTGTATGTGGTCTGGAGGTGATGGGAGGGGAGGTGGGTGGGAGGGGGTGTAGGCTGGAGGACGAGGCGGAGCTGGGAGTGCAGTTGGAGGAGGGGTATGGGGCGGTGATGATGAGTGAGGCACGAACGTAGGCGAGGACGAGGTGAGGTGGACGTGTGCAATGGAGGGACCGGTGTGAGTGAGGGAATTGGGTATGAGGGATATGTACGGTTGAAGAGGCGATAAGGAATAGGCTAGAGGAACCTACCGGAGCGGAGATGGAAGCATGAGTTGGGGCGTTGACTACGGCTGTGGCGACGATTGTGGGAGCGGGAGAAGGAGTATTGTGGGAGACGCGGGTTAGAGCAGGGAGCGATGCGGTGGGGAGGGTGGTGTAGAAACGGTTGCGGAGGGGATTGAGGAGGCAGGGTTGGGTGCAAGAGCGTAGGTCGTAGGATATGGGTTGGGAGTGGAGATGTGGGTATTAACTGAGGCGATGACAACCGCGGGGGCGAGTGTGCTGGCGAAGGCGGGAGTCGGAAAACGTCAGAAGTGGGTTAGAGGCGGGAGCGGTGCGATGCGGAGGAAGCGCGGAGCAGAGGGAGGTTGGGTGTGTGAGAGGGGGGACAGTGCAATGGCGCAGACGGAGGGAGGGGAAGGCGCGGCGGAGGAGAGGGCGCTGCGAAGAGAGGGCGGTGCGAAGGTGTGTAGGGTGGAAACGAAGATGGAGACATTAGCGGCAGCGATGACTACGGCGGAGGCGTGGAGGCGAAGGTGGGTGAGGAGGTTGTGGGCAGTGCGGAAGAGGTGGGGTAGATACGTGAGCGATTCGTTGTCAAAGGCGATGTGTGGGGGGAGTGACAGCGTCATGTGCGGGGGAGTGAAGATGGAGGCGTTATCCGGGGTGGTGACGACGTTGGTGTAGGGAAATGCGGTAGCGTGGGCGGTGTCGGGGCGGCGGTCTCGGGGGGGGCGTGTCAGGGGCGGCGGTGGCGGTGGCGGCGGGAACGGGGGCGATGGCGGCGGTGGGGGCGGGTGACGGGGTCAATGGGGGCGGCGGGGGCAGTGGGGGCGGCGGGGAAATGGGGGCGGCGGCGGCGGCGGGGGTGGCGGGGGCGGGGGAGGCGGCGGCGTGGACGGCGGCGCGGGTGGAGGCGGGGTCGGCGGCGGGGGCGGTGGCGCGGGCGGCGGCGCGGGCGGCGGCGCGGGCGGCGGCGCGGGCGGCGGCGGGGGCGGCGGCGGGGGCGGCGGCGGGGTCGGGAGCTGTCGGCCCCCCGCGGCGAGGCGCGCCCGGCCGTCACGGCGCGCGGCACCCCGCGGGGGGCGGGAGGAACCTCCGAACCGGCGGCAGCGGCGGCGGCGGCGTCGCACCCGGCCGCATTCCAAGCGACGGCGGCGGTGACGACGGCGGCGGCGGGGACGACGACGGCGGAGGCGGGGCGAGCCTCCGCGCCCGTGACACGTGTTCCTGTCGCCCGCGTCGCGCGTCGTAACGCGATCTCGGCCTACGGAAACGCGTCGCCTCCATCGCCCATAAATTAGGACGCGCAACGCGAGACGCTCGTCATATTCCACCTGGGGAAGGTGAGGAACTTCTGTGCGAATACGGCGAAGAGCTCTGAAATACGGTTTCCCTGCTCCACTGCTCAGGCACCACGTGCCCCACTGTTGTAAATAAGTCCATGTCTGAGTATGAATTTATTCTATTTCTTTCGGGTAGATCGTATACTTCTTGTTATTTTAAATGCAGATGTGTAGATGCTACTGTAGCATAATGTTACTGTACAAAAAAAATGGGATAATTTTACGAGTTTGATAATAATGGTCTTGATAACGTTTCTAAATTAAGAGACATTGAAAATTGTACTACAACTATATATATATATATATATATATATATATATATATATATATATATATATATATAGAGAGAGAGAGAGAGAGAGAGAGAGAGATGATCTAAGACAAAATATAGTATACATTTACCAATAATTCTACCATCGTATTGAGGGGTTTGAAAACCAATATCTCATTAATTTAGTCTCTTTTCAAATTACTACTATTCCAGGAATGATAGTGGCACAAAATCTAACTCATTTTCCACATATTCAAAATGTATAACCAAAGAAACTGAATAACTATACAACTTTCTAAATTATTCAATAATACAAAAGAAAAGAGTGTTTCTAATTTCCGTGACAGTTTTCACTGAGAATGTAAGCAATCGATACTTTACGTCAGAAATTCTTCGCACTAATGCTTAAAACATTCCTCCATTCAGTGTCGTGTTTAACTCTCATGAGCAAGTCGACGACGGACTAGATTCTTGTAAACAAGGGAGAACGAATTTCGGAACGACTGCCGCCAGGTAGCGGACTGGTGTGATGGATTATCCGTCGATTATAACGTAGGGACTAGACAACCATCACCTTTCAACGAGCATTGGAAGCACCGCGAGTCATGCAATTCCAGAGGCTATAAGTAAAGTGAATCGGCGAGATAGGCATCTGCCCCGTATAAAGCAGGGGTATGCAAAATTGCTTTGAAACGTAAAGGCACGTCATCGATTCTCTTTCGAATAACTGTTTATAGGAAATTATGTGCTCTTCTTGACTCTACCTGTCGTGATTGATTTTTAATACCATTACTGATCGTTAATTGTCTCAACCAATCCAGTTTGTCAAAAAAAGGTTTCCAAATAGTAAAATGCGCGTTTTTGTGAAGTTGTATTGGTTAAAAGCTGATTATTGAGGTGAAGACAGGTTTAGGAGAGCTTTTAGAATAAATGTTACCAACTCTTTATCCTTTTTTCATGATTAATTAATTTGAGCAGAATGAATACAATTATTTTTATATTAAGTAGGTTTAATGATTGTTTCTTGCACATTCAAGATTGAGAGATTATTTTATCTAGGAGACAATCAATCGAAATCGTGCAAGAAAAATAATTTCTCTCACGCACTACAAACAAAACTTTTTAAACCATTGCATAAAATTGATCTATTATGAATCGTTGAATTAACACTTCTTTGGTTATTTATCGAAAGAAACAGCTATCTTCGTGCTAAAACGTGTTTTTCGCTCGGTGACGTCGCGTTTTGCAAATGACGCCAGAAAATACTAACATCACACACGCGTAGGGATTCGTAATATCTCCCAATTTTATAGCATTGTTGAAAAATATGTTTTCATCTTCTTTGATCCCTTCGGGACCGTAGTTTTGCCTCCCCTGGCAAAGGTCTTTTCACGAAGTCGAAGCATTTCTCTACAGATCTCGACCGGGGAAATTTCGAGGCGTGCCTCAGTCACCTCGAGATACTGTCGACAGGGCGCGGACTTCCGCCGCTGGCGCTTTCTGGCGGCAAAGAGCGCGATCAATCATACATGCAAAGTGCGCGCGGGTAATCGGCTGATGTGGCGAACCCGCCATGGTGGCGGGTGGGGTGAGCACGCTGATTGCCGCGGAGCGCTCTTAGTTTTGGAGGCCCCAGGGGGCTGAAAAGGTCTCGTGAAATGTAGTGATTTTTCGTCTGTGAAGTTGAAAGCAGAGGATTTAACACTGATTGGGTCTTTTAAAAAGAGTAACAACATTTGTTGGTTTCTCGTAGTTTTTGTGCATAGAATTTTGGTAAATAGTACATTTTTCAGCAATATTTTAGAATCGAATCATGGCGTATAAAATATTATTTATTGGATTTTAAATTAATGTCTTTAATTTGATGTAATATTGTGCAGTAGACTATTTCAAACTAACCTGACGAAAGAATTAACTTTAAAATGTTGATTCGAGAGATCGTAATTCACTTTTTAGGGTCATGAAAATATCTCTCCAAAAGTATTTTCTCATTTGGGACCGCATTAATTATATACAGGCAATACTGTCTCCATTCACTCATTCAGCCTTGGCGAGTGAGTGTTACTGGCGTTTGAGAACAAGGATAAGATTGGCCACTACAACTTAAATTACAACTGACTTGATATTTTTTCCCTGACTCTACAATCTTCCAAGGGTTTTAGGCTTATGAACATTAGAAAAAATAACATTATTTTCTACGCGATGCATTACAAATTTCCTTACGTCCTATGGAAGTATCTGGAGTAACATAACTATTCCCGAAAATTCATCTGTTTCTAGTCGTGATTAACGTTCTCCCCAGACCTAGTCCTCTGACCTTCCACTGAATTCATCCCCTGATAACAAGGGTGACTGACGGCTAACGGAGCTTTGTAGGGACAAGCCATATGATGGGGTTGGCTATCGGCGCCGCTGGTGGCAATGCTGGTGGTGGAGGCGGTGGTAGAAGTGGAAGTGGTGGCGACTGCTTACAAGGGCAGTTGCGCCCCAGGCGCCAGGTGCACGGCGACACGGGCAGCAAACGCAGGCTGCGTCCTGGGTTCAGGCCCCGCGCACGGCGTGCTAACTGGCTCTCACCCCGCAGCCGCCCCCCGTTCCCCTCATAAATCCCCAGATACGGAGCCGTGCGCTCATAATTCCACGCGTTATGACTTTTCGAGAGAGAGAAAAAAATGTCATGATTGGTGGCACGTCCAGGGAAGGTAGGCCTAACCCCCCTCACACTGCAGATATTATCACCCCCCCCCCGCCTCTCTTCTCTTACCTCCATCTCTCTCGATTTCCTCTCCTTCTCGCGTTTGCTCGCTCTCGCTCTCTCGCTGTCTTTCGCTCTCTCTCTGTCGCTCTCGCTCTCTCTCGCCCTTGCGACGCTGCTGGGTTGCACAGAATATACATCACCCTCAGCCGCCCCGGCCACGCGTACGGCGGGAAGCACAATTATATCCCGTTTCCCTTGATTGCAATCGCGCTCGCGCGACGCACTACGTTGATATCGTTCATATTTTCTTGCATTCAGCACGTAGGTTGTACACAACTGCTTCTATCCGCTTGCGCCATCGCGGGAACATTTCACCGAGGAGGTCGCTTTTGCGCGACGGGTGACAAACGACTGCGCTGCCCGGGCGCCTTGTCCGAAAAGAAGACTGCGCTGTGACGTCACCGTTGCAGGCGCTTCTGAACTTCCGGTTCGCATGACTCTGATGCATGTGCATTTTAATTATGGACTTACGAAGACAGTTTGCTTTGTCTTACAATATGTGATAATTTTCGTTGCAAATCGTTGATGTCGTTAATACATATTTTTTGCATTCAAAGCGTGTTTTTTTTATGTTGTGACCTTGATTACATTTCACTTATCAAGCCAGTTTCGAGACCGTCGTCAAAAGACGTTTCTGTGGATTTTTATCTGTAAGTTATCTACATTTTTTCTTGTTTATTTCTTTTATATTTTTGGTGATGTGCCAGTTCTGTTTGCTTCAATTTCAACCAAGTTAACTCATGATTATTAGTAGTTTGTGTATCATTACACGTCACATGTACCTTATTTTTTAATTCAGTTTGGACTCTATTTTGCATAATTTCTATTACTTGACATATTTTTACCAAAAATGTATTTTCACCAACGGGCTAGCAATCCCGTTTTTGTGCCACCAACACTGTTGCGACATCATCGTCTGCGCAGTGTTTCCCTCCCTTTACCGCTCTCATTAACTTTCTCGGAGTGCACACTTATTTGCGTTTAATTATAGCCTTGCGAACATGGCCCTCATGGCCCCTGAGTACTTGATAATTTTCATATCGGAGCGCTCAGAACTGCCTGCATAGTCAATGTTTACTTATCATCTTTCTTCCTCACTGTACCTGCGAGTCTAATGCGTTATTAATTGTAAACATCCGTTCATTAGGCAGGGTTCTTCAGAGTTGCCGTATGTCAAATTTCAGACCAAAAAACCGTGCCTTATCTCAAGAAGACATCTTTAAATTAAATTTAATAACATATTCGTAATATCATCCTATTAGAAGACGTCTGCCGGGAAATGTCATTAATCCTTGTCGAAGGTTCGGTGTTGGTCACGTCCGGTTAAAACCCTACCCGAGGAATTTCTGTTAGCTTCTGAAACATGTCAGCCGGTAATTATTTCCTCCTGGTAATAGAAATCAACCAGTGGGAGATCATCATGAAATTTCGAAATCGTTCCAGTTAGTTTAATAAACACCGATCAATATTTTGTAACGTCTGAATTCGTGTCTTTTTGGCAAGTACAAATGAATGTTTACAATTACATAGGCAACAATCTGCTAAGGTTGTAACGTTGACTTAACCATGTGTGTTTGAATATCTGCGATATATGAAGTCATTTGCATATTTAATGTTCTCCCACATGCCTATGAGCACACTCTAAGGGAACATTAATTTCAAGGATCCTCGACGAACATGAATAAAAGAACATGTTATCGCAACGACACACATCGTTAGACTTTTACTATAAACAGTGAGTATGTTTTAACAGAACATGACTCTCGAGTTCTTTGCATTCTTTAATTCCACAGAACACTTAGAGTGGCCACCGATAATGTAAAAGAATCAGTTTAACATTGGATGGTCTGACTTCTTGTCTTGAACGCACGTAATGACGCAATAATGAATCTTGCTTGTTATCCCACATTTATTTTAAATTTGCAATGTAAAGGTAAATGTTGCTAGCATTATAATTAGGATAATGGCAAAAACAACATTCAATTAAGTATTGAAGTTACGTACTGTGCATTAGAAACTTTTATACTGTTATGGTGAATGATGTTATGGAAATGGGTTTCAAAGCGAGAGATTTCACCTTCATTGCTAGAAAACGTAGAAAAATGAATTGACTGCTATTGACTAGACGCAGGGTCAGCATTATGCGACCGACACAAACGGAGGGGTACTCCACACAAAAATCGTGAAACTGTTCCAGATTCCACACGTAGAAATAAAGTAATAGTAGAGCGACTACAGGTAAAACAGGGTCGCATGTGTGATGTTTGAGAACGATTCGTTAAGAATTGAAGTGACCGATAGATAGATGTGCACAAATGCAGATCTGCAACAAAATGATTTGACGTAACAATGTCATAATCTTCTCGTGATATGAAGGAATGTGAATAAAACAACGTTTTGAATTAAAAATGTAACCTACCCTACAGAAAATTGGATTTGACGCATTTAGGACCGGAATTTATCGTTTACCACTGAGTATTTCTTTCACATACGACAAGAAATGATCAAGTTGAACAGCCTGTACCATTTTCCCCAATTTGAAGTTATCTGGCTGAACAATGTTTTTTTTTTTTGTTTTTATCCAAATGCACGACGTAAAATATGAAGCTCCAAAAGCGACGTGAGGCAGAAGGAAGCGCGGGGGGGGGGGGGAGATGGGGCATGGCGGCGAAGTGTCGTGGAGGCCGCGGAAGCCCTTGAGTGCGACCGTTAGGGCGGTCGCCGCCCAGGGCCAGCAGAAGGCGCGCGTTCGCCCACTGCCCGCCCTCCGCCCGGGCGCTGGCTCGCGTGCTGGCGGCCCGCCCTCCGCTCGCGCCCCACCGGTCGCGATAGCAGCCCCGATAGCGGCGGCGCGCCTCACGCATTTCCTCCGGCGCGCCGCCGACACGCTCCCCGCCCCAACCCCGCTTCACCCTGCCCCGCTTCGCCCCGCCCCGTCTCATACCGGTTCGCCCCAACCTACCTTATCCCGCTTTACCCACCCCGCTTCGCTCCCGCCCCATCGCACTTCACCCGCCTCATCCCGCTTCGCCTGCCACGCTTCACCTAGCCCCGTTGCGATTTACTCGCCCCTCCTCATCCTACTTCACCGACTCCACTCCATCCCACATTACCGGCTTCGTTTCAGTCCTCTTCTCCCGTTCCGCTTCACTCCCCCCCGTTCCACTTTACTCGCTCCGCCGCATCCCGATTCACACACCCCGCTTTGCCCCACCCCATTCCGCTTCGCCCACCTCGCTTTGTCATGCTTCTCCCACTTTATTTTGCCCTGCTCCACCCCGTCTCATTCCGCCTCGTTCGCTCCTCCCGGCCCGCTTCACCCGCTTTGAATCGTCCTGCCTCATCTCGTTTTACCCGCTCCGCTTCGCTTCACCCCGCTCGCCCCATCCCGCCTGATTCCCCTTCGCCAACCACGCTTCACCCCGCCCAGCCACGTTCCGCTTCACCCACTCGGCTTCGCCCCACCTTGCTCTGATCGGTGGTTTTCCGTGGTTTCTCCGATCAACACCAGGCGAATGCCGGAGCAGTACCCTAACAAACGGGCCACGGGCCGCGCGCAATCTTTCCTTTCTCTTCCTTGTCCTATCCTCTCCCCTTCTACGCACACACTTACACTAACATGTACGACACTACCACATATTTCGGGAGACCGGTCGGGAGCTTAGAGCTTGTCCCGGCTGGGGCAGTGCCCCGCTGGTGGGAGAGTCCTGGTTAGGGGGGAAACCCCGCTAGCCGACGGTTGGTCGGCGGCGGATCTCGCCATCCAGCGGTGGAAAATCACAGCCATCTTCAGAGGAAAACATTCACTACACTTACTGGACTAATTGCCTACGTTGTTGACGCGCCCGGAATCACTAACCAACCAACCAACCAATCGGCCCACCTTGCCTCATTCCACTTCGCTCCCCCCCCCCCACTTCTCGCCACCATGCCTCATTCCACTTCGCCCGCCCCTCCGTCGTTCACGTTACCACATCCCGCTTTACACACTTCGCTCTGTCTCACCCACCGCTGCTTCACCCATTCCTATGCTTCTCTTCCCCCTCCCCCTGGCTGTCACACCTCCACGCTACGACACTCGCTCCCGCATCGCCCCGCCTCGCCTTCTCCGCTCTACCTTGGTCCGCCGCCGCTGCGTTCACATACCTGCCGCTCGCTCTTCCATCTACTTACCTGCTCTGTCAAATGTCCACCAGCTAAATTTGCAGTGGCTATGTGGGACCTTCGGGAACGGGCTTCGCGCGATCTTTTCATTTGCCGCCTCCTTTTCCCTTGTGCTCACTCGCTAACACTTCAATGCATTGCATCAATGTCAGATGATCAGTCGGGAGCTTAGAACCTATACCAGATAGGGCATTGCCACACTGGGAAGTGACACATGATGTGCGAATTCCCCGCAAGTCGACGTGTAGTTCGGCGCCGTATCTCACCATCGAGCGGGGAAGGGACCACTGTCACCTTCCGGGATAAAACATTCACTACATTAACGGGTCTAATGACCATAGCAGTTGACGTGCCCGGAAACAACCAATCAAACCCTATTTTCGTCCGGTGCCCCGCGTCCTTCTGACCAATGTTTTCCCTAATGTTCGTTGTTGAACTAAGTCAGGATGTAAGACAAAGTAGATTTAGATTAGTTTGTAAGTATCTAGTTTGTAAGCTAGGCCATATGTTAGCTATGTAAACAGAGTTTAAGAATAAATATTATTATCGCTCCGCTCCGCCTCTCAACGCCACCTCGCCCCCTACGTACCCCGGTCTCCATAGAGCTGACTGCCCCACCACCCCATAAAACGCGACTCTTGTTACCGCCTCGCGCGTTCCGTCCCCGTCACGAACTCGACGCAGATCCGATGTGACGCTTAACAGTGACGTTGGGGTTCGAGGTTGTCGATTGTGGGTACATTACGACCCCTGACGAGATACTTCTGTTGTTACCAACAAAATATGCGACATAGTCACACTTGCGAGTTTACGACAACTAAATGCTTTCATACGCTCCATGTCACGGATTCGATCTCGAAAGCGGTCAAATTCCTCATCAAGTCTATTTCGAGGAAGAAATAAAACCGGTGACCTCGTTCGTACATTTGGGACCTTCGACTTATCTGTAATCGTCGTATTGTTGGTGGTAGATAATGATAGAAAATCGTTTTGAGGTTTTGTCTTTTGAAGATTATAAATAAATAATGGAGTATTGCGTGTGGAAACCGTTTTGCAATTACGATTTCTATATTATTCGTCAAGTGAATTGTTTGTTACTTATCATCAGCAGGTGATGAATAAATGATATGAACTACAGAAGTAGGTAAGCAACGCTACGGTTGCAACAACGGGTACTGCACCGAGTGAATTTATGTATATATAGGTTTACTGCTGACTTTCACTGCTGCTTGGGAACTGACAGCAAACAAGATTTACTGCAGACAATTTCGCATAGATATATAAATTGAGTAATTGTCAATAAGGTTATCAAGAAATCATGATGACCCGATTTAACCATTACGATATTTACGTTGTGCTTGGTATTTTTCTAGGTGAATATTTAACACTTAATATTTTACATGTTAATTTTTAATATCAAAATTATCTACGCCGAATTGCAGCCATTGTCAGCAAGGAGTATTTTTCCACATTCTATGCTAGAGCTTATCCGTCTTCACTTGACGAGTTATATCCCTCGTTTTCATTTGTTCGATAATATGCATCAAATTAGCGAGGCCACTTCATCACTGCTAAAATTATCGCACCATCTCATGAAGAACGACATGAACTTCTACTCACCAAATCACCTTAATTACTAAAAAAACTGATTTCCCACAAGTGTGAATTAATTCGATTCATCGCCGCATCAACGCAATTTATGCGTTAATGGAGGAGTTCTTCAGGCATAACTCGCAATAATGGGCGAGAGGCAGATATTTCTCTCGTTGATGTGATCTTACCTCAAATAATTTGAAATGCATGAAATATACCTGAAAACGTGGAAACATCTCCAACAAACAGTAGGTGTTTATGGCAATAATACTGATAAAATATATTGATTAGTTTTTGTTGCATGGATTATCATAACATTTTGAAGAATATATTATTTTTTTTAAATTAAAATTCTTGAAGGCAAGTATTTTTTTAACCACTAAAGCGGTTTGTTGCCTCTTTCCCTGTGGATAATACAGTCACCAAAATTTCTGTTGCAGTTTTTGTATGTTAACCTTTATCTCCATTCATAAAAGAGAATTTCCTTCTTTCCTGAGCAGTAGAAAAATCTTTCTTTTCCGGATTAAATTTATTTGCATTCAGGTATTCACGTTTTCAGATCAGGACACAATTGCGTTCAGAACGTATTTTTGTATTCAAAATACTAGTGAGGAAACTGCAGTTTCCAAGTGGTGAAAAACACGGAAATACGATGACAGTGAAAAGTTACCTCCCGTGCACGGTTCCAACTAGCCTAATAAAAACTCTCACCTCGATCTTAGAGCACGCATAGCGTGATAATTCTCTTATCTTTACATAATCTTCGAGTAAATTCATAGACGTCGCGGCGAAAATAAAAACATAAACACTTTATTTTAATGGTGCAGCATGGAAGACGAAATTTGTAGCCGCGCGAAATGCTTAGGATGGATCAGATATGCGTTGCACTCATTTTAATAAGAGAGCTTTAACTGATTAGAACACGTCTTATCGTGTAAATTGCCAAAAATCACATGCCCCAGTTTTGAAGCAGCCACACCTCTTCCACTTGAACCATTATTCACGGTGTCTGACGTGGACGCGGTGAGCCTAAAGAATAAAGCGAGGCTGTGACGTGTGAGCTGATGTATCTTAAGACAGCCTTCGTGGTTGTGAGGAGGGGAACACAGGTAGCTAACTCACAGTGCATGGGCCTCATTTGGCCATTTTAACCTTCATACTGTGGTCAATTAAAAATATGTAACATAACTTGATTTAACATTAAGTTCAGTGAAATGAAGAAAAAATTAATTAAAAAAATAAAACGATACAATTTGCTCTTACCATCTTTGATTAAAGAAGAAATAATGTACTATTATGATTTTCCAATTTCTTTTTTGGTATGGCTTAAAGTTTTTGTAATGAATGAGCTTAATTTCAACGATGATGATAGTTGTGATAATGATGATGATGATAATGGTCACACTAGGTCTGCTCATAGACGAGGAAGGAAATGAATACCTTCATACTCTCTCCTGACTTGTGCAGATGACTGTGGTAGTTTGGCATTAAGTTCCACTGGATGCATGATAATAGGGATAATAATAATAATAATAATAATAATAATAATAATAATAATAATAATAATAATAAGAAGAAGAAGAAGAAGAAGAAGAAGGAGAAAATGGCCTTTATTAGTGGTGAGGCTCAGGCCATTAGGTCTGCTCTTCCGCCTAACCACATGAAATATATACATTATTTCTTATACAATGAATAAAATCGAGAGGGGCAGGAACTTTAGATTTACTTATTAGGAATGATAAGGGTGCTCAAGAGAGCAGATGATTTTGGATGTGATGTTTAGATGTGATACATTGCTCCGTTAGAAGAAAACTATCCCACAATCACATAGTGAACTCATACATCGGGTTACGTCGGATTCTACTAAGCAACCTTCAGTTCTCGTACTTGTTGCTCCAACCCCTGGGCCCACTAGTCAATCAGTTTTCAGCAGGGAGTATTATATTAAAACCTAAAGCAGATGGATAAGTGAATAAAATGCTCATGTATATGGTAGATGATGACGCTGTAAGATGTGTTATTTGTTCACAAGTTTGGCGCCCCTGTTGTTCAACACACTGGGCAATGCAGCACACGGGAGCTCGTGAGATTGTCACGTTAAAGTTGCAGGGTGTACTAGCCGTGCTGAAAATGTAGTTTCTCCTCTCTATGTTCCCGACAGTGCGATAGACGTGTTGAGTGTTTTTATGGGGCGTACCTTCCACGAAGTGAACAAATGAATGTATTTCGGACACGTCGCTCTTGCGCATGCGCGTGATTCTTTTAGACAACAATGGACTAGCTAGATGGAACCTGATATATAAAATTAGTAAAAATATTGGGCGAGGAAATTTGTATGAGCATGCTCATTTTCATGAGAATTGGAGGTCAGGTGATACAGGTTCGGATAAGAGATGAAACAAACAGTACATGAGTTCTTAAAACAAATGATTTTAATTTTGGAAACGTGTCTGTGAGGCATGCATACATGTAAAGAAACAAATGGAGCAACATTTTTAAACTTTACGTTATCTTTTGCTCATGTTCTTTTTCATATTCATTCGATACTGTTTCAGATAAGCATGAACTAGTATGTAACATGTAAATATTGTGCAACAGCTGTATTATGTTTTAAAATCATCATGAAGAAACAGCACACAACAAACGTTTTCAACATTGTTATCATCTTTGATTACGTCATTTTGTTATTCTTAACTTCCTAATAACTAACATGACTGAAGATATTGAAATTCATTGCCAGTGAAATAATGAAAATAAATGTATGTAGAACAAATTGAACTGTGAAAGTAGGCGTTGAAAAGAAAGGGTGACAATTAATGTAAAAATAAATTTCCGGTTTACCAACACAACATAATGGATCTTTCCAAAGAAAATAAAAAGTCTAAAATACAACCGCAACACGTTTTAAAGTTTAAAAAAAGATTATGAGTTGCCATATACACATCTATTTTTTAATTCAGCAGTTGCTGCAGCCAGCAAATTAATTTTCTAATTTCCAAAACCTAGGAAAGTGCTTCGTAGTTCGCAGGTAGTTCAGCGAGTAAGTGGTAAGGTGAGGAAGGGGAGAGAAAGCGCTGTTGACGGCTGTTGCGTCTATGAGTGGGTCGGCGCGGCGCGGTGATGACAAATTCGCGCAATATGTATGCAAAAGAAGTACACGGCAAGGAATGCTCGAGGACTGTGATGAATACACGTGCATCCATAATAAAAATTGCGGTTTTCGGGTTCTACACGCCACAGGCGAAAACTTTCTCCTAGAAGTTGTTTATAGCTCTGACTCCGCGATGGAAATACCACATCACGAAGAATGGCAAATTCAACATCCCGTGGGCAATACTGAAGAATCAAAACTTCAAAAAAGAGAAAATTAGATCAAAATGTTTAATTTAAAATTCTGTAAAGAATTTCGAAAGCCTTTCTTGGCTTCAGTAAGTTTGTTTTCATAATATTATTAAAATATTTTATTGCAGTATTTAAAACACTACATGAAATGAAAATAATATTGCTACCATGTGACTATTAAAGTGTAGTAATATGAAAATAATATTTATATTTTTTTCTTTTGTTCATTACTATATTTCTAAGAATTTTGAATACAAAATCTGAAAACAATATCAAAGTAATCGAAAGAGGTTCTAGCATTTAATTACCTCCATTCCCATTTATACAAATACAACTTCCTTCCGATTTAAATTTTATTTTTTGTTTATATTAATTTTACGATTTTAAATTTATATTCGAAAATACATTGACAAATTAAATTTTATAGGTATGTTCAAACAATTTTCTCGGTTTTAGTGTGATGCAATATTGCATTTAATTCTTGATTCCAGTAAGTATTCATTTGCGTCGTCGGAGAAGTAGATATTTACGCGTAGTGTTTGACGAGTGGGCTTTGGCACTAAGGCTGCAGTCAGCGGGCCAAGAACCTATTGATGGCGGCGAAGTCGCTTGAATTGGGTCAGGGACACCCTCTCACTAGCTCTGTGCACGGACGGGGCGCCAAGTACGTCCGTCGCCTCTCCCATTTCCTCGTCCACCTCCTCCTCCTTTTCTTCTCACTTTATGTCTCGTTCAATTTTCCTTTTCTTCTTGATCATCTTCTTTGATCTCTTTTTCTTCTTCCTCCTTTTCTTATTTCTATACTTATTTCTCTTCGAGAACTTCTTCATTCATTCTTCAACATTCTCTTTAAATTCTTCATTCTTACGAATATCTTCTATAGTAGAAACTACTATACAGATTGGAACTGAAATATGCTCTAAGCTTCCTTTCCTTTCTTTTCTCTTCCTTTCACACTTTCTTCCAGCTTTCTTCTCTCCCTCACGCAAATTCACTATTAACCATTTTACGTTTCGTCGTATTCACAATCAACCAATTGCATTTCTTCATATAATTCCTTCTCGTTATTATTATTATTATTATTATTATTATTATATTCATTATCATTAAATATCTTGTTTTATTCTCGATCTCTTCAACTATGCTTTCATAAAGCTGCTTTTCTTCTCGTCACTTCATCTTCCTATTAGTCTTCACCTCACTTTGCCTTGTCAGTTCCTCGAATTATCTTCTATTCCTCTCTCCTTTTCTTCTTTCACTTCTTTTTCTTTTGCCGTTATTCGCTTCATCTCTGAATCAACTTCTCTTGGCCTTGCTTTTTCTCTCCCCGCGCGCCTGCATCCTTGGAGGTCGTCTCCTCCGTGACGTCGCGGATTCGCGGGCCCCGTTACAGCTGCCAGGTGCATGAGGGTCGTGGCGGGGGGAGGGGCAGCGTGTCTGTGGGCGGAGCTGTCGGCCTCTCTTTGGCAGACTTATCCGTTAAGTGATTAAGGCGCGGAATGCAGTCCGATAGACACTCCCGCGCAGGTGACGGGGGGGGGGGGCAGGCTCTGGATGAAAGAGTGAGAAGTTGATGTGTGCAACAAAAGCAGTAGGATGCGGAAAGAGAAAGAAAAGAAACGAGTACTTTTCTCGCTGACAAGAGGTGTTATGAGACGTTAGAGAACATTACGAAATGTATAAACATGTATCACTTGATGAGATGTAAGTAGTATAACTGTGAAGAAATGGGAGGTCTTGAAAGTTATCTGTAATACTTCAGTATCAAGTAAGGAAAGTGTTGTCGGTTCATTCGTAAATAATGATCTGCTGATCGGTTGTCACAATTGATATGAACATTTTTTCTGTTCTCAAATAATGAAGCTCGAACCTTAGAACGAAATAACATTTCCAGTTCTTCATGCACTCACCTTAATTTCCTTTGCAACTTTTTTGCCTTTGTAAAATTTGCAACTCCAAAATCTTTGGATCTCTCATTCCTCATTAAAAACCCAACAGTACCGTCTCGATAAGATATAGTTGATTGGCAAAAAAACCCTCACATAAAATAAAACGTCGCAAGTAATTTGTGCGATCCTTCAACGTATCGCAGTACACGTCGTTTGAGAGTCGTTTCCGGAAAGGATATAGCCTCCCGTATGCGTCGTAGCAGCCGGTTCCGGACATTTCCAAGAACACGACATTTTTTGCCGTCACCTCGTCCGCGGCTCGTCCGACCACAAATGCAAATCGACGGCGCGCCGGCGGAGCCCGATCAGGTGGCGCCAATTTGAATATCGGTGTCCATCGACGGCCGGTGCTTGGGTGAGCCCACGGCCGAAGCGAGCCCGCAGGTGGGCCGGGAGGTGAGTGGAGGCCCGGGAAGGTGATTGGATGTGACGGCGGTGACGAACGCATTGGTTCGGCTGTCCCGGTGACGCCTTGCTCTGCGACAAGGATGGTTTTTATACTAGAAACAGTTTGTATAGAATTTATTTATCAGAAACAACGGTTAAAAATATATAGATTTACAAATACATTAGTTATTAAAGGTATTGGGTTTATAAACATATTTTTAAATTTTGCTCGTTGTCAAGAGGGAACAATGCCCTTCCCCCCTCTCTCTCTCTCTCTGTCTCTCTCTGTCTCTCTGTCTCTCTCTGTCTCTCTCTCTCTCTCTCTCTCTCACACACACACACACACACACACACACACACACACACACACACGCACGGCACCCATGGGCCTCCGCTTGAGAGATGAAATGTAAACTTTTCAGTTTTGATGATTCTAGGAAGTGATTGAAGTTATTCAAGGGTTCTCCGGCCGCTTTGTGTTGACAGTAGAGGAGAAAATAATATGATTTTGAAAGTTTCCTGGGCTATTCAGAGAAACACCCGCTTCTTGTTACAAAATGCAATGAACGTATGAGAAGTTAGCAATAAGTATATGTGGCGTTATAGTCTCCTTCAAGGTTCGCATAAACGTTCGCATTTCTGTCGAGGTTATCATTAAACCCTCAAAATTAAGTCTTGTAAATTTTATTGCGATATTTTAAAGAGGCGATTTATTTTTATAGCAATAATAAATTTATTACTTTCTCAGTGAACTGTGAAAATGACATCGAGACGTTTTGTTTTGATCTCCAATAACTGTCTATTCTACAGTCTCATTAAAGTGCTTTTGCTAGTGATGCGAAGAAAGATTGTGAAATAATATTTTCGAACGTGATTTATGATCAATACATTCAATATACTATCGTTTGAAACGAGGAGAATACTCTTCCTTGAATAAAACGCAATCGTTTGAACGGTAATGTTTAGACATGATAATAGAAATCAAAGTGGCGTTATTTTTATCGTTTCAATGGCCTATTCAGACCAGCAAAATTTGCCTCTTTCCTTCCACACATCAGATCAGTTAATGTATGGGAATTGAAAATACATTTAACGTAATTTTATAAAATCTTAAAAAAATAAACCAACAAAATTTCAAATTGACCTGGAGTATATTGAGTTGCTTTCATTATTACATTCATGAAATTCAACTTCTCTGAAAAAATGCCTCACTTTCTAACATACTCCTCTCGATACGATCCTACAAGACCATAGAGATGGTGATGATCGCTGGAGTCGATGCTAGCGGTGCAACGATGCTACGCGGCAACATCATTTGCATGCAAGAGAGTGCCTCCCTTGCCCAGCCGGCAACAGAGACACCTGGGCTACAGGCGCGAAGTCGGCCGCAGTAGGTTCGCATTCGGAATGAAGAGCAAAATTATTTTTTTTCTTCTTTTTTTAGCATTCGTGCAAGTACGCGTTTAGTCGTTCACGAGATGTATTACACGTAATGTTAGGTGTTGAAAAGCCAGTTTTATAATTTACGATTTCATTTTCATGCAATTTAGTAGTAAATGTGTGCGAAAGTATAGAGCGAACCGTGCTAAAATTAGAGGGGATCTAATATGCGGTAATAAATTTTACATTGACGTCGAAGTTTTAACGAACTGGTTTTCACATTCGTTATTCATAAGTAATGTTTACCGTCAATAGAATGTGATTTTACGCCATTCTTAAGTATCTTCCATTTGCTTGCAAAATAGCTATTTAAGACAGGTTTCTTTAGGACTTTTTTACTTCGGCAGCGAATAAACGTGATAAAATTTCATTCTTCTTTACACGCACCTGGTAATTCTTTCTCTCAATTTTCTGAAGAATCCTAAAGGTGAATGCAGGAACTAATAAAAGACATATATCTTCAACATCTGGCTACAAATTACACCATACAATGAGCAATTAGATAGAAAATTACAAGCTACTCAAGAATCTCATATTAACTATAAAACTTCTCGTAATTAGAAAACTACTTTAAAAATACTATTTACAAGGACATTTTTCAAAGGTTCCGTACAAGGTACAAACGTTTGATGTAATGAAAAATAAAAAGTTTTATAAAGTCACTAATAGCAAAATAATTCATTTCAAAGCCATTTTACTCGCATTCGTGAGCGACACGGACGTGAATGGTAAATAATCAAATCATCGTTTCGTAATTGCCCCATAACCAGGTATTAGTTGTCTGTACTTAAAGTCGATAGGTCGATGTATGAACAGCTGATATGGGAAGATTGAAGAACTCAAATATATTAAAAATGATTGCTACATTACAACAATACAATGAGGTCTAGTTAAAAACGCAAGTGTACATGCAATTCGCAACCTACGTTTCCATTCTCATTAGCATGGAAACGATGCGTCCTAGACCTTTCAAAATAGGTTTTCATATCCTTAAAAGGAAAACTAGTTATTTTTGTGCCGAAATCTACACGAGACCAGTTTGACCGCTCGGATGGTACGGTTTGGATGATACGGGCGGTACAAAATTCTCGCAGCACGGGTTGTTTCATTATCAAGTAATCCAGTATGAAAGTACTTTGATTTTGAAACCATGACTTACAAATTTGGATTCTTCATCCGGGTACCACCAATATATATATATATATATATATATATATATATATATATATATATATATATATATATATGTGCACATGCATTGTTTGTTCAGAATTCCAAGTTTCAAGAATTCAAGAACTTGAAAGTTTGTAAAGGTGCAGTTATATATGGAACGGTAATGTTTGCTCTTTGGGAAAAAAGCGTGATCCCTCTTTAATCGACATACAATCTTTGTATGTCTATGTAATAGAATGTATGCCCATTTGTGTGTAAATATGAACGAGAAGTGTCCAAATTTATTAACTAAAAATGATCATAAGTGGCCATACAGTGTTTGCGCCCTAAGCGATCGATATTTGCCGACGTCAGTAGCCGAATTGCTTAACCACGCTCCGTGAACGTCACGGAGCTTAAGCAACTCGAGGCTCCACAGTTTCCTGGATGGGTGACCGTCTGGGAAACTCGGAGCTCGAACGGCGCTCAGCTCCTGACCGAAGGAATATGGTAAAGGCAATGACGAATACGATCGACTAGCTTAATTCAGATTTTCTCCACATTTGATGCCAGTACCTATGGTAAGAGAGCGTTGTTACTCTTAGTGTTTAAGAGACCGATTTTTAGTATTCTTAGTATCTGTCTGTATTCTTGCTGTTTGAGAGCTCGACGCCGTGTGGGCTTCCCGTCGTCGTCCGAGCCGCGCGTTGCAGGCGCCTACTGTGCGGTTGGCACGGGCGTCCGCAGCACGTCCCGCATAGGCGCGACGCTCGCTCGGCATCGTGCCGATTAACACGCGTGCACGCGGCAGCAAAGTGCCACACCGCGCGTGCGCATTCGTTGCCGTTTTCACCGACCTTGTCGCCGCTGTCAGCCCGCCTCCCAAGTTGTTGCCACGCTGCCACGCAACTAGCATACTGCTTCCCGCCGCCCCGCCCCGCACCGCGTGCCGCCCTTTCCTGCATCGCCGCGGCCCGCACCGTCCCGCTGCCGCAGTCCTATGGCATGTCCTACTCCTCCATGCCTCACGCCGTTCCTAGTCGTTCCGACCCCCCCTGACTCGCCCTGTTTTGCTCTATCCGTCCTTCGGTCACCTGCCCCACCTACCCGTCCCGCTCCAAGCCTTCCTGACCAGATCTGGCACACCGCGACTCATCCCGACACACCCCGACAGATCCCGACGCATCCCGACCTATCCCCGAACCCCGTTCCCCCGACCTCAACGACCCCCCCCCCCGACCCACACTGACGCACCCGGATCCACCCCGACAGACTCTGTCACACCCCTACACATCCCGGAAAACCCTGACACATCGCAACACACCCCAGCACACCCGCCACAACCTGACTCACCACTACACTTCCCGGCATACCGTGACACACCCCGATTCAACCCGGCCTACCCCGACAGGTCCCGAAACATCCTCAGAAACTCGGACACACCCCGGAATATCCCGACACATCCCCGACTACCCCGGCAAACTCTTAGACACCGAAACATATTTCGGTGTACCCCGCCACAGTCCAGTCCACCCACCACATCCCGCCTCTTAAATTGTGTTCAAAACAATGGCTTAACAGAACAAAAGTATGATACAGATTAGGGAAGTCTTGGAACGTAATATCATCAAATAATTTTATAACTACGACTTGACTATAGTTGAAAAAGTACTATTTCAGATAAAGAACATATTCTCTCTGTATTTATAAAATATTAAAACATCAGTGAAACCTTAGAACTCACATCAGTAAATCAATTGGAATGTACTTTGCAATGCAATCACCTTTAAAGTTT
Organism: Teleogryllus occipitalis; assembly: GCA_011170035.1. Classification (NCBI taxonomy): domain Eukaryota; kingdom Metazoa; phylum Arthropoda; class Insecta; order Orthoptera; family Gryllidae; genus Teleogryllus; species Teleogryllus occipitalis. Next base: position 1,054,059 of record BLKR01000008.1, on the reverse strand, counting down.
GCAATGTAGGAAGTTGCCTCGTCAGCCTGTTCGGTGATCTATCACTGGTATCACCTACGCCACCCGTCACGTCCTGAGTGCTCCGCGCGCATTGCAACCCTTCACGGAGTAGCTCACCCCTCTCACCTGTCTCGCACAGGCCGCTATCTCTCCGGGCTGTCAACTATCTACGCACCATTCTCCTCCGTACAGCAACTAGATTTTTTTCACGAAATTCAGGTATTTTATCACTACAGACCTTTTGTGTTGCCGTGGCGTCCAATATCATATTCCTAATTGACAATTTGTCTTCATTTCATTCATTAAGCGAAGCCTTTGTAGAAATGTTCCCCTTTCCACAGCCTTGATTTAGTTGGTGAGGTTGTTCCAACTCGTATATTCTAATTGACTTCTGCTTCCAATTCTTCACATTCAATTGTAATTCAATCGGATTCTCAGGACCTATTCCATCATTATCACCGCTATAATTTTTCCTCCACTTTTCTGGCCATTACCGCCTCCTCCACCGGTTAGCCCTGTACGACTGTCTCCTCCAGCTCTTTCTATCCCGCAACAATCTCATTTGTCACTACCCTCTCTGCTATTTCTCCGGTAACCTCATTCTCTTCTACCTCCTCCACTACTCCCTCCGTCATTAATTTCACCATCACTTCCTTTCCCACCACCAACACCACCTCCCCTACTACCTCCACCTCCTACCTCCACATAACACCTATCAACACCGCCTCTTCCTCCACCGTCACTATTTTCTTCACCACTACTTCTTCCATCACTACTACCTCATCTTCCACCACCTCCTACATCACTGCCTCATCATCCTAAACCTATACCTTCTACACTGCCACATCCCACACCATCACCACCTCACCCTCCACCACCTCCTCCTACGCCACCACCTCCACCTGCACCAACCCGCTCGAATGTCACCGCAACCACCTCCAACTCCCCACCCGCCGCCGCCAGCTGGGCTGCCATCGTAAAGTAGCCGCCATCTGAAGGGCTTATCTAAGGCCCTGCCTCTGGCCGGCCGGTTGACCGCCGGCACAGGCGCAGTCGAGACCGCCCGGTCGCGGGCACCGCCAACACTTATCTACTAATTAGCGCTACTGGTTGCCGAACAATATCTCGCGCAGCGGGTAGTCGCCGCGCTTGACGGGGATAAAGTAAGGAGTTGTGGGGTCGAGAGAAAGGGAACGGCTGTTATCGTGTGGTTATGGTCACACGCGTTCCTACTGTTGGAGGTGAATGAATTACCGAGTACTCAACAAGTTTGCTAACTGGAGTAACCACCGCGTTTGTGCGACTTCTACGAACTCGGGGTTTGAAATCAGAAGTACGTGTGGTTATCGACTGTATCGTTCAGGATGTGGTGTAACGTTAGCATTATTTGATGTTTTATGTCTTTATAGTGGTCTTTATTAATGTAAGAAATATTTTTTTTTCAGATATCATTATTAAAGATATATTGTTAGGTCAGATGTTTGGCATATTATTTCAGATTTAGCATTAATCATACAATCACAGATTTGAAGTAGGTTTTATTTCAATATAATGTGTCTAATTAGTAATTAAAATAAAATTACCGTGACGCAGGGTCTTCCGGGAAAATATTTCAGTACTTTTTATTCCTTTGCTATACATATATAGTATGTGGTTATTTCAATATTTAATACACATTAAAGTTTCATGACAAACAGAACGTTGCCTCAAGCGTAAAAATTATTTCTGAAAGAGGCTTTGAGTACTGGTTAATCGACTGGCAGAAGGAAAATGACCAATGAAAGTCGCAATGAAGCAGGGCAGCCAGAAGTGACATCTGACGAGTAACCCAGCAAGTACGGGTGGACTGGCTCGACAACACTTCTGGTTTTAGTGCCTACCGTGGAAACATTGTTTGAATTCTTTACCTGGCCGGACTCATTACAATTCTACGACCAGAGTCAAGGTTGAAGCAACGGAACGTTTTGTACTCTTGATAAGGAGAGCAATGTACTCGTAAAAGAGCAAATGTATCCTGTTTGAGGATCACTAAGCGTATACACATCCTTCAAGCAACTGGCAACTACAAGATAAGGAAGGAATAATAATAAAACTCTCTTTCTTCAGCTCTACTGCAAGGTTACTGCGGACACCTTGCCTAGCATCTCCCCCGACCTACCGCACCACGGACCGCGGAACCCACGCACATAATGTTTATATCCAGGTGCACATAAAGGTCGAATGTTCGCACACTTCTAAGTCGACTCGGTGACATTAGCAACGAACCGGTCCTCCAATAAAATAGATGTTTTATATACCTACTCCAGGCACGTGTGCGTCAGGCTAGACCCCCTCGAAAGTTCACCTTCGAAATTTATTACATCTCCTCGACAAGAAGGAACAAGTCGTTGTGAGCGTGGATGAGAATTGAAACAATTCCTTTGCGTCTACTGCAGGTCTCGAGAATCTCAAAGAGCTTTGGAGATAAATAAAACAAAGAGGGATAGGGATGTTACGCTTTTGTCTCTACTTTTTCCTTAAAAAATATTTCGTTCATCAGAAGCAGAAATATATGGAACTGAAAAACGAAACAAATCCCACTATAAGACAACCTACAAAATGCGAGACTATCAATTAAATTGCAAGAGGGAAGACATTTGGAAGCCATCTTGGTTTCTTATCTATTTCGCACATTGTTTTGAAATGTACCTAGTATTATGTTAAGCATCGATCTGAATCCTTAGTGATACACACATTGTTAATCGATTCTACCAGACTTTGTAATTTGTATTCTTTACAGTAAATGCGCAAACCTCGCTAAGATCTTTTTCGTATTGTAGAGATTGATAGCGATAAGTGTTCTCCATTAATACGAAATATTAAAATCAGACATTAGCATTAACATAACTTCGGAATATTGTGGAATACAATTTTAGAACATGTGTTGAACAATGAAAATGTTTCCAAAGATTCCTTCTCCGCACTGTAGCACATAATTAGTTCACTTCCTTAGGTTTCTACCTCGTGGGGGTTTCGACGAGCTGCAGACACTGATTTCACAGCAAAGCGATAATCAGCGAGCGAATTCGCTCATTGGTTCTCCGGTGACTGGAGAAGCTTGTTCTGGCTGACGAAGCTTTCTACAACGTGAGACGTAGAAATCTCCGGTCCGGATGTCGGAACAGAATGGAAGAAAACCCATTTAATTAAGAAGTGGCAGCAGTGCGATACAAGATCAGATACTCGGGCTTTTAATTCCCGCGATAACAGAATCCTTAACAAGACGCGGCTGCTGTGCGCTTTCCAAGAGAAGGAGATACGGCGTTCGAGCTGAGTCGACGAATTAAACGGCGAAAATCAGGTTTTTTACGGCTCGAAACGAATGAGCGAAATCTTACGTCATGCAATTTCAAGAAACCAACGGTTCATCATGTGTTTAACGTTTTCATAATAGGTCCATTTATTGTAATGTTCACTCCATGATATGACTTACATTTTGTGTTAAGCTATTCATACAACACATTACGCAGAGAATATGTACACATTTCCTGTAGTGTGTAATAGTTTAAAGTATAAAACTCTCGTGACACACATTTCATTCTGAATTAGCGATAAGACATGCAAGGAAATTCTCTTATATTTCACCTGCAATATAAATCGTTTGGAGACACAAACCTTCAGACACGCGTCACTTCCTACACAGAAAGAGTTCAAGAACAAAATACACCGACCGCAAAACGTGACCGTTTAAAATAGATCAAATGTGCTTGTTCCCTTCCATCTGTCAGTGTCCTTGTACTTTTCCCGCGAATTAACATGTCGCCACAGAATGTACCGCCGACCACTTCCTGTTGATAAATTCCCCATTTGCGTGAAATAATCCTGCCGAGAGGAATACAAGAGTCGCACAAAACAGACGACTTTATTGGATCGACAGCAGATGCCTATCGTTTGACGCAAACAAGCTCCATATACATGTAACACGAGCCATATACTACAAGTACCCGATAAAAAAGAGAGGGGCATGCATCGAACACTTTAGCACGCCGCCGTACAACCGGTATATATCGCTTAGCTCCAACGCCGATTGGAACGTTCGCCATAAAAGGCGCCACGGTATAGTACTGTAAATACGGATTATATTCCGTGAGCCACGCTCTTTAATGCCCTTATTCTAGGTGTGAGGTTCCTAACACAAATTCAACTCTTTGGACCCGTGTAGTATATTTACGCTGAACGTCGTTGTGCATTGTTCGCGGCCGATTTGAACTAGAATGTAAATACATGGAATATTTTTTATATGAAGTCGGTTGGAAGGGGTTTATAGAGGGGGAGGGTTTACAGTGTTCTCTGTCCTTATCTGGCGACTGCCTTCTCGACAGGGCTTTTGCTGGGCGCGAGTGCGACGGAGACAGCGATGTTATAAAGCCGCTGTTTTATGCGACGGTCGCTGGATAGCAGGCTCTAACGTGTCAACTGCTGTTGCCAAGCAACCGCATTCATAATTTCAGCCAATGATGATTAGCGGGTGAAGGCGACAATGGCTGCCGCTCGGTGGGGGGAGCGACCGGCGGCGTGGGGGAGGGGCGGCAGGGGTGGGGCGGGGGCGGGGTGGGGGCGGGGGACGGGTTGCGGTCGATGCCAGGGGAGCCCGGCGTGGTGGCGGTGGAGGCGGTGGCAGATGTGTCCACGGTCGGGGCGGATGCTCTGACTAAAGATGGGCGTGCAAGCCGGTGGTGTCAATAAAAAACCCTGGTGGAGAAGGATGTGATTCCTGGGACACAAATATTCACAATATCACGTTATAAACACAACAAATAAAGGAAACAGAGTGATAACCCTCATTTCTGTAATTTTTGATAGCGTGAGGAGGGAAAAATGAGTAAATCCAAACATTTATGATTTTTTGTAAATTTTCAGCTCCTTTCTGTTGACTCATTGAAAGTTATGAACGAGTTTGGATAAAAATTCATTTTTAGACGGAATTTGCAAGGTATCTAGTTTGAATGTGTAACATTTGAGTTATCATTATATTGCGGCGAATGCTTAAAAGATATTTTTATTGTATTACTTGCATGTTGATGACATCGTAAGAACGTTAATGTGGGTAACGCAATGGCAATGGTGAGGAAAACGTGAAATGCAAGTAGATTGTGGTGAATGTCAAAGAAAGGGAGTGAAGGCATTGATGAGTGGATGAACGCGAGGATTTTGGAGGTTATGACAAAGAGAGCTACTAAATGGCGGGGGTAGTAACGAGGCCTATAAAAATTATAATGTTGACTCGGCTGCGAGAGCAGAAATAGTTTGTGTGTGATGTGAGAAACGGTGCAAACATGCAAAGGACAAAAAACAGGCAATTTTTACAACAAGTTTTTACAAAAAGTGGAAGGACTGATGCAGCAAAAAGATAAGAGCTATGTCAGCGTTGTGTTATTGTAGCTTTGCTAACGCAGGCTGATCCATCACGAAGGGTTTTGTCCATCCGTTGTCCCATCCTTTCGGTATTCTTTTCGTCCCTTTGCTTGCCCTACCGTTTACCTGTCCTCCCGTCTGTCTGTCCTCCCGTCTGCCTGTCCTCCCGTCTGCCTGTCCTCCCGTCTGCCTGTCCTCCCGTCTGCCTGTCCTCCTGTCTGTCTTTCTTTCCATCTGTCGGTCCTCCTGTCTGCCTGTCCTCCCGTCTACCTGTCCTCCCGTCTGTCTGTCCTCCCGTCTGCCTGTCCTCCCGTCTGCCTGTCCTCCCGTCTGCCTGTCCTCCCGTCTGCCTGTCCTCCCGTCTGCCTGTCCTCCAGTCTGCCTGTCCTCCCGTCTGCCTGTCCTCCCGTCTGCCTGTCCTCCCGTCTGCCTGTCCTCCCGTCTGCCTGTCCTCCCGTCTGCCTGTCCTCCCGTCTGCCTGGCCTCCCGTCTACCTGGCCTCCCTTCTGCCTGTCGTCCCGCCTACCTGTCCTCCCGTCTGCCTGTCCTCCCGTCTGCCTGTCCTCCCGTCTGCCTGTCCTCCCTTCTGCCTGTCGTCCCGCCTACCTGTCCTCCCATCTGCCTATCCTTTCGTCTGTCTGATCTCCCATTTATCTGTCATTCCTTCTGCCGGTTCTCTAGCCTACCTGGCATTCCATTTGCCAGTCCTCCCGTCCTTCTCTCCGCCTGTCCGTCTGCTTGCGCCCCAAGCCACAGAAGCAGCGATGTGCTCGAAGTGCCCCGGGCGGCCTTCTGGGAATCACTTGGATGAGTTTATGAGCTTGTGGAGTGGAGACAATTGTACGCCATCGCGTGGGACGGACATTAAAAAACGTGCAGGAAGTGATATTTTTCAACGTCAGCAACTATAAATACTGGTTAAATGTAAAGCAGGTGATGTGAAAATGTATCGTAAAAATATAAAATATGGAAGTCAAGGAAAATGAGAATCAGCATGCAATTTTTCTGCTACTGAGCAATGAAATGAGAATTTTTATTCTCGTCTGTCTGGAGGGGCAGGAAAAATGCAGACATGTTTAATAAAACCGGTGATGGAAGTGCATTTACAGCGAATGAAGAATGTGATAGTTTACTAACCTGATAATTGTGACTATAATAGAGCTAATATATATATATATATATATATATATATATATATATATATATATATATATGGTAGGAGCCTAATCAATCTTCAACATTTACTTCAACTTCTGTTAAAATCAGATGAATCAAGTAGATTTCAATTTATTAGATTCGGTTAAGTTTTCTTATGCTCTAAAAAAAAAAAAATTCACGACCCCATTATGAGTTGACACCCTTGTCATATTCTTTTGATACATTTCAACATTTTATAAACACAATGGTTCCCCTTCTATCCTGTTGTATATTATCGCACACTAATCTCGCCATTCTTGCTTCTAGTAGAGCATTTACTCAGAAGGTAAACCGCAGCCTCGAGAACCACAGAGTCAAGGCATCACACCGCATTTCCTGTGTGATACGCGTGAGGAATTCGTTTGTTGTACTACCCCTTATCTCGGCCTATAAAATACGGAAAAAGCTCACCGCATACATATTCGTGGACAGAACTATAAACTTATGATTAAGGTGGTCACGGTTCGCTTTTCTCGTTTTCGACCCCCCGGCCACAAGATTAGCACGCGAGAGGGAGAGAGACAGAGAAAGCGAGAGAGATTCCCAGAGAAAAGAGACAGAAAGAAAGAGTCAGGCTGCTAAAATGGAGAGGACGGAGAGTCGGAGGGGATAGAAAGAAAGAAAGAGAGAGAGAGAGACGGAGATTAAAGGTAAAGGGATGAAAACTAGGCGCAAAGGGGTTATTACAAGCAACAAGCTATAGATGGAGTGAAGGCAGCTATATGGAGGATTCAATTAACGAGAAACATTGAGTGACATAGAGGAAGAAGAACTCTCAGAAAGTCTGAAAGTGCGAGACCATGGCAGAAACAGATAGGAAGTCATCGAGAGGGCAGATTAAAAGACGCTACGCGAAAACGAAGTACGAATACAACGAGAAGGATGCCATTGAAGTGTCGTGGAAAACATTCCGCAAGAAAAAACCGGGGATTCTTGGCAAGAGGACAGCGGGAGAGTTCCTTTTAAACAAACTCTACATACGTCCGCTTTACACTTGTCCTATCCGCCGTGCGCGCGCGCTTATCTGCCGGCTTTTACAGCGCACGCGGGACCCGGCGCGCGCCTGCACGCACATTCCGGGCGCACGGCCGCGCGCGACTTCGCACGCTCGTGTGCTCGCACGCGCACGCACGCACTCACACGGACGAGTAGAGTTCGTCAAGTTCAGGACGATGTCACGTATGTTGGAGTTTTGTGTGAACATCGTCGCACATTATGTTGGGTTGCTATGAAGTGAAAGTGGGGTCATGGTTTTGATTGGTAGAATTTTCAGCTGGTTTTTCTTTGGTGTAGTGGTTTTGTGATTATTGTCGTGAATGAATCGCGCACGCTCGCATACACACGGACGAATACAGTTTGTCAAGGATGGAGTCACGTGTGTTCTAGTTCTGTGTGAACATCGTCGCAAGTTATGTTGGCAAGTGGATGTAGGGGTCATGATTTTGATTGGTAGAATATTTCGCTGGTTTTCATTACGTTTGGTAGTATTTTTGATTACTGTCAAAAATGAATTCTCTAGCAACAATATCCCGTGTCATATTATGGTAGCACGAGCCATGTTACTGCCCGTAGAAACCGACCTTTACACCAATGACCTTAGCCTTGTCCAATCCTACCGAATGTCTTGTAAAACCTGTCCTATGCTCTTCCCTAACATAACTTCCCTAACATGTCGCCGTGTACACGTAAGACCTGCAGCATGTAGGCGGGACCGCCCGAGCGACAACCGTGCTGGCACCAGAAGTCAAATTTGACATCATCGATCTACAGTAATGACTAGTTCTGTCGAATCACTTGAAAGAACCTCTCGTACGCACCTCACTCTCATTGTCAGGTACCAGTTTAGGTGGCTCAGGGTATCAAGTGACGTCACTGCAGTGTCAATGACCGCAAGGTCATAGGTTCCAGTCCCGACGGTGGCAGGATTTTCGACACTAGCTAGATATCTAGGCAGTATTCATCCGCTGTGTGAAGGAGGAATTCTAGTAAGCGGTTGCTCTGATCGGTAGTTTTCCATGATTCCTCCGATCAAAACCAAGGACATGCCGAAGCAATACTATAACAAACACGCCACGGACCGCGCGCGATCGTTCCTTCCTCTTCCATATCCTATAATCTCTTACTTACACCTACACTACCGCACGTGTCGAGAATCCCCTTGGAAGCTTCAAGCTTGTCCCGAATGAGGCGATTCCCCGCTGGCAGGAGATAGCTGGTTGAAAAAAACAAAAACTCAAGCCGACGTGTTGGTCGTCGCCGAATCTCACCATCCAGCTGGAGCAGATCACCACCACCTCCCGCGCTAAAATTATCCACTACACTTTAGGGAAGATTATAGCAGTTGATACTTCAGGAAACACGAAATAATCTATCTATAAACCGGACTGTTTGAAAGAAAGTCGTCTACGCACCTCACCACTCATAGTGAGGTGCTCGTCCGTAACTGGGCGTCGTGTACCAGGCCCGCAGGCGGGACCGACGCGCGACCTCCACACGCGAAGAGCGGCGCGACGCGGCGCGGCGCGGGGCAGGGCGTCGGCGCGCGCAAGGCGTACGCGCCTCCACCCCGCGAACGCGACGCGTCGCCAATGAAGACGCGCCGCCGCCGCCGCCGCCGCCGCCGCCGTCACTCGCCGCGCTCCCTCGCGGGGCGCACCTTCCGCTCGCCACAGCCGGTGGCGCTTGCGGTGTGGCGCCTTCGGGGATGATGGATGGCTGCTGGCGTGGCCATTGTTTGTGTGTGTGTATGTGTGTTTGTGAAAGAGTGAATGTGACCGTGTCTGCAAGAGAGTACGAGTGGCTGTGTGTGGGAGTGGTTGTGTGTGGGAGTGGTTGTGTGTGGGAGTGGTTGTGTGTGGGAGTGGTTGTGTGTGGGGGTGGTTGTGTGTGGGAGTGGTTGTGTATGGAAGTGGTGGTGTGTGTGGGAGTGGTTGTGTGTTTGAGAATGGTTGGGTGTGAGTGTGGTTGTGTGTGGGAGTCGTGTGTGGAAGTCGTTGTGTGTGTGTGTGTGTGTGTGTGTGTGTGTGAGTAGTTGTATGTGTGAGAGTGGTTGTGTGCGTGGGTGATTATGTGTGCGGGTGATTATGTGTGATGATGGTTGTAAGTGCAAAACTATGTGAGAACGTTCATATATGTGTGAGTTGTGTGCACCTGTGAGTGTGTTTATATATGATGAGTACTATTGTAATTTTTGAGCGTAGGTGAGAGAGGAGACTTCCAACATTATGCCCCTCCCTCATTTTCTGAATCAGGTCTCACAAGTGATTTGGATTTGTCATCGGCTGCATGAATTGTTCATCATGAGAAGTGAATACTTATGAATCAGATGTTGTTGGTATGGAATACGTACTGTGAGAAATGCGAACCATGAACAAACACATGGTGAAAACTCAGTTTTACACGGAACACGAACACATAGCGTATGCCAGCAGTCACGGATCTTCAATGACAATTGTGAATAGTAAATTATGAATGTTTGTGTGGACGGTACAGACGCATAGTCAACGTAGGTAAATTGCGTTTGTGCTGAGAGACAACATTGAATGATTGCGAAAACCATCGGTTTACATCAATATCTGCAATAGGGCCAATAACAATAATGTGACATAATTCGTTCTCATCTAACCTCTTTAGCAGCTCATACTTGGTTTGGTAAACGAAATTATTTATAGATTGATGATAATGACATCAAATATAATAGTTTCAGGGAGTAAAGAACAAAGGAAAAGCGAAAATCATGAGGAAACTATGGGGTAATTCCTCTCTACCTATACGGGAATGTGTCAAAAGCATGAAAGATAGATCAAAGCCAAAAGATAGCGCCCGTCAGCGAAATCAGAGATCAGAGATGGATGGCAGAGCGTGGAAAGATGTCAGCGTACGCAATGCATATTGGATGATTTACAACAAGCGTGGGGCCTATGAAATGTAGGGTAGTCAGATATAGATAGCAAAAAAGACAGCAGCCGGTTGTGCTTCACTAATGACAAGGAAATAAATATCGCCAACAAAACAAAAATATTGCAAGAAAAACATTACTTGAAATACATTTTAGATAGTATCAATGTTCACACAGAGACATATGAGTATAAACGCCTACTTCTTTGATTTAAAGAGAGTAGTTTAATTTTGAAATATGAGTAAAAATAAAAATCGGAAAAAGTAAAAAAATTAAAACATATTATTTAGGTATTTTAAATACATACACAAAACACATTACAATGGCTTGTTTACGCATACAATTGAGGGAAATAAGGACTTTCATGTTAGATCGTTTCTGGAAATTCAGAACTGAATTGCAGACGTTTTGTTGGCATTAAATAGTAAGTTGTCTTTCTGCAGCGTGTAGTCATCGTATCTGGGACGGAGGTCAGCGTAGACGACCGTTGGCGAACTAGAGACGTCACCCCAAGAGACAGCGCGTGCTCTGGCGGACAGCGACGACGACAGCGGGGGCGGCGCAGGGGTGGCAGCGAGGGGGTGGCAGCGCTGGTTCTAGCGCCGCCGCCAGATAAGCCTTGTCGCCCGCAAGTGTGAACTGTGCGAGCTCTGACAGATAGCGGCGTATCTGCACGTGAAATCTCGTGTCAGCGATAGCGCCAAACGAATGAGGCAGCCGCGGCCATGTTTCAGAAAACTTTCTGCGCGCGCGCCGCACCCCCGCCTTACACTCCCCCTCCGCCCCGTCCCCGCCCACACCTTCTCCCTCCCCTTCCGCGTGCCTCGCCCAACGCACCCGTCTCACACCGTCCGTCCCACTCGCGTGTACCATCACCACCTCACTACTTGCTCCCGGTAGTTTCTGCCCTCCCCCCGGCCACATCTTCCTCTTTGCTTCTACGAACACATTCGTTGGGCACCAATGACCCTAGATGTTGAAGCGCCCTTACACCATAATAATAATAATAATAATAATAATAATAATAATAATAATAATAATAATAATAATAATAATAATAATAATAATAATAAACATTCGTGTCTCCCAGTCTGTCCCGTACGCGTTTCCTGTCACCAATTATTGATGATATTTGTTACAAAAGAATTAATTAAATATTTTAGTGTCAAAACCTTACCTGCGAAATGCGAACTATATTTAATAATCTTTACAACAAAGTAAATGGTCTTTACATCGCCACACTGGATAATTCTCAGAAAAAAATGAGACATTTTGAAAAAAAAAATGTCATATTGCTTGGAATTATTTCATATGAATTAATATTCTTCTTTTTCAATACTAAGAAATTTATAAATTATTCAGCGGTTCTTTCTTTTAACAGATTTTGCGATTAGGGAAATATGCTATTGTATTATTTGTAAAATGATTTTTGAACTCTCACAATTGTTTGCGTTATTTACTCTTTTGTGATATAGTTTGCTTCTTACGAAAAGTATTGACTTTTCTAATGTAAGCACATTCCCGAAGACACGCACGCACACCCACTGCTTCGCCGGCGGCGGTGGCGATGGTCGCTTCGAATGACAGAGCGCTGTCGCGAAGAGAAGTCATTTGTCTCTGCGACACAGCGAAGGCTTCCTCGCCGCCGTCCTCGCTCCACGCCGCCCCGCACTCCCCGCTCCTCACGGCCCCACCCTCCTGCAGCGCTTTGCACTCCTCCATCCCTGTCGCCCAGCCACACCCCACTCCACCAGCACTGCCTTGTCCCACACCGAAACTCTCTCCATCCGGTCTCGCGTGACATTCCAACGCCCCGCCCTACCTCACCCTGCACCGTCCCGCCCCGTTCATCCACACACCTGTCCATCCCGCCCTGCCCCTCCCCTCCCACCCCTGACCCGTCCCATCCCTCTTTAATTCGCCCCATACTAGCCCTCTCTGCCCCATACCGCCCCGTCTGGGATTCATCAGCACTGCACCACTGCACTCTGTCCCACCCTTCTTCGCACCTGTCCACTTCATCCCGCTCCTCTCCTCTCCACACGCGTCCCATCCCATCTTACCACATCCCACCCCACCCTGCTCTGCGCCACAGAGCAATGCAGCGCTGCAGATTCATATCGCGCACCTAAGTACCACAGCGCCGCCGCGTCGATGCCGCCCGGTGTCACATCCGTTGGATTTGCCGCCACTGGCACTGTCACCAATGGCTGTTACCATCAGCGTCCACGTCACCATTACCACTGGAATTACGAGTGATATCACCACGTATTCCACTGGTGGTTGCGTTGATGAACCCGTGTTGTACAACTCTTTAACGTTGCCGCCAACGGTACCACCTCTATTTTTACATTTTCCCAGCTATCGTTGTTTTTGTGACAATACCATTTGGATTGCTGTGGCGCCGCTAGTACTAATTCCAGTTCCTGCCATCTTTGTTCCTGTTATTCATCGCCAACAACTGCGATGACACTTTGTTGTCGTTGCCGTTGCTGCCACCGCTCTAAAGGCTCTAACACCGCTTTAAAGGCTATCATTTTGTTGCCCTCACCATCACTCCCGCAGCCGCCCTCGCCACCGCACTCGCTGCCCCTCTCGCCACTACCATCGTCATCGCCACTGCTACCACCCTCGCCGCCTCCCCCGCCGCGCCCTGGCCGCCGCCCACTCCGCCGCCCACACCGCCGCCCACACCGCCGCCCTCACCGCCGCCCACGCCGCCGACCACGGCGCGACTTTCGCCACCGCCCTCGCCACCGCTCTCGCCACCGCCGTCGCCGCCCCCCTCGCCACTACCATCGTCATCGCCATTGCCACCGCCCTCGCCGCCGCCCTCACCGCCGCCCTCACCACCGCCCTCACCGCCGCCCTCGCCACCGCCCTCGCCACCGCCCTCGCCACCGCCCTCGCCACCGCCCTCGCCACCGCCCTCGCCACCGCCCTCGCCACCGCCCTCGCCACCGCCCTCGCCACCGCCCTCGCCACCGCCCTCGCCACCGCCCTCGCCACCGCCCTCGCCACCGCCCTCGCCACCGCCCTCGCCACCGCCCTCGCCACCGCCCTCGCCACCGCCCTCACCGGCCCCTTCGCCACCGCTCTCGCCGCCGCTCTCGCCGCCGTCTTCACCGCCGCCCCCGCCCCCACCCTCGCCGCCACTGCCGCGCGCTCCTCCTGGCGAGGTTCCCGCTGATTTACGCGCGCGTTAAATATTTATCGACTGTCTCCGCGCGCGGTATGAATCAGGCCCTCCGCGGCGCCTGTCGCCTTACGCGACCGCGGAAGCCGCGACGCGGGGGCGCGCGCGACAGATGTGGAGGAGGTGGCGAGGTGAGCGGCAAAGCAACGGTGTCCGAGCCAGAGGTTGGCGAAAGCGGACGTGTAGCAGGTCGGGTCGGCGGCGACAGCAAGCATAGCGGCAATACAGTGGTTGGTGGTGAGAGCGGTCGGTAGTATTGGAATGGAAAGAGGTGACGATGATGACGAATGCTAAAAATAATGGGGACGGGAGAGGTTGGGTGAAAACGGCAAGGTTGGCAGTGGCGGGTAGAGGGGGCGGGAGGTCAAAGATGGTGCGGAGGTCGAGGTAAATGGACTCCGGGGGCAGCGAGCGGGGTAGGGACTATATCGTAAGGCGTGGGAGTCGGCGAGGCGGGGATGGAAAGCGCTAGGAGCTTCGGTGCGAGGTGAAACTTGGAGGGAGCAGCAAAGACAGCGGGGTGGCAGGGAAGTCATGATTGCGCCGGTGACGGGGGACTAGATGGGTAGGCGGTAGAAGCGGAGTCAGCCTAAACGGCGATGGCGGCGGTGGAAACGGCGAGAGAAACGGCATTTGGGGGTGGCGGGGTGGGGTGAGGCCGGCTGACGCTTCAGGGACGGTGATGTGATGGAGTGGCGGAAACGGTCGGGGCGGCGGAGGGCAGAGGGAGCGGTGCCGACGGTGGCGGGGGGAGGGGACGGTGGGGGCGGCCGGGCAGCCGGGCGGCAGGGGTGGCTGGAGCGGTGGCGGTGGCGGTGGCGGCGGTGGCGGCGGTGGCGGCGGGGGCGGCGGGGGCGGCGGGGGCGGCGGGGGTGGAGGGGGCGGAGGGGGCGGAGGGGGCGTCTAGTGCGTCTGGAGCGGCGGGGCGGCGGGGACGGTGGGGGCGGCGGGGGCGGCGGGGGTGGAAGCGATGGGGGCGGCAGGGGGGTTGTGGCCTCGGGGGTGGACGAGGTGACGGAATGGCGTGTCTCCTGCCGAGTGACGCAGAATCGCGGAAATTAGTTCCGTAACACGTGTAAGTCAAAGGCAGCTGTCGCAGCGACTGTGTTACGAAGCGGAGGCGAGGCTCGGTGACAGAAATGTTCTACGGAAGTTTTGCGGCGGTTCGTCTTGACGGTCGAGGAAGGGAGCAATGGGAACAAGGGCTTTCTCTTAGGACTGAGAGAATGTGGCTTGAGAATATAGTTGTGTTCGCAAAGATGTGTTCGACCATTAACCTCAATTTCAACTTATTTATTACATATTGTGAAAACTTAGCATTTGTAGAAAACGTGATGCAAAATTAACTACTTTTACTAATATAAAACTTAAAATTTGGACATTTCTTGAGAGATTAATTGGAACACATTTTGATTAGTTTGTTCATTTGCACATTTTCTGAAGAACAATCTTTGCAAATTTAATTTTTAAAGCACTGTGTTGTATTACGATGTAATCGATTTAGTAGTCGAAATTGAATAAATTGTGTATGCCACCTTCAAATAAAAATTAATGTTAGCATTTCTGACACAATTTTTTCTATCCTTTCGTGCGACGACATAATGAACTCATCAGACTGGAGTAATCAAGTTTTCATCTTGGGTTTTTTTATAATACGAGTATAATACTAGGATTTAAGTGTTTGTTTTATTGAAAACTGCTATAATATACGCAGTAGGTTAGTTCAGCACGCTACATCGTTTACATGACTTCTGTACATAATGGTATAAAATTTCCAGTCGTATACTTTATTCTTTATTGCTTTATAACTTCCTTAAATTCCTCCTCTTTATTAGTTTCCGAGAACGTTTATTGTGGGATTATGAACACAATTATGCCCAATTTGGGTGTGTTTAAATTACTTTTTTTGTTCATTTATTAACAGATATTCTCTTCATTAATGAAGTAAATAAAGGTTCTTGGTAATATTTGTTGCTCGTGTCTCATTTTCATGTTTCTTATGTTTTCTTTTTATGAAGCAATGCACACGAGTACGCTTTTCTCGTAATTAATTTTATTGGTTACAACAATATTTCATCTTCATCTTTCTTAAAAAACACATTTTCTCATATGCTTTTGTATTAATGCCAAATAATAGGCTTTATATAATTTCTTTCTCTAGTTATCATAGATATAAAATATCCTGAACCTTTCAAAACTTTATATAGTAGTGAGAAAACTCATAACATAATAAAGTAACCTGAAAATACACACGAAACTTCGAATACAACTTTGTCGTGTTCTATCTTACTGAAGTATCACAATATTAAGAAAAAAATTCAACGATCATCTTCAATATTGAGCTGAATTTTCAAGGCCTCACTTGAGTAATAACAGTAAAGACAATCTACGACAACACGCAATCCTCGTTTGTTACAGATCGTGCTCAACTCGATGCACCGGTACCAACCTCGCATCCACTTGGTGAAGTGGCGAGAGCACGGAGGCCCCGTCACCGACTTGGAACAGGAGGAGTACCGCACCTACATCTTTCCCGAGTCGGTGTTCACCGCCGTCACCGCCTACCAAAACCAGCTGGTGAGTGACTGAGTACGGCGCTCGCCTTGCCGTCGACACCGGCCGTCTGGCCGTCCACCTGGACGGCCGTCCAGCCGCGAGGCGCGCCGCTCGCCCAGCCCGCGGCCGGCGATGCTATCAGCGTTGACGAGACTTCCCGCGCGGGTACAGTGGAGTTTTACGGCGCGTACAGTAGGCGACATGGCGATACTTTTTATAAAACTAAACGCTTGGAACTCGGTACTGGTTATCAATCGTATGCTACGTTTACGGGAGAAGCAATTGAAAGTACCAAGTATTCTGTAAATCAGGTGATCAACATAAAATGTATTTGTTCCATTAAACGATTCTGCATACATTGCTATAGTGTATTACACTCATAGGCGTGAACACAGGGGGGTCATGAGCCTCTTGAAAGATACGAAAGAGGCTCGTAGCGACGTAATAAAATATTTTATATCCGCAATTATGATCAATTACTGATGTTCTTCATTTTTAAGGAATGATACGCGATATTTGAGAAGGAAACAAAGAATCATCAGGCAATCCTGAAAAAGTTTCTACATAATTCTATTTAATTATACCATTGAATTTTTAAGTCCATACTCTTTGTGGCATGGCGTATTTATTTATATAGAAGAAAAACATTCCATAAAAAGTTTAATGGAAAAGAGGGCCCAGATATGTCAGTGGCCTCTTCCCTCTGGTTTTAGACTGAATACTCCTAAGATCAATCTACTTTGCAAGTGGCTTGCCAAACCAGAAAAACCAAACTATTTCGACTGTACATGTTGATTAATTTACCTTTTCCAGTCCCTTGAGTCTCAATTGGACTTCTAGGATCGTTTATTGGTTTTTCAAGTTTCGAGTTACTTGACGCGTGGACATTATAATCAGTGTGTTTTTTTTATTGCCGACTTAAAGTTATAAAATTTAAACTTGTTCATACGAATAATCACCTTTGTATTCGAACTTCATCACATTTCAATGGTAATATTTGTTATAAAAACGACAAATTTGAGTAACATGCGATAAAATGTTCATGCTGAGCATAGTTTAACTGCTGGTCATAGTTCATCGGATATACGTACGTGTTTTGAGTAATTAAATATAAAATAAAGCTTCTTCATTTTAAAATTTAAAAAAAATGAATTCTTTGTTTGAAAAAGAAAGGTTGGTATAAATACCACAACTAGTACAACTGACCATTCACAAGTCCATGTATTCTCACATCTATGCACATTTACATACGAAAGTTACTAATGAGTAATATCGAAACGTCGTTCTCAAATCAATGTAATCAACCAAGCATTAACACAACCACAATAATGAATAGTAATGCACGTCACTTGACACCACACTGATCACCAAAACTATAACAGGTCGACAAATATTTCATTACTTACGTTCCACTACCACAATCTCTAACGCCACTATCTTCATCTTTCACTCCCATTGGAACCATCACCACACATTGTCACAACTCGCGGCGTTCGAACTATTGTCAAGGCTTCCACAATATCTCATTTTACTATTACTATCTATGTCACCGCCAACTTCACTGCTAATACCACCCGCTTCACTTGCATCACCACCATCACCATCAGCACAATTACCATCTTCAATGAATCCACTATTTCATAACCCACTATTACCATTTCTCTCACAACAACCTTCGTCTTTGTCCCCAGCATCATCATCACCATCATCACCATCACCACCATCACCACCATCGCCCCACTGCCACAACTCGCGGCTTTCGAACTATTGTCAAGGCTTCCACTATATCTCATTTTATACTACAATCTACATCACCGCCAACTTCACTTCTGACACCAACCGCATCACTTGCATCACCACCATCACCATCACCACAATTACAATCTTCAATGAATCCACTATTTCATAACCTACTATTACTATTTCTCTCACAACCTTCGTCTTTGTCACCAGCATCATCATCATCATCACAATCATCACCATCATCACCATCATCATCATCATCATCACCATCATCACCAACATCACCAACATCACCAACATCACCATCATCACCATCATCACCATCGCCCCACTGCCACGACTCGCTGCGCACTAGATATCAAGTGATGGACGACGAGCACCGACTGGCGTGACGCGACGCGGAACCCTGCCTTACAATCTGGCCTAGCACGCCGCGCTGTTTACAAAGCACCAAATTATCGTCCCGGGTAATTACGAACAAGAGGAAGCGGGAGCCAATCAGGCCACGGTCCGTCGATACGGTTTTCGGCTCAGGAGACATTGTGCGACAGTGAACTGGAAAGAATGCTGAATAAGGAACCGGCGCGTGGTAGGAAACGGCGAGGAAAGTGCGGTTTTCTTGATAAGAGAATGAATAATTTCTGCGAAGAAGAATAGCGACTCGTTGCGGTCGAGACAAACGTAGGAAGTAGCAGGGAAAGTTATTAACGGTGTCACAGAATGTTGATGAGTTAGTTGGTCGTTGTGCTGAATGCATCTCTCCACAACACGGCAGACCCGCTAATATTTTCATGTCGTGGTTTAATGTTGAAAGCTCGTTTCCGGGTCCCTAACTAGGCATGTTTGCGTTATCATTTCATTTCTCTGACACAGCAATATTAATAGGTCATGAGATAATTATTTGGCATGTTGCGGATTACGGGATTTTTTATCGCAAGAATACCTCCCATTATTAATTCTAGTAAATATGTTTACTTTAACGCATTTGATCACTTGAAAGAATGCTATTATAAAATGCTATTGTGAGAAAAATATATTTCGAAATAAAAAAAATTCGATGGTGAAAATATAACTTTACTATGTCAAAGAACACTTAAATGTCATTGTTGTCTTTATTGTATAAAATGTTAGGGTTTTGCAGAACTGTACGTTGTTCCATTCCCGACGTGCTGAATGGTTAGGAATTTTCTAAGTTGGCACCACACGTGTGTCCAACACCGCCAACTAACTTTGAGTCTCATATTCGCCGCGTGAAACCGACACAAAACTATCTCACACATGTTTATCCAAAAAACTCATTTGCGAAAAAGAGAATGTAATATTCTATTATATCTAAATAACATGAAAGAAAATTTTGAAAAAAAAAAAAAAAATGGATAGAAAACTACGACGCCAAGGTAGGCTTAAATTCCAATGTCTTCCTAGTCGTAGTGAAACCTTACATGGCTTTCTCCAAGATATACTAGCGGTCGTGACTTCCAACTCGGTACGTTACGACGATAGTTCCACTCCCGCGCGAAAACAAACGCCGGCGACAAAGGCGTGTGTCTTGGATTCCGGCCAAAGAAAACATTTGCAGCGCTATTCAGCCATCGCGCGCGCGAGTAATCCACACAGAGGCGGCGGCTGAGCCCCTTACGTGCGCGAGGATGCACCCCCTCCGCGTAATTCTAGCGCTTAGCGGCCGACCGGGCCGTAACTGCAGCGGGAGCGCGCGCGCGCCAAAGGACGACCGTTCCGCGCCGCGATCCAGTGACTCATAGCCCGAGTGCAGGGGTCGCCAAACCGTCCTGCTGTGGACGTTCCGTTGGTTGGTTGGTCGGTTAGTGATTCCGCGCGCGTCAACAGCTTAGGTCGTTAGTCCCGTAAGTGTAGTGCATGTTTTCCTTGAGATATGGCGGTGATCCCCCCCCCCGCCGACCTACCGGCGGGGTTTCCCCCTAACCAAGACTCTCCCACCAGCGAGGGACCGCCCCAGCCGGGACAAGCTCTAAGCTCCCGGCCGGTTTCCCGGAAATGTGATAGTGTAGTGCATGTTAGTGCACTACACTATTACGTATGCGCCGGATCTCACTATGAAACGGGGAAAATCATAGACACATTACTTGATAAGATCATGCACTACACTTACGGGAATAATGACCATATGAGTTGGCACGCCCGAAATCACTAACAATCAATGAATCGATCGTTTATTTGTGTTTCCCGACAAATGTAAATAATTTCGTTAGTTGGAAAACGTTAAATTTTTTTTATGAAGTAGAGTAAGTAGGTTCCGTAAGGATTTAAATACAAAACCAATTTCGTACGTTTTATAACTTTTGTAAAAATTCTAATGCAATGCAAAATATAACATATTGGATAGGTCATGGATTATTAGGGCTCTTGTGATCTAATAACTCTTATTATGAAACTGATATCGGTTTCGTTTAGTTTGACATTATATATATATATATATATATATATATATATATATATATATATATATATATCCGAAGTGGACAAATATATTTTTTTAAGCATTCTCCCTTTAATTGACCTACTGGTAATGGATTCAATATAATGCGGTACTTTCAATTCTCTCGTGAGGATTAGGATCTTGTCACCTCCTCGGTAGCTAACCTTTCTTACTTGTGAATAAAATATTAATTTTCGCTCTGGTTTCATTAGTTATTAGTGTTAATAGTACATCTAGCTGAATGTATTAATTTTAAAATTGACACACTAAATTTCTTAGGAGTAGAAGTTTGCATTTAATGAAAAGAAAAGCATTTCCTTTTTTGTTCTCTTCACAACTAAAAATGTAAATCGCAAAATGTAATCATTTCTCATTAATTTTAGAAATGTACACTATATTGGTGATGGTTTTAATATTACTCCTATGAGCACACCCATGTTTTTATCTCCCCTAAAAATTTTACTTTATTCACTTTACTTTGCTCCGTAAGGATGCTTAGCCTTTTTCCTTCTCAATCAGCGAGAGGAAATATTTGCCACCCCTGCTTCAGTCACCGCTGCCAAGACTGCCACCGCGTGTTGTGGGATATGCTGCCCCGTATCTAAGCTACAGTCTGCGATCTCGTCAGCCTCGACGGGAATGCCCGTTTAAAGCAACGTCAACTGGGCTGGAAAAATGCCGTAAGCTTCTCCATCCCCATTCAACTAGACGCATATACAGCAGTGTGTGCTCACTTAACGACGCGAAGTTCCTTGCAAGGACAGCTCGGGAGCACGAACGCGAAAACAAATAAAGACCAATAGTAAATTATTTCTTGGAGGGTTCACGCGTCGTTTAAGAATATTGATTGTGCAATAAACGTCTTCTTTTGTGTAGAACGTGCGACGAAGTGGCTTTCGTGAGATGCGAAACGTGAGTAAGTACCTGACTCCTAGGGGAGATTATGATAACCCAGATGTCATTTGGCAAGTACAGGATGTATGAGAATCCTGGAATTAGCAATTAAGTCATTCATATAAATGAATAAAGTTTGAAAACATGTAAATGATATACGAGCATGATATGTAGTAAAACTTCAGTGGACGAGGACTGCTATGTGCAAGACACAAATACTTTTCTCAACCAGTTATGAAGTTCAAGACGTTCATTCGTTTATTCTGGAAGCATTTTTTTCTTCCATGGATTATTAAATGAATTTGTATGAATATATAGAAAAAATATTAATTCTCAATGAAAATTATCACAATGCCCATATAAAAAAAATCCTCACAAACCCTCATACTCTTCTTAGATATTACTGATAATCCTTCGTTAAAGAGCAATTACTACGATTTCAAAATTTGGAAGATTATCAATTTCTCACCCAAAGCGAATAATTGCTGAACGTCGCTCCCAAGCAAGACCAGGCCGAGGACAAGTTATTACTTAAATTTACACATGATTAACTTGTACTTAAAGTCTCATATATTACTGCTAACCCGAAAGCACATCTATCACGAATGAAACGTCCGAGACACGTGTCAAACCGATAGTTATCGGCGGCGCGCACACGGGCGCGCGCGCGAGGCAGCAGGCTGCCGACAGCGGCAGGAGGCGGAGGGGTCAGCGCGCACCTGGAAGCGGCGCGCGCCTCCAGCCACGCCCCCTCCGCCACACCTCCGCCACTCCACTCATGCGCAAGCCACCTCGGAGCCTCCGCCACAGTCACAATCACCAACACCGCCACCGGGCATCAGGCACTGGGCATCGCCACAGCCACAGGCACTGCCACAGTCACAGTCACAGTCACAGTCACAGTCACAGCCACAGTCACAGCCACAGCCACAGCCACAGCCCCCTCCACCTCCATCTCTACCTGCACCGCCACCGCCACCGCCACCGCCACCGCCACCGCCACCGCCACCGCCACCGCCACCGCCACCGCCACCGCCACCGCCACCGCCACCGCCACCGCCTCAATCCACCGCCACCAACACTCCAACACCGTCAATACTGTACAGCCATCATCGTTCAGCCGCAACCTCCACCTGTCGCCAACACATGGTCGCCAATGCTACTCTCGGTGACGCCTACATCTATATCTACGCCTGCGTCTACTCTCACATCTACGTCTGTGCCTACATCTACACCTACACCTAGGCCGGCCGCTGCCAACGCAAACGCCGCCGCCACCAGGTCGCCGTCTTCTCTCAACTTCGTCACGACATCCCCTTCGTTGTTCCTGACACACATGACCCCGCTATAGACAGATTTTCTCCGTCCCTCCACTCTCGCAACTTCATCTACTCCGCCACCAGTCCACCTTCCAGTCACACTTCTACTCCGCTGTCAGTACACCGTCATTCTCTGGCTTCCAAAACCATCGTCACTACTATTTGGACATTCAGCATCACCACCACCGTTTCCACCATCGGCTTCTTTGCCAGCACCTTTTTCGCAATTCCCATGATGGCTTAACCCACTATCAGCCCCGAAACCTTAACGTTTTTGACAAACCGTTTATCGCTGTCGTCTCCATCGCGTTCTTTAACCACCATACAGATCACATTTTTCACCAAGCCTATAACCGTTTCTACCACCACAATTTCCTTTCACCGTTGTCGCCGTCAACATTGTCACCTTTTCCCGCCGCTGGCGCCACAAACGTCACCGCTGTTTCTACTTTATTCACCTCGACCTCTTCTGCCATCACCTCCGCGCCTGCCGCCGCCGCCGCCGCCGCCGCCGCCGCCGCCGCCGCCGACCCGCAGCCCGCGGCGCACCTGCCAGCCAGGGCTTATCGACGGGCGAGGGGCGGCGCTGGGCTGGCCGAGAGGCGCACAAAAAACCGGAGCCCACTTTAAGAGGGTTGAAGCGGGCACCCGTCGCCTAATCTGCCATCACCGGAGCCGGTCTCATATGTTAATAGTGTTGTATTAATTTTCATACGTTTTAATGCAGCCGCCGATGGTGATCACACCGATCGCATGAGCACGTGCGCCTCGCCGCCCTCACCGCCCCCACTGCCCTCACCGCCCGCTCCGCCCGCACCGCCCTCGCCGCCTGTGTTGGCGTCCCAAATGGGATGAGCCGCTAATTCTATAAGAAGTTCCTGGGCAGAAAAGTGGCTTTCCGTTGGGTCGTGTGTCTTCCTAATGCCCGTCCCTTCTGCAAGCTGCACCACTCTACGTAATACTGTCTCTGAAATGCCCCTTATCGCTGACCCCTCTAATGAATTATGCCCGAGGATTAGCGTTATGCAGAAGAAACATGAGCGTCCCCTTCCCTAGGCACTTTTTTTTGGGGTGAAAGGCACCAGTCGGCGGACTAAGCACAAAACGAAAGGAGGGTTTCCGTTCGTATTTTCTCGTAAATGTTGTCTCTGGACAGGCGGCAAGGTTCATATGTCATTATTAGTCCTTATTTGTTTAGGAGTTATTACTGGGAAGATGCTTAGAATTATGAATCATTAGAAATGGTTATCTGCAAGTTCCAGAAAGAGGCTATTGATTCATTAAGGGACTTGAGGATGCAAATTAATATATATTTCCTGTGCTCCACAGATCACCAAGCTGAAGATCGACAGTAACCCATTTGCCAAAGGATTCAGAGACTCGTCTCGTCTCACCGATTTCGACCGGTAAGTTCTCGCCAAGTTTCACTCACTCTCTTTGTTTGGTAATAACTTCCTGATTTATTTTCTTGTTGATATTTCCCTTCCCTCTTTGATACTGCTGATTTCTTCCGCATTTCTTCCTATTTATATTGTTTCTTTTAATTTTTTGAGAGCATTTTCGGAACTCTTTTTTCACGCGCACCTTTCTTTTATCACATTTTTTATGTTTATTTCATTTATAGTTTTTGTGTAACTTTGAAATGTTTTCATTGTGAGCCATTATACTTTACATTTCAACGTTTTTGATTGCTCCTAAGGAATATAAATTTCCTTCCGGAGAAGTGAAACAATAACACAAAAGACACAGGTGATAAATAATCATACGACGTCGATATGCGTCTTTCAGCGGAAATGCAAATTTGAAATTTAGGGGCATGTGGAGTCGTTGACCTACCAGCGATTGCTCATCGATCATCCCACCTCCTATTCTAAACCGCATCGAACACATCCACATACTTCGCAGGGCGAACATCTATGATGTATTCGCTGCCATCAGCCGGAAGTTTCCTCATCACTGGGTCGCCGCTCATATGCGTCATCTGAATTGACGAGATCCACTGCGTACATGTCGTCGTGAATAAGTGGGCATGTCTTTCATCGCTTATCTTACTGCTTATCTGCCGCTTCTTCATCCACCGCCAGCTCCTCTTACGTGACGGCGTTCATCTGGCGTACTGGGTGTCTTAGGTATATGCGGTAAATTTCATTAAAATATCTAATTGAAATGCGTACTAATTTGCAAAGTTTAAAATACTTGCAAGGAGACGTGTTGATTTTTAGTATTAGCGCATAACAGACAGTATCGAATGTACCAAAAAACTGTGGATATCTGTCCTCTACAGTACACCACTGACAAAGACAGGTGCAATAATGTTAGCGAATTACCGACACTGTAAATATCGTGGTGTTGATGTATATCTGTAGTCTCTGAGCTATCGAATAAAATTCAAAGCTCCGCCAATAAATGAAGACAAACTATTTTATTATTTTTTTATTATATACCGAATTTAATTTTGAATTAAAACACTTCACACTGTAATTTCATTTTAGACATAATATATAGTACAAATAACGTAGACGACATTGTGTGATTTAGGTTTGTCAATTAAACCAAAAGACGTAAGTTTATTAGACATTTCTGTAAGTTGGACTACATTTTATTAAACACTTGTGACAATTAAGCCTAATTTTATTTGGAATGTTTTCACGCACCTTCTGTCGTTGGGAACATCAAAAAAATACACCGTCATTAGACCTAATATCCTCACACCTACAACCTCTATTCCATTAGTTCATCTCTCCGCCGCGCCCTCTTCGAGTAGCGCCAGTATCGAGACGAGCTCATCCGCGCGCGCGCCCGTCACTGCAAGCGTCGGTTTGCGCCGCTTATTAAGGATGAAATAACTTTGTATTTAGATCATTTATGCATTCCCAAACCGGTTCCCACTTTATTAGCCGCTTCCAGTCGGATTTTATTGTTTGGGGTCTCCCCGCGTGGAGGAGCTCGTCACGCGGGGCTGCTCGGCGCTCTCAGTGAAGTGAAACGCGCGGTCGCCTCTTCCTGCTGCCCAGTGGCGAATTCTCCGATACACCGCGTATACCGCCGGTATACCTAGTAATTCGAAGTGTATAATAAATATTACATACGTTTGGTAATCCTAAAAAAAAGTTATTGAGATTTTGAAAGCTTTCAAACAGATGCGAAAAAAATAACTGTTTTGCTACCGAGAGCCTGTCAATCTTCCGCACCCGTAAGTGCTACGAAGTGCGGTAGAGTGAGAAGTTTCAAATAGTTCTGAATGCTATTTGAGAATGCGCTAGCGGAAGCGAAGGCACTGCATGCCAGCTGAGATAACCTGCGATAACGAGGGGAGGATGCGCGTCTGGACGGTCGATGGGCACCGCAAAATATTGCGCTGAACAGTACTTTTCTGGTCGTTCGTAAGTTGCGCTTGGATATTTTGCTTTCGATGCTTTCGTCACGTCGATATTTTGTTGTAAAATCTTCAATGATTTTTAAATTTTTTATTTTTTTTTAATAAAAGGGTTTACGCACGTTGTAGAGTAGCAAGAATCCACAGCAATATCGTTGTTTTGCATGATCCTCCTCATCACGCTGCACATTTCGCTTGCAATCTGAGGGAATTTTAGGTGTTTTCCCCTCAATGGTGTGTGAATGGAAGTGACTAAAGGGTAAAGTAGCGAAACACGATGTTCTTTATTGTTAATTGTATTATTTATATTCGATAATAATTTTTATTAACATACTACTAACACGCTGGTAACCATACAATAAAATATATCCCTTTTACGTACTGTAATTAAAAATGTATCGGAAATAGCATGTTTATTAGTCTATAATTAAAACATCGATTGTTCAAATTTGCAATCACTACTCAGGGACCGTCTTTTGCCAATGCAGTCCTCTGATTGGGAGGTCCGACGGTACGAGTCCCGAGGGTGGCCTGTTTTCGTCACTAACTGGAGAGCTACGTCGAATTCATCCGCGGTCTGGATGCTCTTAATCGTAGTTTTTTGTGATTTTTATGATCAGTAATAGCCGAATGCCGGAGGAGTACCCTAATAAATCCGTCACGGACCGCGGTCTTTCATTTTTCAGCCACGTCTCCTTGTCTCCTTACACACACGCACATCTAATACACTACCACACACTTCGGAAGACCAGACGGGAACTCAGAGTTTGTCCCTACTAGGGCAATGTCCCGCTAGTGGAGATACCTGTAGAAGGAAACCCCCGTAAACCAACGTGTAGGTAGGTGCCTGTTCTCAAGTTCTAGTGGGGAAGACTACCGCCACCTTTCGCAACGTGACATTTACTACAGGACTACAGCTTGGCTAATGTGAAATTTAAAAGTTTACCCTACTTTTTTTTGCACACTATTTACACTTTTTAATATATGAATTACAATAATTGTGTATACAATGTATCATGTCGTTGCTTGTGTAAAACGTCCAAGGACCATAGAGGGGTCGTCATAAAAACAAAGATATCTGCCCTCTAATCTGTTTTGTTTTGTCGCTAAATTCTACTTTTTGTGCATCTTAACACTTACGCTTTTTAATTTCTACTTTCCTTCTGCTTACGAATTTTACAGCTACATTTACATTTTCTTGAACCACACATTTTCTAACCGCCTGTTTCTCTCGCTTTGTTCCAAATTCTCTGCAGCGTTATACCTCTCTTCTTTCGCTTATTACGAATCCACTTCCACCCAACCGCCAACACTTCTAGAAACTCCACCTCGGTCCACTTTCCTCATCGACACCTTTGTTCGTTTATCTCTCCCTTCCCCTCCCAAAGTCCGGCCTCCGAAGCGGGAAGAGAACGTAAATATAGAGCTGGCGCCCAAGATTCCGTGACAATGAGTGTCTTCTTCTGGCGGTTTTCGAGCGTGAAAATTAACCTTGTCGTTTCACAGATGGGTTCGTGGAACGTCGGTGCTGTTGGAATGCTCCAGTGGTTCCCAGAGCAACCATATTGTTTCGTAGCAATCACGAAAATGTTGCTCTGTCGTGGTTTGAGAGTAAATACGAATGTGAAGTAGTTTTTTTCTGCGGTAAAATGCTTCAAAGAACCAGCTAGTTTAGTTTATCAATAAATGTATAAGAATTTCATTCCAAAAATTGCGAAGGACACGAAAGAAAATTGTTATTTTTGGACCATCAGTATTGTTTGCTTTTGATGTGATTGTAATATAGTCAAACATTTCTAATATTTTTGCATTAACTTAAAAAATGATGACCAAATGACATAACATTCATGTACACGATTCTCATACATCAAAAGATGTAATACACTACATTTTGCAATTGCACTTTCATTTAGTTTAGTCCTTGAAATGTAGTTTTAATTTTCACTTCACAATTTCATTTAGTGTTAAAAACTTCGACTTGTTCTAAACCTTCTCTTTTAGTCATTAACACACACGGATAGTAATATATCACGAGCGTTTTTCATGATACATTCTTCTTTGTACGACGAAATGCCTTGAATGGCCTAACCTCAGTTAAAAACCGCCGCTCCTAAACACAGAGGCCGATGAATACGCGTGAGGTGGATATTTCCCATTTAGAGTGTGACCCAGAAAACGCAGGTTGAGCTGGCTACCGGCCCCGTCGACCGTTTCCCACAGAGGGAACTAACTGTTCGGGTGGGCGTAACAGATCGCGGGGCGGGGCCGGGCCACCAAAAAAAAAAAGAAACTGGGAGAAATGGCGGCCTATCGCAATTTCCCGCGCTATGTTCATTCGCGGTTTCCTTTCTGGAAACGCCAAGAAATATGGTCGTGGGCGTTAATCGTACGCTGCGGAGAAAATGGTATATTTTTCTTGTTACCACCTCGGCGCCCCAACCACGTTCTCGGGGAACGCGAACTGGGTATTAGCTCCCATCAGAGGTATGGGGCGCGACCTGCTTGCGGCGCAGTCATTGGTGGGTGCCTCCTACTCGATGTCATCTCTTTCTCTTCTTCTATCACCGCTATCAATGTTTCTTCGGTTCTGGATTGTTTCCTCGAACTCTAGTTTCATTTCGACTCTCGTCGGCTACCCATGTTTATCTAGACACGTGTTGTCACGTCACATAAATCCATGTCTTGTCTCGCCAAGTCACGTCCTGTATCACCATCGCACTGATTCATTTCTCTCTGATCGACCTCATCTGTCTTTCATCTTATCCTTCCTCTTCCCATTTCTTCGTCCCATTTCGTCACTTCTCCCCCAAATACGCAATATCCATTTTCATTATCCTTCAGTTCTCTTCATCTCATCCACCCACTATTTTCACTTTTCCTACCAACCAATTTCATTATCTACCATTCCATTTCATTTCTTCCCTTTCCCCTTCTTCATTTTTTGTTGCTATTCTTTCAATGTTCTTTTTCAACGTTCCTTTTCGCAGTTTCTCTTAAGTCTTCCCGCCTATGGCATCTTCCGCCTGCTGGATTCCAGTACCCGCCTTCCTCCTCCTTTCTGTCTGGGGTCATTACTTCTTTCGCCTGTCTCAGCCGCAACCACACCTCTTTTCAGCCTTCTCCGCCCCTTGAACTCATCGCCTTCGTCATTTTTGTGGTTGGAACGGCCTCGACTTCACAAAGAGAATTCAAATAAACTTCCATTTGAGAAAATTAACTTCGCCTTCAATATCTATATATGTATGTA
The DNA here is from genome assembly GCA_011170035.1 of Teleogryllus occipitalis. Taxonomy (NCBI): domain Eukaryota; kingdom Metazoa; phylum Arthropoda; class Insecta; order Orthoptera; family Gryllidae; genus Teleogryllus; species Teleogryllus occipitalis. The sequence continues at coordinate 1,024,781 of BLKR01000008.1, read as the reverse complement.
TACATAATCAATTTCAGACAATGGATCATGGTGTTATCGCTTGAAGAGTTTTGTAATGGTTTGCAGTATATAAATGAGGTGAAAAAGTGTTTTTAATTTTACAACATTCTAGTCTTCTCTTTCATACACACCTGTTAAATATTTCTGGTTTCGCACCTGCCAAGAATTTTGAGTCATTAACTAGTAGAGGCAGGTGTAAACGATCATATTATTTCATACTATTAAAAAGCAAATTTATTGATATTGCTTACTCGACTCCGGTTCTCTTTGAATGAAAAGTTTTAATGTTGTGCATCTGATAAAATAATGAAAAACTTTTCAGATAGTTGTCGCTTTTGCATCATCTCCTCTTACTCTTCATTATCTAAAAATCTAACGTTTTGTCGACGTAGTTGAAAACAACTCTGAAAACTTTATGATCATCCCTGTGTGGTTCTTTGTACTGACAGTCCTTTAAGGTAAATTAAATATAAGAATTCAAATGATAAATTGGCTAGTGTCTCCATGGAGCGTAGAACATCGTTGCCTTAAGATACAAGAAGAACATCTGTAGTAAAGGGACGTGACCTTTCTTCTAATAGTTTGCTGCTGTTCCCAACCACGAACCACTCCCACGAAACCCGTTATCTACACCTTGCCGACATCTCACGGCTACCGCAAAGCGACATGTCTTGCATGTAGTCCTACACGCAAAGGTACGAGCTTTTTACCAGCCCTGCCATCAGTCTGTCAGCTCCGTGAAGTTAACACTTCTCACCAAACGCGCGGCGAAAAATAACGCTCCTGTGAAAATATTCAAAATCAACGATAAAAGATTTTAAGATGAAAGCTACAAAATGAGAATACAAAAATATAAAAACAAAGATTGATTATTCAATAAAATAATTAATTTTTAACCACGAATAAAGTTTAAATATGAAATCGTTTAATTTAATTTAATGATATGATTTCTCTTTTGATGTTTTAAATACAAACAAATTGTTTTGAATTATCTATTTTTTCAAGCATTTTTTTGCGTAACGTACCGTGATCTAATCTTCCATAAATTAACATCATATTATTATTATTATTATTATTATTATTATTATTATTATTATTATTATTATTATTATTATTAGATTTAATAAAAATTATTATTATTATTTATTTCTGCAAAAGATCTTACACTCTGTGGCAGTTAAGCAAAATATAGTAAAAATATAAAAATTAAAAGAAACAATACATACAAATATTAATAAAGAAATATAAAGCAAATAGAAAATTAAAAAACACAAATAAACAAATATAAACAATAGATAAAATGTATCCCACCTCTACTCCGAACCCATCTCTTTATTTCCCTTCACATGATTTCACTGCCTCTCCTTTCGTTTCCCAGTAAGTTATACGAGTATTTTAAACACTTCCGTTGCACTACACTTTTGTTGGCATTTCCTCAGCCATCATCCTCTTCATTCATTAGTCATCATTCTATTGATAACTTCATATATTACATTAGTTTGTATCACTCGTAAAGTTTACCACTTTTTATTGATAATGTTTTTTTTTTCGTGTAGCGTATTTTTAGCAACGTATTTCTGCAGCAGAACTTGTAAAGTCCGGTAAAGATTTCCTCGCCTCTCGCGAACCACTATTCTGGCGAAGACTGTACCAGGCAGGACTGGAGGCAGGAATCCGTTGCAGAGCAGGTGACTCGTCATCAGCCGGCTAATCACGCGATTTTTCAAACACCTCTCCGAAACGGTGGAAGGCCAGAGGGTGAGAGGAGGGCGGGAGGAGGGCGAAAATAAAAACAAGAAGCGAGCGGGAGAAAGGAGGAGGACGGAGATAATTCAGACGGAGAGGGGGCAAAAGACCCGAATCCAGTTTTCCGTGGGCTGCAGCCGTTCGGCCGAACACCCGAACCTGGCTGCCGGCAGACCCAGGCGAGAAAGCCAAGTGAGATAATTACAGAGGTGGCTGCGGTGGCTCTGATGGAGGTGACGGAGGGGGTGATGGTGATAGCAGTAGTGATGGAGGAGAGCGGGTGATTGTGAAGATGAGGATGAACAAATGTTGAAAATGATATTCGTTGTGCCGTGCTGATGAAGTGTCGGACAATTAAGAGAAGATAGTGATGATGACGGCGATGCTGGCAATAGCTATGGTGGAGAAATTGACGGTGATAATGATATATCTAATGCTCAGAGAGGAAGTACCCCTGCCCTTGTGGTGACTACGTGGATTGGATCGACGTGTATATTCTGAGTCACAGCGAATTTAATGATATTACAATCATGCAATAATAAGTTGTGATAGTATCGCTGGCAGACAAAATACCGGCAGTGACGAAAGTGGCATCTAAGGTGAATATCAATAGCGGTGGAATTGTTTATAACAGTAGAACGCCAGGTCTGACGTAAAAACGACGATGGTCCCTCTCTGTGGTGGCAGGCGGCGGCAGTGGTAGAGGAGGACGAGAAGTGATGGCGGCGGTGCAGGTTTCCTTCCTGGCCTGCGGCGCCGTCCCGCCAATTATTTATCTCTGGGCCTATGTAATGAGCGCTCCCGACCCGCCGAGGCCCTGCGCCGCCCAATCCGCCCCGCGCCGCCCCAACCCTTTTGCGACCGCCTACACTGTTGTCTCCGTTGTTCCCCGCTGACCTCTGTTGTGCCGTTGACTAGCCACACCTCGTGGTCACTGCCGCTCGTTACTACTCGTTACCCAGTCGCTCTCCGTTTGCCTAGCTACTGCCATTGGCGCCCGTCGACTCGCATGGTCCCTACCACTTCCCGCTGACCCCGTCACTCTACACTCTCCTCCATTCCCGTTGGGCCGCACCCCCGGTTTCCCCGGGTCTTTTAGCTGTTCCCGTTACCGGGAGCGGTAGCTCAGTGTATCAACTGGTGTCACTGCAGCGCCTCTGACCGGGAGGTCCTAGGTTCGAGTCCTGACGACGGCAGAACGACGCTAACTTTTCAGCTAGGTCAAATTCAGTCGCTGTCTGGAGAGGAATTCTAGTGGCCGGCTGCTCTGATCGGTAGTTTCCGTGGTTTCTCCGATCAACACCAGGCGAATGCTGGAGCAGTACCCTACCAAACGGGCCACGGACCGCGCGCGATCTGTCCTTTCTCTTCCTTGTCCTATCATCTCCTCTTACACACACACACTTACACTAACATTCACTACACTACCACATATTCCGGGAGACCGGTCGGGAGCTTAGAGCTTGTCCTGGCTGGGGCGGTGCCCTGTTGGTGGGAGAGTCCTGGTTGGGGAAGCCCCACTAGCCGACGGTAGGTCGGCGCCATATCTCGCTATCCAGCAGGGGAAGATCACTGCCATCTCCCGAGAAAAAACATGCACTACACTAACGGGACACGAACCCGGAAACACGAACAAATAAATCAATCTGTTCCCAATGCTCCCTGTTGTCTTTGCCGTTCACACCGCTACCTGCGATCCCCTCCGTTCCCTGCTGTCCCCACGGACATAATCTCTATGATCCCCGCCGCTACGAACGGTCCCTGCCGCTTTCCGATGCCTACAGTCATCGCGTCATTGTCGCGAATCCTTCAAGGGAAAGAATTTTTCTAATTACATTTAATAACTTTCGGAATGCGTATTGAGAAATCCTCTTACAATTACCTAATCATTACAAATAATGTGGGTGCTATGTGTGCAAAGATTCTTGTAAAACGATCGAGCGAGTTGAAGAAAATATCGCAACGCGGTCATGGTTCGTGAGCAAGAAATTATTATTGAGAAAGTTAGTCTTCGCGAAAGCGCCTGATAGGCAACATTAAATATCCCGGGCCATCGAATATAACTCGTGTTTTCTCCGAACTTTCCTCGATATGTTTTGCGTGATCATGACTGTTATTTTTTTTCCTTCTCAGATTCCCTGCTGCCTTATACCGTCTTGGGTACTCCTCTTCGCAATCGTCTACGTACCTGCCCTGTCTCCCTGGTACAAATCGGCTAGAATCAATAATTTTGTTTTCGTTCTCTCTTTAGCCTATTTCAGCATATCTTACTCCACCTTCTCAGCTCAACATCCATCACATTAATGTCTGGGGTACGATTACTTCACGATTTCCGTCGATTAAAAATAGAACATTTTCTGTCATTTAATTCTCTTTTCATTACTACTATCACTACAATACCAACACCATCATTACCTCTTTCAGTACCAGTACCTGGACCACCATCAACCCCATTACCACGATCACTACTGCAACTACCACCAGCACCAGTGTCAACACCAGCAGCACCACCATCACTTCGACCGCCACCGCCGCCACTACCACCACCACCACCACCACCACCGGAACTAACACCCCCCACCATCATCACTACCACTCCCACCACCACCACCACCACCACCGGAACTAACACCCCACCACCACCACCACCACTACCACTCCCTCCACCACCATCACTACCACCATCACCACCACCACCACCACCACCACCACCTCCACCTCCACCACTACCACCACCACCACTACCATCACAACTACCACCACCATCACCACTACGGCTATCACCCACCGCCGCCGCCGCCGCAGCTATACGGCCGCCCACAGACCTGCGCGAGACAACCCCGCGTTCTCAAATTGAATTTCATACGTCGACCCGGGCCAGCGAAAGGCGCGCTGGAAGTCACGTGACGAACCCTCCTAATTACCCTTCATTAGTGTCACAGGCGCCATCTATCTTAGCCGCCGCCCGGGCGTCTGCCCAAGCGGGCACGCCTCCTCCCTCACCGCCCACCCCCGCCCCTCCTCCCCCGCGCCCCCACTTCAGCTGATAATTGTCCAGGGCCTCCTTGTAATTGAATAAGCCCCGAGCGTGCAGCCTGCGGAATCTTGTGCTTACGCATGCATATTATTCAATGTTCACTCTACTTTTCAGCCCGGGCAAAAAAGGGTTCCGGGCCCGATAAGGCGTGTGTTTTCAGATGATAACAATCATAAACGAGACTCTACTTAGCGACGCTCGTGGACTACGAAGGAGACGTATATTAATAAGCTCGAGCTTACCTTCTCATTTTTTTTCGAGTTCCGAGACGCATTTCGCGGAGTAAAGAATATGAAACATGTGACAACTGTGAGTGAAATATTTTATCCGGTCGTAAAAACGGTATCCGGTGCTTTGATGTGAACTTTTACGTCAACATTGCGTTACGGACGTCTCTTCACTCTTGAGAAAATAGTAACCCTTCGTTATTGTTCTTTCCGGTATGGGTGGGTCGAACCACGCTGAGTGTGCAAATGAAGTTGCAGGTCTGGGATTTTTCGTAGGAATGAGGAGTGAAAAAAATTATTATTTCAGAAATTGTAATTGGACCAAGTAATTGGAGAGCCAAGTTGGCGTCTAATTATTATGAAGTTTGAAGTTCGTGTTAGGAGAATACGGATGTATTGTTCCTTGATCGATGATAAAGAGAATCTATCATGAGATGTTTTTGTAACATACCTTATATTCATAATTTAAATTAGAACTGATAGTAATCAAGAGTCTCTTTAGATATTACTATGGTTATAATTATAAGGGTGATGCTGCAAGAACCGATTATGTTTTCGTAATTGTTTTCGTAGAGCATGCTATAGGCAAAATTTCAGTAAATTATCTATAATATTTAGCGTTATTAAGATTTCTCCTTATCTTGTCCTGACAAACTACCTTAACTCAGTGAAGAAACTAGATATTTTTTCAGTGCCATACATATTCCTTTTTATTAATTCAGAGTAAAGAGAACTTTAACAATCATCAACCTCCTTTGGCTTCCTTTTTGCCATCTCAAAGCATTAATCATGTTTTCCTTTAGAAGTTAATTGATAAGATCTCTTTTAGACGATTGCAAAACCACCTTCTTTGCCCTTGTAGATCGGTGATTTCGCAAACAAATGTGCACACTTCCTCGCATCGGCCAGGGCCATCGCGGACGCGAATATCCTTAATCGTATGTAATCTAGATGTTCCTCAGAGCGGCGATGAACTCTCGTCTCGCACAAAGAACTCAACAATACCCCCGCTACTCGCGCCTAATAATGAGACAAGGTAGTGACAAGAGGCTGGGATGAGCGGCGCGATGCAAAACACGAAAGAAAGCCCGCCTTTGTTTGCAGCTGTCTTTGGGGCGCATCGTGAGGTTAAGGTGCTCGTTATGCGTCCCTTTCTGCGGCTGGATACGCAGACGAATTTTCGGCGCCTCGACACAACGCGGGCCTTTGTCCCGGAGCTGTGTGAATGTAGCGCCGAATCGTCTTGGACTAATGAAATGCAGTGTCGTCGCCGAGAAAAGAAATGGCGCCAGACGTAATGTTGCTGTTTAAGGTTCCGTGATGACGTCAGTTTCCGTACGTAGGCTGAACCTGCCGTTTGTAGCATTAAGGTTTCATTTTGAAAACTGACGTCAGTTTCCGTACGTAGGCTGTACGTGCCGTTTGTGGCATTAAGGTTCAATTTTCTAAGTTGACGTCAGTTTCCGTACGTAGGTTGTACCTACAGTTTGTAACGTTAAGGTTCAATTTTCGAAATTGTTCAAGTTTATCTAAATAAAGGAAAAGAAATGGGTGACCAAACTGTATCTTTCTCAACTGAAAGGTATTTGTTTCAGTACGGATTAATGTATGAGCGTAAACTGTTAAACCCTGTGTCACTTTTACCTTCCGAGAAATGAAGTTATTTATTGTTACTTGAACAATTTTATATTTTCAGATGTGTAAGAGTGTTAACTGTTAAACCATGAGTCATATTTATCTTCCGAGAAACAAAGCTGTTTATTGTTAATTTGAACAATTTTATATTTTCACACAAGAGAAAAACGAAAATATTTGTAGTTTGTAACTAATCTTCAGAATTTCTGAAATGATATTTAATATAGTTTTCAAAATAGCTTGGGACTTTTGACACACCTTTTTTTTCTGTACTATGATACACGGATCAATTTTCTGATGAAAGTAACTGAGTGCGATGGGATTGTACCTCCATCTTATCATTGCTGCTGATGAAGGATGAGAAGTGCAGCGTTGTTTGAGATCACGTGATCTCATCCGAAGGAAAGCCACAAAAGAAGAAACCCGTCTGTGCACCGGGTGGGAGCAAAAGGAAAGCGCCGCTGCCAAGTGTCGGCCGGGGAAATATCTTGATATCGCCGACACGGATCCGTATCAAATTACCCATACAGACGACCGCCCTTCGGAAGATTGCTCAGATTAGGCTGGGAATACGACCGCAGGAGCGTAAAAAAGATTGATACGTCGGCAGCCGGCAAATCGGTTGGAATCAATCGGCGAGATGTAATGGCAGCGTGCGGGCGGGCCTTGCATTACTCGCATCACCGCCGTGGCCGCCCGTCCCCCGCCCCCACTCCCGCCTCCATGCCCCCCCCCTCCGCCTTTTCTGCTGCCGCCCACCGTCGTTTCCTCTAGCACCGCATCCACCTGAGACCTCTGCACAGTGTAGGAAACACCAGGTGAATGGTGAAAATTAGAGAATAAAAACGTGAAATGAAAAAGCGAGTAGGACTTGCTTTGTCAACTTTTGAAAATGGAAAGCAAGCCGTCTTCGAGATGGAAGAGCCGATTTTCACTGACTTCAAACGGACCTGTGCATGTTCACTAACAAACACCTCTTGCAAACGATGTACCGACTCAGGGCTTCGATCCGAAGGATCGAGGGTTAGAATCCCGCCTAGGGCTTGGTAGTTTGTCCCTTGTCTCTCATGTTTGAGCTGTCGCGGAGGGCCTCGCGTTCTGCTGACCCCTAATTAGAGGAGCCCGCTAGTGTGTTGGTGTCTAGTGAATAGTTATATACGCGTCTCATCAGAACATAAAGGTTAACCGGTTGTCGGCTGGACAAAAGCCCTAGAAAAAAGTAGTTTCCAATCGTGTCCCTTATTTTATCGAGGTTGGCCGTTCAAAATATTTCGCATTTGCACCTACAAATAATAAAAATTCTTAAAACTACGAAATAAATTTTCTTTGAATAAGAGTATTCATACGCTATCATTAACTACATCTAATTTCTTTGGATTACTCTTAACGGACTGTGGGCTGTTAAAATTCTTAACGGATACCGTCAGTCAAAAATTTTTGTTAGGAAGTCGACTGTTAGATAGCGTTAAGTTGCCATAACAGTATAGTATCAGGAAAAATAAAATGCGTTCAATATTTGGAGTATTCAGTATTTTTACACTGGGCTGTTAAAATTCTTAACGGACGCCCGCCCGTCAATATTTTAGGTTACGAAGTCCACTGTCAGGTTGCGTTAAGTTGCCATAACAGGACAGTATCAGGAAAAAATAATTGCGTTCAATATTTGAAATATTCAATATTTTGACAGTGGGCTGTTAAAATTCTTAACGGACGCCAGCCCGTCAAGATTTTAGGTTACGAAGTCCACCGTCAAATTGCGTTAATTTGTCATAACAGTACAGTATCGGGTAAAATAAATGTATGCCCATCCGGTGGACGTGAGCTCCACTGTGCGCGATCACCTCCATCTCCGCAGAGGCCCAGGCGGCGCGAGGGCCCAGGCGCCCGGCCCAGCCCGGCCCGGCCCGACGCGGCCCGACGCGGCGCGGCGCGGCGGCGTAATTACAGAGCGGCGGCGCATCTCGGGGCCGCGCGCGTGCGGCGGCGGCGGAGGCGGCGGGGGCGGATGGGGGCGGAGGTGGAGGTTGTGGCGGGCCCGGCACAGCGGCGGATGGAGGGGCGAAGGTGGGGTGGAGATGGGGGAGATACAGGGGAGGGGAGGAAGGCGGCGGCGGTAGTGGTGTTGGCGGAGGTGGCGGTGGAGGTGGAAGGGATGACGAGGGCGGAGACAGGGATAGAGGTGGAGGCATTGGTAGAGATGGAGGCGATGGCAGGGAGGAAGGCGAGGGAGAGGCAAAGGTGGAGGCGCAAGTGGAAATGCAGGCGGGGATATACTGTGGCAGTAGCGGAGGCGGAGGTGAAGGTGGTAGTCGAGGCAATGGTGGAGGTGGCGGTGGAGGCGGAAGGGATGACGAAGGCGGAGGCGGAGATGGAGATAGACCCAGTGGTAGAGACAGAAACGAAGGCGAAGGCAGGGGTGGAAGGCGAGGCGGAGGCAATGGCGGAGTTGGTGGCGGAGGCGAAGGCAGAAATACAGGCAGCGATTGATGGTGGCAGTGACGAAAGCGAGGCTTAAGCTGAGGTGAAGGTGATGCTGAAGGCGATGGAGGAGGCAATGGCGGTAGTGTTGGCGGAGGTGGAGGCGAAGGCGAAGGCGAAGGCGAAGGGGGAGGCGGAGGCGAAAGCGGAGCCGGAGGTGGAAGCGAAGGCGGAAATACAGGCTGGGATATTGACGGTGGCGGTAGCGGAGGCGGAGGAGATGATGGTGAGGCGGTGGAGGAGACAATGGCTGTGGCGTCGGTGGAAGTGGAGGCAGAGACGAAAGCGGATGTGCATGGGAGGCGGAGACGAAGGCAGAAGCGGAGGCGGAGGCGAAGGGGCCGTGGGGTGCAGGCGCTAAGGACGGATGGGAGCGCAGGTGGAGTTTGCGGCAGGAGCGAAAGAGGCGACGGGGGGGGGGGTCGCGAGGGGTTGCAGGGAGCCTCACGGAGGATGGCAGAGACTGGTTAGGGGTTGGGGTCGGTTGGAGGCTGATCGAGAAGCGGTCGGTCATGCCAGGGCCAGGAGTGTGAGTAGGGGTTTGCGACCGCGCTGGCGAAGACGGAGTCCTGCAGTGTTTAAAAGACAAGACAGTGCTCGTGACAGATGAGAAAAACGACAGAATCTTTATCCGGAGATGGTTAGATAGTTTCTTCTTCGAGGTAATTTAAATATTCAGAAAAAGGAAATTGTTAGCTCCGATAAAACTGGACGTGTGCGCTAGTCTGTAGAAATTTTGAGAATCTAATAAATAATTTTAGTTCTTTGAAGCCTATTTCGACAATCCCAAATATCCTTTGTGTGCTGTTAGTGGAGATAGAATAAGATGTTTTATTGTTCGGCTGTCATCCAAATATTCACACGCACAACTAACTTTCCCGTTTCTCTTTCTGGGCCGACTTTCGATTTCGCACTGCCACCTTAAAATTACCTTAACGAAAACAGCACTTCATAGAACGAGTTGTTTTGCCCATGATCCTCTGATTTCGTTCGCAGAAGTATTACTACAACCGGAAAACGAATAATGTAATAGGTCAGGCGTGCTAGTGTGGGAAGAAGAAATGCTGCAGCAGAGGGACGGTGAGAATGTTAATGGTGAAGAGGGCGACCGTCTAAAGAAATGCGATCCAAAAGAGACAGGGCGCGAACGGACTCCCGATGATCCGAGTCCGGAAACACCCGTCAGATCTCTCGAGCCTTTTACTTCTCTCTCTTTGCCTGCTCTTCCTTCTTCTCCTACCTTTTGCTCCCCCGTCTCGCCCCTCAACGGGCAGCCCGCGTCGGCACGTCACTGCCTGATAGCCATCGAGGCAGATCTCCGGGTAGGGCTGCCAACTTGCCGTGGATGAAGAGCAGAAATTTAAAAATGGAAACCAGGAAACGCCAGGAGCTGGCTTTTGTTGCATTAATGATCAAAAATAAGGTCTATGTGAAAGTGTGTTATTGTATGTTATTATGTAGTACTGAAATGTGAAATAATTGATTTATAGAAAGGTGTTTGTTCTGGCTACTATTTCCGTTGTTCCTCTTAAATTTATAGATAAATAGTGTCAGGGATTGCAATACTTTCCAATTGTTTGATTTGAGATATGTTATTTTCAGAAGCCTTTAGAAAGCAAAAAGAAATTTTCAAACAGTAAAAGAGACGCATTCGAAATTGTTTTCAACAAATTATATAATGGTGAAAAATGAGGTCTTAAAATTCCGTCATCCTTTGCTCATTTATCACATTAAGATTATCGTTTGAGAAATAATTGTTGCAAACTGAGCATGTGAATAAGTGAATCATCAACTTCACACAGTGAGTAATTACATTTGGATTACTAGACTTGCAGGTGTTCGGAGTTCTTCTACATTGGTGATTGGTATCAAATGTTCGTTACGAAAACAATGCAAACCACACAAGTGTTATATTTGAGGTAGTAATGGTTCATGATGGTAATTAATGTTGCTTCTTTAATGTGCAAACTTTTAGGTAATGCGTGAGCCTGGCGAAACTATTAGTTATCTTCGTATCTCAAGGTATATCTCTTGTAATATCGTACATTTCCTCGTGTCATTACTTAGCGCCCACATTGCGTCGTCAATCACCTGCAGTTAAGTCATTTTTCACCTCTTGTCATTTCCTAAGACATTAACGACATCGTTGCATTCATCACTTATTGCAATCGCGTCCCTCGGTTATCTTTGTAAATTTTTCGCATGCCGTTTCTGTAATTTAAAAGAAATGATATAATCATGCAGGCCAACTATTAATCGATTCATTTACACTATATGTTTTGTTACATATCATCTCTTAATTCATTCCAAGAATGCCTAAAGTGCTTATTAGGTACAGATTCTCGGAAAATGTATTTTCGGCGTTGTTGAGTGATTCTTATTTCTCCTTTAATGGACACGGACAGTAATGGCAAAATTATTCTCTTTAATATCGTTGTCATTAATTAAAGCAATTTGCATAAACGCCAAATAAAAGCTGTAAATTACCGTGCTTTAAATGCAATCATATTTTGGATTTGAGACAGTTGGCGACCCTGACCGTCAGGAGAACGTATCCCCGCCTCTTCGGCGAACGAAAAGTACGAGTAATCACGCAATTATTGCCAAATTAAGGGCCTCCTTTAATTAAACCGATGACCCATATCGAGGGGTTTCCGAAGGGGGCGTTGGAACCGGTTTCGACGGGAGAAGGAGAACGTCATCGGCCGAGACGAAAAACATAATTCGTTGATAGGGCGACGAAGGAACCAAGACACTTATTTCGTCACCTGTGGAGGCGACGTGCCGGCCGCGGAAGGATTCGGAGGCGGAGAACAGCCACTTGGTCGCCAGCTGAAATGTCAGGTCTGAGTTTTTTATGAGACTTTTTCCCCATACTGTGAAAGAGTGAACAAAAAAAGTTGAGAAAAAAGTTGTGGTTCTGGAGTTCATCAACTCAAGAACAATGCTGAGTAAACCTTGATGCTGAGATAAGATTATTCTAAATTGTTCATTATAAAATTGAATGTTAATTTATTAATAATTTTTACAATTTTGTTAAATTTTGTATCATAATTTCCTTATATGAAAGATGACAACATATTTCACCCCCTTTCGCATAAATTCAGAACCCCTTGTATCTTAATGTTCTAAAATTCTGGAGACCATTTCCATTATTAATACTAAAAAAGGAACTATATTACATGCAATAAAGATCAATCCTGAACTCTCTGGAATAATCTATGTGACCAATTCTCTCAGAAAAATTGTATTTTTTACTCCTAAGAAAATCCTAGAACATTCTGTTATTAATATTGTAGAAACGAAAATAGAAACTTTCCCAAATACAATATTTCAAGTAATAATAATTTTGTTTGAAATAACCTGACATTCAACGATATATATTAATTGATGAACGCAAAAATTTGTTCACAATACGTTTGTGCACAAATTTCATTTTATACAAATTCATTAACGTCGTATTATTTTGTGATGAAAGTAGGATTTTTATATTCAATTTGTTTAATTCCCTCAATTACACTTGTTTACATATTACTCATGATGCTCCGAACTCGGTTGAAAATTATATCTCACTACGGGAAATCTCAACTCCCACGAAAACGGAAATCTACTCCACAAAGCCCCAGAAACGCCTCAGAATCCAGCGCCCCTGGGGGGATCGCAAGGAACTGCGCCCCGCAGACGTTATCTCTCTGCTTATTCCGAGAGGCGTCGCGGCGCCGTCGTCGCTTCTCTGACCCGAGTCTCTCTCCCAGGACCCCGCGCCGCACAATGCACAATGCGCCGGCGGGGCGCGGGTGGCGCCGCCAAGCGCCTCGCGGGCTAATTAATTGCTTTTGATCAGCGATCCCGCACCGCGGTGAAGAGAACAGCCGCCTATTGTTGCGGAGATTTCAACTACTATCGGAGCGGAGAACTTTGTTGCGACGGCACTGAGATACGTTAGCTCGACGAGTACAGAAAATGTATTTTTTTCTGATATTTCGTATTGGAGAAAACATTTTAATCCATTTTTCACGAAAATTAAAACTTAAAAAGATGTAATATGTAACTGAAGAAACAATCGAATTTTATCCAGTGATAGATAGCTATAAATTCATTATTATGTTTTCAGTTTTATATTGGAAATTTGTATCCCGTTTTGAGACATTTATTTCGCCTCAACCGTTTACTTTATGTTTTCCCCTCTTTGTCAAAAAATATTATGTGGATCCAATTTGGGTTTACTGTATTGTGTAAAATGATTACAGCAAAAGTAATTATTAAGGTAAATGAGATATCGTCTAGAATTATCTTTTATGTATCTTTAGTGACAAGAAATAAAATTATTTCTGTAAAAATTGTGGTGTACAACGTATATGGGCATTAATCAATTTATTTGGGGTTGGAAATTAGTTACTTTTCAAATTGTGTTCTAGTTTATTTCGACAAAAGAAAGATTGTGTGTATAAAAAGTAGTCAAAAGGGAAGTGCTTCTTGAGATTGTACGATCATCGCCCAAGCAATTCCATATGCTGTATCCCTAGCAAATAATGTGTTTCTGTGTCACTCCTCGCTTGACACAGTGCCTCGTTCGTTCGTAGACGCAATTGAACCGGAGCGCAATCCAGTCGTAAACATCCTCCAATTCCCCGATCTCGGTCGTTCAGACCGACGAGACAGACTTTTTTCAACGTCGCCTATTCCGGTTGGCAGCCCTGACGACTGGAAAGCGCCAGAAAAACCGGGAATCCCCTAGGCACTCGTCAGCTTCTGTCATCTAACGTGTAAAACGCGATACCCCTACAATTAGAGAAGAAGGGGATCGTTACGTTTTTACGGCACACTGCATTATACAGCAGGCACGACAAAAGTAGCGGAGAGAGAAAAGTTAGGAGACGCAAGAGAATAACGAATTCAACGTCCCCTTTTACCGCACTCCGCAAATTACGAAAAGCTTCGATCTAACGGTCGAAATATTTCAATCATTAGCGAGAAATTCCTCTCATAAATATTGAAGTCACTTCTAAAGAAGGGGAATTTGAATGCGCGCGGTTGTCTTGTACCTTCCAATTCCCGAGCCCGGCATACAATTTCATACGTTGAGAACCTGTCTGTGAAAAAAAACACGCATTGAAAGATATTTCAGAAAAAGGCAATAAGTGAACGATAATTACTATCCACTCTCCTGTCTCGGTAGCAGTAGCCAAGGAAAAAAGGTTAACTTACATTCTTAGTCTGGGGACTAATGTAAGAATTCATGGGTTGACTCCATTACTGTCTTATGACTTGTATTCACTGTACTGGGTAACAGGATATGCTAGCATTTTCTCTTGGTCGTTTTAAGAAGTAAAAAAGAAAACTGTATTGCAGACCTTACTGTTAGTGAAAGAAGTAGTGCTAAAGTGCCTATTTCAATAAATACCACTTCTTTCACGTTAGAAATAATCGGGTCATACTGTAATAATGCTAAGGAAATCAGGAGAGAAGACGCAAAAGACCTTTAATGATAATACTTTTAATGCTTGTTCCGAGCAACGAAATCATTTAGGTCGATCGGTTTGTGAGTAAACGAGTCTCTGCCACAGTCACGGTTTCTCCGGAAGTGGTGGAACCATTGTTCAGAAAAATTTATTGTAAGAAAAGTTTAAGACGTACCTGATATCTCAGAGATAGTAGAAAAAATGCTTCATTGTTTTCCTCACAATTGTACCCTCTGACCAGAATACTTACGACGGGAAATGTACTACACAACAATAATTTGTTTTCTTCCAACAAACCATTAATTGTAAGAAGTACACCAACACATGTGATCTGATGTGAAGAGTAGTATCCTGTATACGCAAAAATAATTTGCATTAAATGCTTCTACCAAATACAGTAAATGTTGTTATTAGTTGCGTAAATGATCTTCAAAAAATACTGCATTGGATTTATCTTTCATTAACTGGTTATCATTCGTAGAAAGATGTCGACAAAGTTAATTCTGATAGAGACCGACATACTTAACCTGTTTCTTTTGCGGCGAGTAATAAGCTTTACCACTATTGTTGTTTCATGATTGTTCAGTTTCATAGCTATAGGTCATGGCACAAGAACGATGCAATGTGTAGTTATCACAGAAATATATCGTTTTCCAATTTTTACCAACTCAAAAATTTAAAGCATTTTTCAAACTTAGGTCATGTTTGCGAATCAATCAGGATTCTTAACCTAACTGGATATAAGAAATAATTTACATATGAAGGTCCATATACTATCTTCAAGACACGTCTTCCCTATGGTATCCTGTCTCAAGCTGTCGTCCTGTTTTCGGTCGTCTTCTAAATATGTTTGACGAACATTTATAATATGTACTTCTCAAGACACATATTCCTTGTCAGATGAAAGTACCAAAGCCTTCAAGATATTTCTAACCTTCCACTGCCCTGTCATCACCCGCGATCACATTCACATGTACTCATGTCATAGCTTTGGCTTCCTAAGCAGTTCTGTCGCCGTTGCCCGATGTCCCTGTGTCGTTTCCTAGGTCCAACTGACGATCGCCTGTTCTCCCATCCTCATAACCTCCTGTCGTCCACGTGTTCAGTCCCAACATATTTTGTCTTATTTAATGAATGCATACAGGATCTCTTTTAAATGCTGTAAATGTTTATTGTAAGAGAAACATTCAAAATGATATGAATTATTACTTCATGAAAAAATAAAACTTAGAACTTAGCTTAGAACTGTTGTTAACTGCTTGGAGCTGTAATGTTTTATTTAGCATCGAACAGAATTCCCTGGTTGAAATCACTATGACACCAAGCACCACACCTTCTGTTGGCTACACATCAATTGTGGTGTTTAAACTCCACACTTCTTGTGTACCTACTCCGTACAGTATCCTCCAAACTCACCTGGCCGGGGGCCGTCCTCCGTCCTCTAATGGAGTCCTCCCGACGGCAGCGCTCGCCGGGAGCGCAACGCCGAGTCCGCGTGCATTAGTCACGGTCCGGCAGCGGCGGCGGCGGCGGCGATGGCAGGGGCGGGGGCGGGGACGAGGCCGGTGGGGACATCTGTGGGGGCGACCGCGCCACCAGGAAGTTCAAGATTGGGCTTAATGAGTTAATGCGTCCACTCAGTATTATTACCATTGTTTTTACCCGGGTGCCGCTAGGTGGGTCAGCGCCGTGTCTCCTCGCCTCCGGAAAGACGTTTGCTCCGCCGCGCCGCCCCGGAGACGGAGTGCGCTCCGGGTTAGGAGGCACAAATGCCGGAAGCGACCAATGCACATGCTGGGGCAGCTCTGGGGGTGGAAAATTTTATTTATTTATTTATTTATTTATTTATTTATTTATTTATTTATTTATTTATTTATTTATTTATTTATTTATTTATTTATTTATTTATTTATTTATTTATTTATTTATTTATTTATTTATTTATTTATTTATTTATTTATTTATTTATTTATTTATTTATTTATTTATTTATTTATTTATTTATTTATTTATTTATTTATTTATTTATTTATTTATTTATTTATTTATTTATTTATTTATTTATTTATTTTTAAATCAGAAAAAGAGTGCATATGGCGTTTGTAAGGAATGAAAGCTGACTTTAGTAGCACATTTTGTTGTTTTCTTTTACATTTTGACCGTAGTTTCGTTTTTCGGTTACAATGTCAGTCGCCTCCGTTCCCGTTCCGTCGCCCGCACGGCGTTGCAAAGCTGTTCTAAATTGCCGTTAATGGCATTGAACGCGGGGGAACACTTCGCAATTCAGCGCAAAATAATAAAGATAAACAACATAACAAATAAGGTTAACATTTCAACAGTTAACAATCCTTTTCTTTGAGGAAATCTAATGTGCATAAAAACTTCGTGTGATCGGCGTTCTTAGGTTTGGGATCCATGATGGTGATATTTGTAAAATCTCTGTATCTCTAAAGAATTTGCGTTGTCACGCGATATTGAAATAGTGTTAGTACAAAATTTGGTGACCCATTCTTATCGGACTCACGTTCTGTCTCAGAACTTAAAAGCGCGACTTCACTGTTCTTTTTTTTTAGAGAAAACATTTTTTTAACAGAGAGAGATAAACGACTTTAATGTTAGCGAAACTAACCAGTTATAATGATTGTAATAAAAGATAATGAGCTGAGATTAGAGAACGAAGTTTTGATCTTCACGTTACTGGATCCAAAGAACTGCGATTAAGTCCTAGAGGTCCGTTATGTTTATGACAAATATTTGAATACTTAAGCAAACCACAACAATAGAAGAGAGCAAATAATAATGTTTTGTTATCTTTCAAACTATTGAAAAATTTGTCCATTTAAATGAGTAAAAAACTATAAGAAATATTTTCGGTACTAGAACGAATCCCATGAATAATACACTAATGCAAAGGAACCTGGGAAAAATTGTACTCGCAGAACAACTATGTCACAAGCCGAATTAAAAATACGACACGAATTGTACGTTTCGTATTTTCTACCTCCTCTGTCACATTCAGTTTCCCCGGCGTCAAATTCCCACTCACCGAACTCGGCGCCGTTAAATCAAGCCAGTCCGTTGGCAGTCACACCCCGCGTGCAACCGCCGAAATCCACAGGCATTCGTGGAAATCCATTTCCGTGACTTCTCAATTGCGGGCCAGGGCGCGGGCGCCAACGAGCAGGTAGGGCCAGTTAATTCCCTTTCAACACATTAGCAGTCCGGCGACGCACGTTCCGAACCGACGTTTTCAGCTCGGAGTGTAGCGGGGAGGCGCGCGGCGCGCGGCGGGCGGCGGGCGGCGGGCGGCGGGCGAGGGCGGCGGCGAAGGCGGTGGCGGCGCGTCTGTGTTTTGACGGCGGAATGTGTCGGATCTCGCCCATTATATCATCATCATATCATCATGAAAACACAATCGGGGATGATTACAAGGCGGCGCCACGGAATGAGGTGTCATGGCGAGTGGTTGGGGAAGGGGGCGGCGCGGGCGGTGGGAGCGACGAAAATTGGTTATGATTTCACGTCTTCAAATGTGAGTGGTTTAGAAAAAGAAAAAGGAAGAAACGTTTCCTTCGGAAACGACGAAACGCTGGGTGGAGGGGGGAGGAGAGGCCCCGTGTGGGGAGTTTCTTGCGGCTGCGGTGCGTGTCCAGGAGGCGGTGGTGATGGTGGTGATGGCGGAAGAGGAGACGACAGTAGAGAAGGTGGTAGAGGTGGGGGGATGGCGGAGGCGGAGATGGAGACGGAGATGGAGGTGGAGGTGGGATGGTGGCGGCGAAGGTTAAGGCGATGGATGCACAGATAATGGTGGAGGTGATAGTGGCAGTGAAGGAGGTGACAGTGGCGGCGGTGGTGGAGGCTGAGATGAAGGTGGAGGCGGGGGCAGAGATAGAGACGGTGGGATTGGCAGTGCCAGTGGCAGTGGAGGGGTGGTGGCGGCGGCGGTGGCGATGGCATGGTGGCGGTGGCGGTGGCAGTGGAAGTGGCCAGGATGGAAGCGGGGGTGGTGATGGCGGTGGTGCAGTTGGTGGAGTTGATGGAGGCGACAGCGGTGGTGTAGGGTAGGCGGTGACAGTGGCCGAGGCGTTGGCAGAGGCGACGGCGAAGCCAGAAGTGGAGGTGGAATAGAGAGGCAGTAGCTGCAGTGGAGATGGCGCTGGAGGCCTCGCGCCGCGTGGTTGTTGCTCTTTTAGCCGGGTAATGCCGGAAAAATGCTCGCACTTTGCCGTCGTGCGGGGAAACGCCCCCACGCCGCGCTGCGAGTGTCGATACGGCTGGCTCGCGTGGCCAGACCGCGCTCCGCGGAGATGAAGTTGTATCGACTGAGCGAGTTGCGTGAAGGCGAAGAGTTTCCACACAGTTCGCATGAACTTGGTTGCCCTTCAACTTCATGTTTTAAAACATGGATTTCACAGATTTTATTGAAACGTAATTATGAAGTTAATCCCTTTCATTCGTACAAATATTACATAATACGTAATATGTGGTATTCTTTATACGTACAACAAAATATTATATTGTAACAAATTTAAGGGCATCTTTGAGAGTATAAAACTGTCAAACCGAAATGTGACCCAAAGTTATTAATGGAAGTAGAATGCAATTTTCTTACGGTTTTTGTGTGAATGCAGTCGGGTTGGATTTGCCATTGAACTGTATTCATTATGATGAAAAATACTTTTGGATTTAATTTGTTGCCACTGTTCATACGAATAAATACTTTGCGTGTTTGATTAACTCATTCAAATGTCTGAACGAAACGCGCTATATATAGAGCAGTCCCCTGTGAATGTCCTTTGACTTTTTCCTTTATGTGTGGGTGAGGAGTGATTTCATAGTAAATGCTGTGAACCCCAGGGAATAACGGTGGCTGTTTTTTTGGAACTGAGAAGACTGCCGACGCGCTGGGATGAAATTTCGCATGACTCTTGAGTGACGTTACCGCAATGGTGGCACAGTGCGTGCTTGCAAAGAGTGCCTTTTAATACTCTGACTCAAGAATTTCTCGAGGGAGCTTCTCAGGACAGTTATGATGAATGAATAATATAGGCCGCGCTTTTTCATGGAAAATAAAATTTTCTGCATCTAGGTTTATCAAAAACACGTTGTACATCGCAAGTATTTGCAATAAAGGAATGAAATAAGACAGACCTTTTGGTAATGATATATACATTCAAATATTTTTGCGAGTGAATATTTGACTATTGATACAGATTCTTGATAAAGTATTAAATCTTGTATTAATTATCGAATAAAATGTTCTAGATACGTGGAAAATTCCATTTTCATTTAGTAAATAAACTTATTTTAAAAATTACTTCTAAAGAGTTCTTATTGTGCTTTAAGGAACAATTTTGTGACAAGCGTCACAAAATTGTTCCTTAAAGTACAATAACAATATTGGTGTTTAAAGTAATGATTCGTGTTTCCTCCTCTCTACCTGGACTACACCTTGTGAGCGGTTTTATTGAAACGTTTTATTAAATTAAACAAAAAAATTATTCAATTAAACAAACCCAATGGACTTGTCACAGCCGTTCACAGGCGTGTGCGGCCTAAAACAAGAGGAGGGAGACTACATTTCTGGCTCCCTTTTCCATTAAACATTCTTATTTACATATGACTATTTTTATGGAAAATAAATGATACATACTACAAGAATAATGAAATAATAACTTTAATGATACAATTAGTAAATACAATTATTGATTTTATTTTTAATCATGTATAGGGTTGTCAAATGGTTTGGAGAGTCTCTTCCCCAATCAATTCTCCAAATTGTCGGCTTAAAATGAAAAATATGAAGAATGGAACATATTTACGGAAATAACAAAATGTTTTATTATGCTCTTCCAATTTTTTCACGGGGACCACGCCCCTTAACGCACGCCTATGCAACCATGAAATATCCTGGTATCGTAGCCAATGGCAAATGAAGCTGTTGCCTCGGTCAGCGAGTGCACTTTGATGACGGTAGCTGCCAGCAATCCGCTCCGCCGTGCACCGAGGTTGCCAGCTCTACTGACAGGAGCGAGACCGGCAACGCCTCCGGACGCCTTGTAATCGCGCGAGGCGTTTCGTCTTTGATGAAAAAAGAAAACGGAAATGTTGGACACGCTCCAAGATTTCCGCGATTGAACATGATGTACAAAACGAACGAGAGCATTAGAAACATTAATATCAGTTGCTGATCTAGAATTATTGCGAAAATACCTTTTTGAGCCGAAAGGTTTGAGTTAAAATGGTTTCCATCCTTAGTTTTGCCTGTAATTTTTGACAATCTGTTGACAATTTATCAGGTACAGAAAATTGTGAAAAATTCTCTTTCAGAAGTGAAATTGATGCGTTGTTTCGTCGTATTTGTAGCGCTGAAGATGGCCGCAATGCGGGCCAAAAAGCTTGCTGCTGAAATAACAAATACGACAAAACAACGCCTCAATTTCACTTCGATTATGCAAATGTCGTGACCTCCACACCCTTTCCAACCAATTCTCTTTCCCTCAAACTGTAGAAACCTTCTACTTAAATCTTGAATAATATTTCGTTTATTTCATTAACCCAATGATTCATATTAAGGCGAATAATCAAAATATCAAATTACCAGTACCAAAATTCCTGAATTTCGGTTGTACATTTCCAGAGATATTAAAATTAATTAGGATATTACGAGAATTACACCTTAATTATCTTCAAAAAAATATAATGCTTCATACGAGGGTTTTTAAAATATGGGACACGTTTATTTTGTAACACAGCAAACAACCAGCCCAATAATTTCGGAAATATCCATTACCAGGAATATTTTATTGTTGTCTCAATATTAAAGGTATTCACGCGCATATAAAACTACCGTTGCAGTTTTTCTCTTCTTTTCCTGCACAACTTACGTGTTACACGCTGACACCATGACATCATCAAGGAAGGCCATCCGAAGACCTCCCGCCGTCCGTCTCTCCAGCGGCAGCTTTCACCGCCGAGAACAACAGACCGAGCTGAAATTACGTGACATTCATGCTCCGTAATCTTCCTTGCATTACATTCAATGCGCGTCTAAGTTCTTCATCCTCTTCTGTCCTTTTTTACGTCCTGACTCATTCTCTCTCTCTCGCTCGCTCGCTCACTCGCCCGTCCGTCCAACCCCTTCCACCTCACGAATCGCAGTCTCCCCCAACTCGCCGTCCTCGCAGAGAGTCGCGATGAGGCCGGGGGTGAGGACGGGTCCGCGTATATATTTTCTCATCTCGTATTCGCTTCCTATCTCGAAACCTTCCCTCCCCTTTCGCGAGTTTCGTTCGGGGCCTGCCTCTTAATCCTGTCTCGCGGGCGTGGCGCGACGGCGGGTCACTCGACGGGAAGAGAGGCGACGGTGGCGGCTGAAGGCGGAGGTGGTGACGGGGGCAGAGGATGCGGATGGGTGGGAATGTCCGGGGACATAGAGTTGCGCAGATGTTGGAAAACGGAAAGCGGAGTTTAGTGGAGAAGAGAAGAAAGGGGGCCATACGGTAGAGAACGATGGCCGAAAAACGGGAAAGGACAAGCGCTCTTCAAGGAGGAAATACGTTGGGATAACGACATCAAGACGAAAAATGGTTGAAAATAATAAGTAAATTGTTTATGATCGTTGATGGCGGATCTCCAGAATAGTGCATGAAGTGATAAAGCGAAGGATGGGGAGAGCCAGTGGAGTTACGATACGAGAGCAAAGAGAAGGAAAGGCAAAAGTTGGAGAATAAAGAATGGAAGGTGAAGGCTGGAAAATGACGACAAAGGACGCGAGGAGAAAGCCAAAGACCAGAGGAGGTCTGTGAGCGAATCAATCAGCGGCAGTCGGACGACCCTTCATGAGTTATTCCACCGGGCAGTGGGGCTGGTGGGAGCGAGGACGAGCCTCAGTGGAGGGGGTTGAGAACGCGGGTGGGGCGGTGGGTGCCACCATACAGTACGACTCTCTCGCAGACGCGTGGAGCGCCGAGATACGCTCCGGATTTCGGCGAGTGGGACGCCTCCGTCCCGTCGCGTTTGTTATGCAAGGCGGCACACCCTGGGCAAAGCTGGGCTCTACGCCTCATCGCAGGACCGCCGCCGCCGCCTCCGCCTCAGCCTCCGCCGCCAACATCGTCGTTGCCGCTGCCGGCGCCTCCGCCAACCCCTCCGCCGCCGATGCCATCACTGTCGCCGCCTCCGCCATAATCATTGTTGCTTCCAACTCCTCCGCTGCTGTTACCGCATCTGTAACCACTTCTACCACCATCGCTGCCGCCGCTGCCACCGCTACCGCCACCGCCAACTCCACCGCCAGCTCACAGCCAACTCCACCTCCAACTCCATCGCCAACTCCACCAGCAACTACGCCGCCAACTCCACCTCCAAATTCATCGCCAACTCCACCACCAACTACGCCGCCAACTCCACCGCAGACTCCACAGCCAACTCCATCGCCAACTCCACAGCCAACTCCACCTCCAACTCCACCTCCAACTACGCTGCCAACTCCACCGCCAACTCCACTGCCAACTCCACCGCCAACTCCACCGCCAACTCCACAGCCAACTCCACAGCCAACTCCACAGCCAACTCCACAGCCAACTCCACAGCCAACTCCACAGCCAACTCCACAGCCAACTCCACAGCCAACTCCACAGCCAACTCCACAGCCAACTCCATCGCCAACTCCAAAGCCAACTCCATCGCCAACTCCTCCACCAACTACGCCGCCAACTTCACCGCCGCCAGCACCACAGCATCGGCCCCCACAACCAGCCACCTCAGGCACTGCCACCACCACCGCCCCCTCTGCTACCACCATTCCTCCACCCTTCCCTTGCTCAACCGCCAACACCTCCGCCTCCACCTCCAAGGCCGTCACCGCCAGCCCATGCGCCGGCGTTGCGCGGCGTAAAAACGAAGGCTTTGGATTTCTTTGATTGAAGGATTACAGCTTCCCGCCGGCTCTTCGTGTGGGCGGGCGGGCGGGCGGCGCCGGGCACGCGTTCGCCAAGGCCCCGGCTCTCGCGTACTAAGCCACCGGGAGGGAAGGGTGAGGCGGCGCCCCTGGAGAATATACGACACCCCGCGGCGGGGGATGGAAAGAGATGCGGCGCCTCGGGGAGGCGGCTTAGAGAATGACGCGTTGCTGGGGACGGTGGGGGAAATGATGGAAAAGTTGTAGTTGCAAGATGGCGATGGGTACTGTCCGAAATGGCATTAAATTTAATGTAGATTAATGTATTGTACATTAAACTTAGTGTAACCGTGTACATTAAAAAGAGCTGAATGTACTTGTACATTAAATTCAATGTATAAGTTAAAAATTAGTGTAGATTTAATGTGGATGTTCTCCCATTTCCCTTGTCTCTGATCATTCAAATAGTATATTCATAATTACCAGAACATCAAGATCATTCATTCATTTCTTCCAGATATGTCCATAAATTTAATGTGCGTTTGTGATAATTACTTTACTGTACATATCATTAAAGTAATGTGGTTCTGACATTATAGATGTTAAGCAGTTACGTTGAATGTTTGAGCGTTTAAACTTTGGTAAATAATAAATGCGTAAAGAATATTAATAGTTAAATGTGGTGAATTAACTGATTGCAGAATCGTCGAGAGAATGCGCACTCTGGGAATGAAAATTGAAGGAAGCTAGAATTCAAGTTAAATGTTTCGGCTTTGTGCTCGAAAAATACAGAGTTACGTTTCTCGAATTATGAGCATTTTCTGAAGGTTGTCTTTAAGATTGAGAAAATTAAAAAGATTCGATTCTTGTCAGCATTTTAATTTTGTTGCAGAGTCGGTTCACCTGTTGAGCGTTTAAATCATCGCGTATTAAAAACAAAAGTCGATTGAGAAGTTTGAAAATAAACGTGTACTGATCCTTCGATGTGTTTGCATCCAATACAGCATCATCTTTCACAAACAATTCGCACTCGTTAATCGTATCTTATGATTTAACTTTTGATTTAGAACAATTAGACGTGATGGTAATTGTGTCAAACTTCTTAATGTTTTACGTATATTATGTTTATTCGTCTTGAATAAAAGTCCTGAATCCTCAAGGGCCACACAGTCGCTTTTCTAAGGATACTCCACCAGGGAGTTTACCATGGATTCACATCCGGACAATGGAAGGGGGTGGTTACGTCGTGAAAGTAGTGGAAATCCTGCCTACACAGGACTCACGACTGCAACGGAGGTAGATGTGTAGGAATTAACCGAATTACACACTCCCATGTCACGTCGCATACGCGACCTTTGCTCAACGTATTCCAGGTGTTAGAGGTGGATTTGACTCCCTGCGACAGAATCCACGGTATGACCGCGTTTCGTTTTTGACGAGGATTTCGAGCGACTCATATAGGATGTGAGTGCTTGGTGTCGGAAATGTAAGGATTTGTAGGGTCGTGTGTGAGATGTGACCTTTACGTGCTTAGATTTTGATGAAAAGATCTGCAGGACGCCATATTACAACGTGAAATCCTAAGAATAATTGTTGTACGACAGAAATGGCAGATGTATTCAATGATTTATAGATTACACTTCTGTTTTTCTTCGTGTAACTGCTAACATACCTGAGGCAGATCTCAAGGGGTTAGGTCTGTAATGGAGTTTTCATTGAACTTTCAAAAACACACAATCATAATTTCATGTGATGTTAAGGTGTGAAAATGTCTGAAGGAAATTACGAAACGTGATATTGCAAAATTTTCAAGACAAACGCAGTTGAAAATAATGCTTGACTCTATCTTTAAGACACGTTTGGTAGAATGTGGAATGGAAAGATGAGGCTTGACTTCATCACATTAGCAAAGTGGACTCAGAAGAGATAATGTGATCACGAAGACATTCATGAAATTCATCATTATTACTCTTTTCGGCATCTTTTTACCAAAACAAATTCTACAATAAAACACTAATTTTAAACAATAATTTACACAGTTGCTTAACCATTAAAATTCTTTTTGTTATTTCAAACATGATTGCTTCTAAGACAATTGCAACAATTTAAATATACAATTTTATTTTCAAAACTTTTATTACCCTTGCAGTTACTGATATTTATTGTTTGTGAGTGGTGTTTTTATAGAAAATAGTTATATTTCACATCGTTTCATGTGTTTTCCAGACACCACTGCATGTAGTACCTGAACCGCGTATCACGCATTAATCTTCATGGTTCTTTAAATAATAAATGTCGTAAATGTTTTGGTAGCCAAGATATACCAGTTGAACTTTACAACGTGGAAATCATTGTGAACAATTCAAATTCACGCATGGTGTTTGTCAATTTTCCTACTTTTCAATTGACAACGATCATGCCGTGATTACCATCATCAATACCTCTTAATTACAACTGTTGTATGTGTAACAAATTGTAGATCTGAGGCCGCAAATCGGAAATGTTTGTCATTGCTGTACCTTTGTGTTCTGAAATGTGATTGTGTGCAACGTGGGCTGACCAAGTTGTTTTGTCTGTGTGTTTCAGGGACCCGATGGACTCGATGTTTATGGACCAGCACTTCCTGCGCTCGCCGCTGCGCGGCTACGAGATGGACGCGGAGAACAACAACAGCCTCTTCTCCGCGGCGATGATGGAGAAGGCGCGCGCGCACCTGCAGATGTGGAGCCGGCCGGGCGCGCCGCCGGGCTACCCGGCCGAGCTGCACGCGCTGCTGCTGGGCGGCGGGCCGGCGGCGGCGGCGGCGGCCGCGGCGGCGCAGATGTGGGGGCCCGGCCGGCCGACGGGGCCGCCGGCGCCGCCGCCGCCCCCGCCGCCCCCGCCGCCGCACTGCGCGCTGCCCATGCCGCTGCCGGCGCACCTGTGGGGCGGGCCGTCGGCGGCGGCGGCGGCGGCCGCGGCGGCGGCGGCCGCGGCGGCCGCGAACGCCCAGCAGCCCCCGTCCCCCTGGGGGTCCCCCGGGCTGCCCCCCGGCCTGCTGGGCCCGCCGCCCCCGCCCTCCGCGCACGGCCACGCCCCCCCGCAGCTCACGCCGCCCCCGCCGCCGGCCACGTCGTCGTCCAGCTCGTCGGGCTCGCCCAGCCCGTCGGGCGTGGCGGGGCCGTCCTCGGCCGTCGGCACCCCGCCCTCGGCCGGCGGAGGCCCCGAGCTCCGCCTGCCCAGACCCATCTTCCCCGGGATGGGCCCGCTGCCGCACCGCTACAGCCCGTACCCGCTCGTGCCCAAGCAGCTGTCGCCGCCCGCGGCCGAACCGCGCAACTGAGGCCCGTGTGCGCCGCTCTGGGTCGATGTGTCGCACGCGATGTGAGCGAGCAACTCTGGACAGCCGCGCAACTACTCCGAATCGTCTTTGAAATCAACGTCAAGACATATCGTTTGAGAAATCAAAACTCTCACCAAGACACTCATATCATTTAAATTAGCTGTCGACAAAGTCGTCATTTGTACTCCAACCTTTTCCAGAAGTGCGTCTTAGACACACATATCTGTAATCCGGTGAACCTGCTGTATTATTTTGTACCAAAAAAGACAACAAACAAACAGTTAAAATGATCACAAAGTGACTGATAAAGACTATTCGTCTACAAGGTGCTTGATGTATTGGACAGTCGTAACAAAATACCCACATTTGTTGCAATAAGAAGAAGCTCGACGCACAGACTTGAAGAAACGGCGAATGCAAAGTATCGAAGCAACAATCGATATGGGTGAACAAGAACATCCTGTACTCCAGCTTGTTTTCAATCGATACCCGCATCGAAGTGCACTGACGGACGCAGTCTGATGCACCTCTCTGATTCGAGAGCGAGCAAGCAGTGAAGTGTTCCGACGCAACACCCATTGCTGCTAGTCAAAGACAGAAGGATGCTGCAGCGCTGGACCTTGTTCGTGTTTATTTATTGTCCCTGTGGCGGCGCTGTATGCTGACGTAGTTCTTGCAGTGCAACGTAAAGTACGACTCCTCTTGTGTCGGAGGAAGGTGACTGTAGATAGTCTGTGAATTGTGGTTTGCGTAATTTATAGTGCATGTTCAAACATTGGTCAGAAAGACCGACGTCAAACAGACATCTTTCCATGGTAATACTTTCCAGGAGTGGCAAGAACTATACAACCAAAGATATTCGATTATGTTAATGTTATATATGGATGATTACGTCGTGAATTTCGTGCTAGTTGTACATAGAAGACATTATGCGTTATTATTTTTGGCTTGTAATAATGTGATTTATTTTGTAGAAGTGGAAACGACTAGCTTTATGTACAAGTAGAAGCAAATTATGTACGAGGAAATTCTTTGGGAAATAGTCCTGTCTGTAAATGCTAAGCAATTTTGATCTTAAGTCTACGATTCAAATCAGCATGTATTTCCATGAAATGGAAAGATGAGTTAACAGTTGTTATACGATCGAGTCTTAACTGATTCTTTTGTGGAATGCTATTGCTAGTGCCAGAGTAAAGTACAAACACATTTTTGTGATTTTTGTGGCTTTTAAATTTTTGATTGATTAGATATGTGAGTTTTTGAACTCAACAAATATAAACATTGTATAAAATAAAAATTCAAATATTGGAACTTGGTAAGCTTCTCTGAGCCTGGCATTAGTGTGAACTGAAATGTCGCATTTGTTTCCCAAATAATCAGTATTAATAAATATTTTGTTTTGTACAGACCGTTGTATGAAAGTTGATAGCCCACCTTTGTAACAAATGTCCTTATATCCTTTTTACTTCCAGTAAACAATTTCACTTAATGAATGCCAGATTTAAGACGAAAAAGACACCAAATAGATGTGTTCCTATATTTAAAACTTTATTTATTTGAGAGGCATAGAGTTGCATTGATAACTTCGTAAATTAAGTGTAATTCTTCTGTGACATAGTATATTCTATGAAACATTTAGTTGTAGCAGGAAGAACAAGAAAACAGGGTATATACAAATTCCAACTCATTTCTATTTTTACGGTCTTCGTCACATCCGTGTCCTTTCAACATCAGAATCTCTATAAACGTACATTATTTTTTTGATCAGAATATTCCTATGGAAATGGCTACCAAAAAAATTATAAATTCATATATTCCTTCTTTTTTATTAATTTAATATTCACTAAACACGTTTTAGTGTACAAGGTTTCGTCATTCGCCTTCTAGGCACATGGGAGAAACTAATTAACTTGACCAAATGTAATAATATTCTTTACGTCCCTCCGGGCTTTAAGTTCTCAACAAGAAAGGTGAGCGCTTGCCAGGGCTGGATTTCAGACGACACAACGTGCGGCCCAGAGGAAAAAACAAATTAGAAGTGATTTAGGAAATTACATCATTAATTAACATTAATGATGTAATTTTATGTCTCCTATGTCCCATTTAAAGCACATTGTAAAGTTCTACAAAATTAGAATTGAGTTACATTTAACACATAAAACTCAAGGCACCACTTCTAACATTGCCATTCATTAAATTTCTCATACAATACGTCATTCAAGTTTAAACATTCCTTGATGCACTGTACTTATATTTATAGCTTTCTGTGAATGAAATAGTATTATTTAGAAATCAACTTGAATTAAACTGTAATCAATTTTTTGTTACTGAGTTCAAATTATCGTGCTAATTTGGTGCAGAAATAATTATTTGTCAGTGATATTAGTTATTAAACGTTATATTAGCTCATTGTCTTTTTATAAAACTTTTAATTCGAAATATTTCTAAGTTTCTTGTTTATATTCTTCAGTCTACGACCCTGGGCCTCCTTGTACATCCAGTACTGGTACGTCCAATTCGCCTCGTCTGTTTAGAACAGGCTCGGTAGTGTTTGTGTCTAATTTGTTGCTGCATGCGTGTTTGATACTCTATGTAACGGCTACATAACTGTATAGCTCGGAAATGGCCGAATACCCCTTTTTGTCTTTTGTAAATAAGTCCGAATTGCTATGTACATATGTATGTCTCAGTGTAATATAAACTTATTGGTAGAACATTATATGAATTGAAGAAAAAATGTGTTTTCATTCATATCCTTCTTGTTGACCTTTCCATCCCTTCTTCCACAACTATTCCCTACAATATTAGAGGAATCAAATCCTTTCTCTTCACTCATTAATCGAGTAATCTGGAAACCAGCTTAACATAAAAGTTATTGATTTAAAAAATGAGATATTATTGATATACTTTGGGTACTCCTTACAGATGCTTCACAAAAGCAAACATTGCAAAATTGTAGAAAATCATGTGAATTTTCCAACAAAATTACAATTGTTGTTGTAATTTTGTTGTTCTTAAACAACAAAATTGTTTAAGAAATATTACGTGAATATCTTAACTGCTAAATATCGATCTATGCTGTTGAAGGCCAAAACTTTTAAAAGTAAAAGCGAGTGTATTCAGAAGTACTCGTGCAAGTCACTTAAGCAAACTTTTAGATTAGATTTATTGTTAATTCTGCAATTAAGTGTAGTAACTTGGTGGCAGAATATCTTAACCTTACATGCATTAAACTTAGATTCACTAAGAAAAAGTTACAAAAAAAAAGTAGTTAATTAAGATAATAATACTTCTCACAAGAAGTGACAGCACACGAAAAGTTGAACCATGATTATTTGATCAAACAATTCCAAACGTTAAAACTAATCTAAGAGTTAGTTTTCCTTTTCACAATGTCGGGTGTCTGTCGATCTCCCCGAGTCAAAAACCGGTTCCATTCAACATTAATCCCGCTCCCGTCCAAAACAAGCTCCTATTAGAGTGCCAATAAAACTTTAATCCCGACAAAGCACGATCGTTCTGTTGGGATCTCGGCCGCGGCCAACGAGGTCGACAAACGAGAAGCTCACGTGTGGCGGCGACCAATCACAAACGACGCACGCCGCGCCAACGACCGGCAGCTGTTCTGCAAGCGGAGTGGGGTAATGGAAAATGTGGAGTATCCTGAGTTCAATGTTGGTTGTTGAATGTTGTTCAATGGATGTTCAATGTATTCGTTATATCATCTTACTGGGTGCGTAAACTGATAAGGCTATTAGTTCCTTAAATGTGAAACATGATTTTTTTCATAGAATATAGCAAAAAAACAGCTTTCTCAGCTGGATGGCGAGATCCAGTGCCGAACTACATGTATGTTTACGGGATTTTCCCTAGCCAGGTATTTCCCAGCAGCGTGGCGCAGCTCCAGCCAGAAGAAGCTCAAAATGCCCGACCAGTCTCCCGGTGTGTTAGTATACTGCCTGCATTAAGTGTGTTTGTAAAAAAGGGACGAGAACAGCAGAAGGAAGAGAAAGGAAAGATCGCGCGCGGTCCGTTTGTTAGGGTTGCGCTCCGGCATTCGCCTGGTGTTGATAGGAGAAATCAGGAAAAACTACCGATCAGAGCAGCCGACCGCTAGAATTCTCCTCCAGTTAGAAGCTGAATTCCTGACTTTAAGATTTGAGCTATCTTACCCTGGATGCAATATACTGAAAGAAAAATACTTACAATATTTGTTCTAATTTATGGATTGTAATTAATATACCATCCCAAATGATACAAAATTCATGTAGTTTTTAAACAAATTGCGAATTATTCTATATTATTCTATTTTCTTCTCTCGGTGTATTTGTTCTTCGGAACGATGTAGTCCAGAATATAGACCACTTTGCAAAATTACATTCAATCCTTCAAAAGCAGTAAAAATAATATCTCTTCGTCATCTAGTATCTTCCGTACTATTACTGCCACGATCACCACCACTACCGGCAGAGACGGCTCAGAGGCAGCATTTCCGCTGCCTTGGAAGCGTCTTTGACAGGGAGGACAAACAAAATTCTCTGTATTTCAACCAACGTTGCTTGGTTTGTAGGTAACGCCACATTTCTATAAAACATATTTCTTACAATTTCTATTTACATCTTCCAAAAATTGCTAGGCCATACTTCTACAATCTCGGTGTAGTTAATTATCCTCTATTGGAAGCGTAAAAATAGATATCCATTCCACCCCTTCCGAAATTGCTACTCTTCTTTGGCTATTAATCATCTGTAGAGCCGGAAGGCTGAACGATGTAGCGATGCGGGAACAGAGCGGGTAAGGCAAGGTTATAGCACGTAATAACAAAGTAATAGGAATTCCGAAGAAAACTAGTGGTGTTTCAACAGCTCATACTTTCTCGCACTACTTATAAATTTTGCAATTTTCAAAAATTGAGTTCGTCGAAAATGAGTCCTGCGCCGTTTAGAAACGGCCTCATCTCTCTTCGTGAAGAAAAAAATAAAGAAAACGTTCGGAGCCATTTTTGAGAAAATAATTGTTTTAAAATGGCTTATGTTCCAGGTCAAATTATAAGAAAACTATATATTTTCGAAATATTGTCCGTGATTTTATTTAAATAACAGTTTTTGAAGAAAAGAGTTCATTAAGGAAAAAATCTTTATCTTCAATATTATAGTTGTAGGAAGAGGCTGAAAAATTTGAAATCTTGACATATACGAAAATTCAAAGAATTCAACGAAAATAAGATTTGCACAATTTTTAAGCAGCGTTTGCACCATCCCGAGGTAAAATTTAATAAATAAATTTCGAAAATTTTGAAAATGTGGTTGAGACTTTATGTAAAGAACCCCCCAAAATGAAAACATTTCTTTCAAACTCGCAGGGTCTGGAGATCAGCCAGATTGCGGGGAATTTTGGAGAAATTTTGGTGTAGGTACTAACGATGGCCATATAATGACATTTTGCCGTTAATCGATTTTTATTCTATATCAAATACCCTCAAAACACGAGTTTTGATAACACAATACGTTAGAGGAAGTAATATTCTGCATATAGGAATAAGATTTATCCACTTTTCTTTTATTAGAGCCCTATGACACAAGTTTTTTGACAAAACATCCTTACTTTCTGCTGCAGCCTGAAAATTCTTTCTTTGCTACATACGTATCTTGGCGATAAACTGGCTTCGAGCACAGACACATCACTACACACACACACACACACTAGCAAATATAAGAAAATAAAACATTATAATATAATAGCTAAAGATAAGATAAATAAAAATACCAACAATGTAAAGGGACATTACTGGTACAAGGAAAAATATATGGCACATCAGTAAGGTAATAATGCAAAAACAAAGAGATACGAGTTACAAACTACTTTACAGAAGAGATATTCATCTAGAGCTACAACCGATTTTGGTGTACAATTACAAAACAATCTACATCTCTAATTTTCGATGTTCTAACTTGACCCTCTAATGATGCCTTAGAAACGTCCAACTCTTACTGGGGATATTTTTACCTTACACTGGTTTTATGTTAGCCCACACAAGTATTTCATCCTTTATATGTTGGCAATGTTAACTGGAAACACAAACACCGCTAGGCTTAAAACTAAATAAAACACGTCTCGCAGAAATATAGTATTTCTCTGAAATTTACGACGGAGCGTTATGTACACAAAAGTACAAGGTGCGAGAATTTACGAACAAAGAGAAACAACCCTAAAAGGTAATTTCTCACTCGCTAGAAAATCCAAACGACTTTCTGGAAAACAAGTATCTGATGGTTACGCATTCGACACAGCTAAAGAGTAATTGCGGCGTACAAAGAGCCGCGTGAAATACGGAGCTCGTGTGCTGCGCTCGCCGATGCGATGGTCCACTTTTCGAGGAACCATTACGCCGCCCCCATCGCCCCCTCCGCCCCCACCGCCACGCCTCGCAGCCCCATCTCGCTAACGACGCGTGGCTGCACTGCCACAGCGGACAGGATGCCAAGGACAAGGGACGGACATGACATACTTAATGTACATTGTGTAGTGATAGTTTTGCTTAACGTAGATTGTTATTAATTATATATCTACGTATACTTTTAGATGTTTAAACGTTTGGTATTGAAAGCGAAGCTAATACAAAGTTGCCGAGCCCCCGTCAGCTGTGGCAAGCCCGTAACGTAACATATAATTAATACACGCCCTTGTTAATTATATATTTATTTATTATTGTAGATCTTTAAATGTTTAACATCTTCCAAAAGCAACGCTAACACATCTTGTTAACAACGCGCAGCTGCACTACCACAGCAGACAGGATGCCAAGGACAAGGGATGGACATGACATACTTAATGTATATTGCGTAGTGATAGTTTTGGTTAACTTAGATTGTTATTAATTATATATCTACGCATACTTTTAGATTTTTAAACGTTTGAAATCAATTAAAAGCAAACCGT
The DNA here is from genome assembly GCA_011170035.1 of Teleogryllus occipitalis. Classification (NCBI taxonomy): domain Eukaryota; kingdom Metazoa; phylum Arthropoda; class Insecta; order Orthoptera; family Gryllidae; genus Teleogryllus; species Teleogryllus occipitalis. Next base: position 991,033 of record BLKR01000008.1, on the reverse strand, counting down.
ATACAAAGTTGCCGAACCCCCGTCAGTTGTGGCAAGCCTGTAAGGTTTAATTAATACCCACCCATATTAATTATATATTTATCTCTAAATGTTTGACATATTTCGATAGCAGAGCTAACACATTTCGTTAACAACGCATGAATGCACTTCCACACCGAGCAGTTGCTTCCAACAGGCCCTACGGATGCTGAGGACAAGGGATGGATATGACGTACTCTACGTACCTTGTGTGGTGATATTTTTCTTTAACTTAGATTTTTATTAATTATATATTTATTTATTTTCATAGATCTTTAAATGTTTAACATTTTTCAAAGCAAAGCTGCTTCAAACGTAGTCAAGCCCCGTCAGTTACGGCAAGCCAATAGGGATGTCAGGGATTACAAATGAATGATTATACACTGTTAGTAGAAGTAAGTTTCGTTAAATTCATCAAGTGATGTATTATCATATGCATTCATCATATGTATTCGACAAGAATTGACCATGAGATTCGAAGAATTTTAGAATGAATAAATGAGAAGACGTTTGAATGAGAAAGATTGGCCTTTTGCAAGTTGTTTCAACTCTAGGAGAATAATACTTGACCATTAATCGTGGCACTTCTTGCATTTTTCATGTACTATTTGATGGCGTCATGAAATTAAATTATTGACGGAGATATTTGTGAGTTACAGCAGTTTAGAGGATTCTTTAAAGTCAATGCAGATCATCTACAAAGTAGGCAACAACTTGTAGCAACAATCTTTCTTTGCAATTATTCAAAAATATATTATTGGGTAATAATCGTTCCTCTTCAAATATCTTAGCAACATCGTTATTAGAATTCCAGAGATGACTGGTGGTAAAACAAAAAAAATATTAAAAAAATAACATTGCAGATAAAATATAGGAAGTGCACAGTTGAGAAATGAGATATGTGTTGATTATGATAACAAAACATTTCAAAAACCTGATACAAATGCTATTCATACATCCTTGTTTTCTTGTTACATAGTCACATATACTCCTGCGTAAAGTCATAGGATAAAGCACTCGTACACCTCAATATTTAAACGTTATAGATGTTTTATGAGTTATAATGTACAATAAAACGATTTAAAAAGCAATCAATAATAACGCAGGGCAGTTGTGCCAAGGTATATGTTCCTTACATTCCCCTTATAATATTCCCCTTAAAAAGAATAGTCACACAGAGACAAGATAGGCAAGATTGCTTCAGAAATAGGGGTATAAAGTTTTCGTAAAGGTGTCTTTCTTGTAATGTCTATCTTAAAATAAAGGCTTGTATTTGATATACAAGTATAATGTAATATAAGAGCTGTGTCAGTGTTTGGGTAGAAATGAATGTTTTATTCATTTATGAAAAGTGATAATAAATAATCCTTAAAATGGGAGGTAAAAGGAAATAAACCACATTTGAAAAGGAAAGAGTTATCATTCGAGATTATAATTCTTGTTTGTAACTATATCAAATATCGAAAATGGTGTAAACTGCCATTATGCAGTTATTTTATAAAATAACATTATAAACGAGTTGCATACACTATTTTTTTTGTACAACAGAATTATAAATTTATAAGAAAATCAAACTTAATTTTGCGAAACAACTTTTTTGTGACGTATGGGGTATATGACATTTGTACGAGAACACGATGTTCGGCTGTTCCGTTTACTTCTATCTCCCTCTTATTCTCTCGCTACGATTGGCTGAATGTGCGGTGACACAATCGTTCCTGTCGTAAAATGGAATACGTCATCATTTGTGCCGTAAAATACTCGATTATGAACGATTTCTTGCAACAGAAAAGGACTTTACAAAGCTGGAATACAAAAAACTGCAATTTAGAACAGCCTTTTATATTTTATGTATTATGAAGGTTGAAAAAAGTTGCAGCTTAACGAATTTGATTTACATTATCATTAAGTTTTTAAACTTTTAAGTTGTTTTAACAATATAAATGAATATTAAACAGTTATAAAATTTAAATAAATAATTATTCGTGTTAACTTGAATTATTCAGCAAACTGAACACCAAACGCTTATTAAGACTGACGGAAGATTCGTGTACTTATGCATACATACTCTATCCTCCTCTTCTCCCATTTCTCTCTCTCTCTTTCTTTCTCTCTCTCCCTCTCCCTCCCTTCCTCTCTCCCTCTCTCTTCCTCTCTCTTTCTCTCCTCCCCCTCTCTCACCCGCCCACCCACATATATCCATACAACACTCAGCCATGCATTATCGCACGCACGTGCAAATCACATCAACAACACGTTTTCTTTTTTAAATTGAACAATAAACGTAGCATATATTAGTAATGTGATAAAACAAATGAAAACAAATGTTAGAACTTTACTTAAAAGAGTACATTTAAAATTCAAAGGAGGACGGAGGACAATTGATGCCAATGAAGAACTGTCCTCCCAAATGGAGGACGGTTGGACGCGCGCTAATCACAACTAACAACCCCAAAATTAAAACGGCCTCAATCCAACACCCGTAACTTCACAGCCCATCATTGCGGCTCGAACAGCAATTAAGGCGAAGTGAGAAGGAGGAGCGGAAGTGTGGGGAATCCCCGAGAAATCCGGCCGTTCGTCATGGCCGCGTGGTTTCTGCGGCGCGGCGTCGCGCGGTTTTAGGCGCGCGTCCGCGTAAAACCGCGTTGCGGCGGCGCGGCGGGCGGCGCCGAATAATTTTCCGCCACTAGCTGCCCCCACTTCGCTCCGCCACGGCCCCCTCCGCGGCGCGTCACGGATGTTACAGGTAAACGTACCCTTTCTCTGCTCCACAGCGTTAGGCGCGACCGGCATCGTCTCATGGGATGAACTAGAACGTGTGCCTGGCAACAGAAAATGCAAAAATTTGGATAGTTGTGTGTGGCGTACTCATGGGTTTCCTACCTAGCAACGAGGCACATTTGGTAGAAAACTGAGGAAACAAGCACAATACTTCTAGAAGGCAGGGTGAGTTGACGGATCAAAACTTCTCATATCTCGGAGCAATGGATTGAATACAAGATGTTAATATTTGCATGAGTAGTGGGATATTTAGTAATTTCAAGTGAATATGTTAAATGGAGTCTGTTGTAACAAATAACTTATAATGTTGAGAAAAAAACGTATTCAACAAGATAACAAATTATTTCTAAATACTGGTTGGTATAGTTAGCGAGCAGACAACTGCAAATTAAAACAAGTAACGTTCGGAAGTTTGAGATGTTACATGTATTGATTACGGAAAGCATGGATGTATGGGCAGCTTATAATAATACTTTTTGTGTCCAATCTCACATTGTGTTTACCGTTAAGTCAAGTGAAATACTTTGCTTCACGAAAAGCTTTGTATGACATTTTACGGCTAAACTTTGTATGGCTTTGTACGGCTAACTATTCACAAAATATTTAATTAACCCATGTTTCTGAAAATGTTCGGGAGTAGCTTGCAAACCCAGAATTTTCCCTTTCACTATTTTCCCTCGACCTTCGTAAAAGTAATGCGATTGGTCTGTTGGAACAGATAAGAAAACGGCGACGTATTTTTCGTGACCAGGTCCATCGTGTAGTTGCAGTATTGCTGTGACTACCGATGCATACGAGTTTTCTGGAGGTGAGTAATTTAAATATTAAAGGTTCTCTTTCTCGTGGAGATTATAACCTGCTTTATAATTCATTAGACAACTTGTAAATTTGATTTCATGATATATTTTACACCTATTATGTCTTTGAGGGAGAATTGACATACTTTCTGTTATGATTATTGAATTTTTACTCGCACTGCTAGCCTCGCAGACTCAGAGAACGGTGCGGAATGGTGATATGCACTATTTTAAACCTGTAGCATTTTTGTTTACTGAATGATGAACTTTTCATTACCATTTTTCACGATCAAAACGTCGACCAAAATGTAGTCGACAAAACTTTTGACGATCAAAGTGAAGACCAAGAATGTTTTGACGCGAAAGATACTGTAGGGGATAATGACGATGTAAGTTAATGATAATGCAGATTTCAGGGTCAGCCTCAAAGGCAAATGTGAGGTATTTTAGTCATAACCGTGACAGCGCTTACTGTACTAGGTACCCATGCACATTAAGCGTTTGCGTTGAGGGGCCGAGGCGAATAATTTTCAGCGTTAGCGCTCTGGAGCTCATAACGTGGATGCCGTGCATGGCATTTCATACGGATACAGATCCTAACACGCGTTCAAGGGCGACCTATCTCCGCCACTGTGAAAAATATTAGCTGCGAGATCTGTTCTTTCGAAGAGGACAAAAAAAGGGTGACCTCAAAGTGATTTCGAATACTAATGGATTCGTTCATTATTTCATTTCAGGACGCGTCAACTTCTAAAATCATTACTCCCGTTAGTGTAGAGATTTTCTTTTATTTCGATACTTGGCGGTGTTCTGGTGAGATTAGGCCTATATGTTGATTTGCTGGGGAATTCTCCGGGTATTTTCCCCAGCAAGGCACCGCCCCAACCGGGACAAGCTCTTCACTCTCGATTGCTCTTCCGATCTGTGTGGTAGTGTAGTGAATGTGAGCGTGTGTATGTGAAGGGACAGAAGGAATCAAGGATGAGAAAAGAAGGCTCCTGCGCGGTACGTGCCGCGTTTGTTTCAGTTCTGTTTCGGTATTCGCCTGGTCCTGATCGGAGAAACCGGCCACTAAAATTCTTCTCCAGACGTTCAATGTGATCCAGTATGTAGCCACTAGTATCAAAACTCCTCCTCCGTCGAAACTGAAACCCAAGGACTTCCCGGCCACAGTCGCTGCAGACACAGCGGCAACGCTCGCTCTCAGCTAAATCGAGCCGGTGTTTCGTGAATGACCCCAACCACCTTACGATACTCATACGCTTTTTGGTGAATACAATTTACCGGTGCAACAAGGAATTATTTTCCACTGGCAGGAACGCGAATTCGTGAGTGCAGATAGAAGACCCCAGTTCGAAAAGCCGCCGCAAGGGGTGAGGGGAACGAAACAAGAACATCAGCTTTGGAATGTAATGTGAGTGCAGATGGGTCCGCTCGCGCTCTCCAAGGCAAGCCGCACTTTGCGGAAAGGCATGCACCGTGTGGGGCAAACTCTCAAGTATGCCGGGAATTAAAGTAAAGGCGCTGAATATGATTCAAAAGAAACAATTTATAATAAGCGTGAGATCAGACAATAAATGATATGCCGGTGATTGTTGAATAATGGGAATACGTTATTTACATGATTAAGTTTGTAATAATGATTATAATATTGGCGAGAAGGTCGACAGTAGTGGAGGACGATAGTGGTGGAGGATGATAGTAGTGGATAGGATTCGAGAAGTAGGAATACGATGGAATGGACGACGGTGGAGAAAGCATAAGCTTTAAACAAGGAAACTCAACTCGATATAAACATGATTTTCTTGAGTTGATGTAAAATGAGATGTTCTGCTTTCTTATCTAAGGCCATATTGCCAACTGATAATTACGATCGTACTTTTTTACTTTTTGTGCAAAACAACTATAAAGAAATTACAAATTTTCGTTTGAGTTAGCAACCAGCAGTAGTATTACTTGGCTCAGGGAATCAACTGATGTCACTGCAGTTCCTCTGACCGGGAGATTCTAGGTTGGAGTCTCGACTGTGACAGGATGTTTCGAGACTAGCTGGATAGGTAGGTCGTGTTTACTCGCTGTCTGGACTATTCTAGCGGCCGGCCGCTCTGATCAGTAGTTTTCCTTGGTTTCTCCGATGAATACCAGGCGAATGCGGGTGCAGTAACATGTGAACCACTGACCGCACGCAATCTTTCCTTCCTCTTCCTTGTCCTATCTTCATCCCTTAATTACACACACTTACATGCATTATGTTACCACACATGTCTGGAGACCAGTCGGGAACATAGAGCTTGTCCCGGCAGGAGTGATGCCCGTTGGTGGGAGATACCTTGTCGGCCATACGCCATAAGCCGATGTGTATATACCGGGAGCGGTAGCTCAGTGCGTCAACTGATGTCACTGCGGCGCCTCTGACCGGGAGTTCCTAGGTCCGGAACTGACGGCGGCAGGATTTTCGACACTAGCTTTTCAGCTAGGTCGAATTCAGTCGCTGTCTGGAGGAGAATTCTAGCGGCCGGCTGCTCTGATCGGTAGTTTTCCGTGGTTTCTCCGATCAACACCAGGCGAATGCCGGAGCAGTACCTTACCAAAAGGGCCACGGACCGCGCGCGATCTGTTCTTCCTCTTCCTTGTCCTATCCTCTCTCCATACACACACACTTACTCTGACATGCACTACACTTCCGCACATTCCTGAAGACCGGTCGGGAGCTTAAAACTTGTCCCGGCTGGGGCGGTGCCCCGCTGGTGGGAGAGTGCTGGTTAGGGGGAAACCCCACTAGCCGACGGTAGGTCGGTGCCGGATCTCGCCATCCAGCCGGGGAAGATCACCGCCATCTTCCGAGAACAAACATGCACTACACAAACGGGACTAATGACCACAGTAGTTGACGCGCCCGGAAACACGAAAAAATCAATCAATCAATCAATCAAAAACCGATGTGTATATCGGTGCTGGATCTCACCATCCAGCAGGGGAAAGATCACCGTCACATCAATACAAAACATGCAGTTCATCGCGCAATCAGCGAGATCGTGCAATCAACAAGATCTACGTAGCACATGACGACATCAGCGAATTGACCAGCAAGCAGATGAAACACACGACGCCCACCAACATCCGATGGTCATAAGTAAGAAAGCTGGAAGTTGCCAGTGAAATTTCGATTTCAATGTCAATGAAAATAGTACTATAAAGGTACTGTAAAGGAAGAACAAATATGGGTGCTACAGAACCGTAGCACATTAATATGATTGTTTCTTTCGGGTTTCCGGGCGCATCAGCTGCTGGTCATTAGTCCCGTAAGTATAGTGCATTATCTATCTCGATTCGTAGCTTAGTACCTCCCTTACTTGTACGTGTGATCTATTACATGCCGATCTATGCGTGATCTAGCGGATGTTTCCCTCTCTAGATATTCCCAACAGTGGGGCACCGCCCCAAAAGAGACTGCTTCCTACTGGTCTTCCAACATGTGCAATAATATAGTTCATATATGTATGTGTGTGTATATGTGTATATATATATATATATATATATATATATATATGTGTGTGTGTGTGTGTGCGCGTGTGTGTGTGCGCGTGTGTGTGCGTGTGCGCGTGTGCGCGTGTGCGCGTGTGTGTGTAAAAGGCAGAGATGGGATAAAGGATGAAGAAAGAAACATCCCACCCCATCTGTGGCGGTGGCTCTCGCCTGGAATTGATTCAAGAAACCACGGAAAACCGAATCGATCAGAACCTCGTTACCAATCAGAAAGTTAGTCGTTAAAATTCTCCTCCAGAAACAGCTGAACACGGCCTAGCTCTCCATATGGGGTCGAGAATCTGCCTCTAAATGGGTCTAGTACCTTTCGTGCCTTTACACTGCTGTGGCACCGGTTATTGCAGTCATTTCAGTCGCTAGTTTGATTAATTGATTGTTAGTGATCCCGGGCGCGTCAACTACTAGGGTCATTGGTCTCGGAAGTGTAGTGCGTGTTTTCTCGGGAGGTGGCGGTGGCCTTCCCCCGCTGGATGACCAGATTCGGCACCGACCTACCGTCGGCTAACCGGGTTTTCCCCCAATCATGTATCTCCCACAAGCGGGGCACCACCACAGTCGGGACAAGTTCGAAGTCCCCGACGGTTCTCCCGGAATGTGTGGTAGTGTAGTGCATGTTAGTGTAAGTGTGTATGTGTAAGGGGTGAGGATAGGACAAGGAAGAGGAAGGGAAGGTCGCGCGCGATCCGTGTCCCGTTTGTTAGGAAACTACTCCGGCATTCGCCTGGTGTTGATCGGAGAAACTACCGACCAGAGCAGCCGGTCGCTAGAATTCTCCTCCAGACATCGACTGAATTCGACCTAGCTGAAAAGCTAGAGTCGAAAATCCTGCCGCCGTCATGACTCGAACCTAGGACTCCGTCACTACGTAAAAACAAGCCGCCTCAGGCCCCACATGCATAAATATTTCGCTGTGCCGCATGTGCCGTGTGCCGCTGGTAACGCGGATGTGCGTCCGCGGGCGGGCGGGCGGGCGCGCTCAAAGGCCGAGCGCGCGGACAGGCATGCGCGCGCCGTGTGGGGCGGCGCTCGTCGGTGCGCAGCGGGCGACGTTGAAGGATGGCGCGACACTCGAGGAGAACATACCGTCTCGCGCGTTTTTGTGGCCGGGCCTTATGGATGGTTTACGGCGTTGCTTTGCGACCGTGTGAAAACGAGTCGGGCGATTTCGGGAAATCAAGAGAGAAACGGGCTGAAATATTTTTTTTGTAGACGTTCATATATCAATTTTATTATCAATTTATTATTATACAATTTACTTAAAAGGACACATAAATGGACAAAAAGGAAAATCTTTCTAGATTTTTATGTAGAATTTTGGTAATAAAAATGTACACTCGTTAATGTTACGAGTTTTGAAGCAATGCAGTATGCCTATTTCTAGGTATTCCACCTTAGGAGGCAGGTGTAGGCTTTGTTACTTGAGATGCGATTTTTCTAAGGGTTTTGCGTTTTGGGTACAATTCGTAGACGAATGAATTCGTAGAATGATCTACAAACTTATAAGCAATTTGACGCGGACGCTTTTCCGTAAGTACTTAGTCTCTAATGCTGGGTCCTATTACGGAAAAAAGAAAGTAGTATATCTAACCATATCTATTAATGTGTCCGAAGAGACTCGATAGTTAACAAGAGTTGAAAGAGCCTAATGGCAAAAACGTGTCTTTGCGGTGTCAATGCCTTCGGTCAACTTTTGGACATTTCATTGTAATAAAATACTTTCAAAAAAGTCTAACTACTACATATATGTGTATAATTTACACTTGATTTTAAAAAACAACTCTAAAATAACTCAATACTTTGGTTTCTCTTGTGAATTCATCATGCACAAACAATTAATTGAAAAGTTCCATATTCCACCAATGATTATTTTTAGAGATAATGCTTCTAATTCATTAACCTTCATTAATTTTTTTGTTTAAATATAAAGAGAATACAAACTTCAGAAGATCACGCATAACAAACCACAGAAAGTACTTATTATAGCAACCGGCCCGTTAGAATTTTTCTGCAGTCAGCGACTGAACTCGTCCTAACTGTCTAGCTAGTGTCGAATATTCTGCCACCGTCGGGACTCGAACGTAGAACCTTCCAGTCTGAGGCACTGCAGATATATCAGTTGATTCCGTGAGTATATTTCAAGAATGGTATTTGTTGTTTATATGTTTTTCGAATAATAAAATTATATTATAAAAAGTATTGAACGCCAAAGGAATAACAGAAATAAAGACGGTTGGAATTTGGCGTTTATCGATCTTATGAAGTTTGTAAATATTAATTTAAATCTTACACTTCTTGGAATGTAGTGACCCGAATTTACTATGGCCATTTTTGACATACCGTCGCGTCGATTTGCAGGCGTCCGCAATCGATGGCGCTTCGTCGCTTGCGCAGAACCGATTCGTTCACCTCGAAAAATCTCACTCCAGATCGACCGTGTGACGCATGCATTAGCTTGTTTCCAAAGTGTAAACTATTGTCTTGTTTCTTTCATCGTTGTCATCCTAACAATTACGTACACCCTATATATTTATAGTAAGTTTTGTTCTTTTTTATTTTTTTATTAATTTTATTTTCTTATATAGCGAAGTAAGCGTTTTACAAGATAGTATATGAACAATAACCTAGCAAGCTTAGTACCAAGTGTTACAGGAGAGCGAAGATACTCCCACTGGAGATCTCAATCGTTAATAGTTTTGTATGTGAGAATGTATGTGAGAGGATAAGACAATTACAGGAAGAAAACAAAGTAAAAAGTAAGTTTGTGAAATCATGCATTTCTCTTTAGGGTGGTTTAAATTTTATTTTTTGGGTCTCTAGATTTGTTTCTTGGACGTTGGTTATGTTTTTTCTAGGTTGAATGTGGAAGTTGCAGGGGAAGATGGTAAGGAAAGAAAAAAAATTGATTGGTGACTTATAAAATCATCAATCGTGTGAAGAATAAATTCTCTGTGGAGTTGCTTGTTTGATATATACGTAGGCGCTTTGACGGCAGTGCGAAGGATTTTATTGTGGGATGTTTGGAGAGTTTTACGTTTCTTGTTCTGCAATTTATTGGAGCACTTGAAACTGCGCTCTTTGTTGCTTACCCCTGTGGGCACATCAGGACGATGGATATTCGTTTCCGAGTGAGTGAGGACATAGGTTTTGCGGATGCGTCACCTACGTCGACCATTATCGCCGTGAGTGTAGTGCATGTTGTAACCCCGATGATGGGCGTTTATCTTCCCCGTTGAAGCATGAGATCAGGTGCCCACCTACAGGTCGTCTTGTGAGGTTTCCCTGTTATCTCCCCCCAATAAGTCACCGCTCCAGCCGGGACATGCTCTCTATACCACTCATGCTCCCGTCATGTGGGGTAGTGTAACGCACTCGTGGTCTGTAGCCTCTTTGTTAGAGTACTCCTCTGGAATTTGCACAATATTAATTGGAGAAAACAACAGAAAAAATCTGATAAGAGCAATCAGCAGCTATATTTCTCCTCCAGACAGCGCATGAATTCGTCCTAGCTATTCAGATAGTATACAAAATTCTGTCACCGAAGGGTCTCGAAGCCTCGGACCTCCCGGTTCGAACGCTGCAGATGTAACAGCAATGCTTCCACTAAACCGCCGCAGCTTGTGTTTCGTTGCTATAGACTCTGGAGGTGGAAATAGCATGGATTAGATACCATTTGTACAATACAGATACATGAGTTGCGGTGGGCGTGAAGCAGCAATTTGAAGCCTCAGCTGCTGCTCACTTCCCCATTTCCATTCTTTCTCTAGTCGCCTCACTTCCCATTCTTTCTCTAGTCGCCATCCTCTGCCCACCACTCTTTACCACACCATCCCCTGCCATCCACTCACCTATTTTTAAAGCCGTTCATCCATTCACCCTCCATCCCACACTCTCATCCCTTCACACATCTAAGCACGCCCATCCAAAAACCCATTCACATGCATCCTTACATCCCATCTATACATCCAACACACTATATCCATCCGCGTTCACCAATTTGCACTCGTCCATAGACACACACCCAGCCACACACACACACACACACAGACATACACCCAGCCACACGTAAACACACACCCAGCCACACGTAAACACACACCCAGCCACACGTAAACACACACCCAGCCACACGTAAACACACACCCAGCCACACGTAAACACACACCCAGCCACACGTAAACACACACTCAGCCAAACACAAACACACACACAGCCACACATACATACACAGCCACACATACATACACAGCCACACATACATACACAGCCACACATACATACACAGCCACACATACATACACACACAGCCACACACACTCATCAACAGACTCTTTCACACATCCCGTCCATAAACCCAGTCGCATGCACCTATCCACACACACACTACGCAAATCCCCATCGCCCACCCTCCCACACATTCATACACCCATTCATACACACCCATCCACGCACACACACACACACACACACACACACACGCACACACACACACATCCATCTATCCACTGACATTGGTCATCCCATCAGCAATTCTCCTAGTCACACACTTCAGCTGTCATTTGCAACCTCCCTTCCTCCCCGTTTCCGCCAGTCTCCAACCGCTCCTCACACTGGCTAGCCGCTACACCCGCTTCACGCCACCCGCCACGAGTTGCCCGCCGCCCGCCGCCCGCCGCCCGCCGCCCGCCGCCCGCCGCCCGCCGCCCGCCGCCCGCCGCCCGCCGCCCGCCGCCCGCCGCCCGCCGCCCCCTCCAACCCCCGCCGCCCCCCATCTGCCAAGGGCTCCCGCGCCGCACGCACCCATCGCCCTGCTTAATAACCTCCGCAGCACGTTAATTTCCTTGACTAATTCGAGGCGGTGTGAAAAACAGCATGTATTACCGTGTATAAATACATTTAAACGCTGCTAAATTGCCCGCCGCGGCACTCGGCGGGGTGCTCCTAACCGAGCCGACGGCTCGCGCGCTCCCGCTGCCCCACGCGTTCGTTTGTACGTTTGTCTGTGCGTTCGTTTCGTGGCGTCGCTTCGGGGCGTTGTTTCTCCACAAACCAAACGAGAGCCCGCTGATAACGATCTGGGAATTGTAAAACGGCTCCCGAAGTTGGGCGCTTCGAGCACGAGAATCCGGTCACGAATACCACACACAAATTATATTGTTTTTGAATCGGAAAGAGAGAAAGAAGAGAAAAAAACTACCGAAAGAGGCGAGTTAAAATACGTTTTTCCACACAATATAATAAAAGACAGCTGTTCTGTGCAACCTACTAGCACGGATTACCTAAGCAGGTGGTCGTAATTAAGTGTGCTGTGTAGAGTAAAAGAAGGAAAAGAACAAAGATTTCGTTTCTTCTTTTGACACTCCTTATTTCACCGGATGGTGTGGAAATTATTTAATGACTTGCAGTCAATTGCTGTCAATACGTATTTCTAACAACATAAACGTAGTCTTATGCGACCTTGAGGAGTTTTAGGAAATATGCTTGCGCCTGAAGTCAAACGCAACGGCATTCTCGGAGTTGGTGCCTTTTTATTCAGATTTTCTGCTTCGGGGCAGGTATTCATTTAGAGGCTGTTTTAAATTCTTTTGAATATGATTCATCCCGCCAACTATCTCTTTGTTTTGTACACACTACGGTAATGAATTCTGCAGTATTCTCTTCGCAGTCTTCACTAGTAATTTGCGACGTAATAAACTATTTGGGACATCCTCATGTTAGCACGTTAGAAGGAGAATTACTGAAGCCTTCCTCATTTCTTTGTCGTCTAACACTTTATCATTTCTGAAGCGAAGGCGAACTGCACAATCAACATTCCTCTCGCTCCATTCTGACATGACCAGATATACAATTCTTCATTTCCCATCCATGTTAGAAAATTGTGAAAGATGTCAGAAGGAAAGGAAAAAAGAAAACAGAAGAAAATACGTATTTTCGAATCTTGAAACATGTCAAATGACAATGCACAATCTCCGTATGTTACAAGCACTACACAAAATAGAAGAACTGTTCCGAATCCCACTTTTCTCACAAAACACCTCCTCCAAATGCGTTCGTGAGCATTAAAATCGAATTTGTCATCAGGCAGCGATACCGTCAAACAACAGCGGGTAGTCAACGCGCGAATTCAGCTTTACGTAAACAGAAATCTTAAATTTCTCTCGACGGGAGAGGATCGTGACGCGCAAAGGGAAGTTCATCATTGAAGTCACAGTGTGCCCAAACCACGAAAACGCGGTCAAAACCTCAAAAACAAATTGTTTTGGAGAATCCATGGTGGCAGCTAAGAACTTGTGCTAAGTTGTAATATTACACGTTATATACCATACAATTTATAAATAGTAATAAATTCTACCAAATATGATTCACGTACAATTTTACCCTTCTTCATGAGATCCGAGGAGCGTTGACGAAAGCACATAACGTTTTTCAACATTGGTCCCAGAAAATATGTTCTTGTCGTAATGTTTAAAAAACATTAAATACTTATTCTGAAGTTTTATTGTTACATAATTTCTTTTGGAGAATTGAAAAATATTGTTTATAAAAAATGTTCAAAGTTTGAACAGATCATTCTCCAAATGAATGAAATACAGAAATTTTACTTTTACCTTGTTCAAAACTTCAATTCAATATTTTATTCTCCTGTAAACGAATATTCCAATAAAAAAATTGTTTTTTTACTTATAAAGTACTGCATGAAGTCTTCGAGAACATTATTTGTCAAAGCACAAACGATCGTACTTGCGTAGTTGCTGTGGGCTTAGGGAGTGGGAAACTGTATCAAGAGTGTAGTCGTTGCATTTTTCAGTTATGTGTGTGTCTTCCATGACGCTTCTGGTACTTCTAGGACGCTTCTGGGACTCATGGAGAACAATATTTTTATTACTCGAAAGTAAGGGACACTATTCCGGATGAAATTTTAATAGGTAAGTTATTCAACTAGCTCAAAAGAAATGTATAACATCACAAAACGGTTGAAAGTTGACATCAGCCTTCATGTTATCTCATAAATAAAATAGTACTTAGCTGTCGGTGGTGACCAATCTTTAGGAACCAATTGGCAACCAATGTCACTCAACACGACACGCTTCATATGTAATATCTAGGGGGCAGATTTTGATGAACATTGGCAAAATGCTCTTAAAATGCTTTAAAAGTGCCCTAAAACCAAAGAAAAATGACAAAAGCTATTGGATACGTTACTGACGTAATCGAGATTTCTTGCATTCGTTTGAGTGAACTGAGCTTCCAAACTTTTGGTTTAGACTGTTCTCTACCAAGAAATCTCTGTTTTTAGTTATTCCGAAATCGGCCGAACCGGCAATGGCGGTGATACATGTTCTAATAAGAATTACGCACTCACAACGACTGTCAGAACAATTTCTGAGCAAAAAAATCGAATAGGCTTCTGAGTAATTCTGTGAAGAATATTTGTTGCATCTCGTAAATATTATCTGAAGCAAATACCGTTAAAAATGACATTAATATCGATGCAATCAGCAAACAATGCTTTAAAAATGACGGGAAAAGGTAAAAAAAGGACTTGTTAGTTGAAATCGACAAAAACTGCAAAATAATGATCTATCAAAATGGGTAATTTCCTTTTGTCACAACATAAAATGAATTTCTATACTGAACGGCATTGTTCTAAAAAGTAAAGAGAAAAAAAAGACATTTCATTAAATTTCGCCCCCTAGTAATATCAATTATTCGAACTATGTAAAAGAGGTCTGTGTTTATTTTCCCACCTTGAATGTTCGGGGTGACATTACACGCGTTAATGAAAACCACTAGCGCGAAATTGGAAAATAGATACAATGAATCAGAAATAATATTTGAAATTAAAATGATGCCTTTGGTCACCACATTGTTTCTAACATCTCGCTTTTCGCAATATAGTCATCAGATGTGAAAGCAATGATCTCAAAACCCACACACACACTTTACATATAAAGTACATGTGTTACGAGCCATCTCGGGATTAATAAATTAATATTAAAATTAAAAAAGTACAAATTGTGTCACTTTTAGGAGGTAAAAGTGCATTTTTTCGAAGTTCTTTGATTGATTGATTGATTAGTGAATCCGGGTAGGTCAACTACTAAGGTCATTAATCCCGTAAGGATAGAGCATGTGTTTTCCTCGGGAGCTGGCTGTGAACTTTCCCCGCTGAATGGTGAGATCCGGCGCCGACTTACCGGCTACGGGGCTTTACTCTGATCAGGTATCACCCACTAGCGGGGCACCGCCCCAGCCGAGACAAGCTCTACGCTCCCAACCGGCCTTCTGGCAAGTGTGGTAGTGCATATTAGTGTATGTGTGTGTAAGTAAAGGGAAAAGATTGGACAAGGAAGAGGAAGTAAGATCTTGTGCGGTCCATTTGTTAGGTACTGCTCCGGCATTCGCCCGGTGTTAATCGGTGAACCCACAGAAAACTAGATCAGATCAGCCGTCCGCTAGAATTCTTCTCCAGGCAGCGACTGAATTCGACCTAGCTAACTAGTGTCGAAAATCCTGCCACGGATGGGACTCGAATGTAGGACCTCCCTATCAGAGGCCCTGCAGTGACATCAGTGGATGTCTTGACCCACCATTCCTGGTTTTCCATTTTGACCACAGTTTCGACTTTTCGGTCACAATGCGAGTCGCGTCCGTCGCACCGCGCGAGCGGCGTTGCAAAGCTGTTCTAAATTGCCGTTAATGGCGTTGAACACGGCAGAACACATCGCATGAGACGCCGCGAAGCAGCGTGGTTTGATGGATTGCAAAGGCTGCCGAACCGGCGTCTCCTCGCAGTGGTTTCTTGAGAGTCACGCAGTTCGTGGATGGTTTGTTGTAGGAGTCAACATCTGCGAGGCCAAACTATGTAGGTAAACTATGAGGATAAACTACGTCAGTGAGGCCAAACTATGTAGGTAAACTATGTGGATAAACTACGTCTGTGAGGCCAAACTATGTAGGTAAACTAAGAGGATAAACTACGCCTGTGAGGCCAAACTATGCAGGAACTATGTGGATAAACTACTTCTGTGAGGCCAAACTATGAAGGTAAACTATGTCAGTGAGGCCAAATGCGACATTTTGTTTTGGAATGCGTAGTTTGACATCTCTTCCGAGAAGAAACGATGTTCCAAACTTATTTTTGTACTGGGTCACTTTATATATATATATATATATATATATATATACATATATATATATATATATATATATATATAACGAATATATATAACGAATATATATAACGAATATATATATATATAGTATATATATATATATATATATATATATATATATATATATATATATATATTCGTTAATAAAGCTGCAAATAAGAAAGTGCCACATTGCAGTTCTATTAGAGCGCGCTAAAAATTATCATACCAAATAGTAAACTAAGAAGTTAGATTACCAATTCATCATTTGCTTCTTTTGGAACGACATATAACGTAAAAGATAATTCACTTTTTAAAACGAAACTGTATCAATGAATATTTTCATTTAAATTTATTTTCTACCTATTTTTATTATTGGTATATTCTTTTGTATTCAGAATGTGTTCATTAATATTCCAGTCAGTTTTCATCTGCTCTGATTACAAATCCCGTTTGTCGTCAATGTTTTCTGATAATTTGATTTTTTAGATGAACCGAGTCATTGTTTGAGATAAAACTTAGTACGTCGCAAGGCTGTGAAGATTTTATTGCGTTACTCTTCAAAATTCTGGTCTGGAAGGTTGTGTCTTTTCCGTGAACTCGGATAATACTTGTCCCAAACTTATAGAAAACAAATGATAACTACGTTTTGGCGGTACATTTCTGTACATTGAAGAAACCTGAGTTGAATATGGCAGTATTATGCAAATATATGAAAGCCCGTACGTGACATGAATGTTAACTAAACATGAAATTACTGAAATCATCAGAATCAAATGTCAATACTTCGGTGATATGTTTAAAAATTGAAATATTTCAGTTTTGTATACAAATTTAATTTAGAGAGAAAAATACCAATAATTTGAATACGAGAGTTCCTGATTCAATCTGAGTAAAAACGTGTCCAAAACATTTGCAGTAATATTCTATTGATAAACATCTGTAAAAAACAAACTCTTACGTTTACATGTGGTAGTATATGAATTTTTGGTTGACGAAATTCTTGAGAGGAAAAGTACAATTTTTATTGAATTATTCTACTCTTAGGTCACATATACTTGTTTCATTGAGGTGATAATTCAATCTGTAAAATGTGAATGAAGATTGGGTGTTCAAAAGCAAGTTAGTTGTTTATTTCCTTTGGTATATTAAAATTGAAATTAGAAGAAAGTTCTAAACAGGTTTCAGAAGTTTAAAATGAGATATCATTTATTTTTCCTATATTAGGTAGGCCTATTGATTAACTTTTCTCGTACTGACTTCCACCAACTACCGACTCGCCTAAGATTAATTTTATATTAGTTACTTCTATATCAAAGGTTTTATTGTAATATATCTCACAGAACCCTTGCTCTTTTAATATTTTGTAATTCAGAACAATGATTTCATGAAACTATGAAGAAGATCGTTACAAGTCCTTACAAGGATGCCTATAGTTTTTATCGTTACAAAACGTGAAATGAAGTTCATTTCAGAGTACGCTTAAGAACTCTCAGTAGGGAAATATTACGATGTCTTGGCACAGGAATAGTTCTTTAAGAAAAACCCAATGTGCGACATGTTACAAAGATATGACTGCGCGATTGTAACTACAAAACTGCAGATCTTCATCTGATCAGATATTCCCACGACTTTTTCTCTCTTCTTGAGTCCCCGTATACTTCTTTCCCACCATCCTCCTATCACTCTTATGGACGTCACGTGTATAACTAATTATTTCTAATGATTTTTTTATATCACTTACCTCTTATTATGTTCTATCACAGCTGACATGCAATTACTCCGGATTCTTCAATTTTCATTGCTCATCGACACGTTTCATCGGTGCCAAATAATCCGTCGTGTGACTGTAGGCTTTCATTAAGATCGGGCAGAAAATGGCGGATGCGAAAAGGGCCGCAGGGACGGCCGGTCACCTAACAAAGGAGTAGCGGTGAGGCCGTGACGGACTCGAAAAACGATGGACCCTACTTAGGCAGAACGGAGCAGATGACTATAAAATCCGTTTGCGACGCTCACCTGGGTTATTTTCTGCTATTAAAGGAGACAAAGTGAGGTTTAATTTCATTTTAGTGTGCGTCGGAGGATATTGTATTGTAATTTTTCAATAACCGCTCACAAGATACTCGTTAGAGTGTATAAATATGTCATTAACTTCTTGAACCCGGTAAGATGAAGGTGAGGAGGACCACTTTAAGATTTGTGGGATGGCCTTCATTTCTCATATCTTTCGTCGATTCCTTTCCTTCTTCATAGTGAAGATGCATATGAATATGCAGATACAGGGAGAACTGGAAGCGTTGATGTTGTCAACCGTGCAGTGAATCTTAGCTGGTAGTCGTTTAAGCACAGTGAACTGACGTGGTGTACTTACTGAGAAGTTTCACGACACTCCTTCGTTTAAAACATTCTCTGTAGTAGAGAAGAATTTTCCACGAAGAAGCAAAATCGGCATAAATTCAAACTATCCAGAGATATTCCTTCATGTAAACGTAATATCTTTATAGAAGTGATGATCAGTATATTTTTTCTTTTGCATACATTTTTGTATTATGTAAATGCATCCCACAATCATTGCAAAATTGTTTCGTCTATGAGCGTGACAATATGAAGGGACACTTTAAAATAATTTGTTTTTTTTCGGATTAATTCATCTTACAAGTAAGATCATATTAAAAAATACTTCATTTCTTACACAACTTAACAATACAGGGTTTAATCTTCCTTTTGATGTAAAGCGATATCACATTCTATTACAATTCTTTGATAGTTAGGCAGAATTATACGTGCAACTAAGAAAAATCTTTCAAATATGCTACCGGTTATACAGTAGATCACGATAGGCAGATTGGCCAACCCTAAACACCACTCTTAAGACACATAAACGTACATTAACGAAGGGTTTAAAAAACACTTCCATCACATCGTCCGCAAGAACCTGCTCTTCAAGACTTGAAGCCGTGATCTATTAAATTATAACTCACTTAACATCGTAAAAGTATACACAATGTTCGCAAAGATCCACCTCATAATGGCGTTTCGTGTCCATTACTCTCTTATATATAGACCTAGATAGAGGAAATGCATATTTAAACTCATTACTACACATTCCCCAACGAGATTGCACCTCCTTAGTACACGCTCGTCACGCTGCACAACGTATGTGAACCGCTCCTGAAGCATAATGCCGACTGAGAGGTGGCGCAAACACGCAAGCTCTGCCGAGTGAGACATCAGCGCTAGCGCCACCCACAGACGAGGTTCGTTTCTATAGGCGGCTCCTCAGAAACGGCGTCTGAGAGTAGAGAGCTACAGATCGCCGAATTTCCTTCAAGGCGGCTCTATTAAGTGTACAAAGCGATTGCTCTCCAAGTACTCCTTATAAGCCGGCGCTTCATATTCGGCATTCGGAGTGTACTGAAAGGCTCGTCAAGTTCCGATTAAGGCGGCGCGCCGATTAAGACGCCGCGGCGTCTCGGATTCGGCTTTCGGAAAGTTCAGAGCCGCTGCTCACCGAATCTCGATTAAGGCAGCGCCTCTCAAGTGGCGTTCGGAGTGTACCGAGTGACTGATTGTCAAGTACTGATTAAGGCGGCGCCTCACAATCGGCATTTGGAAAGTCCCGAGCGACTGCTCGCCGAATCCCGATTAAGGCGGCGCCTCACATGCGGCAACCGGAGAGTAACGAATGACTGCTCACCAGATTTCAATTAAGGCGGCAGCTCACATACGGGATTGAGAGAGTACCGGGCGACTGATCGCCGAATTCTGATTAAGAGACAACTCACTGGGGGAGATATCAGCTTCTGACAGTGTGTGAAGAATGGAGTATTGGAACAGCAAAAATTGGCTGTTCTCAAACGGCAGTAGTAAATCCTTACGCTTTTTTTCTTCTTTGTTGCATGACGTCAGCTGTTTCAAAAGCTCTGATATGTTGAGAATGCGATTATAGTCGTAACATCAGGAGTGGGAAACTGTGGATAATCATACTAGTAAAATATTTCCAATTTTCAGTCAAAATCGAAACTTTCATTGTTCTTCAAAACTAGTAACATAGATGATTTGCATTCGTATTAAATTCAGCCATGCCATGTCAAGTCCATTTAGTGAGTTGTTACACAGAGTCTCTGGGGAGGAAACGTCGAAAATTCGAAAAAAAAAGCTCTTAAGACAATTTTAAGCACATTTTGTCTAAAAAACTACTTGGATATTCTGAATGGCTGAGCCGCAACAAGCGCTCGAATGTTGGTTTGAAAAAATGTTTTCTTGGCAAAAATTTGCATCACAGAAGCATAGAACGCTCCAGAAACAAGCAAATTGTTAATTATTTACAATAGAAATGAATAAATTTGTCCAGGAAGAAAAATCAACCGAGAAATAAAAAAGCAGACGAATTGTGTAAATTCTTTGCTGAGTGTTTTTTCTTTGCGAACAAATCTATTAATTTCTTTGCAAATAATAAACAATTTACATGTTTAAGGAGTATTTCTAGGCTCTACAGTGCAAATTTTTGTCTAGAAAGCATTTTTTCAAACCAGCTTTTGAGTACTTATTGCGGCTCAGTCATTCAGAATATCCAAGTAGTTTTTTAGACAAAATGTACTTAAAATTGTCTTAAGAGCTTATTTTCGAATTTCCGACGTTTCCTCCCCGGGCACCCCTATATATTTTAATTCATAATTTTTTAATTTTAGTGTCATCGAGATGTGACTTTCAAGAGAAGAAATATATTAACCATCTTGTAAAAAATGTGAAAAGAAATAGAAAAATAGGTAACTGTTATATGTAACGATATGACAGTTTAAACATTTTTTTTGTACCTGAATATTTATAATTTACTTCTAATTATATTGTTATTGTGAACTGTTAATCCGCCATAATTTGTTTTCATTTAAATGCCAGAAATTGCATTCATCATAGAGCACATTTTTTCCATTTCTCTTTTACCCGTTTCATGAACGGCAGGTAATGTGGCAGGCACAATTGCTTACTATTCATGATACTGTATCCCATTATTTCAATTGATAAATTTCCTCTTGAAGTTAGAATTTATCTTTCTGTAGAATTGTTGTGTAGTGTGTAACTGTTGTGTGAGTTCAGTGAATTGTATTTGCATTCGCACCAATTCTTTTTGACCGAACCTGTGTCATGCATATTTCGAGTAAGACTCAGCACAGACTCCAGTGCCATCTGATGCAGCATTGTTACATCAACGCACGAGCTAGACATCTCCCGAACCCAAAGAACACGACCTCACACTTCGCAACCTTACGCGTCGCAAGCCTACGCATCGCCCATGATTGCGAAGCGCGGCCGCGCCTTCCCAAACCTTTCCCACACTGCTCCCCTCCCCTACCAACCAGCAGCTTTCGAAATCAACCGTCCACGTCCCAGCGCCCGTTCGAGCGGCAGCCGCGCAGATTGCGCTTTCTGGCTGAGAAACCCTTGCAACCCGCGGCAGAATTTCACCGCTCACCCGGCCCTTCCTGCGCCACCCGCCTAATAAACTTCCCACGAACCCAAGAGACAACGGCTGCACTGACAACTCGGTAATGCGGAGGTAATTTGGAAACGTCTACACGAATCCGTTTGAAAAAAGGAAAGACGACAAATGATGATTCAAAATGTTTGAAGAGATGATTTATCACCTCGGCGCACTCGGCAGCGGTGCGCTTATTACTCCGCGGAGCGAAGCAGCCGCGCGCTATGGTCCACACTGGGGGAAAAGTGGACAAAATCATCTTCCTTCAGTACAACGAAATTTGCAGTTGTAGTTTCGTAGCCCGGGTGGCTCTAGGTTCGAGTCGATTGATCGAATGATTATTTCGAGTTTTTGGGCTGTCAAGTGTTATTGTCATTAGTCCCGTCGGTGTAGCACATGTTTTTTTTGTCTCTGAACATAGAGGTGTTATTTCTGCGTAGGATGATGAGATCCGGCGCAGTCCTACACGTCGGGTTGCGCAATTTTTCCCACTGAGGGAACCGTCCCAGCCAGGACAAGATCTAAGCCCCAGACTGCTCTGTCAAAATATGTGATAGTGTAAGTGTAAGTATGTGTAAGTAAGGGGTGAGGGCAGGATACGGAAGCGGAAGGAAAGATCGAGCGCGGTCCGTGGCCCGTTTGTTAGGGTACTACTCCGGCATTCGCATGATATTGATCGGAGAAACTACGGAAAACGACTGATCTGAGCAGTCGGGCTGGAGTAGTGTGCTTATGCTAATTCATTTATGTTCTTTAGTTCTTCCTAAATTACATAGTTTTTACAGGTATTATAAATAAATAAATAAATTAAAATAAATAAATAAATTTAAATAAATAAATTAAATAAATAAATTAATAAATAAATTAATAAATAAATTAATAAATAAATTAAATAAATTAATTAAATAAATAAATAAAAATAATGTAAATTGGATAGTTTTGAAAAAATAATTTTGCCCGCTGTACCGTGAGCATCCGCCGCTGCCACTGTCTTAGCCGTTGCGCCTATGAGGATTATGAGGCCTGGGAAGAAGATGTCACCCGCGCAAGATGGTGAGGAAAATAGCGCGTCATCCCTTCGAGTTGTAATGGCCCTCAGCTGGTGGTGCGGGGCCCTCACGGATGGTAATTCATTATCCATTGACTTGCCTTACAAAATTCCTCGGTTGCCGGCGAAAATGGCTTGCAATTTTCGAGAAGGCGGAGGGCGAAGGCGTGACAAACGTGCAGTACGAGCTAGCTGCGCAGTTCCGTTGTGGGCACTGATGTCGTCGACGACTACGCTAGGTGAGTCTGTGTTCATTGGACATTTGCATCAGGCACGGTGTATTTTCAGAATTCAGTTCCTTCTGGCATAGGAAGTCTCACTTTGGTTATCGAGTTCTTATGGTGTTTTGCTTAAAATTAATTGATTAAAAAATTGATTGAGTGTTTCCGGGCACGTTAACTACTATGGTGATAGGTCCCGTAAGTATAGTACATGTTTTGACACGGGTGCGGCTGTCTCCTTCTAGATTGTGAGATTCTGGCGACATACATGTCAGCTAGCGGGGTCCTCACCCAGGTATCTCTCCCAGCGGATCACTGTCCCACCCGGGACAAGCTCTAAGCTCCCGATTGGTCTCCCAACATGTGTGGTAGTGGAGTGCATATAAGTGTAAGAGTGTGCAAGAAAGGTGTGATGGTAGGAGATGGAAGATGAAGAAAATAACGTGCACAGTCCGTTTTTTAGAGAACTGCTACGGTATTCGCCTGGTGTCAACAGGAGAAAACAGAAAACTATTGATCAGAGCAGCAAGCCGCTACAATTCTCCTACAGACAGCAGCTGAAATCTACCCAATTTCGTGGCTGATGTCAAAAATCCTGCCTTCATCGAGACTCGAATCGTGTAACCTCCCGGTCCAAGGTATTGCACTGACATCAGTTGAAGCACTGAGCCACCTCAACCGACTTTTGCTTAAGATATTTAAATTACATTATCCCACAAATGAAATATCTAATATTCACAATCATTCTATTTTTTCATTGGGCGAGAGTGGAGGCATACGTGTCCAACTCTTTCCCTAGCTGATTAACAGTAGAGTGCGACGAGACTTTAATTTGACCGACAAAATATATTAATAAATATATTAACTTTCATGGTTCCAAATTGGACAGGTAGTGCTTCACAGCTTTAAATCTTTTATTGGCCAGCATCTTGAGGATCTGTGGGTTCAGAATATGGCAAATGTGTCGGTACCGATTCCAAGAAATTGTGAAAATTGAGGTTTACGTATTGACCGCCTACAATGATTGCGAAGGTATTACTAGCACAAAGAGGTGAGTGCATATATAATATATATATATATATATATATATATATATATATATATATATATATATATATATATATATATATATGCACTTACACACTGTTTCTGAAACAAAATTTAACAAATTATAATTTCGTTGTGGGTAAAGAATGGAAAATGTGTTATAATTGAACTGTTCTTTATATAAATTTAACAGTGAGTTTTAAATATAATTATTTCAAATAATTTGTGCAATCTTGTGATATGGAGATATCATAGCCATGTAATGCGAATGTCCATGGAAGTAATTAAACGAGAAACGAAATGTGAACATTTCTGAATATGCTTCACGAAAATGTCATGACTATGCTTTGAACTGTAATATAAGAATAAATAACCACGTGTACTATAATAAACAACATATTTTGCAAACATAAACGAAAATTTTTAATTAATAAATTAAATATTTCATCAAGCTCGCACGAATTCTCTCACTGTCTCAAGACATCTTCGGGTTCTTCGTGACCTCTAGTAGCACACCACATAATGCTGGCGAGGACGGCTCACAGGTCAAGGTCTGAGAGTAAAAAAAAAAAGAGCTTGCCTCACATTATAACTCCACGAAGAGCCAAAACAAGCGCAGAAATATATAATCCGTGACGAAACAAACGCACTCTCTCGAAGCGTAGTTTGTAATTACAACCTTTGTCTTCACGCCGCAAGGCGACGTTTGGAGGCGAATATACATTCGAGAGTGCAGCAAAGTATCCTCGAGACGCGGAAGAGGTGTTCCGTATCTCCTGCGTCCCATGCTACCGGCGTAATAACATACCCGCGCCAGGAGAGATAATGGAAACATGTCTGCAAAAGTATATGTTATATTGTTCGTGCTGGCGAATACATTGTTGTGAAAGCGCTGTTAGCAACTGCGCCTTCACAGGTGTAAGTAAAGTCGTTGAGAAGGCTTGTCTGCACTTACTTCGTGATGGAACAAAGCGGTATGAGCTGTCTTCACTAACGTTTGTTATCTCTGAGCAGTATGAAAGGGAAACCAATTACAATAAGAGACGTTTTTGTAAGTTGTACAAGAAATACAGGCAATGTGAATATGATAATAATCTCGATATCCTTGACAAGAAGAACGCATGTATTCTTGTCTTGCTTTTGAAATATGAAAATTTCTGTTGTAACTGAGGTCACAAATGTCCATGTGGTTATGTAGCGACATAAATAAATAAATAAATAAAATGTTCAAAGATTTAAAAAATGTTCCTGAAAGTGTATAGGCTAGAGAGATTGGCTATTCGAATTTTACACATGGTATTCCTTGACGGTTACAAAAACTCGAATAAATACACAAGATATGTTTTCAGATAATACATTGAAATTAATAAAACAAATAATTAAAAATAAAGTAAATGCTTTTTATTTCTGATTAATTAGTGGTGTCCAGTGGAGAAAACAGCATATTTAATACATGCAACTATGTAGAATAGAAGGCAGAACTCAATGAGAAGTGTGAAATGTGTTGATGAAAGTAATAGAAAACTGTAATGAGCAAAATAATTCTGTAAAAGTATAACTTACGATAATTGTCATGCAAACCTTAGTGAATGTACTATTTACATCACGCAAGTTTTACATTCCTATCAATTACTAGCATTTCTGTAAAAATTACCTTTTTCATAATTTTTACTACTCCCATTCATTATTACTATTCTTGTGAGAATTTTTTGAAAATTAACGCACAGTTTCTTCCTTTAAACTGGTGATGTAATTTTCTTAATTGCTTTATTTTATAAAATGTTATGTAAAGTTTCATTATTTCTTTTTTTATTACATTTTTTCACTGACATTTTTGGGATTACAAGAATTTACAAGAATCCGTCGTCACAATACTCTGACAATGTACAACTACGGAGTAGGAAATTACTCCTCTGTTCTGGTCTTCATCAAACAGATTTATGACGCAAAAATGAGCAAATAGCTGAGTATGATATAAGAGAAGCAGCACGCGCAGTGCTACCCACAAAACACAATGTACTGCAACACACATTGCCGATGTTTCTTATGTTGTAAAACTGAGAAATTTGTGAGCTTTTCACTTTTAAAACGATGATTTAAAAATGCAAAAGATTTGCACGAATCAAACTAGTATGTTACTCAACTATATACTGCAACAAAATATTCCTCTAAATAAATAATACACTAAGAATAGATACCAGTTCCTGAAAATGAATAAGGATTCATAGACTAAAAACCCCGTAAATGTGCCATTGCTGGGGGATAGGGAATTACATCCTAACAAATTAAAAAAATAGAATTTTGCATATTATTTTATACAAAACAGATTACTGCAACACACGCAATAATCGCTAATAAATCAGAAGAGATGCATCCTAAGCTCCTTAAAACCAGTTTTAGGTGCGGAAAAGACGAGGGACAGATGGAGAATAAGTGAGAAACGCTTAGGGAAATGAAGGGGGAGAAATGGGGGATTTGATAGCCGTTCAAAATTGCCTTCTACTATGAAGAAATTTTTATGTTTAAAACCATTATTTAGAAAGTACGGAATTTTTACATGGTCCCAGCTAGTAATATATATTTTTATCTATTTACTCATTTTCTGTGCGCGCAGAAAATAAAAGAAAACGATGCCGCCTCCGGTCACGTGGGGTGTCTATGGTTTGTTTCAAGAACACGGAAAATATTATAAAACAATGAAACAGTTCCGATTTTGACTGAAAAATGAAAATACTGTGTTGTGTTATTCCGCCTATTGAATACCGTACCGATTGAATTCTCATATACCGTACGTCACTGCTTACGACGCTGATGACGTCATGCAATAGAAAGGCTCGAAGGAAGAGGACGCTCGCAATTAAATATTTGCCATTTACGTGCTGTGTCATCGAACAGCGACTTTTTTTTTAATATTCTTAGTACGTAAAGAATTGTTGTAATAAATATATTATATTCCGTGTTGTTGCAGTATTCGGGAGGACCCTTTTTGGTAAAATGCTTGATTTATTGCAGTGTTTCACGAGAGTATTTTATTGTTATTCTCGAGCAGTGTGCGTGCTAAGTTTTGGAACACAATTTTTTTGTGATTTTGTTCAGCAGCATTTTGCTGCTGCAGGTCACTAGTAAGTTGTTCCCCCCCCCCTAGGGCTTTTATCCAGGCAACTGCCAATCCCAATGGGACACGTATTCGACCATACACTAGACACTAACTCACTTGCGTGTTCCTCTGATCGGCGGTCAGCAGAATGCGAGGCCCTCCGCGACAACACATACATGAGAGACAAGAGACAAATAACCATACCCAAGGCGGGACACGATCCCGCGACCCATCGGACGGAAGCGCTGAGTCGGTACACGCCCTTAGCTAACTCGACCATCCTGGTCGGCCGCTAGTAAGTATTAACGTTCCAAATTCTTAGTTCGGAAAGTATCCTTTTGTGGTTGAGAGCAGAATAGGAAATGGGAGCAGCAGTGCGCGTTGAGCTGGTGACGGTGGCGAGGGAGCGGCTGATGACTGGCGGGCGTGGAAGGAGAGAGCTCAACTACGGCGCGACGGTGAGTGGCGAGTGTGAAACGTTACAGAACGCCACCAATGCATCATGTACCACAAATAAATAATTAAATAAAGAAATTAAAATACGTTGAACAAAAGAGCGGTACAGTGCACTGCTAATGTCATTAGTCCCATTAGTGTAGTGGATGTTTCATCCCGGAAGGTAGCGGTGATTCCTTTCCCGCTGGATAGTGAGATCCGGCGCCGATCTACTGGGCGGCTTGTGAGGAACTCCCCATCTAGGTATCTTCTGCAGCGAGACACCACCCTACTCGAGAGAAGCTGTAAGCTCCCGACGGCTCTCCCGATATATGTGATAGTGTAGCGCGTGTTAAGTGTACGCATGTAAGTAAGGGGTGAGTTTAGACAAGGAAGAGGTAGGGAAAATTGCACCCGGTAGTGTCCCGTATGTTATAGCACTGCTCCGGCATTCGCCGGGCGTTGATCGAAAAAAAAACAACGGAAAACTACTGATTAGAGCAGCCAGCTACTAGAATTCTCCTCCTACTTCGATCTAGCTAGTGTCGAAAATCTTACCATTAGTGTGATTCGAACCCTAGCATCTTCGGGCAGAGACGCTGCAGAGTCAGAGGCAATGCTGGTTGCTCTGAGCCAAAATCAGCTTATTTGATGTTGATGGGCTGGGAGTGCCGCAAGTATCTCAGATCGAACGGTCAGTGACTGCAAAGTGTATGCTTTTCTTTTATTTATTTTTTAATTAATCTTTCATGCTTAAAAGTTTTTCACCACTTCTGATTACGACTGCAACTTTAATCTTGGAAGGCCGCAGTAAATGCGCTTCGTTCTTGAATATTCTTCATCACTCATTGGGAATAATATAGTAGGGCGTCATCCTGTCAGGCTGGGCCAAAGTTGGGTAATCTGGAGAAAGAAGGAAATAGATAGAAGCTTTATTCTACAATTGGGCAGATGTCCGGTGATAAGTAGCAGAATGAATAAGAGAAGTTGCCCGGTGGAAGAATATAACTCACAGTAAAATGTTGTTTCATAATTACATCAGGGAGTATTGATATTGGAATTGAAATTTCTAGCTAGTGTTCTATTTGACCTGGAGAACATGACATCTAGTGTGGATGAAACTAAAAGTTGGAAGGTGAAGCATTTAGAAATAAACACTTTATACATGTTCGGGAATCAGAAATCGTAGCAAATATTTCAAGTAAAATGTGTGTGGCTTAAAATTTATTGATATTTGAATGTATAAAGAACAATATGTAGAGTATGTCGTATGGGTCGTCTGGTAGAACTCGCCAACATCCGATGAAGCTAGAAGAGAATAAGTAAATAAGAAAGTAAATACACAAAAAAATTAGTAAGTATTTACATTAACAAAGAGTGAATTTGTACGAATAACAAAGTCGTCTCCAATAATTCGACCGTCTCGCAATTCCCTTTCACATAAGCAGCACGACAAGTGAAGAGCGGATCAAACTACTGTAATTCAGGGAGGAATTCTGCCATTGCAGCTAGTCTCATGTCTACAGCATGTTTTCAACTACAGGAAAGAAGAGCAGAAACTCGTTTCAGGAGGAACAACGAAGAGATAAGCTGGAACTCGCGCCAGGCTGAACGTGACGGGAGCGGCTGACGAGGGACTGCTGTGAAATAAGCGGGAGCTTACCAGTCCACAAAGTACTAAGAAATAAATAAAAAGGTCAGTGAATAATTTCATAACAAAATAATCACAGAAGTAATTAAGACGGGTAAAAAAGCGTATTGTGAGGACAACAGAGATTTGTTGCAAATCGTACGTGTTATGACCCCTGGTTACATCATGGTTATTTTTGTATAACTTGCCAATTTTTATATTTGAAGAATAATATGGTAAATAAATTATTTATATTGTACTTATTTAGGTATCTGAACATCTTTTGACGTTGTGTGCAAGTTTCTATGGTTGCTAGATGGAAGAAAAAATAGTTATTAATTCGTTTGTCTGAATTTCGCTGAGCTGGAGGACGTCTACAGTTTACGAAAACACCGTAATTAATGAAGTTTACAACATTTGGAATGATATCATTTTATTTGGACGCCCAGACTGAGCATCGGTAGTTTACATTGAGGATTGGAAAGAGCAAATAAAAAATACTGACTATGATACTGAACCTCCCTTGTACGTTTGAAGACACCCCTTAAAGAGAGAACCGATAAAAACCGAGAACAAATAAATTGTGTTTGTTGTTCTTCTTAAGAAGATATTTATAGAAGATTACCTTTTGGCTGAAGTAATCTATGTAAACATTTAGGTATACTTGATGAACGTAGAACGTTTTCACCTGAAACTTTAGAGATAGTTTAGTCTTGGACTATGTACTGAGGGAGGTATCTATCCAATAACGTAAAAATCAGACCATTTCATACCCAAGACTCATAAGGTATATCTGTAAACCAGTATTGCCCAGAGTTCGGTTTTCTAAACACTAGTATTTGAAACAGGTGTATCGAGAAGGGGCCATAGAAAAAACATTTTGTTTGTAGTGACGATGTATCTGGCACAATGTGCCAAGCAGTAAATCAACAGATAAATTAAATAAATTATCATCAGTTTATACAGATTAGGCAGAAACAAGCTCATTTCAGAGAGATACGGGTGTCTTCACGTTTGTATTTACTTTTAGATCGTAGTACCAGGTTCTCTGACATAGGTTGCAATGCCTTTTGTCCAGAGACACACTTTTTGAGCTCTACTCAAGGATTTTCAAGATATTCATTTCTGGATTTGTTCGTATTAAATACTGTGTAAAAAGTACCATTGGAGTGCAGTGATTCATTTAGATGATACTATCTTATTTAATTATCACCATCAGTAGCCTTGTAAAATAATTATTAAGTTATTCACAAATTTAATATAACTATTATAAAATTAAATAAACTATTCATAAATTCCGCTCCGAGCCGTCTTTCAGACTCATCATGTTGCATCCCATAAATCTACGAACGGATTTACTAACTTTCTGATCAAATGTGAGTGAATTATAGATTTTATGCTCTCAAAAATTAAACTAAATAAATGTGAAAACACTGAAAAAATTCCAAGAACAACAGGGAGTTTTGCAATTTGTCGGAATGTTTCATCAGACCATAGACAGCCCAGCACATAAGGCGCAGCTAAAGCGAACTATTAGACACGGGTGTAGAACTTTATGAATCTGTTTATGCTTGAACACGGACGCGCAAGAGGTGTTGTACCACGCGCCTCCAAGCATAGTGGGAGGGGGAGAGGAGGGGGAGGGCGGAGGCGGGGGTGAGTGACGGGCGTGAAACAGGCGGGAGCTGCGCTGACGGGAGGCCTCCTGCAGTGCACTTTCAGCCACCGCAGACGCCGCCAACGCCACTACCTGTTTTACTTCCCTCCTTTTTGTTTTTTGGAGTAATTTTACTCTACGGATTTTCGTTTTCCACGCTTTCAAGTACGGAAAAAAATTGACCGGGAGAGGTGGCTCAGGGCATCAACTGGTGTCGCTGCAGTACCTCTGATCGAGAAGTCTCAGGTTCGAGTCCCGACGATGATACGATATACGACACTAGCTTGTCAGGTAGGTCGAAATCAGTAGCCATCTGGAGGAGAATTCTAGCAGCCGGCTACTCTAATTGGTAGTTACCCGAGTTTTTCCCGATCAACAGGCGAATACAGGAGCAGTATCCTAACATGTGGGTCACGGACCGCGCGTGATCTTTCCTTCCTCTTCCTTGTCCTATCCTCAGCCCTTACACACACTTACAGTTGCAAGCACTACACTACCACATATGACCGGAGACCGGTCGGGAGCTTAGGGCTTGTCCCGGCTGGGGCCCACCGCAGGTGGGAGATCAGGTTAGGGAAATCCACGATAGCCGCCGGTAGGTCGGCGCCGGATCTCGCAATCCAGCGAAGGAAGATTACCCACATGTCCCGAGGGAAACAAAAATATGCACTACACCGACGGTAATGGCCTTAGCAGTTGACGCGTTCGGAATCACTAACAACCAACCAACCATCGAAAAAAATTGTTAGTTTTAGTGGAAATTAATTGGATATATTTGAATAATGTTTTGTTGTTTTTTCTCGCTGCATATTTATACAAATATAATTTATATATTTACTATGATAAGCCATATAATTGTCAGACCATACTTCATAAAATAATGGTTTACTTGTTAAGATTTACACTCAAACAAAATTATCATATATTGTGAACAGATTCTGTGTCCCTATACCTTCTCAAAAGGAGTTTTCTTAATCGTCGCGTCCAGTTTTTACTGTTGTTGACTCAAATAAGTCATATATAATTACAGTTTACTTTTACCACAGTAAATGTATGCCGAATTAACTACTATTCTAGTCAAATTCTGAGCTGCAAAGAAAGCAGTAGTAACGTTTCTCTCCTATGCAGGCGGATTTCTGACTCCATCTAAGTGGATCGGAAATGTTACTCCTCGAATCATAAAGGTTCATGTTCCTTAACTTCATTGAGCTGGTCTCTGCCGATTGTTCTGATCAGCTTTTTACAAGATTTACTCCGGCCAATTGATGCCGGAACAGTTCCTGAAACACTGGACAACAGACAGCGTCATAATTCAGTTAGCAGTCGGTTAAGCTTTGTTTTACGGCGAAACGTATTTCAACGGTATTAATTTCCATAAAATAATTGCAAATTTTTCAACGATGATCATTTCTAAATAGTACCTGTATGTGTCATACACGGAAACCCATCATCTACATACTCTCCACAATCTCTTGGTGTTGGTTCCCAATCATTATCGTTATTTCTACTTTCCAGAATTATGCGTCGTGCTTGTTCTCTTTTAGCAGCTACCACCAACGCGACTATCACCACCACCATCACCACCACTGCCATCACAACTACCACCCCCCGACGCCACAACCGCCATCGCCCCCTCCACTACCACAGCCAGACCCGGTGACAGTTGCCATTGCCGACTCCTCCATCACTCTCATTGCCGCGTCGCCACTGCCATTCCCATTGCCTCACTATCTTGTCTCTACCACCCACGCCCCCGTCCGCTTGCCCCTGCCGCACGCCCTTCCTCTCCCTCGCTCCCTCCCTCTCCCTAATCATTCCACTGCCCCTGCCTCAGCCTCTGCCCCCTCACCCTCGCCCGGTCCGTCCCTGCAACCATCCTCGTTCCTCGCCCTCGCCCTCGCCCTCGCCCTCGCCCTCGCCCTCGCCCTCGCCCTCGCCCTCGCCCTCGCCCTCGCCCTCGCCCTCGCCCTCTGCCCTCGCCCTCGCCCTCGCCCTCGCCCTCGCCCTCGCCCTCGCCCTCGCCCTCGCCCTCGCCCTCGCTCCTCGCCCTCGCCCTCGCCCTCGCCCTCGCCCTCACCCTCGCCCTCGCCCTCGCCCTGCCCTCCCGTCTCTCCATCTCTCCGTCTCTCCGTCTCTCCGTCTCTCCGTCTCTCCGTCTCTCCGTCTCCGTCTCTCGTCTCTCCGTCTCTCCGTCTCTCCGTGTCTCCGTGTCTCCGTGTCTCCGTGTCTCCGTGTCTCCGTGTCTCCGTGTCTCCGTGTCTCCGTGTCTCCGTGTCTCCGTGTCTCCGTGTCTCCGTGTCTCCGTGTCTCCGTGTCTCCGTGTCTCCGTGTCTCCGTGTCTCCGTGTCTCCGTGTCTCCGTGTCTCCGTGTCTCCCGTGTCTCCGTGTCTCCGTGTCTCCGTGTCTCCGTGTCTCCGTGTCTTCGTGTCTCCGTGTCTCCGTGTCTCCGTCTCCGCCCTCGCCCTCACCCTCGCCCTCGCCCTCGTCCTCGCCCCTGCCACCGTCACCAGCTCCACATCACACTCCACCGCCTCCACCATCGCTAACTTCCCAGCGTCCGTCGCTCTCTCCGCCTCCGTGTCCGCCGTCTTGCCCGCCTTCGAGGCGGCTGCTTTGAAGTGGCCGCCGCACACGGTAGCGTTTCGCAGCCCTTTGTCGGCTCCTTCGCCGCGATGGACCATCGGACGGTGGGTGCGGTAGACTCCAGAGGTGGGTCAGGGCTCTGTAAATGTCGTGGCGGCAAAGGAACAGTGCCAGGGAACAGCAGACCGGTAACTCGGTAGGTGAAGGTTCCATTGATACGTGCTTGATGAGTAAGAAACAGTTGTAATGATGAAAATACTCGTTACGAATGGCGTAATATAATTTTGAACGTGATTTAACGCATGAAAAAGATTTAAATTTATCTTTGTAAGTGAAACACAATTATGAAAAGTTTTGTTGTCAAATCAAATAAGTTTTGTTGCACAAAACGGCCATCATGTGACAAAATATTTCAGACATGTGTAAATTGGTCAATATCGACTGCCTGGGGGATTTTAACATTTTAAGTGGTTGATAGCGTCAATTAATAAACAATTCGAGATCGAGTTACGGTTGTGGATTCTGAAATAAAAGCTCGAGTCAAAATTGTTTGGAGTAGATAAAGTAAATTAATAAAAGGGGTCAAGAGCTTCAATAATGTTAGCAAAAGTAATCAGCCCCCCTCCCAAAATTGTTGTATCTTCCCTAATGGAATATAAATTCATCTAGTCTTTTCATATTGACTGAAAACTTTAGCTACGTATATACCACACAGAAGACTCATTCCGATTTTCCGAGGAAGTTGAGACGGAAATCTGGGTTCATTTGGTGCAGCATAGGAAAATATTAATTTTTAGTTAAATGATTTCATTAAATTCTTCATTTTATGTGTGTACTTTAATAATTAAACATATATTTTCAAAAACTCTTGGATAAAAATGAACACATTTTACCGTGTGAAAACAAAATAGTTGACCGAATCTGACAATTAATCATCGAAGTCAGGAAAGTTGCAGTATTCCTAGAATCAGTATCGTTGCTCTGATCACTCGCCGGGTTGTTACTACTGCAGTAATTAATGTCCAGAATAGAAGTAGAAAGTGATGGGGGTATATGAAATCATTATAAAAATGTAATTTTGTCTAGGAAGATTAATTTCCCAAAAATATTTTTCGAACGCATTGCGGCCATCTTCAAGCCTCCTAATTCCTTGAGTAAACTATGTTTGATAATTCCCTTTATAATAATGTACTCGTATAGTATGTTACAGATAAACTACGAAACTGCATAATTCCCGAATTATACCGTTAGAAATTGATTATATGATTGCTAGATCTTCATTATACTTAAATAACCAGGGGTTAACTATTATTTTGATTTAATGATAGTGGGTAAGTTAATACACGTGTACCTTCCATTTTCTTGGCAGATTTGTAAAATGGTCATATCACGATCTTACATGGCCATACCAAAACATTAACAGAAACTTCAAAAATTAACCAGAAATGATCAAATAAAGAATAACACATAGTAAGAAAACAGTGAGAAACTAACAAGGTAATAAACTAACAAACTTCGGTCTAATATAAATAAGCAGTTTAATCACTTCTTTCCAACAGAAGATCGATGACAACAATGTCACTGTATTCTCTTCCTCTCTTAGCTCTCTAAGAGTTTGGCCGAACTGCTTTCCTGAATTCATATGTTAATGTTTGTTCATAAACTTGCGATATTTACAATATTAATATCATCTCAGTTAAAACAAAATAAACTACAGTAAACTATAAAAATATGAACTAATAACTATTAAGTGAAATGTAATAGTAATAAACGAAAACATTAAATAAAATTGTATGCTTCTGTACCATTTTACATTCGTACAATAGATACCGTTTATCTCCTTTCATTAATGTAATAAACATTTATAAAATCACATTTACCTATATTATGTATTCTTATTTAAGTACATCAGAACGTAAAACTTTCTCATCTCCATTTTTTTATTGATTGATTTGATTACACATACTAGGCGTGTCAACGGCTAAGGTCATTAATCCAGAAAGTGTAGTGCATGCATTCTCTTCTGAAGGTGGCAGTGATCTCCACCCGCTGGATGGATAGATCCGGCACTGACCCATCTGTCGGCTAGAAGGGTTTTTCCCAAACACGTATCAACCACCAGCGGGGCATCACCCTAGCCAGGACATGCTCTAAGCTCTCGAGCGATCTCCAGGGAATGTGTGGTAGTGTAGTGCTTGTAAGTGTGTGTGTGTGTGTGTGCGTGTGCGTGTGCGTGTGCGTGTGTGTGTGTGTGTGTAAGGGGTGAAGATAGGTCAAAGAAGAGGAAGGTGAGATCGCGCGCAGTCGCAGGTGGTAGGGTACTGTTCCGGCATCCACCCGGTGTTGATCGGAGAAACCACGGAAAACTACCGATCGAAGCAGCTAGCACCTACAATTCTCTTTCAGACGACTGAATTCGGCCTAGCTTTCTAGGTGTCGAAAATCTTCCCACTTTCAGGACTCGAACCTAGGATCTCCCGGTCACAGGCACTGCAGTGACATCAGTTGATACCCTGAGCCTACCCTACCTCTTCCAGTACGCCATCTCGAATTTTTTTGCCCAGACCCCAACGGAAAGCTCGTGCGTAAAACGCAAGCACGCGGCGGCGACAGCGCCTGCCGACGCGGGTGGCGAGTCAAGGCGTGGCGAGGCGGCGAGTGGGTGGCTCCCGCTGCAACGGGCGAGGGGGCGGGGCCGCGAGTGAGTGACGGCGGTCAGAAGCCGGGCAGCGGGGAGAAGGTGGGTGGCGGCGGCGAGGTCAAAGAAGGCGCGCCGAAAGGACGGCCGGAAATGGGACGCAGAAAGTGGAGAAGTGGGAGAGGGTCGCGAACCGTCGAACCGAAGGGTCGAATCCCATGTCACAGGCACCAGGAAAAGGGGGTTCGTCGGAAACGAAGGGGAGCGAAATGTGGAGTGGAAAAATATGGAAGGAATAGCTATGTGCAGAAGAACCTATTTTTACATAGGCGGCGAAATTAATTCAAATTTGGCGCCCAATAACGAATATAAACAATTATAACGATTTTTTGAGATGAATTAACAGTAAACGGCGTACATTTCAAACGTCGCGCGCTCGAGGTACACTTAATTTTCCACCAGGAGCGGTAAGTCAGTGCATCAACTGATGTCACTGCAGCGCCTCTGACCGGGAGGTCCTAGGTTCGAGTCCTGACGGCGGAAGGATTTTCGACACTAGCTTTTCAGCTAGGTCGAATTCAGACGCTGTCTGGAGGAGAATTCTAGCGGCCGGCTGCTCTGATCGGTAGTTTCTCCGATCAACACCAGGCGCATGCCGGAGCAGTACCCTACCAAACGGACCACGGACCGCGCGCGATATTTCCTTCCTTTTCCTTGTCCTATAGAATAGAATGTCAATAATATTAACAATCAATACCTCTAAATTGTATTTCATATAATTTTAATTATTGGATCAACATGATTATTTTTTTATTTAATACATTTAAATACATTCCTAATACATTGTGCATTAGTAAATTTTTACGTTGTTGAAATACAAGTATATAATAATAAATGATGTTATTTCAATAAATAAAATTATTTGAAATGCAATTTACTGGTTTTTATTGTTTATTCCACTGATTGTCTTCAAACATAAGATACTGAAAATATCATTATTACAATAATAGTATAAGTAGTTGAAGACCAGTACTTCACAATCAGTTCACATTTCTTAATTATGTCCAATTATTTCAAATAAGTCCAACCATTTGTTTATTCTCAGATATTTTTTCAAACATCAATAAGTTTGTCTGACACCCCTTGAATAGATTCAATGAATAGTCTTCAAGAATTACAGTTGCTTCTCTCAACATTTTTTCATATTCATCTTCTGAAAAATTTATGGTTAAAAACATGTTATTTTTTCAGTTAGGTGGAAAATTATCGTTTATGAAGCTTGTAATTCTCAATAATTAGAAAAAACAATTATTAATATTAATTAAAAACACTACACAATAAGCAACA
The DNA here is from genome assembly GCA_011170035.1 of Teleogryllus occipitalis. NCBI lineage: Eukaryota > Metazoa > Arthropoda > Insecta > Orthoptera > Gryllidae > Teleogryllus > Teleogryllus occipitalis. The sequence continues at coordinate 953,551 of BLKR01000008.1, read as the reverse complement.
CAAACATTTATCATACCAATATGGTTAAGAATGAGGATCAGTTGTCATACGTTTGATGAACGGGCATGGTGTTCCAATGGCAGTCTCTGTCTGCCCCAAAAACTAACTTATAGTTCAACAAAATTAAACAAGTGAAAAATAATAAAATAAATCAATTATTACATTTATTAATCTTAAAAATTACCTTTTTAATTATAAGAAATTATATGTTCAGTTCTGGTATGTAAACCATAACCAGTACAAATTAATCGAAATGATTCAAGGCGTTGTCATTGCCAACAATACTGCTTATTACAATAAGAGCAGCTTTCGATGGCTTAGCCATCATCATCAGTTCCCTGCTATCTGGGAGCCACAAAAACGACTACATAGTCGTTCATCATTTCAATTATGTTGAAGCCAACGACATTTCACCGCTAAACCGCTAAACCAATACTCTACAAATTACCTGGCAGTGCAAGGTGAATTACTAGAATACGTTACTTACCACGTTTTTGTTGTTGTAATGCTCGACGCAAATATAATCATTGTCATTTAATTTTCTCCTTTTCTGGGGAAAACTTAAACCTTTATTGGCTTTTCGCTTTGATGCGGAAAACAAAGGTATTTGATGTGACATCTATCGCTCGTATCACACGGTTTAACGAAACATTTTCTACCCACTTTGAAAACTTTTTAATTTACTTCATATTCTGGAATAAAGTTTTTAATGTGAATAAACACTCAGGACAGCTGTCTACAGACGCCATCTTGTTCAAAATTCCCAAACCGATCGACATATGTGAGAACTAGCCTCACACAAGTTTCAGATTTCGACTGGGAGTGAACGCACCTATATATCTTACACCGTGGCATAGGCTAAAGAGGTATAATTCTCTACTCTATGACCGTGATTACAGAGAGAAAAGATTTTATCCTAGAATCTCTGGAACTGCATCAAGGAGGGCCGTGAGAGCGCACCACCTCACAGACGCCGGAGGCGAGCGCGCGCAGCCAATGTGCGTGTGGTCGACATTCGGAGAAATAAAGGCCCATTCACAATGCAATCACAAACATAAGCATAACACACAGACATAGACATTAACATAAGTGATAGACTGAAGTATTCACAATGTTGAACATAAACGTAAGCAAAATGACAGTTTCTATTGGCTATGAGACGCAGCACACGAATCGACACGAATAGTTCGCCTACCGACTTCGATACTCGATTTTGAGTTAACGAACTGTGATTGGCTTATTCCTTGTCTGACAGAAGCATAAGCACAGAAGCTTGAAGCTTGCAAGCTCTTAAGTTAACGTCTTACGTGTTATGCTTATGCGAACGCATTGTGAATGAGTCCACTTGTAGACGTAGTCCTAACTTTTATGTTAACGCCATGCTTATGCTTATGTTTGCATTGTGAATGGGCCTTTAGTTTGTGTGCTCGCTGCGTCTTAGAGGGCAGATTGTTTGACAATCAAGAGCCAAGCAGTTTGGGCGGTGGTCGCGTCGCGTATAAATTAAGAGAAATACGCGTGTGTCGACTGCACTGAAAGTTGAAACAGTTATGTGAGGTCGGTGTCGCGATTTCGAAGTTGCATAGAGCTGTATTCTCCGTGAACCAGCGATTTCGCGCGTCGAAACCAGCGTGGCGCATACGAGCTGCATACACGTATGAATTGATCAACGGTGTTTGCGATTAATCGTGCTCACTATTAAAAAATTATTAAGGGAAGTTTTAATTCCTTTAATTAAAAATAATAAATTAAAAGGAACTGAAATGACATGTTTCCATGAGACTATTACAACCACCCATTAGTTTAGATGATCCAGGTTAATTTTTGTGAAGGGTTTTTCAACGTTTTTATACCATCTCTAACGAAATTTCAGGATGAGAAATATCTAATAAACTGTTCTTCTACTTGATAATTCCCCATCACATCTCGAAATCTACCCTGATGACAAAGGATGGTCAATTTTTGTGTACTATCTACCATTTAATGTGACTTCCTTAATACTGTCAATGGGTCAAGGAATGATTTGTTGTTTGAAACAAAGGTACAAAAGTATTTGTCATTCATTCACAAGAATCGTGTTTTGATTCTGAAAATATGCACCACAAATGATGCCATTTTCAGAATGTGATGCTTGGTAAAAAGGATCTGCAAGAGAGTTAAAAGACTTTCTTGGGTGAAAATCTTAAATCTAAAAGTCTTTAATGACGAAGAAAATAGAGACGAGGTTGATATAGAAGCTTGCCTTAAGGTAGCCAAATTAATTTCAGATTTGATAACGTTGATAAAGACATTGTTGGCTGCCTACAAAAAAAATGTTTAATGAAGAGGGATTCGTACGTTTAAGTGACAGTGAAAGTTTAGGTCTCGTTATGGCTGCATTAGTACTACCATCTACCTCATAGTAGGACGATTTAGAGGACGATGAGAATGTCGATGATAACAGTATTGGCAACAAAAAAGAAAAAATCAGATAAGTCAAGCAAATGGAAGTAGAGTAGTTGATAATATTTTGAGATTTTCAGCAGAGGAAAATTTGTTATTTCCATGACGACATGAATACGAGAAACATTTGAATTCAAGTAAGGAAAATCATTTCAAACCTAAAAAAATCTCTGATTACTTCGTATTTGAAGCTCTGATAATGTAAAGCTGGCTTTACACTTGCAAGAAAATGGCGAGTAATATTATTTCGGAGGAAAAGTTGCCAATGTAAACGTTGCGGCAATAAATATTTCTGAAGTTGGCAATATTTCTTGCTAGATATTCCGGTCGTAATGTAAACTCGTGTTTCTGTCCTCGGACAGATATTGGCAGTTGTTGCTGGGACTAGAATTAGATTTAAGTCTGAGTAAGATGTTGCTGGAAGAAGCCAACGATGACCACGGTCATATGCCCAGGAAGTACGGTTAAGGTAGTACATAAACGTATTATTTTTAATTGTAATACGCGTTTTGTCGTAAAATGTGTGTGTGATAAAGGTTTAATACAATAAAAGAAGTAGTAATAAATATTCTAAACTCTCTATGGTTGATTATCGAATGCTTCAAATTTTGGTTTAGCTATAGATGCCCCATGATTATTAATTTTTTACGTTACAAATTATTAATATATTAAACTGATGTAAATCAATTTTAAGATTAATTTATAATATATCAGTAGTGGGTAATGGATATTTTAAAACTTTTTACTGAATTAATAATTGCACTTTAAAAAGAAAATTTCTTCATTCCCACTTGAATCGAATTCCACCAAAATATTTTGTTGTATGTATTGAGACTTCTATACTTAATTCGCACAAGCCCCCTTTTCCTTTCTTAAAATCCAGTCACACGACCTCACCAATCGTCGGCGTTTCTTCATCTCTTTATTTAGCAAATAAGTGTGAACGCGACTCCCATCATCTACCTTCCACTCGGTATGTTGGAAAGTGAGGTATAACTTCACTTATGTTCACGCACCATTTTCCTCGTGACGTCACCAAACACGGCAACAAATAGTCTTTAATGTAAAATGATCGGCAATATCTTACCGCTCCTTGCTCTTGCTAGTTCGAAGGGGGTCGCAAGAAGCAGAAACAAATTGCTGAAAGATGTTGCAGAAACGTTTTACTAATGTAAGGTCAGCATTATAATTTCACTTCTGGGCAGGCAGAGTCATGCTGCGCATGCGTGAATTGTTCCTGCATCTTCTTCAAATATTGAAAATACTGAAAATTTCACGCACGGTGTCATTCGTTCGAAAGATACTGGGCGCGACTAGTTCTGTTGATTAATTTAGACGAAAGAATAGAATGGAAATATCACGTGAATATCAAGGAAAATGGAGAACAGAGGTTCAGATAGCATAATTTCATTTCCAGAAGTGTGATATTAGTACAGTTATTATTATTATTATTATTTTGTTTTCTCTCAAAGTTTTTGGTTTAACATGGATACCACACAGATACAATATCAAAGCATGGTAGCTTTGACATATGTAAAATCTACGAAGAAAAAAAATGAACTTTCAAAACCCAACATGTCCTCCCATGAATCTCCTGACTAGTGAGCAGGTACTGATTATAACCGACTTCTGGAGGCTGATGATAATGCTCTTCTCCAAGCCGAGTTCTTCCACCGATCTGCAAAGAGTTTTTGGTATAACACCAGTTCCTGACAGTACAATTGGGATAGTTTTAACTTCTGACACTCGCCATTGTTCTTTTACGGCAAATACTAGTTCTCTGTATTTGTCGATTTTAGTCTGGTATGTTGTCATCATGTTGCTGGTATTGACGACTGCAAAATCAATAAACCAAACTTTTTTTGCAGATTTGTCCCAGAGAGTAATATCAGGTCTGTTGTGCTGAATTGTCCTGTCTGTCAGAATACTGCGGTCTCAGTATAACTTATGTGTCTCATTTTCTAGTACAGCTTCTGGATGATACTGGTAATATGGTGCATCCACTTTCTGAGGTAGCCTGTATTTCTTGGCTAGTTTGGAATGGATGATGTGGCCCACTTGATCGTGTCTCACTTTATAGTCAGTGGGAGCTAGACAACTACAGCCTGAGATAATATGCTGAATGGTTTCATGATCTCGACCACACATACGACATTCATCAGTTAGTACTCCTGGGTCTTTGATGATATATTTTAGGTAATTCTTTGTGGGAATCACCTGATCTTGTGTTGCTATTATGAAACCTTCACTCTCAGGGTACAAATATCCTATACTGAGCCATTTGTACGACATTTCCTGGTCGACATTTGGATTGGCTACTGCAGCAGGATATGCACCGTGGAGTGCTTTCTGTTTCCAGGAATCGATCTTTTGCTGCAAAGAGAGCTGATGAACTTGCATATCTTGTTTTAGATTGAGGGGCGTGTAATTGTCATCTGACTGCACAAGTACCTTGTGGAGTCGAGAAGTACATGCCTTTTCTGCGAAATACTTCCTCATGGCTATTATCTGTTTGGCATGGAGATTCGTGAACTTCACAATACCACGCCCTCCCATTTGTCGAGGCAGTGTGACCCTTTGGATCGCACTTTTAGGATGGTGACAACCGAAGCGTGTCATTTGAACTCTTACAAGTCTCTCCAATTCCTCTAGGTCGGTTGTGGACCATTTAAGAATACCCATCGAGAAGGTGATAATGGGTATAGCATACGAGTTAATGGCAGTCGTGAGGTTTCGAGAGTTGAGGGAAGTTTTCAACATTGACTTGAGTCGGTTGGCAAACTCTGTTTTCAGCATACCCTTCAGTTGATGATGTGCAATCATATTTCCTTGCTGTATCCCAAGGTATTTGTAGAGCTCGTCAGCTTCCAGAGCAGTGATTGTTTCTCCATTAACAGTCTCGTAAGTGAGCTCACTAATGAGTTTACTCTTCTCTATTTGTTGTATTTTGCATTTATCAATGCCCAGTTGCATATTTATGACCCTGGAGAAGTCTTCAGTAACTTTCATCTGAATGTTTAAGCCACGCATCGTACCAGAGTAGAGTTTAATGTCGTCCATATACGCTAAGTGGGCTATTTGCAATCTTTCAGTGCTTCTCAGTTCGAAACCTAATTTCAAGTCTTCTAGGAGTGTCGACAACGGGTTCATTGCCAAGCAGAACCAGTACGGGCTCAGGCTATCGCCTTGGAAGATTCCGCGCTTTATATTTATTTCCTTGGTAACCATTGTTTCATTTCTCGAAGTGACACGAATAGTTGTCTTCCATTTGCCCATGATGGATTTCAGGAAATTCACGATTGTCGAGTTCACACGATATAGTGACAGCACATAGAGGAGCCAATCGTGCGGAACCATGTCATAGGCCTTTCTATAATCAATGAAACAGGTGAATAAATTGCGTTGCTTCTTACATGCTTGCGACATGACCACACTATCGATGATAAGTTGCTCCTTACATCCCAGGGAGCCCTTGCTGCATCCCTTCTGAGCTTCGGCTAAGATAGAGTTTGCTACACAGTGTTTCTCGATAACCATTGATAAACAACTTGTGATGACTTTGTAAAAAGTATTGAGACAAGTGATTGGTCTATATTTCGTAGGATCTGTAGTATCACTGGTTTTTGGCTTCATATATGTGACACCTTCACATAGAAAGTGCGGCATTTCTTCAGGATTGTTCAGATAGTGGTTTATGAGATTTAGAATTTTCCCATGGAGGCAGGTGAACTTTTTGAACCAGTCGTTATGAAGACCGTCTGATCCAGGGCATTTCCAATTTTGAAGTTTCTGTACAACTTCATGTAGAATATCTAGGGTGATTTGACCGGTTGTCATTTCGTTGATCTGTGCTGCTACATTCCTAGCCGAGGTGCGTTGGCGTTGAAGTGATTTTCCGTCGACCATATTTTACTCCAGGTGTCTTCAAAAGTAGATTTCTCTGGTAAGCTGTTCACTTCTGTATTCCTTTCATTCAGTCCTTTCATTCCTTCCTGTATTATTATTATTATTATTATTATTATTACTATTATTATTGTTGTTGTTGTTGTTGTTGCTATTGTATTATTGTGTGTTATTAGTGTGTTATTATTATTGTATTCCAAAAACGGTAAAGCTATTATCTTACTAATAGAATATAGAACGATGCTTTGTTGAATTTGAGTCACACAAAGAAGGTACAATGCATTTCTTTTTTCGACAATAGATGACGGCACGTGAAACCAACTAAACGTAGAATTTACTTATTAACCATAAATGTCATATTTGATTCGAATTCTGTCAATACATCCAGTACAAGTTGGTCGATTACATGTTGTACACCATATTATTTGCGTTAGCAAATGGAACGCAACTACCTAAGGATTAATTAACAGAAGTCCTGACTGCAGTACAGTGTACTAAAAAACGTTTTCTGAATATGTTTCTATTCTAACAATTCTAAAAGCCGTTGACATTGTGCAGTATGAATATCTGTTATGATGAAATATAAATTGATTATTTAACCTTTTGTCATATTTATGTAAGTTACAAATTTGCCTAATGTATTTTTATTTTATAGAATTTTCTCTTTACTTACTAGCTTATTTTCCTTCACGTAGTAAACGGACATGGAAAAATACATTATTGTTTACAGTTCTCTTAGAATAAATGAAGCTCTTGAATGCAACGGCACGAACTCCATTAACGTTCCTGTAAAATGCGTCAGTAATTGAAACTTTCTTTGATTTACCTTCGTGTCTTCTTGTAAATGACTCGAATGCTTGGTAAAGTACGTGCATGAAGTCAGCGTCTGCATAATTCATTCGAGAAATTCTTTGTCTTTGAACTTTCAACGCGAGCAAGCGATTTTGTATTTTGTGTCTACACTGGTGCAGGCAGAATTCCTATTACTTGAGTAATTCATTTTCAGGACTTACGAGGTAATAATTATCTTCTTGTAATGGAAATATAAAACTTTTCTTTCCAAATAGCGTTGGAATGTATCTGTCAACGATTTCAAACAATGTTTCCATGACATTACGGAAAAATTAGAATAAATACATTTATAATACCTCTGTTTTGAACATTGTGGTAGGTAATTTTTCTTGTCAGTCATTAAAATACAATGGAAAGAATCTATTTACTGGAATGTTAATGCGTGTTTGTCCGGGGCGTCTTGACACTTCACTGCCTGCCACACATAGACTGCATAATCAACTCTGGCTCTGAATATTTCATTGAAGCTACTCCAATAAACGTTCCTAAAATGCAGGAAGTTTATATGAGCAGACATACAGAGATGTTGACATTCAATGGAAAATATTCATTTGTTGAACATAAGTTTTAACAGTCATGTCTTCATTATTCATTGAAAAACATTTTCCTAATGAATTATAAATTACTTTCATAGTAGGTGCTTGTATATTTTAGAGCGAATGACGAATTTTAATATCAACTCTTTACTGTAATGAGTTTTGACAATTAGACCCTACACTCTTATACTTTCATAGTAACGAATTACAGTCACAGAAATACTTATAGGTCTTCAATATACTGATGGTCTTCAATATACTGATTGCATCGTAATCTACGGCCATGATGGACCTACGTTCCTGATTTATAAATTGAAATGTATTTCATTCTGATGGTATTATCAGTCCAACTGAATATGTTTATGTGATTAAAGGGAAAATATTAGGACACTTCTAGTGGATATGATAGATCAGTTCAAACGAGATGTGCAACAATGCAGCCCAAATTAAGCATACATCCAATGAGAGGGCAAGTATCTACTATTGAGATAATGATTCATGCTTAAACATGTCGGAATCATTGTGTTCGACAAATCTGTATTCGCTTTTGCAGGGTAGATGTACTCGTTGCATGTAATTGTGTAGTTAATAGTAAGAATGTATCTCTAAATTTTTATTATAATATTGTTGTATGAACGGTCGACTGATTAAGAATTTTATAAGCCTCATAAACTTAATCATTTTTTATGTTCCTATTTTATCTCGAATATACTTTTAAAATAAATTTATTTTGGAATATAACGAATAATTTGGTTTATTAACCAGAGATCAGAGGGAAAACTACTATTTCGCTTCTTGACCTTTCTTCACAATTGGCGGATAAACACTACAGGAAGTATTGCATACAAAATTACAGTCCTCCAAGTCATTGAGAAGGAAATAAGCACTCTTGCATTTACGGTTTTCTCCGAGGTGTGTCTTTCTGAGCGAGAAAACGTACTCGGAGGTCAAGAATAATTTAAATGCAGGAAGAACAATTGCATGGTTTGGTTCGGCATCTTGGAAGAATGCCTTTTTGTACGAATGACAACAAGGAAGCGAAGAAATCCAGATGAACGCAATAACAGGGAGTAAATTGACTTTGTCAGAGTACTGAAAGAAAGAACGAAAGATAACCCCTGTTATTAATCCGTACTTTGCTTCTGGTTCAACGAACCGTAAATAAATGAAAAGTGTTGTTTATGACCGCGGCTCGAGAACTCTAAAAGGCAGCATCGAGAGCTAATGTAACGAAGCGTGCTGAATACCGAGACTGGATGTTGCGGGAAAATATTCTCCAATAGGCGAGGTCGTTTCGCGAAAGTTCGTGTGTCCCAACCCGAGAAGGTGGGAAAGAGAGTAAAGGTGATTTTTTTCATTCGTTTTTTGGCCGAAATTTAATGAGTTCCCTACAAGCTGAAAATGGTAAGGTCGGCGGTTCAAGACTGTCGCCAGTAAAGGCAGCTACCACTGAAGCAGTCCACATCAGATATGTGTTACAGTGTTCAATCCTGCGAAAACGTTCTCCAATGCAGCAGGAGAGATTGTTACAAAAACATGTTCAGGAACAGCCAATTCGTAGCACCAATAATAGAAACACTTCGTGACTGTTGGTAAGTATTCGACTTAATTGCAAACATTAGTCATAACCATCCATTAGAACTCTTTCTGTATTCTTGAGACTAATTTCACATTCCTAAACTAATTTTTTGCAGACATGAGGTTAAAAATATATGAATCTTCTAATGAGAAGATTCATGTATTTTTAACCTTCTTGTATAAATAAACTACCGATATTGGTAAACTTATGCAAACTAATTGGAAACTAATAAAAAACGTAAATTTAACGTGTTTTCCTCTAGACGCCCTCATGATTTTCCATTTCTATGATGAATAGATATTCAGGGGCCCTAATGTTGGAGAATTGATATTACGCATCGCGAAGCATTTTTACTTTAAAACTATACTCTCAAAGGCAATTCGTACAACGAAATTGACAGAAATTCCTTTCTCGACATTATCGTTTCTCTTGCCATCACTTCCCTCCGTGTGCAATTCTCCTTAAAGCACGACTCCAAAAGTCATATCTAATCATCATCACTTCTAAAATCTGCATCAACACATTAACCACCGCTAACTTATGTCACCATCAATACGTTGTATCTTCTTTATCACCATCACTACCGCCACATGTCCTCATCCCTTAGCCTGTCTAAGCAATACCACTGGCGCCACGTCACCCGTCACCAATACCGCCACCATTATTGCCACGGCCATCATCACCAATTAGTACAGTCTCTCTCTGTCACTATCACAACTTCATAGGTTAACTCTACCATCACACGTGCTTTCTCCATCACCACTGCCACACCACCACCACCACATTCACCGCCTTATTTCCACTATCGCCTAATCCGCCACTGCCACCGTGGACAACATCACCATCGCCGCCGTAGCCTTCACAGGCGTCGCCACCACCTGCATCACCAACATCGCCTTCACAGTCGCCGCCACTATTACCTCAACCAATCTTATCACCACCACATTCGCTGCCTAAAACCAACCTTATCGCCGCCTCCGTTTCCACATTTGCTGCCAGTATCATCACCAATGCCACCATGGCCTTGACAGTCCTCGCAACCATCACCACATTAATGTCGTCACTACTACTACATTCACCCTAACACGATCATCGCTGCCACTGCCTTCAGTCACCCTCTCCACGACCAACACCACCGCAGCCACATTCATCACCTCCCTCTCCACCTTTGCTGCCATAGCTACATTCACCGTGTGACGATCCCTATTACCACCTCCAACCACACCATTGCCGCCTCCTTGCCCAACATCGCCGCTTCTCCGCCGCGCGTGGCCTGAGGCGCGGGAGCGTAATCAATCAAGACAGCGGGCGTGAAGATGGCGGCGGGAGTGGTAGAGGGCGGAGCGCTCTCCGGGGAGGTAGGCGCCGGCGCCGACACCTCCATTAGGGCAGACCTCCCTCCTCCCTCCGCCCCGCGCCCCGTGCACGCCTGCGCAGGGAAAGGTCAAATTCATAATCACAGGTACTACCACGACCTGTGTTTAATAAGTCCGTTTCACGAATGAAATTACCCCAGAAACTGTTTTGGTATGCGCCAAATATTAATGTAACTCGAGCATTAATTGTACACCACCTCCTCTGACTGATGAATTGCAGGTTGAAGAAAGATTTTTATAAATAAAATATTTTTAGTGTCATTTTTTAATTCGCTTTTATTTGGGTACTATTAGTTTAATGATGACAACAAAGCGATCGAAACCCGACTCTGAATATAAATTTTAGTTGACAAAGTTGATACCAATTATTTCGTATGTAAATTATTTCGACATCAGCCTTCCCACAATAATTCGGTTTTTCATTCATTTGCATAATATATTATTTCCTTAAGGTAGTACGTGCTTCAATAACTGGTACCGACAATTTTCTGTGTGATTGACAACTTCGTATGTATTTCACTCTCCGTTTCATCGATTGAATTGAAGACATGAAGATGATAATGATGAGGAAGCTAGTGATGAGGATGTACGAATTAGAATGACGACAAAAGTGACGATGACGAAGGTAGTGATGATGATGATGGCGACGATGGTGGCGGCGATGAATGAAGATGGTGAAAACGAAGGTGGTGGTGATGATAGCGGGGCTGGTATGGCGCTAGTGGGTGATGACGTCGGTAATTCTAGGGCAAGATAATAATGCTGACGACGAAGATAGTGGCGACATTGAAGATGTCAAAACGTTGGTTAATAAAATAACGAACTGGAAGAAGGGAAGTAAAAGAAGTAACCGTCACTTTCCGTTCTTAGATGAAGCTCGACTCTCAAAAGTCCACAGTATGACGTAACACGAGCCCACATTTTCCATCGAGGCACACTCTCCGATCTGCATGATTCCAAAACGAGGCCAAGCTGTCGTAGGCAAGGTGTAGTGCGCCGGCTGCGTACAAGTGCAGCAAAAAGCAAGCGCCGCGCGTAAGGTCGGGGGGGGGGCGGGGAGGGGCGGGGCGGGCTGGCGGCAGCTGATGGATGGCGGGCGAGCGGCGGCCGCGGTGCCGCGGGGGACGGCACCCAGCGAGCCGGAGCCGTCAAACGGGCGCTTGGCCTCTGTTGGCACCGCCAGGCCTTGGCCGCCACCGCCTCCAGCCACACGCCTCTCCCCCTCCGGGGGAGGGGGTGACCGGCGAGGAAACGATCTGAGGACCGTTCTTTCGTAATGCATTTCCATCAGATTCCTTCTTATAGAGTGTAGACAAAATATTTTCACTCTCTGAGGACTCTAAACCCGGGATTGGTTTTCAACTGGAGGTCCACAAGGTCATTTTCTGCAGCCCAAGAAAGGTTTTTGGAAAACAATTTTTTTGGTACGAAAAGTACAAAAAAATTTATAGCTTTATATTTAAAACATGTATTTATTTTAATAAACAAAAATAAGGGCACGAAGTTGAAAAAGTTACTAGCTCGTGACGAGTAATGTGTTCGAGGTACAAGAACCACACTTTCAACTTGAGCTACGCCAATTACAAGGTGATATATTCTTAGAGATCAAACAAGAAAAAAAATCGCATTTTTTAAAACTTCTATCCAACGAAAGGTATTCGAAGTTCAGACAATTTGGACTAAAAATGATTTAATGTTTGGGAGCACGTTTTCATGTGAAAATGTATTTTTCTTCAACGAAATTTATTAAAAATCAGTACACATGTCAACTTGTGCATCCTTACTGCCTCTTCCAACAGAACTGGAGATGCACATTCGTGTATTGGTGGAAGTAGCTGATCAAACATCAACTTTTTCGAGTGTTTTCAATCCGTCACTAATTTAATTTGGTCTCTAGACCATGTTTTTATTTTATCATTGATCAAACATTAATTCAAGTGAACTGATATAGTGGAGTGTTCTTTAAAATTCAATTTTTCTAAGCATAATATTTTTATTTTTAATTTCACTCTCTTATGTAATTTGTAGTGAATTAAGCAATTAAATGATTCAAACTTTGTTTCATTTAAACTATACGTATTTTTTCATATTAGTACCTATTTTATATTTAAAGAATATTACAAACATTTTTCCTAATATTAAAGTGCGGCCCGCAATCATGCAATCATAAGGTTTCCAATGTGACCTTCGAGCTCATACAAGTGGAAACATCGTCACGAGCTCGTATTCCTCTTCCAATGCGCACTCTTGAATGTTGGTCGATTGCTGGTGGAAAAGCAATGATGAGAAGAACGGCGACGACAATCATAAAGGTATCCCTATGCTTAGTATGCAGAAAAGCGGAGGTTGAAAGACGTGAGAATAATTATTACCTCTAAAATAAATTTGGACTGACTAAATATATTCTTCCTGGTAAACACCGTTTGATCCCTGGATGGATGCTTTGAAGGTATCGGGTATATAACATGTAAACCCACAAGGAAACGACGAGATTTAAGCGAATAAACATTTTGGTTTGTGGGGACTAGGCGGGATATATAAGAAATAGCAACCCTGCGTGAGGGTAAACCATACGAGCTAAGAACTGATCAATTTGAGTACCACACTACAAAATCAACAGAAGACAGAAACCAAATATATAGTATTCCAAACACTAATGGGATTAAATGGTTGAATGGGAATAAATTGGAGTGCTCCATTGCGTCGAATGCAAACTGATAATTGTCTGCAATAAATTGAAAGAATTAAAGGAATGAAATGGTTTGAAATTTAAATTAAAGTAGTATTTGGTATTTATTAAAAAACATTGTGCTTCTTTCTGAAGTTATTTATCATCATACTTCTTTTCAATTTTAATGGTATCTTCACCTTCTTTGCATTAATTGTCTATCCACTTCATATGTTCCAGTAAATTTCCTTTAGCATTCAATTCTATTTTACATTTTCCTTTCAATACATATTCCTCTTATTCTTTAATTAAACAACAATCGAGGCTACATCTCTTTACATTTGTCTCTCCTTTATATTACTCTTCTATAATTTTTCGGATTTTATATAATAACATATTTATCATTTTACCTTTTCTCTTGTCAGCCTGTCTAAATGAATTTCTCACCCCTCATATTTTCCAGTTCATATTCCCATCGCCCTTTTCCTTCCTTCTTCTAACAACCGCTTCGTGAAGTGTCTTGACCCCTGAAACACGAGAAATATCGCCGTATCTTCCATCGTCATTGCCGCTGCTATCATTTCTTACTAAGTACACGACTCATTATGAAAATGTAATTTCTTCCTTCAGGGTCGCTTGCCTTCGGAGACGCGTCCGGTGCCATGGGACTTCACCAAACGAATTCCCCAGGCGCCTGCCCGGTCATCGAGGGTCTTCGGAACCCGAGTTTCTCATTTAGCGTAAACGAGTTCTTCGCAAAGGTCAGACTTCATTAAGATACGTTAATCAGGTTAAATTTCAAACTTAAAACGGTAAATAATGAAATTTCAACAAAAGTAAATCAAACAGGAAGAAATGTTCATCTAAAGGAATGCAGATTATATCGGTTCGCAAAGTTGCTTAAAAAATGAGTCTTCTTCGAATTCAGAGATTGGTTTCACAGACGGAGGAATTTGTCCATCCTCTTTATTTAAAAAAAATAGAGGGCTCCTAATTTGTAGGTGATGTAGGAAGGATAGATTGTTTGGAGAAGAAAAATAACTAACGTACAGCTAATTCTTTTAGAGTATAATCATTTAGCATTGGCAGCATTTTTTTTCCACATATTTATCTTTCTAATCGTTTTATCAAATTTATTTTTTCAATCGTTATTTCGTTCGCAGGAAAAACTGTGTTACTTTCAAGTAGTGTACTTATAAAAAAATGGACGGTTTTAATAGTTTTAATCACGAAATGTTTCAATTCTTCATATTCATTTTATTCGATATTCTCATTCATATTTTCTCAGATAAAATGCATGGTTAATTTACATTGAGGTGCAATAATGATTCCAAATCCACGTCCCATAATCCTTTTATCAGGCTGCTCATCATTTTTCAAAATAATCGATAGCATTTACACAGCGTCAGGTTACGGGGATGCGTTTACCGAACACGAAATCCGCATGTTAAATGCCAGCTACACCCAATTTAATATTCCTTTGGATACTAATGACGCTTCACCTGCGTTTTCAGAGAGAGATAATACGCGCTCCCTTGCCAGGGGAGTTCGGCTCCCGATTCCCCATCCCCACAGACTCCCCCACCCCCTACAGGTGGCGAGCGGCGACCAGACGCCGCACGAAACCGCTGGACAATTATGAGGGCGCAGGCCTCCACCGTACATGAAACGGCTGGTGGGGGAGGGTGGCACGGCGCCGGGGGTGGCGAGGCGGGTGGTGGTGACTGTGAGGGCAGAGGTGACGGAAGTGGTAGCCAGATGGATAGAGGCGGGTTTGCGATGTCGGGATTAGCCGAAGTAGAAATAATGCAAAACCGTGGAGGTAGTGAATGCGGCTGATTGTGAGTAGATGATGGCAGTAGAAGTGATCTGTAGGATGATATGGCGATTAAGGGATGGAAGGGAGGTGACGGAAGTGGTAGCCAGTTGGATAGGGGCGGGTTTGTGACGTATGGATTAGCCGAAGTAAAAATAATGCAAAACCGTGGAAATAGTAAATGCGGCTGATTATGACCAGGTGATGGCAGTAGAAGTGATCAGTAGGATGATATGGCGATTAAGGGGTGGAAGGGAGGTGACGGAAGAGGTAGCCAGTTGGATATGTGTGGGTTTGTGACGTCGGGATTAGCCGAAGTAAAAATAATGCAAAACCGTGGAGGTAGTGAATGCGGCTGATTTTGAGTAGATGATGGCAGTAGAAGGGATCAGTAGGATGATATGACAATTAAGGGATGGAAGGGAGGTGACGGAAGAAGTAGTGAATGGGATGGGTTGGATTTGTGATGTCGGAATTAACCGAAGTAGAAATGAGGGAAATCATGAAGGTACCACATGCGGCTGATTGTGGGTAGAATATGGTGGTAGAAGTGATCAATAAGAGTATCTGGCGATGAAAGGATGGTGAGGAGGTCATGGAAGAAGCAAGGAGTTGGAAAGAGGTGGTTTGTATGACGGGATTCGCCGAAGTGGAAATAATAGAAAACCGTAAACCAGTGAATGCGGCTAATTGAGATTATACGATGGTGGTGGAGGTCTTCAGAAAGGGGATCTGTCGATGAAGGGATGGAGGGTAGGTTCGATGTGAATGTGTAGGTAGTTGACTCAAAACTCAACTGTGCGCTCTATGACCATTAAAATGCCCTGAGGAAGGTCGCAGAATTGCGAACGAAACGTTGGCACCTGTGCTTAGAACGCGGCGTCTCCCGGACAGTGAAGTAGCTACTGACTGCGCACGCAGAAGTCTACGCTCAGAACGATTACCGGCCCCAACCCAAAACGAGCTAGAGATTGTAATCACTAGATTCGTGACCAGAAATATGTGGTACATTTATCAGTAATTTGTTTCAATGGTTTTCTTGCTTTCATACGCTTCTTCATCTGCTTTCTTACTGGAAATGTATATGTAATTTTCTTAGCCGAGGCAGACTATCGAAAAGTTAGGAAGGCAATTGTTTTGAGACGCCATTCAGCCTAGAGGTGCTCCTTTTCTTTGCCAACTCTACAAAAGATGCAATGGAGGGGGAGATTGGTAACTGCTGCAGACAAGCGATAGTTCTACCCGGGAAGGCGGCATTATTGGCGGTACAATGGCAGGGCGAATATTCAAGCGTTTGGCAGTGACGAAGAAGGGTTGCAGGGATGCAAGAAGCCAGGGTTGGCTGACCAGTAGAAACATTCAGGATGGAAGTACCGAGTACAAAATTTAGAAAGAAGGGTGGCGAGCGTATGAGAGTGTCGATGATGAGACTTTAATGTTCGTCCGCTCTTAAAACCCACTATATACGCCTTCTGCCTCTACATTCCCGCCGCCTCAAGTAGCGTGGATTTTAGAACAACGATGAATGACGCAAAGGTGAGGCTTGCGTAGACGGCGAGGATGTGGAACTGAGTGAAGTGGTGAGTCCTTGAGGCCAGAGAGATGTTAAACGTGACACCATAGGGGAGGACATAGTAGTGGAGGTGCAAACTTTAGGAAAGAAGAAATACCATGAAGATGGAGACAGGAATGGTTGGAAATGCTTTATGAATGGGATGGTTGGTCACGATTATGGTGAAGAGCGGATCGGAGTACGTCGGAGCGATGGTAGAAGGGCTGCGGGAGACGAAGTACAGCGGGTGACGGCGACAGGAAACTACGGGGAGCGGCTGCAAGGGCACGGTGGTACGTGTAGGAGGGGAAATAGGCGTGACGGGGCCCACCAAGTTGGTGGGAAAACACTTAGGTGGCGAGAGGGGCGGGTACTGCAGGATAAAGGAGATGGGAGATCACAGGAGGTGGAGAGAGGAGAGAAGATGGCAAAGAGAGAGTAGGGAGATAGAGGCGGCAGGAGTGATGTTTGAGGAAAGCGGTGACGGTGAAGGTAGCGGTGATGACGACGTGGTGAGTGAGGAGGTGAAGAGACGTGGAGGGCGGGGCGGGAAATATGGAGGCGGAGGCAGTGAAGATGGCGGAGGTGGCGGGAGCAGGGGCGCCTGGGAGAAAGAGAGAAACTGGAAATGGAGTGCTGGGGTGGGGGATGTGATGGCGTCCGGGACGACGATGGAGTGAGACGGAGGGATGTGGCGATAGTACCGGAGAAAGCGGGGTTGACGGGGTAAGTTTTTACGGCGAAGGGTGGCGCCTGCGACCAATTGATTGATTGGTTGATTGAGTGGTTTCCGGACACTTCAACTGCAATGGTCTTTAGTCGCGTTAGTGTAGAGAATTTTATGGTGGCGGGTGGCGGTGTTACTCCCCTCATTAATGGTGAGATCAGGGGCCGACCTACATTTTGATATGCGGGGGATTTCCCCTTCCAGGTTTCTCTTCCAGCGACACACCGTTCCAGCCGGAACAAGCTCTAAGCTTCCGATTATTCTTCCGGTATCTGAGCGTAGTGACTACAAGTATGTGTAAGGAGAGGGTAGATTAAGAAAGAAGAGAGATTGCGCGCAGTCCGTGATCCGTTTGTTAAAACACTGCTCCAGCATTCGCCTGGTATTGCTGAGAGAAACCACGGAAGCTACTGATCAGACTACTCGACCGCTAGAATTCTCCTCCAAACAGCAGCTGAATTCGAACAATAAGGCCTCCGGTAAGTCGCTATAGAGTCAGCCGCAATGCTGGCTTTGAGCTAAAATCTAGCGAGCGGAGGTAGGAGACAATGGGGTTGTTTGCGGAAGGAGGTCCCAGATTGAAGAGGTGGAGGAGGTTGGGGCCGGCGCGGCGGTAGCCGCGTGGAGCGGGGTATTGTAGGCGAAGGACTGAAGCGGGGGTGAAGGCAGCGAGGGCTGGAGGAGGGGGCGGGGTTGTTGGCGGAGTGAGGCCCCAGAGTGAAGGGGAGGTGGAAGATGGCGAGGCGGGAGCCGGACGGTGGGTGGTTTTGGAGGTAGGTATTGAAGCGGGGGCGGAGAAGGCAGCGAGGGCTGGAGGTGGAGGGAGGACCCAGATTGAAAAGGAGGGGGAAGATGGGGAGGCGAGGGTCGGACGGAGGGTGGTATTGAAGCGGGGATGCAGAAGGCAGAGAGGTTGTTGGCGGAGAGAGGTCCCAGATTGAAGAGGAGTTGGAGGTTTGGGGCCGGTGGTGACCGCGTGGAGCGGGGTATTGGAGACGACGGACTGAAGCGGGGGTGGTGAAGGCAGCGAGGGCTGGAGGAGGGGGCGTGGCGAGCCGTGGGAGGTGGGCGTCAACGGCGCGGGGGAGAGCCGCGCAGCGCGTGGGTCTCATGTTTTATCGGCGGGATATCGGAACTCGAAGCTCGCTGTCAGTCTCCCGCTCATCCAAAATGCATCGGCGTGCGTGCGCGCGGCCGCGGACGGCGGGCGGGCGGGCGGGCAGGCGGGCGGGCGCCCGACGGGGCCTCGTGGAAGGGGGAGGAGGGGAGGTCCCTCCGGGTGCCCGCCAGCTCGCCCGCCCTCCGCCCGCCTGCTGTCCGCGGCTGCTACTAAGGGGGAGGGGGCGTGAGGGGCGCATTGGCCACGGAATGTGCGGGTGGGGAATGTGCACTACCAAAGAGTATCGTAGCATGTCGGTGAATATTACTCCCTTGAGAGCGTGAATAAGATACGAGCACTCCTTGTACGTTATGCGCAGGGTGTTCTCGCATTTTCTGATTTGTTAGTGGAATAGGATTCAATGGATTTTGTTTGAAATTATCAGTGTCATGTGTTCTTCATATTTTCTTGTTTTGTGAAGAAAGGGTTAGTTTATCTTCAGTGTGAAACTGAAATGATGCAGTATGGCGAGAAAACCAACAAATATATTTGTAAAGTACATACGCAATTACGGTTTTAATTTTAAGTATCTCATGATCCTTTGTTTTTGTGACTGTTAATAAATTAATCAGTTTATAAATTGATTATACATGTATCAGTTATAATGTACTAAAAGATGTTTAGAATTGGTTCCATTAAAACATACAGCGTTATTTTTTATATTTGCACTACGCTACAAAGTCATGTTTGGTCCCTTCTTCAGGTTATTGTGAAAAAATACAATTATAATTTAGTTCGAAAAAAAATTCAAAAAATTAGGTAAATCTTCACACAGATATTAAAATTAAATTGTACAAAATATGCAAAAAGCAAGTAAAGATGCAAAATCGTCCTTAACTCTGCAGAACCTCATGAATCTTACATTATATGGAATTTATTGTGTGGTTCTATGAAATTTTGTTAAACGCCACTGTGTACTTACGAGAATAAGTCAAAGCAATGGGTGAAGACTCAATGAGCGCGAGGAAGGAACCGGGAGAGGTGGCTCAGGACACTAATGTCACTGCAGGGTCTCTGATGCAGAGGTCCCACTTTCGAAACCCGACGGTGCCAGGATTTTCGACACTGGTTAGACCGCTAAGTCGACTTTAGTCGCTGTCTTGAGAAGAAGTGTAGCGGCTGGCTGCTCTGATCGTTAGTTTTCCGTGTTTTTTACGATCAATACCAGGCGAATACCGGAGCAGTACCCTAACAAACGGGACACGGACCGCGCGTGATCTTTCCTTCCCATTCCTTGTCCTATCCTATCCCTGACTTACACGCACACTGACAGACCGGTCAGTAGCTTAGATTTTCTCTGAGGCGGGGCCCCGCTGGTGGGAACTTTCTGTTTGAGGAAATCCCCGGCGGCCGGTGGTAGGACGGCGATGGATCTCACCATCCAGAGTGGGAAGATCACCATCCCCTCACGCAATAATACATGGACAAAACTTACCGGACTAATGACCTTAGCACTTAACGCGCCCGGATTGACACACCAAACAAGCGAGGAAGGGTGAGGAATTTTGGGAAGGGGGCGGAGGGGCCGAATGAAGGCCACTGTCACGACAGGTGCCGGATAATACCAGCGTTTGATTCACGCTCACGATATCCACGTCTTAACTGTCGATACGCAGCTTCCTCTTCCTCCCTAACGGCAACTTTTTTTATTTCTTTTATTTTTCGACGACTACGCACTCTGCAGAAACGAGACAGTAAGTGGGCGCACTCTGCAGAAACGAGACAGTAAGTGGGCGAAACTAAGTTAATTAATAAATAAGTAAATAAATACAAGACCTTGAAGGTGCTTAAATTTTTCTTCTACTTACATGTCTAATTGGGAAAATACTACCAGATCATCTGGTCAAATATTAGGAGTAACATTTCAAAGAAAAAGTAAGCCGGCCTAGGTAGGCTAGAAGTGCTGAATCGCTTCGACTGAAATGGTTGTTAGATGAGGTCCAAGTTACATTTGGGTGTTTATCAACACACGTACGTGAATAGACAATACGAGACGTAAATACAATGACGGTGTATGCGATAGGAGTCGTATAACTTAATGCTTCTTCTCCAAATTCCAAACAGATTATTTCAAGTGACACTTGAACGTGTGTCAACTGTACCATCTGCAGGTTGGCTATTTGAAAAAGATGAATAAAAGTAAAAAACATTAAAACATTCATTTTACAAATTATACTTGGTAGTCCACGGTTCAAATTCTATCATGTGTTTGTAGTTCAGGTGAAAAAAACGGTTTTGTGGTAGGATTTCTTGAGGTTATTCCAACCTCATTTTACCATTTACATACTACCATTCCATACTTCATTTTATTATTCCAAGCTCATTACCAACATTCACTTTGCGTTATAATTTATCCTGACACATTTTTGTATGACAATAATATATCATAAAATCTGCATTTCTCCATGAAAGTTATTGAAAAGTACTTGCAATAAAACGTTTAAAAACGAAAAAAAAGTTTTATAATTTATTGGTGATGCTGAAACAAATATTTCTTCAAGTCGCATTAGTCAATCATCCAGTTTAATTTGAATGTGAAAGGAAATATATGGAAAAGATACTTTAAAAAACATTATTTTCTTTTTTAAAAGACTGCAATGAAAGAAAATGTTCTTCCTTTGACCCGAAAGTATGTTGTGGGTATTTTTGGACTTACTAAGTTTAACATTTTAACTGAGGTTAAGGATCAGTTTTATTAAGAACATAACTCTCATTAATCTGATAAAATTTTCATTAAGTTGTAACAACTCATTTCGGACATAATTATTATTTCCAAAATAAGTATCTTAGTAATTGGAACATCTATTAGAGAAATTCACATTCAAATAAAACCTAGAATTTGCTTTTACTCTAATGTGATTTCCGCTAGTACTAGGTCTTCCAATTATTCATAATATGGTTCCCTGGTTCAGGTACCCTGGTTCATAACCCTGGTTCAGGTATCTTTTAACGAAATAAGCTCACGGATCTTTTAATGAAATAAGTATCATAAGGCATTTTATTACAAGATTGAAGCATTCTCAAACGTTAAAAGTTGCATTGTGTCGGACTGGTGGCCGAGATCGCTAAGGCAGTAGTGTGGTAGTGATCTCGGACCGAAGGGTCGCGGATTCGAGTCCCGCCTCGAGGATGGTTGTATTTGTGTTCGTCCCTTCATCCCTTAACATCATTTCGTTTCATCTTCATAGTTACTATACCGTTTACTCCCATAGGGGTCGCTAATGACCTGGATGTTGATGCGACCTTAAATAACAAAAAAATAGTCGCATTGTATTTGAACATGATAGATATTTTATATTTATTTGTGTAAATGCTGTCCTCAGAGAACGCAAATAAATTGTGCCCAGCGCCTTTTTGGAGTAATTTCGGTCTACTGTGCACCAGCCGCCGGCGATGCTGCTCCGACCGCCGGCGGTCGACAGTGAAAAATCATTCGACTACTGCGCGAACGAAACCGAGCCACCGGTCAATTATCGGCTTCATGAATATTATTACAATTTGCTTAAATGTCTCGATTAGACCATAAGGTCATTACTAACTGAATTATCGCGATTCGAATCTAAATTTTGACCATTAATTAATTATGCGCTTACATCCAATTACCGCACATTGGCAAAGACTAATGTTAGGAATCTGTAACAGCATTTCTCACGAGTTAAAGAGTCAATGAGCTTCGTTCCAGTTAACCTACGGACAAGTTTGGAATCGTATTAAAAATCGAAAGAAAATAAATAAGTATTAAGATGTATAACGTGCGATTTGTAGAAAACGATTATGAGACGTGTCGTTGACATAGAACAATGACATCCTGATAAAGGTTTTATCTGTAGACATCTGAAAGAGCTGAGGACAGATGTAACTCGGAAACCACACGCGACTACATAACAAACATATATAACTCATTATCATTGCGAATGCGATGAGTGCAGGTGCAGAAATAGACAAATAAGGCCAGGAATGGAGCTTGTAAATTGGACGATCAATTTGCTTACGACTCTGATTAATATCGTTTGAATTGTCATTAGAGAGAAAGATAAATATTACGAGAAAAGAGGTAACGACTACAACTTTTTGTAAGTAGGTGATCCTGTATTAGATGGAACGTATTATCGGTGTATTTAGTAAATTTAAAGAATTCTTAAAACATGTTAATGTTTACTTCAATGAAGAATTATAAAACCCTGAAACTGTAATAACAATTAAATAAGTAATGAGTGGGAAAGTTGAAATTCGAATAATGATGAAGTCTAGTCTCATGGTAAATTGTCGACGCGTCTTCAAATAATTTACATGTCAATTAAACCCTAAATCTTGTAATAAGAATATAGTAAATACATTATTTTGGGAATTTGTTTATGCAATCAAGCATCATAAACCTATATTTCAATTTTTTCAATATTTTTTAAATATGTTCTACTTGCAGTACAAATGGAATGTTACAAGGTAGTCAAATTGAATTTCGAGGAGATTAAGGACATGTTTGCCAACTTGGAAATTTCTTAATTAATGTGTATTTCACATAGAAACATTGTAACAGGAGATACTAATCATACCATGTATGTTTCATAATAGATAGTATGGATCATCGTACAATTAATGTGTACCATAATTAGAAAAACAATTTAAAACTAATTAATTATAGAAAATAACCTTACGAATAACAATGGACGTTACAGTAAATAGGTTGGAGTTAATGCTTGCGAATTGAAAGAGGAACGTTTATTTTAGTTTTGACATATTTTTGCTTTTAACATATTTTCCTGGTAATCGAACAAACACATTTCACATAATTTAAATATATTTTAAAATATATTAAACATTAATAGTTTTAAAATAAACAAAAAACATAACAATGGTGTGTGTGTGTGTGTGTGTGTGTGTGTGTGTGTGTGTGTGTGTGTGGAAAAATCGAATTTGAAAATGTTACGTAAATTCCGTAAACTTTCAAGAGGAGTCATTGACCCCCCATCTCACACGCACACACGTTGGAACCTCCCTCGCCACTGCAATAACGATACGTATCCACAGCCCACCGTACGGAGCCGGATCTCACGCACAGCTAGCCAGCATTAAGCGCCATCAGAGACACAGGTTTCCGGCTGGCGGCCGCCGCGGACGGCACGGCGTGGGCGGCGCGGGCGGTGGGCGGTGGGCGATGGGCGGCGCGCTTAAAAGCGCAGTGGCGCCCGCGGCTCACCGCCCCCTCCCCCCTCGTAAACGTGTCACTGGTCGCAACGATACGGTCCCACCGCACTGTGCTGCGAGACGTGCGGTTGTTTCTAGGGTGAAGAATGGGTTGGGTTACACTTGAAAAGAGTTGAAAGATTTTTCCTAATACTGAACTGTTGTATAGACTTAATGCAACCAAGTCGAGGAACAAAAAGTCACTCCTATGATTATCAAATTATAATAAACAAAACCACAAATAGATGCGAAATAATACCGAATAATCTAGGTTACAGTGACCATGATCCACAAATTCTTACTATTAATATTAACATGAATACTAACACAATAAATAATACACGCATGTGCAGAGCATTCAGTAAAGTTACCATTCAATCACTTATAGGTTACTTGCTGAAGGAATCATAGCACGAGATAATAACGCGGTTGAAACAAATGAAAAATAGAATTTATTTTTCTCAAATCTTTCATTTTACTTACGCGCGTGCTTTCCTCTTAAAAAGAGAAAATTAAACATTCACGGAAACGTAATACTTGGATCACACAAGGAATTAAAACATTATGTAAAAACAACCTTACGCTTTACTTTATTTCTAAACATCATGACTTATCACCCGGTTTTCATGTCTACTTCCAAGAATACAAAAGAATTTTAAGGAGAGTAATAGTTCAAACAAAAGTAATGAAAAATAATCAGGATATTTTGAATGCTAGTAACAAAACTAAAGCACCGTGGTATATCGTCCAAAATACAACCACATCAACTCTCATCTCGATACCTTGTAGAGAATGTTGTTTTAAAGAATAATGAATGAGAAGCAAGTAATTCAGAAAAAGTTGCAAATCTCTTCAACCATAACATTTTGCTCTCAAAATTACCTTCATACGGAATTCGTGGTATTGCCCTAGATTGGATTACCTGTACCTTAAACATCGCACTCAAAGAGTAGAAATACCATACTGGCACGAAAGGACATTATTTACTTATCTTTCCAATTCTTTACCAATTGAGCATGGGGTCCCGCGAGTTTCGATCCTAGGTCCTATCCTTTTTCTGTTGTACGTAAACGATATGCCCTTGTGTATTAAAAATGGAAAAACAGTTATGTTTGCCGATGACACGAATATTCTTTGCAAAAATGAAGCAATAAATATTAGAATTTCGGAAGTTTCAAATTGGTTTCGTAATAAAAAATTAATAGTTAACGATGGAAAAACTGTTTAAACGCATTTTTGAATTTAAAATCGGCAATCGCATACTTCATTGAAAATGAATAATGATGATAGAGTAACAAAATTTCTAGGTCTCTCAATTCAGTCAAACCTCAAATGGAATGTACATATATCAGAATTAAACACTCAATTAAGTTCATTATGTAATGGATTCAAAATTCTTTCAAATTCTGCCAGCCTTCATGCAGCTAATTGCGTGTATTTTGCAAATGTACATTCCCGCCTGATATATGGCATAATATTCTAGGGAAGCTCATCCAGTAGTATCCAAACCTTTATATTGCAATATATATTGCATCGAATAATGAAAAAATGCCATCCACGTGATCCCTACAAGCCTCTTTTCATTGAGCTACCATTGACTTGCCTATTTATTTACGAATCTGTAATATTGGTCAAAATTGGCTTACTTAACGGTGGAAACATATTTTCATGCAATACTGATATTTATAATTACAACACACGTCGTAGAAATCACGTTCATCAGGTGTTAGTATCAACAGCTCACTACAAGAAATCCACAAACAATACAAGTATGTTAGTTTAAAACGCATTGCCATTGACATTAAACATTTTTTTAATTTGATAAAGGTGGTACACAAATTTAAGTTAAAAGTAAAATATTTTCTGCTGCATAACTGTTTCTATACAATTAGGGACTATACTGGTCATCAAAAAGAAAAATAATGTTTATTTTAACAAAAGAATGATATATAATGGATTAGTTTACATTTGATTTGTATATTAAAAAAAAGATTTAATATGCCTATAACAAGTAATGCACTTCAGCTTGCAGATCAATGACCTCCATCTCGGTCAGGCTTTTGTCCAGTTTCCCTGATCCATTGAGCAAATGCTGAGATGGCCCCTTGGTTCGTTTCTGGGCATAAATGTAGTTTCACTATGCGCACGTTTTATTGATCTTTCCTTTTGTTTGTGGTGGTAGGAGTAGAACTGAGGGCGAGTTACTATATTGTTAGCAATGCAGAAAAATAAAATCTGCAGTTCGTTTACCGTAAAATGTCTAGTTTTTCAAATGTTACTAATCTCGCGCCTTTTCAATATTATTATTATTATTATTATTATTATTATTATTATTAGTTGTTGTTGTTTTAACTTTCATTCATCTTTCAATTATTTATCGTTAAACTGTTGGTGCTCAAGGAAACTTTCGCAGATAATCTTCTCCCTCATACGTCATACAGTTTTTACTGTTTTGTAACCAAATACATTAAATCCCCGTTAACGGTTAAGGGTAACAATGAAGGGTTTTAACTGTCCGCCGTTTGTCAAGGGCACTCGAAACAAATTAGTCGTAGCTAACGATGGCGTATGAATACTAATATTCAAAGACAATGTGTTTATTTTTTACGATTTTTTGGAAAGGTGCTCTTACTGAATGTGTGAACGACAAACGGCTGATATCAAATATACCTGAGATTGTCATAAATTTGGCCTAACGTTTGCGTTTGTAAACATCAAACACGACTGTAATGGGCCCTATATTGGCCTAATTATTTTAATATTACTATTAAACTGTAAACTCGCGAGTATCAGACTGCTGGTTAAACATGGCAACTAAAAGAAATCCAGAAATAAATCCATTGAAAAAAGGAACAGGGAAGTGAATTAGCGATTACTGTTGTAAGAAGCCGACGTGTGCGCTATGGAAGCCGTCAACGATGCTAACAGTTCTGGAACGTGTCCCAAATGTAGTATATACCAGAAAAGAATAAAAGACCTTTTGAGGATATAATATTGTTCTTTTAATGTAAAATGCGTTTATTTTTATTCCAGTGTAAATTTAATTTATAATTAAGTATTGGCTTACGTAGTACATATCAAGAGTTGTTTGACGTTCAACTAATAATATGAATATTACAGTTTTTTACGGTGTTATTTTAAATTTTGGATTATCTACGTTTTTTTATAACATAATGTCTTAGGCCCGATTACCTCGGGTAATCTGGAGTCTACTGTAATATTCATCTAGAAAACATTTTGGATGAAGAAATCAACATTCGTACTTTCAATCAATGCAAAATCGTGTTTTAGTCTTTTGAGAGCACTGTCGGTATTTCATGTAATTTGTAAGTATAAATAATTATTTTGTATAGTCATTTAAAATGCTGAAACATTTCTAATGATACGTTAAAATATGAAAAAATGTACCTTAGTCTCTCCCAATACGCAAACGATAGAAAAATACACATTATATATATATATATATATATATATATATATATATATATATATATATATATATATATATATATATATATGTATATGTATATATAATGGAAAAGCTCTACTATTTCAAGCTGTTCAATGCAT
Organism: Teleogryllus occipitalis; assembly: GCA_011170035.1. NCBI lineage: Eukaryota > Metazoa > Arthropoda > Insecta > Orthoptera > Gryllidae > Teleogryllus > Teleogryllus occipitalis. The sequence continues at coordinate 926,187 of BLKR01000008.1, read as the reverse complement.
GCTGCATCTTCATAGAACTATGACATGTTCTGCTATCATAAACATGTCTAGTTGTTACACATTTTTGTTAACACTTCTCGAGTTTTAAAAATGAGCGTATGTATTAGTCCATTAATCTACATTTAGTAAGCTGTCCTGTATCCTTGCAGAAGTGCAACTACAGGTCTAGTACAAATGTAATTCGGAAGAGGAAAAGTCTGAGACAAATCGTGGGACGAAGATGACCCAGTAATCGCAAAAAAAAGTGGGAGTCAGGCGAGTATAAAGAGGAAGGTTTAGAACAAATGCTAACGATTTCAGAAGGCTCGTAGAACGGTTCAGTACTGGCTGATGGGAAATGTACCCCCTATTCTCTCTGGCTGTCATACAATGATAAAGTGGACGAGCATGGAAGATCTCACTCTTGACCGTGAAATACCGTTGTTATATTTCAAAAAGAAAATGAGAAAAGTACTCAACAAGTCGTCAAAGAATGAGATTCCCATCACAAAAAAATCAAAAATGGAATTCCTTCTGTAATAGACGTAGCGGCAAAAATGTTCGTTGGAAACTGGAATGGAATTGTAATGTTCCGAGTAGTAACTTCCAAAATAAGCAATAAGAAATAAGGATTTTAAGAAGAATAGTTATGAAGGTGGTACAGTCATTACGTAATACTAGAATTAACAAATTATTTCAAGTAGGAAGTCTACATGAAACGATTAAAATGTATTTTTCTGAAATGGCACATGGAAAATGTACTTATTGAAATTTTATAGATATATTCTATGTTATTTGTCGAAGAAATACCTTTTTAAAAGAAGTTATTACTTACGTGTACAACATTAGTGGGGCGCGGAAGAAAAGAGGGACTAATGAGGATTCAGTTTTCCGGCCTCAGTTTTCAGCCAAACCAATAATGCATACAAATTACAGATTTTACTAATTTTTTATACTATCGAAAGTCGTTCGATAAATCAATTTCTTTATGAATATTTTCTAAGTCAACAATTTTTTTAGTGTAAAATCATTTTTTATAAGAAAACGTCACGTTGGCTGAACACTACACACATAGTCCCCCTCACGAGAAAAAAATGTATCACACTAACAATAATATGGTAACTTGAGGTCCTGATTAATGTTCTGGCGAAATAAAGGAATTACTGTGTAATTTTTCTGTGAATACCATTATACGTTTTTAAAATGTCTATAACTAATTCTTTACATCATTTAAATTCATCTATAAATGTGATAAAAACATTACAACTAAATAGTGTATTTCTTTATTATGTAAATACGAAAAATAAATCACAAACCGCAAGAACCATATTTCTAGAAGCTAAATTGCGGGCACACGATCATCAGACTTAAGATAACCTCCCTTCAGTTTTCTTTGTAAATTCCAAGCCTGTTTGAACATATAAAGCTTCTAGACAATACAAATTCAGTGTTGCATTTACCTCCAAAGCTTCGTTTGAAATTCTTTGCAGCTGACAACAAACTCGGTGAGCTATTTACGATCTAATTAAGTGCGTATCACATTCTCCCTGTTTCTACTTTTCGGTGAAAGTGGGCCGAAACGGAAATATATACATTCCTTCTAACAAAAAAAACAGCGGTTTATCATTTGCATTCAATGCCAAATTGGAAACCATTCTCCTAATTCGGCGACCATTTGGCTACCGGCGCTGTTTATTAGCGTCTCTCCTCGGGTGAAGACTTACGAGACTCACGGCAATGACCAGAAGTGCGACCGAAAGCAGTCAGACGGGCTCCGGGTTTCGGCACCTACATAAAGTAACTACGCGACAGAAATAAAACACGAAATCAACCGATTCCGAAACGATTATCGATTTTTTTTGCGCGCAGCCTAATTTCGGAAATCGAACCCGGGCAAAAAACGGTAAGTCGGGTTGGGCGTTTAGGACGCGCCGAGCAGCTGGGAGGACAGCTGAACGACAAAAAAAGGCCGATCGTCGCGGCGTGGGCTGGCTGCGGCGCGCCGCTCGTGGCCCCGGGCTAGAGAGGAGAGGGCGGCAGAGGCGCGACAGCTGACCGGCGCGCGGGGACCGTTTGGCCTGGAGGTGACGCAAGGAGCTGGTCGGCAGCGCAATTGGAACTTGGAAGTCGTAAATTTTCTGGAACCAGAGTTTGAATGTTTCTCCAAGCCAACGGTTGTTGAATCGCAGTAGTCAGAGGCGTACCAAGAAATGTTCTGGGGGGGGGGGGAAGGGGGGAGAGGGTTCTCTACAGGTATAGCATCCAGCCGATTTGACGTTTATTTATAAGGAATTTTACATTTAAGATAATGGATATAAAATATATATTTATTTGTTGACTTACAGTTAATATTTATAACTCTAACAATTTATATATTGCATGACTTCCTTTAGCACATAAAATTAGTGAACGCTATATTTTGGAATATGTTTCTTTCGCGTCGGAAAGGGCGGGGCCGAAGCTTCACGAGTCTCCAACCCCTTGCATCCGCCAATGGACGTAGTAGTATTTATTGAAGAGTGATATGAAGTAATTTTAAAAATATATATATTTATTAATTGATGAGTTAAATTCGAATGATTCGATTCGAATAATATGAGAGACGGAAAGATAGCGACGTTTATATTATTTGTATTTCAAATAATTGCCAGAAGAAAAGAAAATTCGAATGTGTCACTTACATTCAATAAATGTGTCATTCGTATGTTATTACTTAGTTATATTTAAGAAATACTAAATTAGTAGTGGAATGTGGCGTCGCTGACGCTGTAAACTGTTTTAAAAGTATTTTCATTTGTTGAAAATTTCTTTCATGCTTCATTTCTTTCACGCGTAGCTTTATTCAAATATGTTCTTACAGTATGAATAAGAAGTGTTGCCAACGTGGTTAAAGAAAATTACGTCGTTAAGAGCGAAACAAATCCTTTGGGTACTGGAGTATAATCAACCCTACCTACATGGATCTATTGAGGTGGCTTTGGTTTAATTCCCGGTACAATAGCTAAGATTACAGCGTCAAAACAAAACAAAATACGTTTTTGGAAATTTATTTGAATTTTCTGACCGGAACTGAAAGCAAATTATCAATTCCCATCTGGAGACTGAGACGCGAATAATGACACCTCATATGTCTCGATTGGTGCACGGGAAGTGGTGTAACCGTTAGTGACGGAACCTCAGATCCGCACACGTGAGTTACTAAATACTATATAAGGATCGTATACAATTCGATTTGTATGTGTGTTTGCGTGTGTACGTATTTCTCTGTGTGTAGTCTTTACACATCTTTGAAGACGTATGCTTCCGGGGCCGGTGTCCATAAGTTTTTGGTTGTCCGGAAGACGCTCCGTCGCAGCAGCGAAGCATTTCGCCCCGAGGAAGGTCACAGTATACAGGCTTAAATGTTGACAACGTGTTGCCAAGTCACTGATTTCAGAACATTTACAGTATCTTAAAAGCATAAAGGTATTCTAAAAGTTGTTCGATGTGAATTATACTTTTAATATTTTATCAGAAGGATGATTTTATTAAAATTCACATCCATATTACTTCTGTATAATGTTTATTATTGTTTATTAGGTCCCTGTAACCTCTCTGTCTTTAAATGACACTCCTCCTCATTCCCGCTTCAACCATTATCAACTGGACAGCAATCCCGGGACATACCATCCTGTCGCTTTTCGAAAATTCTCGGATGCCTTTTTATCGGGAAAGGAGTATTCCCCGCCTCTGGTGTAAATTTGCCCACCCTTCTCGGCCTATTATTATCATTGCCGAGGTACTTATAGGCCCACCGTGGCTGTACACAGCCTCTATGTGAGGCAAACTAATTATGCTCGCAAAGGACGTAAAAGAGTTAAAGAGGATGCATGGTAGTTGGGAGAAGTTCATGCAAAGTAACGCACGCATAACGCAAAGTAAACATTATTGCTCGATGTGGAATTCGATCCGGCCACCCTTCGAGCTGAAATAACTGCACGCTTCAGTATCATCGATCTCGGTCAATACATTCTGTATACATGAGCAAAATAAAGTTTCGTGAATACAACATCAACTTTCTTTTAAAAAAGAGTCGACATTAGTTCTCAAGCTACCAAACGCAGCGTTATTTACATTACTGTGTTCTCATGCGCGAAAAAATTGAAAGAAAACTATGCAGTATTCTGCTACGTGAGAAGTCTCTATGATTTTGTTAAATACCCCAAAACAAAGGAAAATTTTAAAAAATTAAGTATGAAAGAGTTACGATTTTGGTTGAAAAATTTATTTGTGTCATTCCATCTATTTTCATACTACGCGTATCAACTGAATTCTCACACTCAGTTCGTCACTGCCTATGACGAAAGCCGACATCCTGCGGAAGCAACAATCCAAGGAACAGATTCCACCTTAAAGTTTTGCAATGCACATGCGTTACGGAACAGGACCTTTTTTGATATTCTTGGCTTGTAAAGAACAGTTGTGCTGTACATACAGAATTTAAGGTGTGTATATACTCTGTATGTGTTGTACATGCAAAACTGTACGGTACATGTAGAACTGTATTATACACACAATACTGTGCTGTACATATATCACTGTTCTATAATACAAAGTACTCTTCAATACTACATACATTATTACAATGTGGTAAAACTGTTTTTGTTGTGAAGACTGAAGTTTTGAAGGGAAGACAGTTTTTGTTGAAATATTAAATTTATTGCAGTGTTTTTGGATAGTATTTTATTTGTTGCTCTTGAGCAGTGTGTGTGCAACGTTTTGGAAAACAGTTTTGTGTGGTTTTGTTCAATAGCATCTTTGCTGCTGCAAACCGATACTTTCTATCTAACCTAATCCATTTAGAATGATTTATATTCTTTAAGTGAAGAATCTATAGTTTCCATCTGTACATTCTATTTGCTTATAATAATTTTTAATTTTGGAAAATCGAGAAAAAGGGTCAAATGTCAAAAAAACTCACATACATTTCAAACTGTCAACTTAACCCTTTCTAATTCAACAAATACTTTAACAAATTCTAGTTCATTACATTCTGATATGAGGTTATTCGTTAAAAATTAAAAGGAAAGAGGGGAGTTTCTAGTTGGATACCAAACACTCTTTTCTGATGGAAGCTTATAGCTCTACTAATAGAAGAGTGAAACATTCTTCTCACTATCGAAGAAATAGTGCTCTTTTAGGGAATGATACGAGCGTATACAGGAATTTCATTGTGCACTTAGTGGTCGGAAATAAAATGAAATATATGGAGGTCGGAAATTAAATATTTCAAGAAGAGAAGGCTCTCCATTTATTAAAAGATTGGCGTTTCTATTGAGGCTTCAACGCGAGATATCCCAAGTGCTATCAAGACACCACTCAATACTTCATATTTTCATTATGATTTTTGTTATAAATAATCAACACTAGGAGTTGTGAAAGTAAAGTAATTCAATAATGATCTTCAGAACAATAACTTATCTTTGAAACTAGAACACACGGAGATATAACCGTTGCCAGATGAAAATTGTTACATGGATAGGAGAGTGGAGGAATCTTAATGGAAGACATTAACAAACGTGTCTTGAAAGGAACATAAACAAAATACAGTCTTATAAATACATGTTTCTTATTTATATGTTTCTTATATGTTATTTGCTTATTTGTTTATGCATTTAGCGTTTTTTAAAATTCAAGATTTTATTGATTGAAAAAACAACGTAAGTCCGCAGTATTAAAATAATATTTTACTTTGCAAACAATATGGAAGGTTGATGTCACTCATTAACAATGACCTTCTCGAGTAGGTTCTACTCAGTCCTCAGTTTATATTTCGTCTCGTTCTTAATATCATGCCGTAATTTGCTTGTTTTCCCAAGTTTTCCAATTATTAGTGTAATGTATTGGGTTCTTCTTACAATCAGCCATTCATATGGATTATTTATATTACAATTTCGTCGCATTATTTAAATTGTTCATCATAATAACATTAATTATATGGCACATTGTTAATATTATTTTAAGGACGTTTCAAACTTTGTAATACAGAACTATGATAAATAACATACTATATCTTATAAACTCCATTTCTTCTAGTAGAACACCGAGGCATTATTGATCATATATAAATAAGGAAAATACTAAAATCGTTTTTAAAGAAATAAAAACATATATTCATAGGAAATTATAACGCAATTTAAATATGTATTGAAATGTACAACTCTGGAGCAATAAAACTGTGTTTAAAATATTAAATAGTGTTACTTCCAGCCGATCTTTTGACACTTTAAATAAATAAAAAAGCGTATATATGTGTTATTTTTATTTCGTAGAAAGTTTTTAGAACGTAAATAGTCGAAATGAATCTCATGAAATATACTACTAAGTTAGAATTAAGATTAAAATATTCATGGTTAACATTATCACAAAATCATTCCACTTAAAAGAGCAAAACTTAAAAGCACATTTTTTTTTATTTCACAAGGAATTTCATTTAAATATTTAGGTCGATACACGAAAATCTACTTCCCCAAATGATTATTACTTTCATTCACCATCCATTTGGTTGATATACAAAAACGAGCTTACCTTTCAAAAGATACTTTGAAACAGGACATAACATCTGCGTAAGTTGACCCAAGGGGACACAGTGAGTGGACAAATCAGAGATACAACTATAGACACCAATAACACCGCCACGACAAGAGCACAAAACCTCCAACCACAAGCACATGGCCCACAAGAATCCCTTCTAGACACTTTTCACATTCGAAGAACTGAATACAACAACCTAACCCGTATTTCAAAGCGTCGCGTAATTTCAACAAAAACATATCACCACAGATTGTCACGCCGTCTCGTTAGTAGCAATTTCCATACGAAAGAAACAACACCTCGAGGAACATTTCCTCGATAAAAACACACTTTGAGACGTTTCGTTCTGATTTAAGCAGTAACAATTATTAGCGGAGACCTCACGCTGCAGCCGACCCGACGCGACGTCGGTGGCGGTGGAGGCGGCGGCGGCCGGCGACACGCACGGCGGTAGCGGCTCACCTGTCGACCGCAGCGCCATCTGCGCGCGCGGGGGCACGCGAGCGCACGCGAGAGGGCGGGTGCCGGGGAGGAGGAGGTTGGGGAGGGGACGTGCGGTGCAGGGGCGGGTCCACGCATGCCCCTCCTTCACCACGCGTCCACCGGGAGAGGTCGCTCAGGGTATCACCTGATGTCACTGCCTTGCCTCTGCCCGGGAGGTCCTAGAGGTCCTAGGAAAATCCTGCTATTTAGTTGGTAATACTGACAAATCAAATCTCTTGTTTGTTTACCGACGCTTTTCTGTATCCCGAGAGCGAAATTTTCTAGTTTTCAAACCGGGAGAGGTGGCTCAGGGCGTCAACTGATGTCACTGCAGTGCCTCTGACCGGGAGGTCTTAGGTTATTTCCCTGTTATTTTGTTGGCAATACTAACAAATGAAATCTGTTGTTTGTTTACCGATGCAAATAACTTTTCTCTGACTCGAGAGCGAAAGTTTCTAGTTTTCAAACCGGGACAGGTGACTCGGGGCATCAACTGATGTCACTGCCGTCCCTCTAACAGGGAGGTCCTAGGGTTCGAGACCCGACGGTTGCAAGATTTTCGACACTGGCTACATACCCAGGTCGAGTTTTGTCGCTGTCTGGAAGATAATTCTATAGGCTGGCTTCTCTGATCAGTAGTTTTCCGTGGACTCTCCGATCAATACTGGGCGAATGTCGGGGCAGTACACTAACAAAGGGGCCAAGGACCGCACCTAATCTTTCTTTCTCATTCCTTGTCCTATTTTACTCCTTACTTACACACACACTTACATGCACTACACCGCCGCACATGCCGGGAGACCGGATTTTAGGTTTTGTCCCGGCTGAGGCGGAGCCCCACTGGCGGGAGATTCCTGGTTGGGAATAACCTCGCTAACGGACGGAGGTAAGCAACGGATCTCCATGTCTAGGCGGCAGGGTTTCTCGGGGTTTCTCGCTAGCAAACCTCTCATTTCAACATTGTTTACTTTCATTAATTATCATTTCATTAAAACAGCCCAATTTGAATGTCAGTGCAGTGGACATTCTGGATCACGCGATATGAACAACGATTTGTAACACATTGCGATTTAAGATATGAAAGACACGAAATACAGGATAGAATCTGGTTCTGGATGAACTGTTATGAAATCATATTAGGGTAGTAATGTTTGGATTCTGATATTGCCATGAGATTAAGTAGGTTTTTTGACATACCGTAGGGGTGACATGAATCAAAAAAAAATTTCATTCTTTGAAAATTAACCGCCTTTAGTCGAGTTTAAACCTTGGAATGTTAGTTTTGAAAGCCAATTGAGAGAGCTAATGTTTCAAACTTTGCGGTTAAATGAGTCTGAAAATTTTGTATTAAAGGAACACTCGTGCAAGAAATTTGTATCTGTAAGAATGTATATATCGACAATAGGCAAGGCGGAAAAACACAATCAAATAGTTGCATTTCTCATTCAAAATCGAAACTGTTTCACGGTCTTTGGATTTCCAGTGATCCTGGGTATCCTGATGAAAATATTGATACCTCTTACATAGTTGGAGGCTGCATAGTTTTCTTTCAATTTCTGCAAGAGTTGGAGATTAGTAATGTAAATGTTTTTGAGTTTCTGGATATCCGAAAAAAACATAGACACCTCCCAAAAAGCCGGATGATGCTTAGTTAGCTTTCAATTTTTGTGCGCATTGGACATCAGAAATATAGACCCTCATTTTATTTATTTTAAAAGTAAAGATAACTTTTAAACGAATAATTAACTTAATTTTATTCATTTTTAAGAACATATTTTTATATTTGTTATTTTTATAAAGGATTTATGTATTTGTTTATTATCGTCAATAACAGTTAAAAACTGTGTAAACACATGTTGAAGAAAAATGCACTCTGTGCACATTACCTTAAATTTTGGGATATATAACCCGTACACCAGTTGAAATATGAATGCAGATGGAAATAAGCAGTTTCGGTAAGAGTTGCAAAGAACATATTCCCTCTCGTGTAAAAAAAAAAACTAGCTCATACTTCCTCGCATTATTTCTAAATTTGCAATTTTGAAAAATTGAGTGAGATCAACGATAATGAGACCTGCGCCATTCTTTTGTGCCTCCCTCGTTTTATCCCTTGTTCCTTGTCCCTTGTTTTGTCAAGTAGAAATTACGGAAAAACAATTAGTTTTTTCAAAATATTGTACATCCCTTTTTTAAAGAGCTGATTTTTTACTATAGATTTCGTGTAATGCAAACATCTCAAGCTTCAATATTGTAGTTGCAACAAGATGCTTAAAAATTTTCAACTTTAATAATTTTCTAAAAATCAGAACTGTCTTCGAAAATGATACCTTCTCCATTTTCTTAAGAGTTCTGTACGCCAGCCCTGGATACATATTAATAAAATAAATTGGAGCCATTTTGGTGAAAATTTTGAAAATGTTTTTAAGGCTTCTTGTAAAGTACGCTCAAAAATCAAACTATCAGTTTCAAACTCAGAGGGTCTCATGGTTCTATAAATTGATCGAGGAATATCAATTTTAAAAGATATTTGCTGAAGAGTTTTAGCGCTAGAGTTGACCACAGAATTCTGACACAATGTGTTAGAGGAAGTAATTTACTAACTATAAGAACAAGATTTATCCACTTTTTCGATACTCGGAGCCAGCAATAAGAGTTGCTGTGTTGCAAATTAGCCGTTTTTCGGTGTACGATTACAATAGTTTTTCTCACGAAGTAACGGTGAGAAAGTATTAAGTATATTGTCATGGTTTCTATAAATACACACAACCCTTTTCTCCTTTCTTTACAAATACAAATAAAATTACTTTTATAACATTTAAATTCTTGCCTTCTAGTACGGGTTGTGATACACCATTCCAACAAATTCATAGATCGTGGGTTTGCGAAATCGATCCTATACAGGAAATCGAGAATAATATTACCATTACTTCAGGAAGATGTATTTTAATTATTCCCTATCATTTTGGTTGTTGCTATCTAATAATAATAACTCCATGGAATCCCAGTCGTAAAACCGTATAAGAATCCCGGCTTTGTTTATTCCTCGCTCTCGTTGAGCGTCTATATTAAGGGAGAGTCTATATTAAGCGAATTCTACCTCGCTTATGACATCGAAACACATACGCATACTAATAAAAAAAACAGAATTTATACCAGAACTTGTCATAAAATACCCTTTGACAAATGAAAAACAATCTAATATTTAACAATGCATATTTACTTCCAGCATTCACACAATTAAATATTACCAACATTCACTCAAGTGCACTCTACCAGTTTGAATAATTTCAAAAGTGGCCATGGTCTTTTCCCTAGGATCTTAAAACTAATAGTCTTGGCCTTGCTATACAAGTTTTGATGATGGAAAACAAAAATATGTTTTTAAACTTCCTTTTTGCTGCACGACGATTGACTGTCACTGCTGTCCACATTCCACCATTTCAAATTCAAAAAAAATTTAAAACTTCGAAACTAAAACGCGAAATTATATTAAATGTTCAACACGGTATCACAGTCTCATCTCATGAAATGTTTGATTCTTCAATCAAAATAACACGCGATGCGTTTACTACGCCAACTTAAGATAATCTCACCAAGTAAACATTTCTACGACCAAAAAATAACACGATGACATCACATTCAAATATTGATCGTCATGACATCTCATTCAAATATTGATCTAAAAAAATTGTTGTTCTAATCCACTACACCGCGTAATTTTAAACAAAAGAAAACTCCTCTTTGAAAATTATTGTTTCTTGACGTCCTTTTCTTATATTATATTGTTTTAATAGCCTTTTAGCATTACCATAAATTCCCAAATACATTTCAAAACATTTATAATATTCGTAACCCTTTTTGTAATCACCTGTTTTCTTATTTGAACATATTATCAGTATTCGTTCGTCACGCTTGTGAGAACATTTGACTGTTTCATTGCTAATATGAAAATTTAATTTATTATCACGGAAATCTTTTTATTTACGAAATATTATATGGTTGCGACGTGTCATCATTTCTAAATATGTTCTGTTTTTATTTATTGACATACAGTCTATTTTGGGCACAGTTCTTCAGAATATCAATAAATTTGAGAAGAACAGCTTTCACTCCTGCACTTTCCTATGTTATTTGTTTTTATTGACATACGAAATTAATGCGTTTTTAGTCCTAATTTCAATGTTTCTGAATTTATTTTGGACGCGTCTGAATAGACCGTCACAACACGAAACAGCATATCAGCTACAGATTTTGGCTACTTTCCCTCATCGTGGTTCTCATGACGGAATCCGAGAGAATTTGGAAAATATAATTCTAACAAGTGTATTCTCCGCTGAATTCTAGGAAACGTGCACAGATAGTGAAGTCACATTTATGACCAGAAGCAAAACAAGAGTCCATCACAGCTTTAGCTCAGGAGATCAGGGAAAATGGACAAAAAAATTGATCCAAGTGGGAATCATCTTCCCAGAACCTGATGTACAATACTTGTTTTGTACTACATATTTACGTATTTCACATGTTTTAGTTTAAATATTACCGTGAAATTGACATGCTATTTAGTAAACAATTCTTGAAAAAATAATTGCAAAGTTTTATACATATATTTTATATTGTTATGAGTGATAATACTCCCAAGTTTCTTAATTTTGCAAATGTTTAATAACTGTTACAAGTTTCTATTGTGCTCCCATTGAGTATAGTTAATTTGTGCAGTTTTATGAATACGACAGATAAAATTTCAAAAAAGATTGATGAAAAATAGAATGAATGTTTTTATTGATTTAAATAAATCTCTTTATTATTTTTTATTTAAATCAATGATTCAATTTAATTCATTTCACTGGTGGCAACCATAATCAATTACTTTATTTCAACTATTATTTCAAACAGTTCCTCATTCTGAAATCACTAGTGGTGAAAGTTGCGCAATTAATGGTAATTTTATTGAATAAGTTGAATGATATACAATGATACAGCAAAACAGGAACTTTTTATGGGAGACGCTCATACCAAACTTTTAATCCTTTTTAGACGATGTGTCATTAGTAATTGTAGTGTATTTTCTCTACGTCAAAGTTATTTCATTGGTGATTATTTTTTCTTAAGATAGGATTTACTGTTCTTTCATTGTAAACAATACGTATAACAATGTATATAAAACACGTTAGATGAAAGAGTTACAGAATCCTGACAATTACAAACAACTTCCCTTCGTTTACACATAACTGCGGTTCAGAATGTATTAGTCAAAAACACCTGTCTGAGTAGTAATACCTCATGTTCGAGATGACAAATAGCTCGCATTACAACTTGAGAATATTATCAAACATTATGAAATTACCTAATCCCACACTCCTCAGATTATAAAACCACAGTATTTTGACGGTACCCGTATGAATTGGGCAGGAAATGAGTGTCAGTCAGCATATTAAGCAAATAAAAACTGCAGTTCGTTACTTTGAAGTTCGTAAAAATAAACTTAGTGAAACACTATCTCAAACCCGCATTCATAATATGCGGGCATGACCAACACAAATTACACGAGTTATATTTCATGCATTATGACGTATACATTTCAGAAAAGCTTCATGACTTTCTAATCAAAATGTTGTATACATTCCAGAATACTCCTATTTTGTCGCCGTATTCAAGTCTGCCAGATAAATATAAATGTACAGAAATTGTACAAATTTATAAGTGTACTTTCATGATATTTTGATTGTGATTAAAGTCTGACAGGCAATTTACAACGTTCAAATCAAATTTTAGGCATAATGCAATCCGACAAATCGACCATAATGGCGTTAGATTCCTAATTTGATTCGATTTTTCATGTAGTTTAATTTAATTCATTGAGCGAGGAGAAATAATTGTTCATTTTTCTCGGACCTAGAAAAGTCCTCGACAATGTCACGTTCTGATTTTCACACATTTAATTATCCTTCACTTTTTCAGTTACTGGGCACTGCTAATAATTTTCAAGCGCTAAAATGTGTGTTACATCACTTGAAAACTTTTATTTAAGCGTTGTGTTTTCATTTTGCATTAAGCCTTGCGTTGTAAAAAAGATGAATTGTTTATTTGAATAACATGTTTGAAAATGTTTAAAATACATTGCTTTTTTTCATTCACACTATTCTAACACGAAATAAAGTCAAAATACACTAAGGTTACTACCACGACACTAAATATTCCAATGCATAAATACAAAGTGCCAAAATATTTTTCTCCCATAAATCAATAAGAATAAGCAACTAGTTGTAACTTGAATTGTATGAATTGTTTCGAGAAAATATTACTCAAATGATGTTTAGTACTATGCATAAATAACACATTTACTCCATAAAGAGTACATCCTTTAAAATCTCACAATTCTTCACATACCACTCGAGAGAAAGTCTTGCACGATTCCCTCTAATATCTTCGACCTACGACTACTACTACTACATAACATCCACCTCGCCTCACGGGAACAAACACGAACAGAATAACTAGCAACCATATAACCGTAGTTCCCCTTAAATCATTTTTTTACACTCATATCATGAACTGCGAATTATGTGCGAGAACTCGCGAACCCTACTCCCCCCCACGCCCCACGCGCTACGCAGCCAGCAGGCACAATTGCCTCACAAATTCACATCCTACATTAACGACACCTAGCGGGTTCTCTCCGTCACCACAGTTCGCGCCATCCCCGCCCCCGTCGCCGCCTCCACCGCGGCGCGGCGCCGCGAGGCGACGTGGCCGCGCCGACAGAGCGACTAATGAGTAGAAAAACAGCGACTAACGGGCACCGGGTAACCGAATCGGCGGCGGCGGAGGCGACGGCGGAGGCCTCCCCGGCGTCGACGTGTGATGCCGGCGGCCCGCACGCACCGTGCCACACATGCATGCACGCACGCTCGGCCCCGGCGGCCGCACGCACCGCGCTGCCCCCGGCGAACGCGTCAAGGCTGCGGGCTGGCCGCGAACCGGCGCCCGCCGCCAGTGGTCGTGACTGCTGCGTTGACGCGGTCACATTCACACTTCCATGGCTTGGTTGATTAGGGATTCCGGGTGCGTCAACAGCTTAGGTCATTAGTCCCGTAAGTGCAGTGAATGTTTTTTCCTCAGAAGATGGCGGTGACCTTCCCCCGCTGGATGGCGAAATCCGGTGCCGAGCTACCGTCGGCTAGCGGGGTTTCCCCCTAACCAGGACTCTCCCACCAGCGGGGAACCGCCCCAGCCGGGACTAGCTCTAACGTCCCGACCGGTCTCTCGGAATATGTGGTAGTGTAGTGCATGTTAGTGTAAGTCTGTGTTTAAGGGGTGAGGATAAGACAAGGAAGAGGAAGGAAAGATCGCGCGCGGCCCGTGGCCCATTTGTTAGGGTACTGCTCCGGCATTCGCGTGGTGTTGATCGGAGAAACCACGGAAAACTACCGATTAGAACAGTCAGCCACTAGAATTCTCCTCCAGACAGCGACTGCATTCGACCTAGCTGAAAAGCTAGTGTCGAAAATCCTGCCGCCGTCGAGACTCGAACCTAGGACCACCCCGTCAGAGGCACTGAGCTACCGCTCCCGGTTCCATGGCTTTACTATGACGTCCTGGCATTTTCAGTGTGGCATTCCTACAAACCTCGTCGTCGACTGTTACATTCCCGACTACCACATTTTCACAGGCGCATTTACGCAAGCACATTCCACTAGCACAATCTTACTACCGCATCCACCCTAATGTATCCGCACTACCTCATCCCCACTGTCTCATCTCCACTCCATTTCCACAACCACAACCACACCACTATATCCCTCTATCTCATTGTCACTCACTACCACACCTTTCTATCGCACTCTCCCTACAGCATCCCTTTTATGACGTCATCACTATTATATCCCCAATACCACATTACTGCACCCTTACTACCTCATCCCTACTGCCTCATTCTACTACCACATTTCTACTACTACGTCCTTTCTATTACAATACCAATATCATATCCTCTTTATCATATATTTTCTTCCATAACCCCCGCTACCAAATTCCCATTACCCACATTCATATTCTCATTCCCCATAACACGTCTCCTCTATCACGTCCTCAATGACATACCCCCACTATTGCGCCCTGACTCTCCCCGCTAATGCATACCCTCGCTAATACATACATACATATATATGACACCCCCGACACCCATATACCCTCTTCCGCCCCCCTCTACTACATCCCCTCTGAAGCATCCCTTAATCGAATACCCACTTCCACATAGACATTCTGTCCTCAACATTCCGTTCTAGATACCTTTCCACAACGTCTCATCCCCACCGCTCTTTCTCGTCGCACTCTCTCTGCCTAACAGAATCTTGCCCACGCAGGTATATTTCGCTCACCCTTCGTGCCTCTGCTCACTGGTCTCTCTCATGGTTTTCGAAATTCAGATCAATTGTTTTTCGCAGGTGTGCCGTTCTCTCTATCATGCACTGCCTGTCAATCCCTGTCTTTTTGCTGGCCTCACAGTTCATCGCTTACTGCCGAGCTAGATGCTTATCACCTGCCCGCATCTTGCCTTCCGCCACCATTCCTCATCAGCAAGTGATCGGTGCTTACTCTCACTACTCATGATTGACTTGAGAGGTTTAATCGAAAGAAGTTGTATGATTTTACTGACACAAAACATGAATATTATCTTTCAGAATCTCAATTGAAATCACGTCCACTTCGTTTCTCACTAAATTTTTGTTACCCTTATGCGCCTCATTTTCCCCGTAATATATAATTGTTCTTAGGTGCCATCATTACTGGCTGATAACTTGCAATGTCATATTCAACATTTTAAACCCCAGCTGTTTTACGCTTAATTCTTCACTTTATCTCTTATCGTAATCGCCCTTCTTTTTGGACGTTGATGTTTTTGATTCTTCACGACCTGTTAAGTCTTATTCACTGTCATTCCCTCCTTGCCACCAGTTAATCCACACAGATATAATTTCCTCTCTTCTATTTACATTTTCTTTCTACCACAAGAACATTGCAACATTTGCTCTTTCCTACATCAGCAACGCCACTCAATTGATGATGAAATTCGTACTCCATTCCGAGCAACGAGGTAGATTACAATTATTTATTTCCTGACCACGATATCATAGTGATGCTTTGCCTTCCTCTTGATGTAGGATATGGTTGGGTGACAACTCTAAATTTTTTTATGAGGAATCGGAGCTTGCTAGGGACGTACAGAGGTAGGATACGTTTTCTTAACAAATAGGCCTAATACAAAATTAATTGATGCAGTACTATAGCCAATTTATTCAAGTATTTTTTCTTATTTTTATACTAAAAAACCAAACTCTACCTCTCGTCCATATTAACTAATGAATTTTTGAATCGTTGAAACAAGTTATGAAATTTTCGATTTTTCGGCACAGTTCCTCACATTTCTTATATCACAAAATCATCTATGCTAATAATTTAACATCCAAAACTGCATTTTAACAAAATAATATTAATTTTTTTAAGTTAAAATACTGAAAATTATCATACCTCTAAATGACTAATGTAATTCATGAAGCGAAAGAGGTAAAAAATCAATCACTTTTACCTGTCATCATTCCTCTAGTAACCATGAAAATGACATATACCATTACAAAAATCCTAAACTACTAAATATTTACAAAATATATTCGTGTTATTATTGGGACGTAACTGATAGAGGTGTCATTGAATGATGATGATGATGATGAATTCAATGCTGCACTGATGAATGCACTGCTGAATTGAATGAGGTTCAGATGGGGCACGTGGTGGATAGCCAACCTCATCGTAATAACACGGCAGAAATATCCATGTTACTCGAACCTATGACGTTTTGCTCCACGTGCCTGGACGCTACTCCAAACCTCTGCACCATCAAGGCCACTCATTCTAATTACCACCTCATTATTACCATATCAAGACCATAATTGTTTCCAACTCTGGACCTTCTAATCACAACCATTACCACCCTCCCTTTGTGATTACTGCTACCTTCAACAACTTGGCCATCGCCATCACCATCACTATCACCATCTCCATCTCCATTGCCAACACCACTACCGCTTCGGTCGCCATCAGGCGTGCCACCCGCCAAGCACTGTTTACACAAGCGGCTTTTACAGCACTATCTCCATTAATTCCTGCCCGGCTACCATGTTCCCTAGCTCCGCTCTTATTGCCCCTCCGGGTCATGTGCAAGAGATGTGTAGCACGACACCTCCCTTCTCAAACACCCGCCGTCAGACGGCATTTACGGTCTAAATTAAACATTTAGCCTGATTTGATTTGCAGATGGCGATCGTCTTATACAGCGAACATTAAGGCATATTACCAAGCGGGAATCCGAAGCTAACGCACGATTTGTGATACGACGGATTTCCGCCCGGCAACAGGCCCAAACGATCGTTCCCCTCCCCGCAAAAAAATTCACTTTACGACTCGGAATAGCTCGGAGGTATCATATACACATTTATAGTGCAACCTTACATAAAGGGTTATTCGAATAAGGAGTAAACATGCCCACACATCTAGAAATCCCCTGCAGCTTTGATTCGAACGTGCACTTACGCTGTATCAAAAGCTCAAAAATAATCGCGGTAAAAGAGTCACGAGTGGCATTAAGGTGTTTTCAAAGGTAGCCGCCGCGTTTCACACGCATGGTCTTCCGGACTGAGGACGTGACTCGGGAAAAAGCATGACGCACGTGATGTCCTCTAACGCTTCCTTGGTCATCAGCGGCAGTCTCAGACGCATTTGGAGTGCCGATTTGGACACATGCGCTCGAAGCCTCCGGCCAAACTCCGACTCCGACGTTGAACGGACGATTCCAGGCTGTAATGCGGCTGTAATTCTTAACGTACCTCCCACCGTGATGAAAAGTAAAATCCAGGACACGGAAAGTTGCACCACGGCGTTAAATCAGCTCAATGGCTTCTCCACGGCAGTCATTACGCGTTTTCATACCGGTTACTGAAAGGATCGGTAATGAGATGAATTGCTTCTGAGGTTTGTTCGCTGTGAGAAAGACGAAGACAGTTGTTTGGCCTGAGGATGCAGAGTGGCAAGATTGGAAGACAGACGCGGAAAGGAAAGGATGGCCGTGAAATCGCACTGGGTTCATGAATAAGTAAACATTTTTAGCCGCAACCGACCTTCAGATGTGATTGCACCATGCTCTTTCGAAGCTTTCAGTTAATCATCAACATTTCTGCACTGCTCTGGGATGATAAATTGCTTACGAGAAACGCGTGAAGTGAGTTATGAAAATTTTGTCTTGCTTAGATAGCGCAGATAGGTTGATTGTGAAGTGAAGAAATGTAACAGTGTGAACGTTAATATACTATTTGTGACAAATATAATGAGTCAAAATATAAATAATGAAAAAATAAATGAATGTGAGGCAATCCCTAGGAAGACAAATAAACCTATAAACGTATATTCTGACTTACAAAGCAGCTGCAATTAAAGATGAACACGAAAGAAAAGTTATTGCTAGACTATACTATTTTCATTTTTGAGACTCGGGTTGGAACCCCGGTCAATCAATCAAGAACTTGTGTAGGACAACGCGAGCTCTCGACAGGTTTTCTCGAAGATTTACGTTTCTCCTGCCTCTCATTCTATTATTTCTTCATTATCTCTATATTTCACCATTTTCGCTAGCAGCTACTCTTTACTTCGTAAGTAATCGGTCTCAAAGTACTTAATGTTAAAGGATTTGTAAAGCTAAACAAATGAATAAAATTAATTACTAACATACTGAAAAGGTGCAAAACATTGAACAATAGCTATGTGAAGCATTCCATTCGTTTTTTTAGAGCCATTAATACAGTTATTTTCTCAAAATTTATTGAATTAAGAATATAAGACGTGCTTAATTTGAGCATGAAAATAACAAGAAATGTTTATATTTATCCACAATAATTGTCATCCTAATCAAAAGTGTTCTTACTTTTGTTTATCTGAAAGACGATCAAACTATTTTATTTTCCATTACAGTCATTATCATCCCGATCACGCACGTCTTTGTACAAATAATTGTACAAGTCTTCATCATGAATATCTAAAATAGAGGAAAAGACCTCGAAGAAGTGAAACCGACGACAGTCCACAACGACTAAAAGAACGAATATATAAGAATGAATATGAGCGAAACTAAGGATCTAATGTTCCTATGTGTTAAGTGCATTTATGCTCGTCTCCTAGAATGAAAAAATGATTTGGAAATATCATTCTATGTATGTATGTTATTATGAAAAATGTCTTTAGAATTACAGGTCTCTCTTCAGTTAAGTGGTAGAAATGTTCAGAAGCCCGAAAGACTTTTCTACGAGATTTTCAATACAAATATTTCTAATCTGACCTGAATGATAATTTAAATATTGCCAAGAGTTTGTCTGCTTTGAGCGAACTTCTTTCTCTTATTAGTCTGCACTACCAATCGCTTCGTTTCCACAGGCACGCGAATCCAGCGCAAAACCTCCAGGTCAAGATCTTTGTTCTCGAGGAGCGAGGTGCGAAACAGTTTTCGCTCTGGCAGACCTCCGACCCTCAGACACGCGAACCAACTGATCCCCTTCGAAACTTCCTGCGCAGCCTGTGCCGGCACGGCATGCTGTCGCTGAACGCTAAAGCTCCTCCAGCTACCTGCGCGTTAAGGATGAAAAGAAACCGCGAGTTCTTACCGCCAGCGTCTTGTCGCTCCTTAACACTTTAACTGTCTTCCCATCCTCCTCTTAACGTTCCTTCTCAGTCTGTTATTTCCATTTTTTACACCCGACGTAGGTGCGTGTTCCGAACACATAAATCATCACCTTCGGGAGAACACATCCCTCGCACCTCCGCGCGGTGCGAAGGTGAGCGGCGATGAGGGCAAAGCCAGCGACCTGCAGCAGCCGCGCGAGGAGACTTCAACGCTGGGTCAGACGACGAACCCCACCTTTCCATCCAGTCTCCCGCCTCCTCTTTAATACACAAATAATTAATTATCGGAAATATCATTAAGGAGCGCCACACAAGCGGTTGCACATTAGTAGACTAAGGGCGGAGTCTTGCGTCTTGACGTTCCGATACCAGTGACAAATGCACAGCGAATATTTACAACACAAAAACAGTCGGAGTGGAAGTAAGAAAAAAATTGGACACTGACTTATTGAATGAGGCTGATTTAATGCAGGCCATCTGATAAATGAACATTAAACACTGTTTAAATTTGATACAAATCATTGTCTGAGAGTTGGAATGAGGGTTCCACGCGGATAAGCTTACTCTCCAGAGCATGGAATGTGAAGGACGAATGCAACACAATTCTTTGCAGTGCGAAGCAAGACCCAGTTCATAATTTATTATTTCGGTAGACAACCAACATTTAAAATTTCTCAGCCACTTATGTAAGTGATTTCGCAATACAGAGTTCTTCCCACAACTCATAAATTTAAGTCAAGAAATTTATATTCAAAATGTCAGAGTGAGATGTAATTTTGAAATAGTTATGTTACCAGTAATATTTTAAGAATGTACGGTTTAATTTTCAATTTTGTGTAAAAACAGGAAACAATTGATGATTTTAACTGCTAAAGGGAAATTAATAACATACAATAAGTCATAAAAATTACAATGATAATCTAAAGTAATAGTAGTATTCATACACAACAATAATTTTATTAATATTAATTTTACTGCCATTACAAATTTGAAAACCAGAAGTTAGATACAGATAGACTCATCACAGTGAACAGTAATTTCGAAATAAGAAACATTTACTACGAAAAGTGTTTAAATCGAACCCCAACAAAATCTCTTATACTTAAATTTCGCATTAAGGAATATATGTTTCACCAACAAAAAATGCCACATATCGCTCTACTAATAGCTTTTCCAAAAGAAAACCACGTTTTGCCAGGGCAAAGACCCGCAGCGGCCAGTCGCGGACAGCGCAGGAAATCCATCAGCTGAATAAGTTGTATGACAGGCGGGGCAACCCCACCGGGGAGCGACATCGCGGCCTTTGATTTAAGGGAAATTAATGTATCGGAGAGCTGGAGGAAGCCCCTTCGGCTCTCGGTGGGTCGGCCTACTATATGCTAATAGTAGCGTCTTTATGGGGCCCATTACCGCGGCCCGCGTGGCAATACATTGTGGAGGGGCCCACCCAGGACGCGTCCAGCCCAGCCCAGGCCCGCAGGCTGCACGGCATCGTAATAGCTTTCACCACTAGCAATTAGATAATAAATTTTACAGACACCTCTGACTCGCCATCTCTTTCTGCCGCGAGCAGTCTCTCTCTTGCTCGTTTTCTGACGCCGCCGCCTCCGCCGTCTTTTTCTTTTGATTTTCTCCCCTCTCCATTCCCCCCTCCTCGACTTCTCCCGGTCGAGATTAGTTGTCGCTCTTTTATCCCTTTCGTTTGGGAAGTTTTCGACTTTTCTTTATTTTACGGCACTTTTACTCGGGCGTCAGTGAGAAGTAATTGCGTTTCGAGTGTTATTTACTGTAATTTATAAATCATAATTTTCTACCTCCTTTCACCCGTTTCTTGTGACTAACGAGAGGTCGGCTTTGCTTGGAAGTACCGCCAGCCCAAACGATTAGAAGGGAATTCTTTGAAAACTTAGTAATGTAATGATGCAGCCAGTGCGGAAGTTAAGAGACACTGAGGGAGACTTTACGTGACTTGAATGTGACTTGCTCACCAGTTAGCTCACATATTCACGCTACAGAAAGGGGCCCTTGTATAATAGATTTGGTAATAGTTACAATATTTTTTAACTTAAGCTCAAGAACTTTTATCACCTTAAAACTAAATTGAATCTTAGTTTAAATTTCATTTATTTATTATATTTTACCTGTTATTTTCTTTAAACTATGGAACCAAATAATTAATAATAAAGAAAATTGAACAGCCATTGAGATTAGTAATGTTTGGCCTCCGTAAATTATTGATATAATTTGTAATATTTCATTTTACCCTACCTGAAACTCTATGATCCGAGTAAGTAGCTGCAGTACAGGACTAGTACATAGTTGTGTAGGAGAGGTATCAATGTGTGTAGTAACATTAACGTTTACCTTTTCATTAAACAGCAGATGCAGATTAGTCAGATCACGCGAATAAATGTTGAAGGTCATACAAATTTGACCATTACTCAGTACTTCTTGCTTCTTGCATATTGGCGACCTTCAGAAAAGAGGAAGAATCTTTTCGAAGCCTTTTGAAATACCACTATCAGTGACACGAACATCATTTCTGCTACGTATTATCTGTAAAATATAAAAATTAATCCATCGCAAAGAATCATTGAATGTTGCACGATCAATATTTGTGTGACTCAAAAATTGCGTTGCAAATAGTGTGTTCCAGTTCAAGGTTATTTCAAGTTGGCGGCATTGGCTACCAGTCTGCGAAATCAATTGTTTCATCTTCTTAGTGATCAGCCATGAAAAGACGTTTTGTTTAGGAAAGAGCGTTTCATGGCAGCACTTCGTGCTGCACGCCCTTATTCATTAAAATAAAATTTCTTTCGCGTAGTTGATTAATTGCTAACATTTAATAAATGTGTTTTACATATTCAGCAATAAACGTCTACGCCATATACAATACATATTTTTGTAATATAGTATTGTAATAATGATATAATCTAACTAAACAGTGGACTGGAAAATTTCTCTAAAATTTCTCTACGTTTGTAGGCTCATATCAATAAAATGAATTATGTCTTGGTTCAAGAATTTTTCTATTTTTGTATTGTATTCTTCAGAAAAATTCCGAATCTAAATTAAACATTTCAATATATATCTGGATTTACTCCTATAATCGTTCTGCTAATTTCATATTTATTTTATAAATTCTATTCTTAATTTTTTTTGTTATTGTATTAAACTTTAAATTAATTATCAAACTACTGCAAACTAGGACGGAAAACCTTTGTTGTGGATTCCGAATCCACTTTTCATTGTGTTCATATCTCACAAAGTTAATGATCTCAAAATCTACTTCAAAGCCGCAGCTTTTCTTGCTTATTTTCCTAAGAGTTTTACTGCATCCCATAACAATTCAATTGGTAATTTTTGAAACTACGCATGTCAAGAACTGTAAAGTTATGGGAAAAGAATAAAAGCTGAATAATAAAGTACACAAAGAACTTTTGTTTTTTTAATTTTTTTAAATTTCTTATGCAAAATCTTGATTGAGAATGCCAAGTAATTTACTTTTGTCAATAGTACAATAGTCTCGGGACTTATTAATAAGTTTATAACTTACGAGATTTCGAAAACTAATCAGGATATTTTTTTCCTAAACATGTAAATAAATACACATTGCAGGTTCAGTTTCTAATATGTCACATTTATTACAATATTATGTGAAATGACAATATGCATCTGCATCAAACATGCTTCATATGTGAGAATAAGTAGGTTAAATACGTGTTGCTGTGAGTACATAGAAATATTTTCGTATTAAACATCTCTGATATCAAATCTCTCTGTCACACATACATACGTACAACGTACAGAATCATATATACTCCGTAAGTCAATGACTTACCCAAACTTTGCAGTGTTCTCACGGCCGGGATTTAAACATGGGACTATGCATCTGTGCTGCAGCTTCTATTTTCTTACAAAAAGTGAAAATGCAAAAGAGTGACATACGGGCTTTTACAAATAAGCGATTCAATTATGGTACGAGTTAATAAGTAGTGCGAATTTTCTTAAGAAACATTGTGGAATATCTTAAAAATATCAAAGGTTGAAGCAGATAAATATATATGGGTAAATATTTTAAAGGGTGCATACATTTTAAGGGTACGATGAATATGTCAATTCTATTTCCTTTAAGAGTTTTCAATTTTTTTAAGATATACTGTTTTTTCACAAAAATTAATGAAATTTCATTTCAATTAAATAATGTTAAAGTTAATCACGTTTGTTGTTAGAAAATTGGCTAACAGCCCTTCTAGAGAATTGTTAAATTAGGATTGGATGCTCCCTCAAATTTACCCAGCCATCTGGTTAGGATATTTCTATTATATTTGGATACTGTAACGACCTAAATTTTCATCATCAGCACCAGCCATAGGAACGCGGGTATGGCCACTCTAACACGCTCCTAACCTGTAAGTCGTCTAGCGAAGACCATCTCTTCCTTCTATCCTAACTCCCTTTTCTCGTTTGACATAGGCCACATGCCTGATTAGGTAACCTCTAATTGTTCATCCTTTTCAAATGATCCAATCAGTTTCTTATGGTATTTAGTTTATCTTGTACGGCGATTACACCCAAATCTTTTCTTACATATTTTTCTTCTAAATTGAATTAATGTACTCGCTTCACGTACCAAAAGAGTTGCATTATTTTCTCATGATTTCCCTGAATATTGTTGACCATGCTTTAGGGGGGGAGCTTTGGCCATTGTTTCATAAAGTTTTCGCTTATTTTTATTCCATGTTTTGTTTATCAGTATTCTTTTGAGAGATCGGATAGTTTGAAAGTACTGTTTTCATAACATCAATGTCATAAACAAATGTCACGTTACAACCTGAATATTGGAAGTTTGATACCTGTTTAATAGTTTTGCTGTTTACCATCTTTATTCGTATGGGATATTTACCTATACAAGCTATGTCAAATGATATTTTACAATCACATTCTTTTGTCATTTTATGTAATTTAAATATAAACTTCTGGAAATCGTCTTCCCAATTAGCGATCGAAACACTATTGTTCTCAAGTAAGAGCATTATGTCCTTTCCTAGAACAATTTCTTCATTGTCTAATTCGTTCTTCCATTCTAAGATAAGTGCATCAATGAGAATGTAGATATGAGTGCAATTATACTTTACAATTACTTGCAAAACTTCTTTTTTTTTTCTATTTCTTCTTCTTCTCTTTCTTCTTCTTCTTCTTCTTCTTCTTCTTCTTCTTCTTCCTCTTCTTCTTGCCTTATCGGCCATTTCTGACTAAGCTTCACACTACTACGCTTAACCGTGCTTCACGCTACCACGAGTAACTTTTAGGATGAGTTTTTCAGCTGTACCCCTCAGTACGACAAGGTTGTTACACCTTGAAGTGAGAATTATGAGGTGGAGGAATGATCAGGGGTGTGAAGGGACGACCACGCTTACGCAGGACTGGAACCTGCAACCTCAAGCTGCCGCAATCGTCTGCGCCATGGGGGCCGACATTTATTATTATTATTATTATTATTATTATTATTATTATTATTATTATTATTATTATTATTATTATTATTATTATTTCTAATAATAATATAAAAATATTCAGAATAAAACTATAACTTTGTGTGTTGCATTAAGTACTTTGGTCAAATCTAATACGCGCAATGTTTCCGCATCCCAGAAATTTTTACTGCGCAATGGCTCCGATCGGCACCAAAGCCCATGCTCTCCTCCGTGACGTCACCCGCAGAAGCGCGCGCCCTGGTGGCGGTGGGCGAGTGACGCGGGCGGCGGCCGCCACCGCCACGTCCGCGGGGCGTTAATTAAAACAGTTGCGGGCGGCGCTGCGGCGAGCAAGCGTGGCCATCGCCCGCGGCGAAGCCAGTCCCGCCCCGCCCCCGCC
This sequence comes from Teleogryllus occipitalis, assembly GCA_011170035.1. NCBI lineage: Eukaryota > Metazoa > Arthropoda > Insecta > Orthoptera > Gryllidae > Teleogryllus > Teleogryllus occipitalis. The sequence continues at coordinate 900,552 of BLKR01000008.1, read as the reverse complement.
CCCGCCCCCGCCCCCGCCCCCACCCGGCCCCCGCCCCCGCCCCCGCCCCCGCCCCCACCCGGCCCCCGCCCTGCCCGCCGCCCTGCCCCTGCCCGCCGCTCCAGCTGCCAACTGCCCCGCATTGCCACTAATTTCCATTGGCCTCTCCCGATTCCCGACAGGCGACAAAACGACGACCATGGTTTCTTCTTGGAAGGAAGCGTTTCATGGTTTCCTTCCGATCTTTCCATTATTTAATTTTATAATATTTCAACGAAATGAATTGCACTCAATGAAATATTTTTGTAATGTAGTGTTTCATGTTGTCATCTGTATATTCTAGCAATTTAATGACATAATATTGCAAGGAATTGTATTGCACTTAATAGAATATTCTTGCAGTGTAGTATTTCACGTTGTCGTCTATATCTTTTAATTATTCAATTTCATAATATTGTAATGAATTGTATTGGACTCAATGCAATATTATTGTACTCTAGTATTTCGCGTTATAATCTATGTATTCTAATTATTTAATGTCATATTGTCTTTCATTGAGAGGCTTGGGACAAAAAACGAGGTAAATCAAACCAGACACAAAAATCAGTGTTAATACTTCGATTTTGGAGAATGTGGCTTATTTTGTAATTATATGTGTCTTGTTCACACTAATGAAGAATTTGAGACATTAAAAAGATGAGGCACACTTCGACCATATTCGAAATATTTAAAAATATCGGAAGGCTTCCAATGGCTGGTGTGGCTTATCTTGTTACTGTCCTAACGCCTTCGGTTGTATTACATTGGAAGCAAGTTTATTGTGGTGTAGCCATATACATCATATGAATTCATTGTTTAAATTTCTTTTCAGATTAAATATACATTTTCATGATAATAGTATATGCTTCAACCGAGATTTGTTTAACGAATTGATAAGCGAGTATTTCCAGTTTATACGAGCTAGGTTTGTGACAAAGGGCCATGTGATGCTTGCTCGGAGCAGTCTTAATGCTGCATTCACCCATTCCTCACATTGCCACTAATTTCCTGATTTCACCAAGCGCCCTGATTGTCGTCAGGAGACAATTTTCTCAACAGAGAATGATTTTCGCCGTCGAGGATAATTCTGATTGTACAATGCATTATGGTTGAAGTATTGTCATATTTTAGAGTATAGTATATGGAAAACTCTTGTATTTTTGGCCAAATACTAATATTACCGCTTGCGTATCTTCAAAGGTCATTACATACAATTACTCTTTTTCCTTCACTACAAGTTGGCGTCTTATGGAACAGCTGTATTCTCTGCATGAAATAGATCTTCTCTTTAATGCACGCGAAGCAGGGAATCGTACAATTTCTAATTGCAAGTGTGAATGATTTTTTTAAAGTGTCGGCATATTTTTCAAAATTGGTATCTAAATATTTACTGCCTTTCACAACGCCTGTTAGTTACAATTAAGATTAGATGGACTGAAACTGAACAGAAGTAAGAATAATGTATGTCTTAAAATATTACTCAGGACATTTAAAACTACAAATGTATCCTTGAAACTTACAAATGTAAATTAACTACTACTTTTTTGTGTACTATCTTACACGTGTATGGATTTTTTGTGTTAAAAATGTAAAAAAAAGTATCATGAAATTTATCTTTACAACTTTTTAGAACTTATTTCGCAAAAAATAGAGGTTAAGAAAACGTTAAGATAATGCTATCGAATTATAATGTAACTTTCTTCTTTTAAGAATTACATTTTGTAGTACATCATCTACGTTGTATGTATTTTTGTCTTAAAATATTATTCACAGAATCAGTTAAACGCTTTAACAAAAACCAATGATAATACATAATTTACAGTGACATTTAAGTAGAATTATTGGGGCACTTTTTAAAATACCCATGCTCGAAAACAAGTGTCATGCAAATGATAAGATAGGCCCTAATGTGGTTGGACAGGTATTTGAAGGCCAGCTTTTGAAAACAAATTGAATGAATATGTGTGATGTCACTCCAGAAATATATAACATATCCCATCCTGTGTCAAATATTCTTGTATTTGATAAATTTTCAAACTTTTCAAAGATTGATGAAGTCATCAAATAAAATGCGTATATTTAAGCTTTGATTATGCTTAGATTCATTACCATTTACAATAAAATACTAAGGAAGATTTAACCGGTGGGTAAAATCTTTACGCATGGCCCTATATTATACTTTTTTTTATTATTTTGTATAAAAATGATTAGCTAGATTATGGCATGAGCAATGTGCCAACTAAAGGCTCGGTCTGAAAAGGTGACGGTTTCGAGACCCGCCATGGTCATAGTTGCTTGTCCTTGCTTTTCTTGTATGTGTATCGTTGCAGAAAGCCTTTGAATTGAATTGAATTTGCCTTATTTTACGTGGCGAGACTCAGGCCATGAGGTCTGCTCTTCCGTCTGACCACGCAAATTTCGTTACGTTCCTTTCAACAAGAGAAAGAAGGTATTACGTGGGCGACGAAACAGGCGATTTGAATTTAGCTCAGAGGCATCATTTAGGCTTTAGGATCTTTTACATGCAGTAAATCTACTAAAATGGGATAGCCGAAGGAAGGCGTACAAAGGATTTTTTGGCCCTTGAAGGTCCACGGCTTCGATCGGGTTTGAACTTGGGTATAGCAGTCCGATACGCTAAGGGCTACACCATCGCCGCCGCGAAGTGAGTCTACTGACCACAGACCGAGAAGCATCCAAGTGTGCATAGAGTAAAGGTTAATATTTGTCCCCATGAGGGACATAGTGGGTTCCCGGCGCGGATTTGTCGAAATCGGCATCTCTTGAAGCTGGAAAAAAAACCGGAAGAAAAATAATAAAATAATAATTTTAATTGTGCTCCAGAAGGGCCTATCCCTCCCATGTTAATTTGACGGATTTCGTTTTGCCTTTTCTCAGAAAATATTCGTAATAACTGCTTTAAAAAACTGAGGTGACACTTCAGGCCTAGGATCACATTTTAACGCATGTATTTTGACTTTTGGGCTTTTTAGAAAAAAATTCATAATTGGTTGTATTTTTTGGCACATTTTTGGGTATATTCATCTTCTTAAGTAATGGTTTCTGTGATATTATGGCACATGTAGTGGTTTGCTTTTCCTTTCCGCATCTCATTTATGAAGGGACAGAAATCACACAAAAGCGAGATTTGAATCTATACCCGACAGCACTATTTGAGTCGTCTCCCTCAAAAGAGAAATACGACATTTCATTCATTTGGAAGATTGTAAGGGGAATATAATTCTGAACTATCATTCCATATATGATATGACATTCAATTCTCACCATCTTCAGTTCATGATAATCACTCCGATCATCATACATATGCAGGTGGACACAAAACAAATATACACAATCCGAAAAAGGGAGGAGGTAAAGTCATAAAGTTCGCCCGTTACCTACGCTCACTATTGAGTTTGGCACTTTTTGCTGTTATCAAGGGAAACCAGTAGTGACGTTCATCGATGTCTACATATTAGTGACTTTTCAACCATATCCATGCGTATGGCATTAAACGCAACCTCTCAATAATAAAAACCTTAGTCCATCTTAGTTACCTATCGCTAAGGCGGACGCATCCCCGAATCCTGTCTCGGACATGGATATTGCATCTGTGTTGGGGCTTGTTAGGGCGCTCCCAACCAACTGGATCATCTTTTTTAAACCATTCCTTCCGAATCTTCCATTGCTGTCCGGCTTGGATGACGTAGGGGTTTCGACCATTTGCGCTTAAGTTTGGATTAATTTTAATCCCGCGTATGGTGTGCAGGGACGCATTTTGGAGGAGACCATCATAGAGTTTTGTTAAATAATAAACATTCGTTATTAAATTGTATATTATTTTTGAAGTTTATATATATGATACTATACAATACTTTTTAACTATAATTACGTAATTCTAGCGTAAATAAATATTTAAATTAATTTTAACAAATAAAATAAAGTAACAAACGAAAACTCATACCCCGCTGGATCCGCCACTGAAGGAGTGTATGTTGTTGTGTTGTGATATGGTGTGTATTCCTAGCATACTATTTGTCACTTTTGAAGCTAAATTCCTATCCTTTATTCCTTCCCCTACCACAGTAGGGGCTGAGTTGATAAGACGTTGGGGCTTAGGGGCAGAGTCAGCACAATCATGGGTTCTCGAGCTGATCAACCATATGTACAAAATAAGACACATCTGGGCGACGGATGGGGAGGCAGCTAGATACTAGGTTGGAGGAAATAGTCTCAGACACTGAGAGGACGTCCGTAGGTATTGAAATGTGCAAAAAGACTAAAACAGAAGTATTTACGAGTATATACGAAACTTATTTTTTCATAAGTGTTCTAGAAAGTATCGCTTTTAATTTCTTGATGTTGGCAGCCATTCGTTAATGAGTCACATTAGCACGAATGATGAGACAACTGGTAGTCACCACAGTGACCGTACATAGATAAAACAGTCTTAGCCGAGGGCGGAGTACTTTTGTAGGCATCGAAAGATGCTGAGCGCATAAAACTGGAATACGTACGCGGACATACAAATCATTACTTTATCCACAAGTCGTTTAGAAAGTATCGGTCAATTCCGTGATACTTGAAATACATGAGTTCACGGGCCAAATTGGGGGTGATGGACAGGTAGTTTCAATGGTGGCTGTCCCTGGAGTAATAAATCTCAGCCGAAGAGGGGACGCCAGTATGCACAAGTATGTGCAAGAGACATAAATCAAGAATAAATAAGAGTACTTACGAGTCCTTATTTTATTCACAAGCTTCTTGAAAATATCAGTTTCAATTCCCTGATACTTGGTATTCACAGTTGCATGAGTCACAGCGACGCAATGGATGAAGCTGGTAGGTACCAAGGTATCTGGATGTACCTAGGTAGCAAGAGAGCAGGGGCAAAGCACACGACTATCCACAGAAGGAGAAACCACGTACAAAAGGGAATACATACGTACACATTTCATCCATTTCCCTAAACCATTGAGAAAATGCTGAGATGGCCCTTTCTTTGGTTCTCGACATAATTATAGCTTCACTATGCCAGTTGAGTTCCCTCTTTGCTAGCTGTCGTAGGAGTAGAGCTGGGGACACAGTTACTATTTTCTTACTAACACTGTAAAGTCATAACTGAGGTTTGTTTACCGATGTAAATAAAATTTCTGTAACTGTGACAGAGAAAAAGTCTGTTTTCAAATGTTGCTAACCTCGGTACTTATTTGTGCTGTTAATAATCGTTCTATCATGTATAGCAAATGGGTAGGGAAGAGACTCAGAGAAGTGCAGTTTTAGCACCACTTGTTACCGTTCTTTGACGAAAATAAATTAAACCCCAATGAAAACAATAACGTTGGGAAATACAACAACGTGAGATATTTATTCATCTCGTACATTTTCAGGCGAACCATCAGAGGGAAATCGTTGAGCATATTGGCAACACCGCTCCGGCCGAAACCGGGAGCGGGTGGCTCAGTGCATCGACTGATGTCACTGCAGTGCCTCTGACCGGAAGGTCCTAGGTTCGAGTCCCGACGGCGGCAGAATTTTCGACACTAGCTTTTCAGCTAGGTCGAACTCAGGCGCTGTCTGGAAGAGAATTCTAGCGGCCGGCTGCTCTGATCGGTAATCTTCCGTGGTTTCCCCGATCAACACCAGGCGAATGCCGGAGTAGTACCTTAAACAACGGGCCACGGACCGCACGCGATCTTTCCTTTCTCTTGCTTGTCATATCCTCACACACACACACACACACACACACACACACACTTACACCAACATACACTACACTACCACATAGGCCGGAAGACCGGTCGGGGACTTAGAGCTTATTCTGGCTGGGGCGGTGCTCCGCTGGTGGGAGATACATGGTTCGGGAAAACCCCGCTAGTCGACGGTTGGGCGGCGCCGGATCTCGTCGTCCAGTGGCGGAAGATCACCTCCACCTCTCGACCGTTTTTCACCTCCGGATGAACAAACATGTACTGCACTTACGGGACTATAGGCCTCGGTAGTTGACGCGCCCAGAATCACTAACAATCAATCAATCAAAGCTACGGCCCAAATTCCCTCCTCGGCCGTCCTTTCAGCCAGTCGTCTCCTCGTTTCTGCGCCCCTGCGGGAGAGTGATGTGCTCGAAGGAGAGTAGTGTAACCCGTATGTATTCAGAATGGCGGCGCAAAGTCGTAAACATCGCGAACGCTGTTTCGCGCCCGCCGACCGGCGCCCGACGAGAGCACGTCTCTCGCCGCGAGAGGTCGCCTCGGGCGCCGTGTCGTGACCGTTCGTGCCGAGGAGAGAGGCTCTGCTTTTAGAGAGCCTATCAGAACGCTGCTTTTAAGGGGAAGCGGAGGAGGTTCAGACTTCAAAAATTCAAATTTTGGTTTTTATTTTAAAAAAATCTGTGTAATTTTATCTTGAAACTTTGAAGGTCATTGTCCGTAAGTTCAGTATTTTGAAATAAAAGGAACATTTTCTCCCGAACCAAGAAAAATACAAAGCTAAAACATTTAAGAGCTAATAATTATGTCATTTTGTTTACACTCAATTATTCTCAGTAAAATATGAACGCATGGTTTTGAAATATTAAGCTTGTAGAGGCTTTCTAAAGGGAACATAACAACATTTCTAAAGATAACATAAACGCTATATAAAGGGAAAATAAATATAAAAAGTATTCTGCATTGGGGGCGAAGAGCGCCTTTCGTCGCCGGAGCAACCGGCAGGAGCAAAAGAAACGGCGTGGAGTCAGGCTGGAATATCTTCCCTCCTCCTTATCATTGCACTCTACCCGTCTACTAACCCTTCCTCCCACGTAGAGAGTCACACTCAGAACACCGAATGAGTTAGATCATTGTAATAAGCGTAGACATTGCAGCGACTCTGAAGGGATTTCCTAGATTCGAGACCCGACGGCAGCGGAGTTTCGACACTAGCTATATACTAGTTGGGTCCTAACGAGACACGTCAAACCGCACCCACACGAGCTACTTGCCCGCCTGGGGAGCCCAGCGTTCGTACGAGCACGGGCTACTTTCTTTGTCTCCGCGCTTATTTCACCTTAAAATCTATAAAGGGGAGTGCATGCTTATGCGGGAGCGGCGCGAGGTGGTGAATAGTGGCTTCATACGAAAATATGTTGGTCAGATTTTTTCTATCAAATAGCCGAAAATTATATTGTTTATATTCTTCACTGCGTATTAGTATTTGATGTTTACTGTTTCCTAAATTCTTCATTATTTAAACATCTTTACTAAGTAACTGGAATATGATTGATAGGCGAATTCTTTGTTTTCGTTTTATTGTGTGTTATTACACCATGCAGTTATTTATTGTCTTTAGCGATACTGTAAAATAAATTAACAAGTATCTATAAGTTAACAATTATCGCTTTCGGTCAGAAAGCGCTTTTAACAAACAAGAATATTTGTTTGTTAAACCTTCTAACATTAGTAAACCTCTTAAGTAAACAGGATTACCAGATGAACATACTTAGGATTGAATCTTTTTAATTTTACTCTCAATTGAGAATAGTAACTTCTGCCGAAGAGTGTTACTGACCGGTTATCCTGTGAAGTACCGCCATTTTCTAGAATTTGTTTAATCCTTAGTTTTAAATCTCGCGCCAATTTCTCAGTACGCAATGCCCGCAAGCTCCAGTAACCTTATTACCTTGCCGGAGACCTTGACATGCCTGCTCTTAACGGTATTTTCTCCGATCCGTACAGGACGAATGCCGGAGCAATATCCCAACAAACGAGTCACGAACAGCGCGCTATCTTTCCTTCCTCATCTTGTCTCCACATCTGGCTTTCTACACAAACAGAAAAATATTTCTTTTTTTTTATTTTCTGCCATTCCATTCCATTTTTATTCTTGGAGATTCACAGGAATACCGCCTAACATGTTCAGGTTAACCATTACTAGCGAAATTAATAATATTAATTCGATTTCATTTATTTTCATCAGAAAACAATATAAACTACAGCCTCTCAAAGAGATGTTCATTAAAACCATTTGTTGTTACCTGAAACAGAAACTGCCACTGCAAGATAGACTATTGATATCTTTGAAACATACTAAACAGTCAACAGTAATCTCCATAATTTTACCTCGTCTTGTAATAAATAATACAATTCAAAATTGCTGTAGATGACCTCTTAATAAAGGTCAATCTACTGTATCTGTATGTCTGTCCGCTCAGTCAGGTGATCGCTGAAAAGTGAGAATATTATTACATGACTTTTGAAAAAAAGATTTATCCACTTTTCCGTTACCAGGGCCCCACACAGTTTTTCTGATCATTTTATTACGAAGTAAGGCGAGAAAGTAAAATCAATCTGTTTCAAGAAACAAAATGGTCATTAGTGAAGGTATTCAGTTAATTGAGCTGCTCGTTTGGACAGGTTTTACTGTAATTAACTTATAATAAATTTTAAAACTAGGTAAGTAAAAATTTTATATATTTTTATGGATGGGATAATGACTTCTGTCAAAGATAAGAGCGACCCTAAGTTATATTGGAAATATATTTTGAATAGCATTCAATGAATAGCGATCACTAAGAATTTGAGAGGTCATGACCCTCTAGATCTTCCTTCGGAACAGCGGCGGTTTTTGAGGGCAACGAACGAAAGTAAGGAAGGTCTCGAAAACTATTGACTCGTGGGCGTTTGGTGGTGGCTTCACAACAGTAGCCTTTTCAAGGGCATTGTCCCCTCGCCTCTCGCGCCCACCACAGAGACGCTGACTCGGTTCCCTGTCTCTGCCGTCCCTACCTCCGCCCCTCACGCCGCCCCTGCTCCTACCCATACAGCTACCCCTGTCGCCGCCCCTACTGTCCCTTCTGCCACCATTCCTGCTGCTGCCACTGTCGCCGTCGCCCCTGTCGCCACCCAAGGCGCAGCTCAATATTTCGCTCCTATTGCCCTGTCGCCTCCTCTGCAGCCGTCTCTTCTGCCGCCTCAGTCGCCACTGCTGCCTCCGCTTCTATCACAGCTCTTGCCGCCACCATCACCGTTGTAACGTTCAGTTACAGCATCTCGTCGTTGCCACCAATTTTACTCTGCAACGTTTCACGTTCCTCCAATTTTATATTGTAACGGTCACGTTCTACAGCTGACACCAGGTTTTTGGTGTAACATTTCCCCACTAATTCCGATTTTTAACGTTAACGTTCTGTATAATTTCTATCATTCATATTTCTTTAAAACAACATCTGTAGATTCCTGTTCAAAACAATTTATTTCGACTCTTTCTCTCATTCACAAAAATTCTGTCTGACTATTTTTTTCTTACATCAACTTCTCTGTTGCTATCGTAACTCTGAAACATGAACAGTTGTTCCAAGTTTGTTTACAAAAAAATCAATAAACATGTGTATAATAACAAGTAAACGTATACGTAACTTTACACCGTCCCTCAAGATGTCTCCCCTGCCGCCGACTAAGGTACGTTATCTGGCACCGCCCCTGCCACTACCCTCGCCATCGCTCTTGCCTCCATCCCTGACGCCTCGCCCGACGAAGCTCCTGTCGCCGCTCCTTACTGCTCCTCCTGCCGCGGCCCAGGTCATAGTTCCTGCTGTCTCTCCATCTTCATTTGTGACATCACGTCCGCCCTCGCCCCTCTTCTCACCCTATCTCTACCACCGGCATCACCCCCTTCGCTTGTACCTTCGTTTTCCCTTCACCTTTGCCACCTCTTCGCTTCTGTGCCCTGAATCCGCTCCACTCAGAGCATCAACACTAGATTGCCTCTAACCGAGAAGTCCTAGGGTTCGAGTCCGATGTTAGCAAGATTTTCGACCCTAGGTAGATAGCTAGATCTAATTCAATCGCTGTCTGGAGAAGAGTTCTAGTCGACTCTGATAAGTACTTGTCCGTGAATTCACTTATGTGTACCGGTGAATGCCGGAGTACCCTAAAAAATCGACCACGGGCCGCCGCCATTTTTCATTCCCCATCACTGTCCTATCCTCACCCCTTACTTGCACACACTTACATTTACATGCGCTACATCCCGCACCTGTCGAGAGACTTGTCTGAAGTACTTAGAGTTTGAACCGGTCGGGAAGGTGCTCCGCTGATGAGAGATTCCTGGATCGGGAAACTCCCACAAGTCCAGTGTAAAGTCGGCACCAAATCTCAGCACCCAGTGGTGAAGGAGTCACATCCCACCGTGATGAAACACGCACTACATTTACGTGTATAACCTGACTACAGCAGTTGACGCGCCCGGAAACACGACCCTCCCAAATTTATCCCCTACTATCTTCCAAATTCATTCCTGTGTGTGTAGCCAGTGCAGCGCCTCTGACCGGAAGGTTCTGGGGTGCGAGTTCCGACAGCGGTAGATTTTTCGACACTAGCTACGTAGATAGATCGAATTCTATTGCTGTCTGGAGGAGAATTCTAGCGACCGGCTGTTCTGATCGGCAGTTTTCCGTGGTTTCTCCTAAATATACCACGCGAATGCCAGAGCAGTACCCTAACAAACGGGCCACAAACCACGCGCAACCTTTCCCTCCCGTTCTTTGTCCTATCCTTCCACTTACGCATGCTTACACTTCCCATACACTACACTACCACACATGCGGGGAGACCGGTCGGGAGCTTAGAGCTTGTTCCAGTTGGGGCGTGGCTCCACTGATGGGAGATACTTGCTTGGGAAAAACCTCGCTAGGTAACAGTAGGTCAGCGTTGGGGCTCACCACCCAGCGGGGAAACACCACAGCTACCTCCTGAGAAACCGGTAGCGGTAGCTCAGTGCATCAACTGATGTCACTGCAGCGCCTCTAACCGGAAGGTCCTAGGTTCGAGTCCTGACGGCGGCAGGATTTTCGACACTAGCTTTTCAGCTAGGTCGAATTCTGCTGCTGTCTGGAGGAGAATTCTAGCGGCCGGCTGCTCTGATCGGTAGTTTTCCGTGTTTTCTCCGATCAACACCAGGCGAATGCCGGAGCAGTACCCTACCAAACGGGCCACGGACCGCGCGCGATCTGTCCTATCCTCTCCCCTTACACACACACTTACACTAACATGCACCACATCTACCACATATTCCGGGAGACCGGTCGGGAGCTTAGAGCTTGTCCCGACTGGGGCGGTGCCCCGTTGGTGGGAGAGTCCTGGTTAGGGGGAAACCCCACTAGCCGACGGTAGGTCGGGGCCGGATCGCGCCATCCAGCGGGGGAAGATCACCGTCATCTCCCAAGAAAAAAAACATGCACTACACTAACGGGACTAATGACCACAGTAGTTGACGCGCCCGGAAACACGAAAAAATAAAAAACTCCTGAGAAAAACATGTACTACACTTATGGTACTATTGACCATATCAGTTGACGCATCCGGAATCAGTAGTAATCAATTCAATCAATCTGCATGGCACTCGTTTCCCAGCGTTCTGCACCCTCACCTCCTGCCTCACTTCCAACATCCTCTCCCCCCCCCTGCCTCTACCGCTGCCTTGGTGCCCTCTACCGCCCACACCTCTCTACGGCCGACGCCCCCTTCGCGTCAATGGGCTTTCAATGGTACCTGCCAGATGCCCCTCCCCAGCCCCGTCAAAAGGCGGCCGTGCGGGACACGGGGCGGACATTGGGCGGACACGCGCCGGTCTAATCCGCTGTGACAATTGCCCGCAAGAGGGATGTTCGAGAGGACGTTGAACCTGACGGTCAGTATTTCAATTTAGAAGTCCCCAAAATTTCAATTTAAAAGTCCCCCAGAATTTCAATTAAAGAATTTTTATTTAATAGTCCCCAACTCCTTTCTCTGCTGTTCTCCAAATACTTACTCCCTCTTTTAGCTCAACTCCATTCTCTACTGTTCTCCAAATACCGTACCCTCCTCCTTTTACCCCCACCCCTTCTGGACCTTCCTCTGCGTGGCAGTCGTTCCCCAGCGTTTTGCGCCGCCTTGACCTGCCTCACATCCAGCATCCTTCACCCCCTTGCCTCTGTCGCTGCCACGGCGCCCTCTACTGCCCACACCGCTCTGCGGCCGACGCTCCGCAGACTCCCTTCGCGTCAATTGGCCTTCAATGGCACCTGCCAGACGCCCTCCCCAGCCCTCAGCCAAAAGGCGGCCGGGTGGGCGTTGGGCGGACACGAGCCGGGCTAATCCACTGTGACAATCGCCCACAAGAGGAATGTTCGCGAGGACGTTGAACCTGACGGTCAGAATTTCAATTTAAAAGTCCCCAAAAATATGGTCGCTTCGGCGTTCATGGCGAATGGATTCGAAACACAGGAAATAGCTCAACGTATTGTCGGGCACTCGAAATGAGTAAAGTAATATACGTTCCGTTACTTCCTTCCCGGAGACTTCATCGAGTTAAAATAAAGCTTTGTTAGACAAGTTTGAGCATTCCAATAAACCATTTTCTTCGTGTGTATGTTACGCTTCATATTTCGATTTGGTTGAGAAATGAATTCTAATGTAATATTTTTGCGGTACGTAATTGAAAACGTGCTGTTGTAATGGAAATGTTTATTGTTTACGCCGTCAAGAACTTTGTCCATGAAAAAGAGGTCCGGAAATTACTGACATCTGCTAATGAAATATGGTGATATACACCTACAGCTTAAAAGTGATATCTTATTGTTTAGAAATTATGAGGACTGCTAGAGTACCTCTTTCCATTGTTGCAACATCCTTTTCCCCGAAGAGATGCCGACCTTTTTCTCCATCACCATTGCAGTGTCCAAACACGGACGTGTAGATCGAATGCCGCCGGAGTAATTAGCGGTAAATCAGTGTTAAGGATTGTATCAGCTGTGGAAGCGGAACTCTTGCATGTTCTGCTACCAAAAAATAACACAATCTTGCTCCATTTAAAATATAATCACATTAATATCCTGAAAAAATTCAATAGGCCCTCGTTCTATCGATGACTACAACTACAACTAGAGTATTTACTGAAAACGAAATGGCTGAAGATCAATTTTAAACGAAAAGAGCTTTTTTTTACTGTTTAGTGACAGACGGATTAATTTTTGTTCATTTACATTCTTTTGTTATAATACTGAATATAGAAAAATTATACTAATAAAAATGTATTATCTTTAAGATCATCTGATCTTCTGGTACTAATATTTGTCAGGTTTTTATAAAAAACCTATGATCTAAGGGTTCTTATGACTTAAACTAAATCTATCTACTTTTACCCTTGCGACCACAATATTCTCAAGTTTGTTTCTGAACATTTTCCTTTGTTTCAATGTCACAATGCAGTGTCTGTCTTATTGAGCCCACCCAAAGTGTAGTATTAATTATATTTTAATATTTGATGAATGACATTTTCGAATGACCCATTTGTATGTTATATGTTTATCTTAGCAGTATCTTTTTCACTCGACTTTCTCATCGAAACTAATGGATAATGTTTTTTCATAATTCAATTGCAATATATATTTATTTTCTTGCCGCAATTATCGAAAAAAGGACTTGGTAATGCTCAAGATATCCTCCTTGGCTTGAAAGTGTTCTTCAACTTTGGTTCATGGTCTGCTTATAAACATTCATAACCTAGTACTTCTTCCTTCCCCCACTACTAACTCATTTACAACTTGCGGTCATCTTCCTCCCGCACTGGAAGACAACTGTTTTCCGACCACTTCTCACCGCAACTCACCCCCAACTCGCTCCAAAGCCACCCCAATGCGTTTCCAATCGGTCACAACCCCCTCCGGAGGCTAAACGTTTGAGCGCCTCACAAAAGCCCAGAGCTGTCAAAACGCCTAAATAACTGGGCGGAGAAAGTCGAAGACGTCAAGAGACCATAAAAGCGCCCATCTCATCTGACAAAAACTCCTCGATAGAGGCAGCAACCGGCGTGTCCACCCGCGGACAGTATTTGGCCACATTAGAGCAGTGTAACTAACAGTCGCACAAAGATGGCCCACCCCGAAACGCCTGTCCCCGCTGTTTGACGGCCGAGGCGATTGGGGATGGTCGACTACTTCCGCCTACTACGCGGATTTTCCCACGCGCGGACTGAGGTGGTTTGTGGAATGGTAACTGAGCGGGAGGGCAGTCAATGACCTCAGCGAAACACCACGGAAGGTTCGAGGTTTAACTTTGTGATGTAAACAGTCGGTAATAGTCTTTCCATGAAGTGGTGGAGAATATTAGGGATTTTTGTTATGTGATTATGAAAGCTACGCGACTAGTTACTAACGTTAGGAATACAAATTCGTTAATAATTAAGTAAAATTAATGAGATTGTGTGTTTAAAGCTAGGCTACTACGAGCAAGTCTGATTCGACCAGTCCGTCTCGCGTCAGTAAGTAAATATCGCTGGCTTCGAATCCCAAAAATATTTACTTCCGAGCAGTAAATTTATAATCCGAGCGGATTGTAGGTTATTTTCCTGTTTGAAATAGTGTTTTAATATGAATATATTATATGCTGTCTTTTCAATTATCTTTAACTAAATTTTACCAGTAAATGCACTATTTTATTAACATTTCTTCGCATAACTCTCACGACGATCATGTAAATGTTTCATTTCTCCTGTGCGCCAATTATTATTCTAAGTCGTCGGCACCCTTTAAAGTAGTGAGTACTAACGTCTTAAAGTCTGCGTGATCGGGTATTGTGTTCTGAATATTATATCATATATTTATATTTATTTATTCCAGAATTTTTCTTTCGAATGAAAGAAATTACTCTTTATTATAAATATTTTCCGTTGTTTAACTATAATATTATTTGATAATCAATATTCAAGTGTGTCTTACTAGAGCCCCATATTCGTTTACTTAACTTTCCCCATTAACCATATTTTGAATTTTTTTAATTCAAGAAATACTTCATTATTTTTTCTAAATTTTTCATTAAGCTAAATGTTTATGTTTTTTTCTTGAAGAGAAATTATTAGAACTTAAATTTTAAAATTATAACGTTTCTCAGTGTTTTAAGCGATAAATCATATTTCTGTATTTAGAATAAAAGTTCGATGTAATTTCTTTTTAACATAATAAGATATTGAAACAGTTTTTGAATTACCAATTACAGCTACTATATAATTCAAATGGTTGAGCAACTAAGTTAAGGAATTTCGTTTTATCTGACATTAATCACTGTCATTCTCACCAGCTGACATTTTTATCAGTTTTGAAGTCGAAAACTTGTTTCACATTGCGTATGTTGAACATTATCCTAGTCATGGAACTAGACAGTAATACAGCCACCACGCACAAGAACATTATGGGAGAGAGAAACCGTAGTGTTCGCTTGTCTCTTAATATTTATGGTGCCTACGCGCTGTAGGTATTCGTACCTTCCAGCAACTTCACGATGTTAACATTCTCTGTCTAATGCAATACCACAAAGGGAAGAGTAAATATTTGGGATCTTTCTACAAAAATACCAGCGCACGAGAAAATTATAAGAGCGTGTTTTCTGCCCGTGTACAGGCAAATTGCCTGAAAAGTGCTCCTATAAATACTGACACTTCCAGACCGTTCTCTTGAGTCGGAAATAAGTAACTTTGGTGGAATACGTGTGATTTACTTAAGGGAAATGAACTTTTGTTTCTGGGGTTTTAGTTTTAGCCATCTTGCGGTTTTATTAGTAGGATTTTTATATCAATTCTTCATTGAATTATTAATTTAATTATACATTATTCTAGATTGACTCATTTTAAATTCAAAAAATTCATAAACACGTAAAAATAGATTTTCTCTCACTTTGAAATTAAATATTACTGCCAAGAAATTATTTTTTGTGTCAAAAATTTAAACATTTCTATTGATATCGACGTCGCAGATGCCCTTAAAGTCATATTATTTAATTCATTTATTTTGGAATCATTTATTGAAATGATTTCTTTTGGACCAACAAAATGTTGTATATATAGAACTGGAAACTTGAAATAGCACTACCCTGTAATTGTAAAGAGTAATTGTTTGAGAGAAACATTTATTTTGGGCCTGCTAAATGCTCAAATAATATTATCGTAATTAACAATTTCAGTAACTTGCAGCATATTTGTATTATTATGGAACTTACACATCATAATACAACATTAATCAAGAAATAATGAACTGTAATAGAAACATTATATTTCTAAACCGCAAAATTGACACTGAATGCAAGTTCACAAAAAATGTTTTTGAGCCTCCATGTAATATATTCATTACTTCCTCTTCAGGTGTAATTTGTAGAACAGTGTCGCGTCTCACATGTCCAATAAGATTAACCTTTCATTGCGTTATTATTTGGATCATTTTTCTCCCTTAAAAACGATTCAGACATTTTTAAGGAGGTTGTAACAATATTAAGAGGTCACTCCCATGAAAAACCACATAATAACAATGCACAACAACAATATCTGTATGCTATAATATCTGCCGCTGTATTGTTCAGAACCATGAAGAGCAAAAATGCCGAACAATGGTAAGTATAAATGGGGAAAATTCCTAAATCTATCTTTTCTTATTCTTCACCTGATACCAAATAATTGCTTCAGTAGCTTCTAAAACATTTTTCCGTTTGTTTAGGGTCCAGGTTTCGTGTAATACTACACTCCGGAGAGATAAATAACTTTCTTGGAGTTTGTATATTTTTGTCTACATGTTAATAAATTCTTGAAAGTAAATACCGCGAGTGATTTTGGAATTTCATGTAAATTATCACGTTACTAAGCGACACGGGAATTTATCAGATATGAAAACTACGAATGGTTTTCAATAAGACTATTTCAGGAACGAAATATTGTTCAACTGAGTTTCAGAATGCAACAGATACAAATTATAATAATCTGTTTAAATCAACTTCTCATTTAAATCTCAATCTCATTTGTTTAAGCACGGTCACTTGCTACCCACATTCTGAGAAGAACGTATTTCAGCTTATGATTGGCTAGTAGAGAGTATTCAAGAGTATTCAAGAGTAGAGAGTATTCAAAAAATCTGAAAGAAAACGATAATTTTTTTAAATAATTCGCCCTCAATGGAGCCTACCACATATATTATTAAACGCTTTTTGTGTTAATTTAATAAATGGAACTGTCTTTTTAATCGTTTTAAACACCAATTTAAACGACAATGTTATTTCTACCGAAGTGCACATCTCTCGTGTTGTCATCGACGTATTCGGAATGTTTGTGAACGCACCTTGCCGCAAATCCGTCGCCAGCTAAGCAAATGCGACAACAATGTGTTTAATTCACCATCTTTTCATACATCGTTAGTTCAAGCATGGCCATCTGCTACCCACATTTTATGAAGGATGTATTGCTGCTTACGATTAGCACAGTATAGAAAACTGGTGCTAAAAATTGGATAGAAAATACGATAATGTTTTTAGATACTCAGCCCTTACAGGAAAATAAGAGATGTACGCACCGCACGCGATCTTTCCTTTATCTTCCTTGTCCTATCCTCACCCCTTACACACCCACACACACTTACACCAACATGCACTACACGACCATACAGGCCGGGAGACCGGTCGGAGACTTAGAACATGTCCCGGCTGGGGCGGTGGGTCGCTGGTGAGAGATACCTGGTTGAGGAGAACCCCGTTAGTCGACGGTAGGTCGACGCCGGATCTGGCCATTCAGCGGGGAAATACCACACCCACCTCCCGAGCAAAAAACACGCACTACACTTACAGGACTAAATACATAGTAGTTGACGCGCCCGGTATCACTATCAATCAATCAATCGTGTTCTGCCCGACGTATTCGGGACGTTTATGAACGCGCCCTGCCGCAAGTGCGTCGTCAGCCGGGCGAATGGCACAGCAGCGCCCCGGGCGGCGCGTGTGGCCAGTTTGCCGCGGTGCGGCGGCGCCAGGGCAGCTACGCCGGGCGGCGCGTATCTGGCGGCGCTCATGACGATGATAAATTTCTTTCACGCACACTCGAAACACTTAGAACTCGTAATAAGAGCGCACGATGCCGGCCAGGTGGAGGGGGCGGAGGAAGAGGTGGTGGTAGGGACCGAGGCTGGGGAGGGAGGTGGTGGCGATGGTGACGACGGCCGTGGTGGCGGCGGCCGCGATGGTTAAGGCAGTGGGGCGGTGGCGAAGGAAGTGGTGGTGATGTTGGCGGCGGCAGCGGCAGAGTTAGCGGCAGCGGTGACCACGACGATGGAGGTGGCAGTGGTGATGGAGGTGACGGAGACGGGGGCGGGCAGTGGTGGCGGTGACAGCGACGGTGGGAGTGGCGGTGGCGGTGGCGATGGCGGTGGAGGTGACGGAGACGCGGGCGAGCGGCAATGGCGGGTGGCGCTGGCGGTGACGGAGGCATGGCGACGGTGGCGATTGTGGCGGCGGCCAAAGCGATGGCATCAAAGGTGGCGGCAGCGGAGGCGGTGGCGGTGGCGGTGGCGGGGGCGATGGCGATAGCTGCAGAGGTGGCGGCGGTGGCGGCGGCGGTGGTCAGCGGGCCGCCTTTCTTGATTTACACCCTGCGAGGCTACAAGTGGCCAAGCAGGCTGTAATTTGAGCCGTAATGGATGGATCTTTGGCGCGCCGCGGCCGCCGTTGCTTTGAGCTACCCCCTCCCTCTCCCCCTCCCTCACCGGCGTGCTGCGCCACGTTCTTACGTGCGCTCGCCGTTCCGCGTAATTTTTTAAATTTAAATATATTTGACATCGCTGTAGAAATCGTGCATTTGAACCTATTTGGTTTATATCGATGTCTCTTTAGTGACAATTTTTCTCTAAGTTCTTTTAAGATGTTTTTTATGCAATCAAATATTGCCCCCTTTTAATAGAATCGATTTATGCTATTTTATGAGTTACTTTTTTGTTATATTTCCTATTAATGGATAGTTGTTACATTTTGGTAACAATGCTTTTAGCTTGTTATTTAGTTATTTGATAACACACTTCAAGACTAATCTATCATTTTTGTTGTGTTCGTCATTCGTGTGATAACTTTAAGCAGCTGTATTATTATATATATTTATAGGGAAAAAAATGAGTTTAATGTAAAATGCTTATTTCATGTGTATGTCTTGCCATTGACATTCTGTGAATTTTTAATGAATGTTCTTCATTTCCAACGATTTTATTGGTTTGTTTTCATTGTCTTAGCAGACGGATTCGAGTTTTTGGTGTTTCTTATTGATTGCTGTCATTTTTCTGTCTTACTTGTCTTTTATACTTCCAAGTTTCCATTACGATCTCCCCTAACTTCAGTAAATAACATTTCCTAGGTAGCTTTCTCTTCATTTCCGCGTATTTCTCTGGCGTTTTTGAGAAGATATTCATATTTCATCTTCAGACCGTTAACTCCCCCAACAAATTACCATTCTTCGAAATATTTGGACCAATCTTCTGTCAAGTCTATCAACTAGAGTCGGGCACAAAGACACTCAGTTCCGATGGTACTCGGCGAGAAAATCAGATCGTCGACACTGCTATGACCAAAACTCTTCCGGCACTGCGATTATCGAGAGCGAACGATACCACCGATATTGCTTCTGTTATCGGAGTGCCGCCTCCCGAATGGCGGACACAAGGCAACGATGGATAACAAATCCTGGACGCGTCATCGGAGCTCTGGACGCCGTATATCGCTTGAGCTCACGGTACAAAGCGTTAAGGCGGCCCGACCTCTCGAATGACGTAATGTGTTTGCTTTTTGCCAGTTTCTTGTAAGTCAAAAAATGCAAAAACTATCTACTAGGTCCTGCAGTTTTTGTGGACAATCTCAAACATCTTCCGGGAAACTAACAAATCCATAGTGATTTTTATTTTATTTTGTACAATTTTTTCCACTTTAATGTTTTCTCTTCATTGTTATTGCACTACTTTATTTTAAACGCGAATTTCTGTGGGGGCAGATATGAGTGAACCTAGTCACTTGGACACAGTTCCCACTAAAATTAGTCTAGACACGAATAATTTGCAAAGAAATTGGTTCTCATTGAATGAATACTTCATTTTTCCTTCGGAAATAAAATTCGTTGCTCTATTCGAATATATTTTAGCCGATAAGGGTAGCCGAGAACGCTAAAGCGTATGTGCCTCGACCTGCTCGGCTCGGAGGGTCGTGAGTCCGTGTCCCGCTTTGGACATGGTTCTTTGCTTGTGTCTTGAGACGTGGAGGCATGGTGGAGCACTCTGACTACCATGTATCACCTTCCAACCTTCATAGTTCCTTTCCTGAGAGGCGTAGGATCTTGAGACACTTGCGCCTGAGTATATGTTAATTTGGGTTGTCGGTTCGAATGCCGCAAGAAGTATAGTATACTTGGGTTTTTGTAACGTGGCGCCTGAAGGTCTTATCTTCAAGATGGAATATGGTACGGCTTTTCGCGTCTTTCTCGGTCGTGCCAATAGAGTCGCTTGATCTGCAGCACTGCTTGATACAGTCGCGATCATGCGACAATTTGCGGCAGGACCGAGAGAGACGCGAAAAGCCGTGCCATATTCCATCTTGGAGATACTATCCTCAGATACCACGTTATAAAAACCAAAGTATAGTGTGTTGTAGCATGCTGGAGCTCCCCCATTCACCATGTACCAGCTTAAAAACTCTTCATACCCTTTCCAGCTGATAGTCTCCCCTAGCGCTGGCAACAAGCAGCGCAGAAGGGACTCCGGGGTACCTCGTCAAAAAATAACCTTACGACTCACAGAGATAGGGCTGCGGGTCACCTCTGGCAGTCGAGGAGAGGTTGGTCCCATTCCAGAAAAGAAAAGAGGAAATTTGGGAAACGCGATGGGGCGTAATGTTCTAATATCCCGCGAAGAACGGGAGGTTATGAAAACAGGGAGGGGTGGGTCGGTGAAAGGAAGACAAGGTCATAAATGTAACCTAACAAAAAAATACAATAAAAACAATTCTTTTTTAATATTAAGCAATGGAAAAAGTTCTATTCTATCTATCTATCTTCTATTCTATCTTAAACCCGTTATTTATTCCATTTTCAGTGGGAGAGGTAACTTATCGTATGTTTGCGCACCAATTGGTATGGTGTGCTCTACGACGAGAACAATGAAAATTCCATCGTACTAGGCACGTTCAAAATCTCTGCATGGCATTCTTGTGTGATTGAAACTGCGAGCCCGCAAGTGGAGTCATTTTTAAATATTCAATTATTTCAAAAATATACGTTTATTCGCAACTAATATGTAACTTCCGTTTGCTAAATTATTTTTTTACGGTCTCTTTCGTAGCAGATTTCAAGGGCTTTTCACGTGGAAACTACCAGCAAATTGTGCACAGAGCACGCTGCGCGGATACGGTCAAGCACAGCCAAGAATGAACATCCGATTGTTATCAGAGATCTACGAACTGATCTCTTACGCAGATAAAGAGCGCTAGCTCGAAGAGTTTAAATGACGTATCGTATATGTAAATGTTTAAATGACGTATCGTATGAGCCACTCATTCTTGTTCCCTATGGCTTCTTTTTGTTATTCAACGTCATTTCATGAGATCATTTTTATCAGCCATTTTCTATTGCCTTATTAACTTTTTAATCTTTTTTCTTTGGCATATTCACACTTTTCCTTGCATCTCAGTTCTCTTCCTAATTGTTAGCTTCATATTCATGTTTCATGGCTAGAGATAGAAAATTTTAGCAATTGCTAAAAGTGCGAAATGATACCAAACGCTGAAAAAAATAGTAATTGTATGTTTGACGGTTAGTGTAGTATAATTTTGTGGGTTTTCAATCGCCGATAAAGTGCGAAATCACATAAAAAATGTGAAATGGTCGTGAATCTGCCAAATTAATGCTACATTGCATTTTATGGTTTCCTTCGTGTTCGCTCTCTAATTTGGAATGTGACATCAACAACAACACATGGATGTTTGAAAACATTTAATTTGAGAGAGGTCGTGTTTATTAAGTTTTAATTAATATTTAACTGACTAAATGATATAAAAATAATAAGAACAATTTAAAAAACTGATCCTGAAAGCCTGCGCGCTCAGGGTCATCTCAAGGGCTTCGCAGCTTCCTCAGTTCCCTGTACTTCTTACGCCTTTATATTTGTTGAAGCTCACAAATGGCGAAATATTAAATTAGTTTCCCTTATTTCCTCATTTTAACATGAAAATGTTAAAAATATCAACATATTCTTTTATTATAGATTCCTCCCTTAATATTAATTTTCTCTATAATTGCTACAAAAAGCTAAATTTTAATTTTTATAATGCTATAAAATGCTATAGCCTTGTTTTCAGAATGCGAGTTTTTAGAATACCAAGTGTTACATTCTACCATCACTACTCACGGCCCTCTCTTCTACCTCAGCTCTATCACACATTCCATCTTCTGTCGCTCCCTCCTATACGATGCATTCCTCCACTCTCCGAGCTCTCGCCCTGGGCCAATCACCTCGCCATTCCCATCTCCTCCCCACCCTTACCCTCCCCATCCTCTCCCTCCCCACCTCCATCCCCTCCTCTTCCCCCAGCACCCTGGGGCGCTTCGCATCGTAATGAAGCAACTTTTTAACACTTTTCTAATAAATTTCACTTGTACGTATTCTCCTCGGGAGTATTACGAAAATAATAGTTGGACCTTTCTCCCGCACATTACGGATCATTTTGAGAAGAGGGTTCGTAATTGCTCTCTTAAGATCGGGATTTGAAAAAAGAAAGTACTAAGCGAGCCGGCGCACAGGTTGTTCCGGGACCCTAGTATCCCCCTCCTCCTCCCCCCTTCACATCGACGTCGCTGGAGAAGAAAGCGGGGGAAGCCGCGAGATGCTCGCGGGATCCCATATTTCTTTATGGAGGGAGCCACGTTCTGGCGGCGGTCGTCTGGGCGCTATAAGGAGCGAGTTTCGACGTGGCTTATTATTGCAATAACACTTTCCCCCCTCACGGGTATTATATTTTTTCGGTATTAAGGGACGCAGCCACCTTGGTGATAGTTCACTATATTTCACCGCAGATGACGTTTTAAGGCGGGCGTCGCGTTGTGCGCGTTCTTTATTTTCGTTTTTTATTCGCCCCGCCCACTCGCCTGCGCGTCTGTCGCGCGGGGGGGGGGGGGAGGCTGGGGCAATATTTTGCACCCCGTGGTCGCGCGAGAAATTGCTTCGCGTGGGGGGAGGCTAATCCTCGCGTCACCTGGCGCGCGTCTTTTTCCCCCGGCGCGGTGCCTCGTACGGAGTGCATTTGCGTTGGTCGTGCCACAGGGATGTTGCGTCAATTTTTTATGCTTGAGGATTGATTGATTAATTGTTAGTGGTTCCGGGCGCGTCAACTACTACTATGGTAATTAGTCCCGTAAGTGTTGTGCGTGTTTTTGATGGGGAGATGGCTGTGGTATTTCCCCGCTAGATGGCCAGATCCGGTACTGACGTACCGTCGTCTAACGGGGTTTTCCCCAACCTAGTATCTCTTACCAGCGACCCCCCCTCCAGCCGGGCCAAGTTCTAAGTCCCCGACCGGTCTCCCGGCCTGTGTGGTGGTGTAGTGGATGTTAGTGTAAGTGTGTGTAAGTGTGGTGTAAGGGGACAAGGAAGAGGGAGGAAAGATCGTGCGCGGTCCGTGGCCCGTTTGTTAGGGTACTGCGCCGGCATTCGCCTGGTGTCGATCGGAGAAACCAGGCGAACGGGAAACTACCGATCAGAGCAGTCGGCCGCTAGAATTCTCCTCCTGACAGCGACTGAATTCGACCTAGCTGACAAGCTAGTATCGAAAATCCTGCCGCCGTCGAGACTGGAACCTAGGACCTCCCGGTCAGAGGCGCTGCAGTGACATCAGTTGATGCACTGAGCCACCGCTCCCGGTTTATGCTTGAGAAAATTACGTAACGTGGTACCAAATAAAATTGAACGAACGTGAGAAACATCTATATAGTTGTGAATACGAGTCGGTGGAGATACGTATTGGCTGAAGAGATTGATTGTTTTATGAACTGATTGTTTTATAAACTTTTTTTCTAGGACTTTTATACAGCCGACTGCTGGTTACCCTTTACGCCCCGCCAGGACACATATTCCACCCTACAATAGACACCAACACACTTGCGGGCTCCTCTGTTCTGAGGTCAGCACAACGTGAATCCCTCCACGACAAAACATACATGAGAGACAAGGGACAAAACACCACGCCCAAAGTGGGACTGGAATCCACGACTCTTCGGAGCAAAGTGCTAGGTCGGTACACGCTCTTAACCACCGCGGTCATCGAAGTCGGCGTTTTATAATTTTACGGCATATTACATTAAAAACATAGAATTCAATGAAAACTTTTACATGTGAAAATCCAGAAGTGTTACATTTACTGAATACCGTTAAATATACCATTATATCTCGATTGTAAATACATAAGCAAAATCTGATTACAGAGCAAGGTGACCTGCGGTACTATATAGACTTGATATAACGTTTGCTATCGATACCATCAACAACATGCAAGACGATGATGACACATAAGACGCAAAAAATGCTAAAGAAAACGATATGAGACAGACCACTCCATAGATAATATCTAAAGAGCATTGATACAGATCATCAGTGACCAATCATTTATACGACTTAAAACGACTAGAACGAAGGAAAAATCGGAAGCAGTCATAACAGCTTCTTAAGTCTGAGCCCAGTCATTGAAAACACATTATGATATAGCGGTTCTCAAAATATCTCAGAGATAACTGCTGTATTTGTCAGATATAGGTAGAAACTATTGATCATGTAGTCTCAGCTTGTCCCGTTCTAGCAAAATTCGAATGCGTGAAAAGGTACGACATGGTCTGTGTGTACCTCTACTGACAAATCGGTAAATCCCATAAAGGTCCAATCACATGCTTCAAGTAGCAAGAACAGTCACCAAAACGTTCGAAGTCTGTCGGACTGTGCACAATGCCGCACGACCAACAAATCCATTCTGATCGTACGTTAGCAGCCAATAATCCGGATATTGCAATTCAGGATTTGGAAAGAAATCGTGACTGCTTGTGAATGTTGCATTGCCATTCGATCAGAACGTCGTAACCTAGAAAGGATAGAAACTTTCCAATTACAAGAGTTTGAAATTGAAATCAACGGCTGTGGGGCGTAAAATATATTATCAGAGATTTGGAATTTGTTCCGCAAAATGTATGTAAGAAATTTCAAACTTCCAAATCATTCAAAAGACTGTGAAGTTCAAATCTTCGCGATACTAGAAACAGTCCATATTTTGCAAGAATTTTGTAGAGGCACCGACAGGTATTGTAGACCGCAACCTTAGAAAGCTGGTTGCAAACAATAGTTGATTGTATCTTCCACCAACATTTAAGATTTTAAGTTATTTGTTAATTTAGGGATTAAACAACAATATTGTTATTATTATTAATAATAATAATAGTAGTAATAATAATAGTAATAATAATAATTGTAGTAATAATAAAAGTAATAATAATAATAATAATAATAATAATAATAATAATAATAATAATAATAATAATAATAATAATAATAGAGGAGAAGAGGAAGGGGGAAGAAGAAGATTTATATTGTCAAAATAATTTAACATTTTTTAGGATCTTTCTAAAGGTTCTGAAGGTAAAAATCAAATTTGCATCAAAATGAAATACAACTTCTGATTAATAACCAATGCAATTATTGATACCTCTCTCTCTCTCTCTCTCTCTCTCTCTCTCTCTCTCTCTCTCTCTCACTCTCACTCCTCTCTCTTTCTCACTCTCTCACTCCTCTCTCTTTCTCACTCCTCTCTCTTTCTCTCTAAATCGTGGCAAATACACAATCAGTTTCAATCCGTGGTGAAAAGCACTCGATTACGTCTTGTGAGAATAAAATTTTCCTTCTCTTCTTGGGTCTCGATACTAGAATTCCTAGTATCATTCCCGTACTACAGTTAACACTCTGTACTATCACTACAGTACTATCACTGCCGCCAAGTGCTTTGCATAAAAAAATACTCCCCAATGATTCGTAGGGAAATGAGACGGATAGAATGGACTTATGGACAGACGATTAGATGTATTTTTGGCCAAGCTCAAGAAACGACGCGTTTGTTTGGGTAGCTTACGATGGAAGAGAGTATTAGAGAGTCATTGTTTTGGAATGTATATATTTATAAGTAGTAAATGGCGATTGTAGAATCAAATATTTTGGATTGTATCTTCATCATCGGTAAACTTGGATGTGCCAAAGCAAATTAAACAAATCAAAAGGTCAAATGGAGACCTCTTACCCGTTGCTAAACCAAACTTCTATTCTAAAATCAACAATATCACGATAACTGTACAAAAATATTTTCTTCATAAGCTTCGCTTATGCTTACACCTATTAGTCAACTGCTTTTTAACTGATATGAAAATTCTCCGTGCGATTGAAAATAAGATACTTACAAAAATTACTAATAATTCTACCTAAGGGTCAGACCAATGTAACTACACTATTTAAAATTTTTTATTTACAACCACTACCAGAATTAGAACCTATTTCTGCATCGAAGGAGCAAATAAACATGTCACAAGATATGTCTGTATATAAGTCAGAACATGACGTATCCACAAAATTATATTTTTATTAGAGACAATGGAACGGAAAAATGTGTCATATTTGTCTGACGCCGAATAGTTCGTGCGTATAGTTACTTCTGCCCTAATGTTATTCTCCTGGATGTGTACGCAATTTCCAATTACACAAATCTTCAGGTCTTGTCCTACAAATCCAAAATTGTTCTCTTTCCTATGCTACATCCTTTAACAAACTTTAAAATGTAAGTGCAAAAATGTTCGGATATATTCTGAAATCGATTAATAAAAATATTCACACGCTAAACAGAATTGTAATAATAATAATTCTCCAAAACGTACATTTTATTCAGCTTGATTTAAAATATTCTATTCAGGTTGGTTGAAAAAAACAACAACCTATCTCTAAAGGACCTGAAGACCGATGACCTAAATTTATAACATTAAACGTAAAGCCCGGTATATACGGTACAGTTTTCCTGCAGATGGGACGCACAGAAACGTGCAATCCAGACTGCACCTTTTCTACATGAGCATGTTCACACTTTTTCATGCAGAAAGCCTACAGTTTGACTCAAGCGCTTCAAGCGGCAGAATCATTCACTAACGGTACTCGGCCATTTCGATTTTGTGGTTAGATGTGTCAAAGTGTGAATTGATATATTGTGATAAACTTCCTTTTTCCAAATTCCTGCTTTCCTATTTTTATTCTCTATGCTCCTCGTGGTTCATTAATTCCAAATAAAGATCATAGCTAGAACGCGCACACAGAAATACAACAATTGACAGTACTCGGACGGCACAATTCAGCTGTTTCTCTTTAGACCCCGTAGCGGCGGCTTGTGACGATTCGTGCAGAAAACGTACAGACCGTGTATGCGCGACTTTTGGCTTTTATACTTCTAGTAGGATCTTGTCTAGTAGGATCTAGTAGTAGGATCTTGAAGTTTCTGTATAGAAACTATATGAGAATATGCACGAAAACCCGGGCTTATACCCGGGTGTATACCGGGCTTAAAACAAATATTTCTGTAATAAGCACAAGTAAAGTTGCTAGAATGAAAAGCTTGAAAATTAAATGAAAAGAAACAGTGCAATTAAGAACTACTAAAGGTGGCGGGGCATTACATAAGACGCAGCGGAATAAGCTTCATTGCAAAGAAAATGACATTGTAAAGAGATACTGCGAATCCGTTTAGACCAGCATACATTTGTCGTGCCCACATTCCAGTTTGCAGTATTCAGGACGACGATGAGTACACCCTTTTTCAACACCACCAGGAAAACCCTTAAAAAAATAAAACAGTCTAGAACTAATTCCGTTTTATTCCCTTGCTACCGTAAGCACACGACATGAACAAAAAAGAAACAACCTTCCACGTATTTCCGCATAGAGAACAATACCCGTAAAACATTTTGTTTCACTTTTTACAATTTGCCGCTGCTCCGACTTCGCGGGGGAAGAGTAAATTAATGGGTGTGAAATTGTAAATTATTTTTAGAGCCGTAAGGTTTTTTCTTATTGGGCTTACGACGTAATTTAATTATAAAGATTTAGTACTACTCTTACCCCACAGCGAAGAAAATCCCCCGTGGCGGGGAACACGCTGTTGTAATGACGTGCGTCATTTTTGTCCGCATCTGCTGTAGGTCCTTTTTGTCTTCGAGGCCGCGGTGAAGCATCGCACTGAAATGTTCTGACGTAAAGTGTAGCGGGTGAAGAAGTGAAGCGGCATTGTGCGCGTCGTCACAAATTGTTGGCTGCAGGCGCCGCTAGACCTCCTGCGTAGACACGGGGTTCGAATACCCTGGAGGGATGGAGCTATTGATGGCCGTTGTGAACTTTTTTGTAATGCATTTTTTTGTAATAAAAATGTTTCTTGTAATGAATGCGGATATCAGCCATATATATGATTTCGATGGATGGTGATTTAAAACGTGCCAGAGATGCGTGCTTTTACAATAAGATTGGGCTATTTAAAGATCTCAACGCATTTGTGTGAAAAAATAGAATTGTAGTTGGGACATATATTTCTTTGAAAATGGGAATTAGTAAATTTACAATTCACTTTTTCGTTGATAATTTACTTTTTACCAAAATATACATTATTCCCTAATTTGTAGTTATTCTGACATCTTCAAGTTTCCATTTTACTAAAAATTCGCCAAGTATGTCAAAATAAACATTCCACTGTTTACTCAGATGAAATGAAATGAGTTTTGTGAAGCTTCTGGAAGACAAAATATCAAATAATGAATAGGGGAACCTAGTGTATTTCGTCCGTGGCTTACTTCTGCTGCGTTATGTTGCATAAGGTCGGGAGGGTAGGGTTTGGCGTGTTGGCCTCCACAACAAGAATAGGGGCTGAACCCACGCCATTGACAGCAGGCTATAAGCTATATGGAACTAAGGCAAATGAAAATGTTTTCTTAATAATATTATTTGCAATTTTGCTACATACCGATTTGTTTAAATCAGGAATTCTCAATCCTCTTCTGTCTTCTGTCTTTTAAAGGAATGAGTTGCTTTATCGACCCTCCTACCTTTTCTGAGCCCATGGGACTTCACGTCAGTACCAGTGCGACTGAATTCCCACGTCGGCAGCCAAGGGCTATATACGCCTCTACTTGTGCTTCGTCCGCTTATGCATTCATTCACTCCTGAACCTATTGCAATGTTCCGTGACTAGTGATGGCAAATTTTTACCAAAACATCTATAGATCGCTAAAGGGTTTTCGATGTTGATGAAAACATCGATGTTCAAAACACCGATGTTTTAATTATAGGCTAATAAATATGCTATTTTTCGATCCATTTTTAATCACAGTACGTAAAAGGGATGCATTTTATTGTTTCATTACCAGCGTGTTAGTAGTATGTTAATGAAAATTATTATCGAATGAAAAAAATAAAATTAACAATAAAGAACATCGTGTTTCACTACTTCACCATTTAGTCACTTCCATTCATATACCATCGAAGTGAAACCACCTAAAATTCCCTCAGATTGCACAGGTGAAATGTGGAGCGTGATAAAGAGGATGATGCTAAACAACGATATTGCTGTGAATTCCTGCTACTCTACAACGTGCCTAAACCCATTTACTAAAAGAAACAATTTAAACAAATTGATGTTTTTGCAACAAAATATCGATGTTTTCTTCGCAACTAAAGCAAAATATCGATGTTAATATAGCGATTTTCCTGGTGGAAAACATCGATGTTTGTGAAAACCGATGTGTTTTTGCCATCCCTATCCGCGACTCCGTGCTCTCGGCCCAACCTGCCGAGGCCGCCGCAGGTGCCACCGCGTGCGCGAAAACGAAACCGCGACCGCGCCCTACCGTCGGCGGTGGCAACTAATTGCGCCGCTCGCCACGGCAGCGCTTGCCCGCCAGCCTGCCAGCCTGCCAGCCTGCCTGCCTGCCTCCTGCCGCCTGCCACGACGCTGGCCAAGGTTGCAAGGCGGCGGCAACGACGACGGCAGCGCCACAGCGGCAGGTTGCATTTCACGTCGGCGCAGTGGTCTTGCGAGTTGCATTTCACGTCGTTCGCTGCGACGTGTCATCGCTGCACTAGGGAAGTGACACTCTCAAAACTGTTTATTTTGGAGGATAATACTTTTAATCTGAGCGGAGCCGTTTACTTCGCGGCCAAGGACAAAATATTACTCTACATCTCGGCTGTCTTTTGGACAATCCTTGTGAAATGTTCACAAATAAAAATAGACTCGAAAATATAGAAGGTAGATGGTTGCTTAATCACTCATTTCTAGTGTCCAATAGTGCCACCATACCACACGTTCACAGCCCCACCGAGCTTACAACGAAGATACAAGTTTCAAAGTTACACAATATTTAAGTTACCAAAATATTTTTCAGTGAAATGGCTCAATAACTATTGCAACGATAATTATTATTAATTTCATTTATTTGCAATATTTTATATTATATGTATTCTATTACGTCGTAAATACAGAATTTCTTGATAACTCGATTATTTTCTCTATTGCTTTTGAACTATAGATGAATTTTAAGAACTCTATAATCAAAAACACAAGTTCTAGAAAGGATACGCCAGTTTAAGAGATATGTAAGTGAAAATAATACCTTCACCTGAAATAACATTAACTTAACGAGGTTTTAATGAGATGTCCTGAGACTGCCCTAGCAACTATGTGAATAAACTCATTGATTTCCATTGACAGTTTTGTAGAGAATGCTAATTGTTTTCTAGAGTGCGTAGTTACCATATATGCAGCAGCATTACCTGAAATAAACTTAAAATGGTAGAACTCAACCTTTGCTCTGACTTTCATATATTTCAGTAAGATTTCAAGAAACACATATGTCATGGACACATAAAATAGTACAAAAGTCGCTTTATACAAAAATTATATACAAAATTAAGGAGTGTATGTAAACACGAATCTTCTTGTAATTGTACATGTTCACTTCGTCGAATTTTATCCATGTACCGCGTGCTCCCTTTCGTAATGGTGTGCCACATCGTTCGGGGTCGGAGTTTGCAAAGATCTACTTCTTATCAACTTGCCCGATTTCTTTGATTTTCCTTTCCCCACAGTGAATTCTATTTCTGTTGGAGCGTGCCCCACCACACACAATTTCGACATGTCAGGCAATTTGCATTCTGTGCTGTCTTTACTCGCACTATTCAGTTTGGGAGTGCTAGGGAATCGAGTCGGAGTCCCGCCTTTCGGAGGCGGCAAGCAGCTGGGCGGTAGCATGAGAGGAATACCTTTCATGTAGCCTGGGACGAGTCGTTTTGCCGGAACGCCGTAAACCTCGGGTGAGAAAGTGCGCTGCTTTGAATTGGTTGGAGGAACGTACTGGACACATGCCTTCTCTTTGGCGCTGTCTTCGGATGTGGTAGCGAGCCGTTCAAATTCGGGTTTTGGGGATTTGCTGCTTTTTCGGATTTCGTCCAGCTTCCTTAGGATGTCTTCCCTTTCGGTACATTCCTTCCGCACTGTATCTTGCAAGACGTCGATCATGTTGTCTTTATGTGCCAGGTTTTCTTTGAGGTTTTCCATTTCTTGTAGCATCCTTTGATAGTCTTGTGCTACTCCTTCCAGCTTCTTTTCCTTTTCCAATACATCTACTTCATATTGACGCCGTTTCCTTTCGATATCATTTTCCAGCATCAAAATTTGAGACTTTAGTTCGTCGCGTTCACTGCTCAGTTGGTTGTTTCTCATTGTAGCGTTGTTTGTCGATATTTCTATTTGCTTTTCCAAGCATAACATATTCCGTCTCATTTGCTCCCTGCAGTCTGTGAGTTTCGCGTTCCATTTCTCATGAATTAAGTCTTCGTTTTGTTTCGCCTCCGCAAGACTTCTTTTCAGTTCATTGCTTAAGCATTCGATTAGCTTTTCGTAGTTTTCTTTTACTTCTCTCTCTTTCTCATCTACTTTTTCGGTGATTTCTTCGTTTTTAATTTCCAGAGATTTTCTTAATTTATCCATTTCGTTTACCATAACAAGCCTACGCATCTCAAAATCTTGTTGTAAGGCGTGTATACGATCTTCGTATGATGCTCTCATTTTATCATATCTCTTTCTAGCTTCTTCCTCTTCATATTTAAGATTAGCCATTTGTTGTGTTTGCTGTCTTAACACAATTAATTCTCGCTTCATTGTCTCTCGCTCTGCATTGAGTTTTTCGATATTTAGCTCTGCGTCTTTTAAATTCTGTGACAGAATTTTTTCTTGAGACCGTAATGTGCCCATATCCGAAATAATTTTCTCTTTTTCTTGTAACTGTTTGCGAAGCTCCATGTTTAAAGATTCGATATATTTTCCAACTCGTTCTTTTTCCTGCCTCTCTTTATCCGATTTCTGTCGCAACTCACAGTCTTTCTCTTCAATAACAGCTCTTAATTTTTCTATTTCGTTTACCATCACTAATCTCCTTGCTTCGAAATCTCCCAGAATACTAGAAATCCGACCGTCGTACGACGACCTAGTTTCTTCAAGTTCCTTCACTTTATCTTGCTTTTCGTTATTTAAACGAATTATTTCTTCCATGTATCGTTTCTTTGCTCCAAGGTCTCGTTTCAAAGACTCGTTTTCTATTTGAAATTTCTCAAGATTTCTCTCAGCTTCTTGTAAATTTCTTATTAACTCAACTTCTTGATTACGCAAAGCTTCAATTTCCTGACGAGAATTTTCTTTTTCTCGCAAAAGCATTATGTTCTCATCACTCAATGTTTCTATGCGCTTTGAATACCTTTGTTGAATATCCTTTTCCTTCTTCTGCAATTTTCCTTGGAGTTCTGAGTCTTTATCGCTTAATGTATTTCTCAACATTTCAATTTCCCTTTTCGTCACCAAATCCCTTGATTCGAAATCCCTTTGCAGATTTCGAATTAAATTCTCATAAGATGATTTCATCTCTTGCAATTTTATAATCAATTCTTGGACTTCATGTTTTGATGAAACATTTTGTTCCAACTTTTGTCTGCAGACCGCTAGTTCATTTCTTAAGCATTCGTTTTGAACTTTGAGTTCTTCACATTTCTCTTCGTTGTGTTCGTACGCCCTTTCTTGAGATTGCAAATTACACATTTCGAAAGTAAGTTTTCCTTTTTCTTCTAAAAGTGCACGATATTGCTTTGATATCAATTCAATTTCGCTTTTATATTTCTCCTTCATCTGCCTTTCATTAGCTTCATATTTACTTCTTAATTCTGTATCCCTATCGTTAAGAGCAGTCCTTAGTCTCTGAATTTCACTGACCATCATCAATCTTCGCGTTTCAAAATCTTGTTCCATCACACGAATTCGTTCGTCGTACGAAGCTTTTACTTCTTCAAATCGTTTTGCGATTTCTTGCTCTTCAATTTTCAGACCAATCAATTGATCAGATCTTTGAAGAGGAGAACTGAATTCCTGTTTCAAAAACTCATTTTCTTCTTTTGCTTTTTCGAGACTCGCCTTTGCTTCCTGCAAATCTCTACCCAGTATTCGCCCTTCAGTTTGTAATGAAGTTTCCTGCAAAATTAATATTTCTTTTTCGTGTAACAGCTTGCGGTTTTCGTTTCTTAAAGTGTCAAGTTCTGTGGAAAATTTCTCTTCTATTTCTCTTTCCTTCTTTTGCATTTTCTCTCGACATTCAACTTCTTTGTTGTAAAGTGCCGTTTTGAGATTATCAATTTGGTTTTGCATCTCCAACGATCGAGATTCTGCGCTGTCCCTTAGTGCATTAATTTCGTCTTCCATCTCTTCACACTTGTTACGTGCTTCGGACGAAAGTTTGTAGGCAAATTCGCGATCCATGGAATTTCGCGTATTATCGACATTGAGTTTTAATGCACTGTTTTCTGTTTTTATTTTCTCCAGACTTTCCTTCGCATCTCGAAGAGAGGATTCCAAAATTAACTCTTTAGCTTGTAAAGAACTTACTTCAAGAGAATAATTTTCTTTTTCCTGCAACAATTTACAATTCTCTGAGCGTAGATTTTTTTCGATATTCCTAGCTCTTTCAAGTTCCAGTGTCAACGTTTGGGCAATGTGTCGTAAATCTTCGTTTTGGGAAACTATACATTTTATTTTCAAGTCACGTGCGTCTTTAGTTTTTTTCCCATTGCCATCTTGATCACTTTGATCATGCTTTTCGTTGGCGTTTGACGCTGCAGATGTTATTTTCTTATTCAAAGAATTACTGATGCGAATCACTTTGTCCATCTGATTTTCCAAGTTTTCCACACAGTGTTTTGTTGTGTCATCCATGTTTGGCAAATTACAGACTAAGAACTTTGAGGTTTCGGGATCTTGAAATACACAAACGACTTTTGCGTTAAATTTCAATGCATTACGTACTTTATCTGACCAGCTATACACAGAGCTATCTTTTCTCATTTTACTAAACGATTACGATTTTATCGTAGATAGTTGGAAGTAAATACATAACATTTAGAAATATACGAATCATATGAGACTAGTTTACATTTAACACTGTACAAAAGTTTTGAAACTTGGAAGTAAGCTCTTCATTACCGCTTAGAGCGAGTTTGAAGAGGTACTATGTGTTTGGTGTTATTAAATTTAGTTGTTCTGGTGGATTCTCGAAGTATGATCAGGTCACTCCACTTTCGAGAAGTATCTTCGAGGCTAGTTGTATCAAAGTGGTATTCTGAAAATACATTATTCGTAAGAACAGAAATGACCAACAACAAAATTCAGTCATATACGATGTAAATTTCGTCGTGTTATATTATGAATGAAATCAATGCTTATTTATTTGCACATACATTTTTATCAGTAAATAGGAATAGAATAAGACCTACCTTGGTTTTACTCCAAAGAATAACACTAATTTGATTAAAATATTTTTCTATCAAAAAATGGTCAGGATTTTGTATTGAGAACGAATTTTGAGATGCCCACTTCTTGGTTATTTGTGACCTGTTTCCCAAATACATGCGTGCCACCTGAACCGCAATGCATCTGAACATGGCAGTATATTATGAAATATTCTTTTGTTATTGTTTACGGATAACAAGGCCCTCTAGATTTATGAACACATGATCGGATACAGAATGTGAAATACTACTTGATGTGTCAAGAAGTGTAGGTGTTAAGACCTATGCTCGCAATGTTAAATTGTAATAATTTGTAACATGTTTTGTTAAGAACTGTATTAACTACACAAACCAATTTTTTAAACTCTTTAGGGACATATTTAGTCCTCCCACGGAGTTTTTGTTACGGCTCTGCATACTCATAAAAAACGACAATAAAAAATGTTTTTCTGGATAATGATTTTGTTGTAGTACATTTTTTCAAAATAATATTTTATAGCAATAATTTTCAAGATGAGAGTTAAAATAAACTCCGTAGATATGCCATTAGTAATACCTTATTATAAAAAATAATAATGTAGGTATGATAAATAGTTTCTGATAAAATGGGTCATTTGAACAAATTTCAGTGTTAGATAAAATAAGTTTTAATATATAAAGTGTGGTACCTCAGTACTTCTGTATTATTTGTTATAACTGGCATTATCGTCTTTCTTAACAGTTCTTTATTGTTTCCTGATATTTTCAGAAATCTTTTGAATTTCTTCTATCACTTTATCTGATTTGTTAATTTTAATATCTTCATTTCATCATAATTTGTTACTGTTTCTATGTTTAAATTATTTTTAAAAAATGGTATTATTGAATATAACTAAATCATCAAAGACGGATCCTAAAAGTATTTCATGGGGGAGGGTGCAACTTTAGTTCGAATCCCCCCCCCCACACACACACACACACATTGATATTTTTGAAATAACAACAAAATGAAACTCTTGATTTGAAATTTTGAAACGTGTCTATTCATAATGTTAAGACTTCTTTAAAATGTGACGCGCTCAGTTTTGGAATGCCTTTTGGAATGCAGTGTGAATGTGTTCCGTAAGCCTTAGTAGTTGGTGGTGGAAGAGTATTGTTATATGAAGCCAAACTGATGCTGTGGTATACTGTTTGTTTTCTTGGTATATTTGTTCAATCTGATGAGTATTATTTTCTCTAAAATTTTTGATATTAAAGGTAGCAGGCTGTGAGTTCTGTAATTTTCTGCTTTTAAGTGATTCTTGTTTGGTTTAGCTAATGGATGAATGAATGAGTTGTTTGCATATTTGAGGAAAATGCCCTGTTCTCAATATAGAATTGTAAATATTATTTAGAAAAGCAATGGCGTTCTCCGGTAGATTTTTTAAAATGATTGTATTGATCCGATCGCGGCCGGGAGTGATTTTTTTATTTGACACATCCTATATTATTTCATTAGGGGATATGAATTGTATTGGGTGGGGAACATTATATAGGGGAACATTGAACATTTTCAAAAGTTTATCGTGTTTGGGATCTGTAGGGGAGCTATTGGGGGTAAATGTGTCAACAAAGTGCGAGGCGTGTTCTTCAGCCTTTTCCATTGGGGATTATTTTTTACTATCACGAGTTGCTAATGGGGGAATACTTGTTTTTTTCTAGAGTTTCTTGGTAAATTGCCATAGTAAGTTGTTTTAAGTATTTAAGTTATTGATATAGGAATTATATTGTTCTTGTTTATATATATTGAGAACCTTTCTACAAATATTATTTAACAGATTTAGTTCTTTTTTAAAGAAGAAATTCTTAAGAAATTCCAAAGTCGTCTTGTTTTATTTTTAATACGGATTAAGTTAATTATATTATATGGGAGCGGTTTATGTAGTATTTTGTTAGTATCTAAGATTTGTTCAATGTGACTGTTGTTAATTGTACTGATTATTATATTGTTGAGGGTCGTGATGGCTTGGTTAATTTCTTGGGGAGAATTCAGATTGTGAAATGAAGGTATGGACTTTACAGTTCCTTTAAAGTACTTCCAATTAAAGTTGTAAGTATTTATGGTAGGTGGGAGAGATGGGGGAGGTTTTTCTTCGCGAGTTGATATTATTACTGGTAAATGATCTGATTCTAGTTCATCATACGTTGTAGATATGAAGTGTGTTTTAATATTTGTGACTGCTAAGTCAAGTATGTGTGGATTTTGGTCTGGATCATATGGGAAGTAAGTGGGTTCGGATGGAGCTAATATTTTGAGATTTAGGTTCCGTTTTATGTTGTATAAGTATTTGCCTGCAGTATTCATAGACAGACATCCCCATGAAGTATGTTTGGAGTTTAGGTCGCTTGCAATAATGAATGGACTTGATAGTGTAATAATGTGGAGAAGTTGCTGTTATTGATTTTTATTTTAGGAGGTTTATATGCAGTCACTATTGTTAATGTCTGTTAAACAGTTATTATTATACTTTCAATTCATTGCTGCTTTTTCGAGGCCGGGCTTGTGTGGTAGAGTAATCTGGCGATATGGTAAGCTGGTTTCTTATTAATATTATGACACCTCCGCCTTTCGAGTTTAGTCTGTCTTTGATGGTTTTGTATCCCTGTAGAAAAAATTCTGGGTTTAAATGTGATTTTTTGATGCATGCTATTCAATTCTATATGCATGCTATAGCTATAGCTATTGTGGCGTCATGCAGGTGCAATAATAACACAGACGAGTGTGGGTTTAGTAATTTAGAGGTTTATTATCAGTCCACCATCTTATTACAAAATAACGTAAATACTAATATCCCTACACGGAGTAATTTCCCGTTACGGCTACTACACCCCTACGCACTAATCTCAAGCATTAGATGGCGTGAAGCGCCGCAACCTACCTACGACTCGTCCTCGAGTCGGCCTCTGTACGGCAACACATTACCGGCTCTTGCACAGCTCGCGGCCCGCGCCCACCCAGACCGTCCGATCCGTACCGTACCGCGGCTCGTAACCAAGAGAGCATTTCGCCTTCCGCCAGGGCTGATGCTCGCCCTTCCCCCCACCATGCTGCCTCCTAAGGTTTCCCGCCGACGTCACATCCGCTCCTAAACAAAGGCTAACGCGTGGCGCCTTAGCGTCGCCTATGCCACGCGGACGTTCGTTACAAATACGTTTGTGCATGACGCTACACTATATTATATAGCATGCATTCTATATGCATGCTATATCAATAATCAAATCATTATGGTGATCCATAATTGCTGTTTAATGACAGCAATTGAGTGCTGGATATAATTGTTGGTATTAGTGAATTTATAAAATTAATGATGTGGTAGGTTATAAACTGAGTGATGTTTTGTATGAATGAATTACCAATATTGAAGTTGTTGTAGTTTCTGTTTGCGTGTTGGTTGTTATATTGTTGCTGTTGATGCTGATTTGTGTTTGTTTTGTTTCGTTGGTAGTTGGTATTTGTTTCCTGTGCGAAATTAGGTACTACATTGTTTGAGCTAGTATTGGAAAGTTTGTTATATTGAATTGCGAGGGAATAGGATTGCTCCTATGTCTGTCATATGCATTATTTCTTTTACTTACCAATATTTTTTGATAATATGGTCATTTACTGATCTGAGGTCAGCCCTAGGCTTCCCTAGACAAAGTTTACATGTTGGGGGGAATTCTTTTGTTCACAGTTTGCTGATAGGTGATCCACCTGCACAAAACTCGCACGAAACTCACACGAATTACAGTTATTTTTTATTGTGTCCAAAGTATATACACCAGTAACATTAAAGAGGGGCCTTGGATTTCTTTCTTCTTTCTGATTTCACTATGTTATTGCCTATTTATTTTATTTCTAGAACATCCTCAATTTTGTGAGTTTCATCAAAGTTTACTGCTACTGCTGGGATGGGATAATTGTTTTTATATTGTCAAGTAACTTTTGTAACAGAATTGAATTTATTTATTTCAGCTAAATTTCATTTTATATGATTGAAGGATGAATATTTTTGATCACTATGATCACACAGTGATGAATACGCGTGAAATTGTTCTTTTAGGGGCCAGAAAATATTTAACTGCTTTTCGGAAGTCGTTCACTGGCTGGAATTGGATTCGAATCTTTTGATTCTTCAATTCGGTGGTGAAGTTGCATGAGACGTTAGCTTTCATTTCATTCACGAGAGTAAGTTGATTTTCAAAATTTGTGCCAAAAATTGTTGGGATTTTATGTTCTTCATTTAGATCCTCTGGGATCTCTTCGTTTAACCAACTAAATCTGTTTTTGATTTCTACATTGTACTGATTTTGTAACTTCGACCTCGCCGAAGGCTGACTGCCTGTGGTTGGACGTTTTAAGTCTCTGTTATCACTGTCGTTATCCCTGGCTCGCTTTCCTCGCGACATTACCTTGTTCTGATGCGATTGGGTTGAAGCAACAGTCTGTTGTGACTGCATTTTTTCCTCGGGCTGGCCTGATGATCCGGTCCCGAATGGATTATCTTTCCTTGCATTTTGTTGAAGATGGAACGAAATGTCGGAATATTCCATGCTGTCCGTGAAGTTCACTTTGCCTATGTCGGGGACTACATTATATGAATCTTCCGAATTATATATCGAATTTAGGGCTTCACTGACCTTTCGCCCTGTGCTGGATAAATCATTGTTGTTCATTCAACTATTAAAGCACAAGTAGTGAATAAATGCGACCACTAAATACTGTTTCGTACACTAAACGTCACCACTGTTTCCTAAAGTTCGTAGCGAAATTGAATTCCACTTTCACTCTTAACGATTCTAGCTGCTGTTAGAGGAGCGACTGCTCTGGCCCGCAGTTGAAGCGCGAATGACGCGCTCAGTATAAGATAATATTTTTGAATAAATTAAGAAAAAACATAAAAACCTTGGATTTTCGAGGGGGGCGGTCCCCATTCCTGAGGTCACTACCAAGAAATATACCCACACACCTAATTTTTAATATAATCTAAAGAGCGTTTTGTAACTCCTTCGACTTGCGAACTGAAATTCATTCCGAAATTATTCGTCATTTCTTCCGATGTCACTCAATATCCCATCCTTCTTTCGTATCCAAATTCTCTTTCCTCTCTCTCTCTCTCTCTCTCTCTCTCTCTTCCTCTCTCTCTCTCTCTCTTCCTCTCTCCCCCTCTCTCCCCTCTCCCTCTCTTCTCTTTCTTTCTGTCTCTTTCTCTCTGTCTGTCTGTCTCTTTCTATATCTTTCTTTCTCTCCCCTTCTTTCTCTCTTTCTCTCCCCTTCTTTCTCTCTTTTTATTCATCTTTCTTCCTCTTTCTCTCTCTCTTTCTCTCTCTCTTCCTTTCTCTCTTTCTTTCTTTCTTTCTCTTTCTTTCTCTCTTCGCGTTTGCAGAAGGGGCACAGAGGAGATCGGCTCTTGCGAGTCCAACCACTATCTGAATGGAAACACATGCAGTATCGCGCATTAAATTAAGTAGAAATACTTGATTAGTAGTTATTCAAGAGAAGTGAGTTAAGATAAGTTTTTCTTGTATTTTTGATGTAAAATTCGTGACAAATTTTCAATTGGTTGAACCCAAGGATGGTTTACGTTATTAGAGGAGGTCAAAGGCCTGAACCTCGCTGTCGTCTTAGAAATGCGAGAGCGAATGCAGTTCAATTAGCGACATTTTTTTCTCAGGTAACTTAACCCATCAATCTTAATACGTAGAACTTCTTGAAATACCACTCATCACACAGATATTACACACGCGTGCCAATTATCCTTTTGCTCCAGCTATTTGCATAGCATGTTTATTTAACATGCATGTTCGTACATTGTATAACTCATAGGCTCTTGCATATCTTATATGAAATCATTCCAGAAAACAGTGATACTAAGACGTTTCAAAATTAATTGGAGATATTTGGAGGGGAGAAAACGGGCTCCGTGTAGGTCGACTCCGTGTATAACATTCCAGCGGGGAAGTAACACTGCCGCTTCTCAAATAACACCTGGATAAGAACGTGCACTACACTTACGAGATCAACGACCTTCTTAGTAGGCGCGCCCGGCATCACTTTTCCTCTCTCGCTGCAAGCATTCTTGTGCTTCCAATACCCCGCTTCCCGAATATCACCGCCGGGATAATATTAGGCACTACACTTACGGGAACAACGACTTGCTTAGTTGATGCACTTGGCTTCAGTATCCCCTCCCTCACTGTAGGCATCCTTGCGCTTGCTACACCACGGCTTCCCTAATAACCCCGCCTAGATAACTCAGATTACACTTACAGGATCAAGGATCTACGTAGCAAACCCGCCTGGCATCAATATTTTCCCCCTCACTGCAGGCACCCTCGTGCTCGCATGTGACGCGTGGACAACGGCAGGCGAACCTCGGCCTCATCGGCGCCGGAGCGCTGCGGCGTATGCTCGGCAGGTACGTGCAGGCGGAGCGGCGGCGCGGCGAAGGGCGAAGGGCGGTGGGCGGAGGGCGGTGGGCGGAGGGCGGAGGGCGGAGGGCGGAGGGCGTGCGAGGCGTCGCAATGGGCCGAAGCTGTTAGCGGAGCGCAGGGCGCCGCGCGATATCGCCCTATTCGGGAGCGCACTCACGGGGGACCTTCGCCCGTCGGCCCCGTCCACGATGCTCTCCGCATTCGCCGTTGTTGCCTCAGGACACTTCGGATACGGCGCTCGGTCGTGCACCTCGTCGCGTCGCGTCGGTGGGGTCACAGACCAAGTCGCATCTTTCGTCTTAGCACTCTTCAAAGCGCTGGAGCGCGCTGCCACGTTGAGAAAATGGAATTACGTTTTTCTGGATTCTCATACTGAACATATTTATTTATTTATTTATTTATTTATTTATTTATTTATTTATTTATTTATTTATTTATTTATTTATTTATTTATTTATTTATTTATTTATTTATTTATTTATTTATTTATTTATTTATTTATTTATTTATTTATTTATTTATTTATTTATTTATTTATTTATTTATTTATTTATTTATTTATTTATTTATTTATTTATTTATTTATTTGGCTTAGATTTTTGCTAACTACTCAGATCCTTGAAGCGCATGCCTGATGGTCTAATGAGTAGATGATTAGCGATATTGATGAGGAGACAGATGATAGAGGAATTATTAAGGAATGAGGCAGGAGGAACGGCAGAAAGAGGAGAAAATCTGTAGTAAGCTCTCTTTGTCCTCCGCAATATTCACTTGTATTGGTCAATCATGAAAACCATTTCCCAGTGGTGGAAGGCGATGGAACCAGCCATTTTGTCACGAACACTGTGTGAAGATTATTTCAATTTTTTTCTGATTTTTTTTATTTATTTTGATTTTTATTGTTACTTTTACCAATTTAAGATCGCTTTTCGACTACTAAGGTCATATAACGACCACTGTACGTGACATTAGGAGTAACGGTAACAGTATACTGACACACACATCCATGCCCCTGGCAGGATTCGAACCCACTACTTTTCAAACACGTGGCAGCTACGGTTCTTCAGTCTTAGCGACCTTGGCTATCCAGGTCGTGCTTTTACAATGTCATAAAATTATGAATTACTTGGAGAAATGTGTTATAAGAAGCTCAAAGGACAATTAACGTTCCACTTTTAAATATATCCTTTGCCTAAAAATATCCAATTTTTAATTTGTTTTATTTTTATTATTTTTTCCCACCTCCGATTTCGTTCCAATAATGGTCACTTCAAAATTCGAAAATTTTATGTTTTTGGATATCTATTCAGAAATAGCCAATCGATATCGCTCTTCTTGAACATTTTTTAAGACTACAAAAGTAAAAAATTATCGATTCATGGTATATTATTGCAATACTAATATAATTAAGATGTTTTCAGCTTAATCTTTTAATATTACATAGGGAAAAAGAAATTATCTTCGTTCTAATTATGATCATTACAAGGCATAATCTCCAAATTCTGCAAGTGTGAAATAAGTGGCAATCGTCCAATTCTTATTTTTCAAATTTTGTTTTTCAAGTGGCTACTGACACAGATTTCACTTACATTACACGACTCTGTTAGTGTAATTCCCTAAGTATATTTTTAACTGAATTTCAGTTCACAAACAGTGCCAAAATGCTTTCGTAAACGTGTGATACAAGAACCACCTCAGGTGGTGTTACTCTCAAGTCAGTATGTTCATACATGTAGTAGTGCTACTTACACCGCCACCGGCAACAACACATCTGCCACTCCTGAAGCCTCTTGTGGCGATTCCTACAGCCGGCCACGTTGTTCTCGGCGCCACCCTCAGTTTGGCTCTTTTGCCCTCCAGTCGCGCCTTCTCGAGGGGGCATCTCCCACTTCTCCGGAGAAATGTGGCTCACGTTCGTGTGCACCGCGTGCGTGGCCAGGCAATGAGTGACTGGTGACCAGGAACGTTAACCGAGTTTTGTTCCGGTGGGTGTAAAGTGATCCCGATGACGATGTTGATTTTCTCAATAAATCCCCCAATCTCCCAAG
Organism: Teleogryllus occipitalis; assembly: GCA_011170035.1. Lineage (NCBI taxonomy): Eukaryota > Metazoa > Arthropoda > Insecta > Orthoptera > Gryllidae > Teleogryllus > Teleogryllus occipitalis. The sequence goes on along the minus strand of BLKR01000008.1, from coordinate 857,328 downwards.
AACTAGTGTGCCAACAACTGAAGCTCCGTAGGTCACGTAGACATAGATTCCTCTCCAGGTGAAGACACAAAGACTTACTTTTATTGTTGAAAAGTTTTAGGGAGGTTTACCCGTATCATGAGTAGGAAGAAATTGGTACATTTGAATCTACTGAACGGGACACGAATAAAACAACAAATAGTACAAGACTCTAAAGCTGAAGTAGTAATTAGTTTTAGTTCATAAAATAGAAACGTGGTAAGATTTGCAAAAGGGTGTTATTAATACTTATTTTCGAACACCTACGTCAAACAATTTAAAGGAGTTTATCTAAAAACCCTTGATCTACCCACGAGGAACTCATTCCCATATTATGTGAAAAATCACTTACTACTCACTTATATTTCGGCTATCCGTACAGCTCTGTCGGATTCGCTCCAAGAATGTTACCTACTTCATAACAATTTAGTCTGATTTTCAGGAATATAATTAATGTTTACAATGCACTAATAATGACTGTTTTATTCTTGACATTTTTTACATCTTGACATGACTCCACCTTGTGGGTAAATGGCGAAGAAAAAGACTCCATTGCTTAAAGTTTAAAGCATTGATTGGCACCTCTGTGATGTTATCATGCGGTGTGTATCGGTGACTGTTGATACTTTTGGATCCCAATTACACCGTATACAATAGGCACCAACCACGTCTCATGAGTTGACCGTTGCGTAACCGCAAACGATATCGCGGGTCCCTATCACCACGCCAAATCGTTGACGAGCGATGTGGTGGCAAGAAAACAGAAAGATAAGAAGGGGTCCTTCCCCTACTCCTTGCGAGACGAGGTCCACCCTACAAAAATTATTCTACACCTTACATCTACAGGCTGATTCAAAATGAACTTCGAAACTTTTGAAAATCTGCTGCATCAAGATATAATACGTCAGGTGTGATATTCTGTTCCTGCAAGCTCGTTAACATATTTAGCAGGTAACAAAAATTACGCGCCTCATGGTGACGAAGCATTCCTTTTCCAAAGTGATGACCTGAGGAAATTGGTGCGAATGTGACCACCCTCGTTTGATTGCGTGGTACTCTTAGTCGAACATAAGCAAGAGGCAACAGAATTTTAACATGTAAATGATGCATTTTGTTCTAAGGCTGTAATAAATGTGTAAGCCTCTGACTCTTCGTATTGACAATATAATCTTTCTTGGATAAATTCAGAACGCCTTCCAAATTTATTTTCGTAGAAATGGCATCATCATGTAAAATAGACGCCTCTCTTCGCTATTTTAAAACCAATTCCTAATAGTTTAGCGTGTTTAGTTCATATAAACATGCATTAATTATTGCATACTTAAAAAAATAGTTTTCTACAACTAGAGCTATTCCCGGAAAAGTCATCTGATATCACCGGCTTAGGTGGCTCAGGGCAAGAACTAATGTCATCGCAGGACCTTTGTCCGGGAGGTTCGAGAAGAGGTCCCATTCCCAATGGTGGCAGGATTTTGGACACTAGCTACTAGGTCGAATTTATTCCCTGACTGGAGGAGAATTCTAGGGGCGAACTCCAGAGACCAGTAGTTTTCCGTGGTTACTGTGATCAACGCCAGGCAAATGCCGGAGCAGTACCGGAACAAATGGTCTTCGGACCGCGCGAGATCTTTCCTTTCCTCTTCTTTATCATATCCTCACCGGTTACTTGCAAGCACTTACACGAACGTGCACTACATTGACACATATTGGGAATGTGGTTGGGAAATTAGAGCTTCTCCGAGCTTGGGCGACACTCCGCTGGTGGGAGAAACCGGGCTGTGGAAACCCTATTAGCCAACGTGCAGGTTGGCACCGAAGGTCACTGCCATCTCCCGCGACAAAAACATGCAATACACTTACGGGGGTAATGGGATCAGTAGTTGACGCGTTGGGAAACACGAATCAATCATTAAATACACAGTTTTCTACAACTCACGTTCTTCCCGACAAAAACAGAATTCCCCTGAAAAATTCCACAAACAACAGAATTCGCGTATAGCACTCAACAGTCCTGAGTCCGTCCGATGACGGAGCATTACCCTAACAAACAGGCCACGGACCACGCGTGATCTTTCCTTCCTCTTCCTTGTCCTATTCTCTCTCCTTACACACACACACACACACACTTTCACTAACATGCACTACACTACCACATATTCCGGGAGTCCGGTCGGGAGCTTAGAGCTTGTTCCTGCTGGGGCAGTGCCCCACTGGTAGGAGAGTCTTGGTTAGGGGGAAACCTCGTTGGACGACGGTAGGTCGGCGCCGGATCTCGCCATCCAGCGGGGGATGATCACCGCCATCTACCGAGGAAAAACATGCACTACACTTACGGAAATAATGATCTAAGCTGTTGACACGCCCGGAATCACTAACCAACCAACCGTCCAATGCAGTGAAGCGTATCGCAACGCCATGCAAAGCCGCGTGTCACTCGTCGCTGCAATGCAACGTGTTGCGCGCAACGGCGCAGGCGACTGCTAATTGCGCATGCGATTCCCGCGGGATCGTCCTGCCCTTCGGCGCCGGGCCGGGCCGGCCCGGGCCACGTCGCGTCGCGGCCGCATGCAACGCCTCTCCTCGCCGCACGAACGCTTCGCGCCCGCTGCAACCTGCAATTTCCCCGGGAGGTTAGCGCCTCCACGCCGCTCGCGAACGCTGATGAATGGGAAGGAACGGCGCTGCCCTCTGGGGCGGTGGACGCTTTTTAATTCCGACTTCGGGGAACACTCGAAAGCATTAGCAACACAAATTTTGATAATCACAACAAAAGTTATTCTTGACAAATGATGTTTGTGTTGTAGTCGTCGTTGTCGATGTTGTGATTGATTGATTTTTTCGTTTCCGGGCACGTCAACTGCTTGGGTCATTGGTCCCGTTAGTGTAGTGCATGTTTTTTCTCGGGAGATGGCGGTGATCTTCCCCCGCTGGATGGCGAGATCCGGCGCCGACCTACCGTCGGCTAGTGGGGTTCCCCCTAATCTGAACTCTCCCATCAGCGGGGCACCGCCCCAGCCGGGACAAGCTCTAGGCTCCCGACAGGTCTCCCGGAATATGTGGTAGTGTAGTGCATGTTAGTGTGTGTGTGTGTGTAAGGGGAGAGGAAAGGACAAGGAAGAGGAAGGAAAGATCGTGCGCATTACGTGGCCCGTTTGGTAGAGTACTGCTCCGGCATTCGCCTGGCGTTGATCGGAGAAACCACGGAAAACTACCGATCAGAGCAGCCGGCCGCTAGAATTCTCCTCCAGACAGCGACAGAATTCGACCTCAGTTGATGCACTGAGCTACCGCTCCCGGTCCGATGTTGTGTATTTGTCTGTTGGAGTCGTTGTTCTCGACGTTGTCGCTGATGTTGCTGCTGTGAAACAGCTTCGGTGGTATAATGGTTAGCGTATCGTGCTGTATACCAAAGTTTGCGGATTCAAACTCGATCAAAAAGGTGGAATTTTAACCGGGGATTACAAACGCATCGTCTGCCGGGCGACACAACTAGTGTGGAAAGTTTCTTTCACACCCTTCCCCTCACTTGTTTTGAAACTCTAGATACCTTCATTGTGAGACAAGCCAGTCAAATACACGTAATCTTGTGTGTGTACCTATTTCCGGTATGCGCCATCTTAACATGCCTCGTTGAGTAGTCAACGCTTTTGTAGTTATTTCAGTGTGAATTTTTAGCGCTATATTGGCTAATATTGGTAATAATGAATACAAACTCCTTCTCTTGTGGCAGTTAAGTGTTTTCTGAATATTTAGCAACCATAATAGGACGATGGCGATTATAGCAAAGGTCGCTTGACGAGATACTTCTGTGGACGCGTCTCAAAAGCCATGTGTGGGCAGTACCGTTCAGTTCATATTATTGGCGCCGTTGCGCGCAACACGTTGCATTGCAGCGACGAGTGACACGCGGCTTTGCATGGCGTTGCGATACGCTTCACTGCATTGGACGGTTGGTTCGTTAGTGATTCCGGGCGTGTCAACAGCTTAGATCATTATTTCCGTAAGTGTAGTGCATGTTTTTCCTCGGTAGATGGCGGTGATCATCCTTCGCTGGATGGCGAGATCCGGCGCCGACCTACCGTCCATTCAATTTAGTGTTTCATTGTAAAAATGAGTTTTTCTTGATTTTTATCCAAAGTCAGACTACGCCTTTGTAAAAGTGTTTTGTAGAGATCGCCTTTGCAATCTAGGGTTAAGGGCAAAAATCCTTCGTATGCCTTCCTTCGGAGGGAGGGTAATGTTGGCTGTCCCATTTTGTAGATTTGCTGCATGCAATAAAGCCTCAAGCCTGAAAGGAGCGTCTAAACAAAATTGAAATCGCCTGTTTCGTGACTCGAGTAATACTTTCTCCACTAGATGGTGAAAGGAGCAAAGCAAAATTTGCGTATAAATGAAATATGTTGTTTGGTCGTCAATAATATGTATTTTAACGTAAGATCTTTTCGCTCGCGTAGTGATCATCATCAGAGCTATCTGAAAAAATACACGAATTCTTGAAATATAATAAAAATTTAAATTGAACAAATTAATTTTTAACATTACAAAATTAAACAATTTAATTTTTTTATATTTCATGTATTCATGTAATGTTTTCGAATAGCTCTGATGATGATCACTACGCGATCGAAAAGATCTTAAGTTTATACACTATTGATACCAGACATCTTTTATTTACACTTATATAAGAAGGTATCTATCAAGGTATCTATTATATATCACCAACGATCTAATTAAAATTTGCGAGGAGTAGGACGGAGGAACGATCCTGAAGGGCTGACTCTCTCCATTCAAAATAAGGCATGAATTGAATTGCTATCGTCTTTGATGTTATTGGCGTCATAGTTGTCGTTTTTGTCATTGTCTCTGTTCTTGTCTGTGTCGCTCTTGTTATTTTTCTCTTTATTGAAGTTGCTGTCGCTTTGAGCCATTATCGTTATTTTTGTTGTTGTCTTCATTATTTTCGTCATTGTTGACGTTGTAAACGTTGTGTTTGTCGTTGCCTTGGAAATGCCCGGGATCCTTAATATTTGCTCGTTGGCTCATTCACAATACGGTATGCGTTGTTGGAAATATCTTAATTGATATCGTGCGGGCTACTCGCACTGTCCACTATGTTTGACTGCCACATTCGGCGGCAAGAAACAGTACAATGGTCTGTCAAATTTATCAATTACTTCCGTCATTTCCTGATCGAGAAATACAGGATCTGATGAGGGCGGAAATTGTCGGAGGATCTAATTTTTCCCAACACCTGCCAAGTTCTTCTGACATGCTTCTAGTGTGACATGGCACACTGAGGATTTTCCGATCTTCGAAAGTATCCCCTTCCGCCAGGTTTGAACCAACGAAAATGAAGTTTGGAAAACGGTATGGTATGCCACAAACCACTGTTCATCAAATTATCCAATAAAAATATATTTAAATAAATTAAAAATTTTCCGGCCTATTTACAAAGTAAGCTTTCTTTCCCTTTCCAAAGTATTTTCCCTTTTTTATTCGAAACTTTATATTTGAGACCTTATATTTGAAACAAACATGGGATTCTGTGTTGTTTGAATTTACAAATTTTAAATTCCGTAATTATAATACTGATGTTACTCGTGTAAATTATAGTTACTTATCCATATTCTTGATTTTGAGTTCCGTAGTCCAAGTGAATGAGAATAAGCCCTCACGAATATTTTTAAGCAGTAATATTTTTTTATTCTGATAAATACCATTTGCAAATCAAAGTTATTACAAGATTAGTGAAGTAAGCGAGCGTAAATCATTAAAGAAGATGTACATCTTCAGATAGTTCAGAATGGTGAATATACAGACATTAGCAGCATTGCTGAACCTTTTCACTGTCAGACATTATCTAAATTATCCACCTACTCTTACCATTATAAAGAAATATGTATTAATTAAACGTGTTTTCTTTGCAACTCTTGATTCTGATGTATATTCTTTTCTCACATTCCCTTTCTCAGAATAAAAACCGATTGTTTCAAAAGTAGACGCCATGGAAATTGAAGTAGTAGTAGTAACTGTAATACTAATTTCATTTAAGTCCACTTACATAAGGGTATCGGTCGACCAATGCAACGTTGCTAAAACATTCAACATATATCATGATACTCATCCTGTCATTGTACCCCAACTCTTTCAAAATTGGTTCCGCTAGAGGTGAGTGTATAATTTACTGTCAGTTCGTTCACAGCATTACCACTTGTCAAATGTATGCTGTGCCTGTTTATTTAATTTTATCGGTGAAACTTATCTGGCTACTGAAAAAAGCACCGTCGTCAGTTCTATTTATATGCAAATATCCGTGAAAGTAAAGTATGGGTTTTGGTGGCTTCTTTTTTAAATTCAGGATAAAGACAACGAAACAACGAGGAGCAGAAAATACGTGCGCGTTAAGTGAGAGTGGCTTTTTAAAGATTTTCCGTGGTGAAGTCGCAATCTTAAAGACCGAAAGTAAAAATGACTGTGTGCTGTCATGCAGGAAATTTGAATTTGGAAAATTAGATAGTTGGCTAAAAATGTATATTATGTGCTTTATAGTGTTTTATTATATTTTGTTATTCGTGCATTATTTTGTAGATACGTTTAACTAAATTTATTAAGGTCATAGTCTCATAATAATGTCATAATATCATAGTATTCCACAAACTTCTGTTCCATTCTCATGAAACATTAACTTTACGACGAATAAGGAAATACGAACCGAGAGTTTTATTCTTGAAATGAACGGCCTCCGACATCCTCACAGAGTTTTCCGGCAAGAACATAATAGAACAATTAGAGAAATGTGGCAGACTTTCTCTCCTTTTATAGCGAAAAAGAGAGGCAGCTACCACGAACCCACCATCTCGTTCATGTGAATAAGAAATGGCTCAAAATATCTCTTCAAAAATGTAACTCCTTTAAGAAGAAGAGGAACACCTAGGGCCGAACTCTTTGCATTTTGAAAGTGACACCTGAAGAATTATGTGCCTAAATTTCACTCTTCAACTCCCGGAATAAAGTCAATATCAGAACAGAAGATGGCGTCGACTGGCGTCATTCCTTTTGTGTTTAATCAATGGTCCTTTCGTAAGTAATCTTTTTTCACCATATTTAAACTTTTTCCGTGTATTTATATTTTTAATTTTAATTTCGTAGTTTAATAGCGTACTGAAAATTGTTATTATATTTGATTTGCTTATTTTTTCTTTATAGGACCATTTATGATAGAAAAAAATGTTCCCGAAACATGTCTTGTTAATATTGGCAGTTAAATAAAATTTCAAATTCAATTTTTAGACGTTTAGCATGTACGTGAAATGAATGCTATCATAAGTGATCGGAAACGAAGCATTACACACGCTGTATCAGAGTTATGTTTCTTCTCTGAGACCACGTGACTACAAATGGCACTCCAATGATTTAACAAAGAGCTTTTCTTCAGTCATTATTATCCTTCAAATGTTTTTCATATAGAATTTGCAATATTCTTCAAAATCATGATCAATGTAAGCATCTGAAAGTGAGAGGCACGAAACAACATAACCTGACTGACGGTTACAAAGAAACAAATTTTGGCCGATATTTCTGTCGGCCCACGACGGATGTGCCGGGTTCGTTCGAATATGAGGTGGTAATCGGAAAATGGTCCTAATGGATTCGAACCACCTCTTACGTGGAACCGGGAGCGCTGCCTCAGAGAATCAACTGATTTCACTACAGTGCCTCTGACCGGGAGGTCCTAGGTTCGAGTCCCGTCAGCGGCAGGAATTTCGACATTAGTTTTTAAGCTAGGTCGAATTCAGTCACTGTCTGAAGGAGACTTCTAGCGGCCGGCTGATGTGATCGGTTGTTTTCCGTGGTTTCTCCAATCAACATCAGGCGAATACCGAAGCAGTATCCTAACAAAAGGGCCACGGACCTATCTTACCTCTTCATTGGCCTATCCTCACCCCTTACACACACACACACTTTTATTAACATGCATTGCACTACCGCACATGCTGGGGGGCGGTGTCTCGCTGGTGGGAGATACCTGGTTAGGAAAAACCGCTGGTCGACGGAAGGTTGGTGCCGGATCTCGCCATCCAGTGAAGGAAGATCACAGCCACATCTCTATGAAAAACATGCACTACACTTATGGTACTAATGACCTCATTAGTTGACGCGCTCGGAATCACTAACAATCAATCAACCGATCTTCCTGTGGCGTCGGAAAACGTCGACTGTCGGACGAAAATGTTTCGTTTGGTTGTGTCGGTTCCATTCTCCCTTTGGTTGTGCCTGTTCAATCATCTGGAGAATCAATATACTTTGTAATACAAATCCGTACATGCCTATGGTCTTGAGCGTGCTTTTCGCATGTTTAAAAAAATGTACAGTGGAATTATGAAAATATTCGAACGATTTCGGTTGCAACATTCGATAATTTTTGGACGATTTCGCTTTCAGTCTCTCTGTAGCGAACCAGTGAACGATCGATATTTCGGCTGCACTGTGACCTTAGCTTAAACGTTAAACAGTAGACCGAATAAAAAACACTTCAGGGAGTGAGCAACCTCAAACGAATGAGTACCCACTCATTACCCATTCGTTTGGTAATACGGCCTGTATGTGACCAAGTTCTGTCACTCCCCTCACTTCTGTTCATTACTATTGTTTAAAATGTTCGCTATTAATTGTGCGTCTAGAATTAAGTGGATTGTCGGAGCACGATAAGCCTTACTTGCTAGAATAATAAAATAACGAAAGGAAGAACGGAGGTTTGATTGATTTAGTGGTTTAGGGCGCGACATCTGCTAAGGTCATTAGTAGACATCGGATGTTTAGACACAAAAAAAAAGCGCCTAAAAAGGCCTGTTTAGGCGGCCAAAAATGCACTGAAAATGTCATGACAGAGCCTTTTTTCTCCTTATTCCTAAGTTACATACACAATAAAATTGAAAATTTGTAATTTTTGTCTACATTATTTTGTAAACTTAAATGCACAAAACCAGTTCGTACATTTTAATGTAAAACTAGATTTACAAATTTACAACTCTTCTACATTTTATTCTCGATAGTTTCCATTAACCAGTAATAATTACATATTACCAGTAACTTTTCAAGGATCACAGTTTTAAATTTGCGACGACTGAGAGACAAAATCAGTTCGAATGCGGAAAAGGATATCTGAACGATGTGACTGGCATATATTTTAACAGTTCAACACTAGCAACACTGAAACCTTCTGGGAATTTATATTTATTTCCGCTGAAAATTTCCTTGGTGTACTGTCAATCGACCATGTTTTCAGATCAAGGCTGGTATTTATGAAATAGGGAAAAGGAGAAAAATCAAGTTGGTATACTTTCAGGAATTCACTCGTGATTTTAAATTTCAAGACGTGAATTGAAGGTTTCGTAATGAATGGTCACGTTGGACCATCCCCGATTTTCCGATATCTTAGCATTGTCTATAAATATAATAAAGAAAAGGCAAAAAAGTCCCCAAAAAGGTATTTATGCAAAAAATAGGCATTTATACTAAAATAAGCAAAAATAAGCATTATAAAATTTCGTCATGTGTATTTTTCATGATTCGTGCACATATATTATCAGCCTTTAAATAAGTTCGCTACAATAAAATAGGCATTTCCCTAAACATCCGATGTCTAGTCATTAGTCTCATGAGTGTAGTGCATGTTTTCCGTCGGGCGGTGATTTCCCTCGCTGGACGATGGGATCCGGCGCCGACCTACAGTCGGCTTACGGAGTTTCTCTCAACCAGGTATCTCCCACCAGCAGGGCACCACCCCAACCGGGACAAGCTCTAAGCTCCCGATCGATTTCCTGGCATGTGCGGTGGTGTAGTGAATGCTAGTGTTAGTCTGTGTAAGGGGCAAGGATAGAACAAAGAAGAGGGAGGAAAGATCGGCGCGCGGTCCGTGGCCCGTTTGTTAGGGTACTGCTCCGGCATTCGCCTGGCGTTGAGCGAATAAACTACGAAAAAATACCGATCAGAACAGCCGTCCGCTAGCATTCTCCTCCAGGCAGCAACGTAGCTTTTTAGCCAGAGTCAAAAACCCTGCCACCGTCGGGACTCTAACCTAGAACCTCCCGGTCAGAGGCACTGCAGTGACACGAATTGATACCTTGAGTCACCTTCTCCCGGTCTCTGAAGAACCGAAGATTTTGGCGCCAGAAATGAGGGATTCGGCAACAACTAATCTCTGCAAGAATAACCTCAACCTTAGAACTGAACGTGAACTCAAAACTTATACTAGTCGAAAGAACGTCGTTTTCACCCAACCCATCCACCCTCACCACTGCGGTCGGCGAATAGTAATCTCGAGCGTGAAATTCTTGCACTCCCATCCCGATAAGGAGCTTAAACTATACTAATTAAGCGAACGCGGAAGCCACAAGTCGAGTTAGACGCGCACTCTGACGAGTGGGAAACGAGTGCGCTTCTGCGTTCGTCAGATGTTTATGCTTCCCATAAATCTTCGCGTCCGTCACGCACTTGTCTTGCTCCTGGAGAGAAGCAAGGGAACTAGTCCGCTGAGAACATGGAATGGTCCTACAGTGGATTGAGAGCATAACGGAGTGCTCTTTTTTGTTGTAAAGCTGCTTACTACCTCTCTGGACTTGTAAGTGAGGAGCTCCCATTAGCTTGCATATGGTCATGCAAGAACAAGACTTTCCGAAACCAAAACTTTGTCGGTACGTAGAAAAATTGGTGTTAATCCCTAAAGATTTTCATTGCTTTTATACTTTCTATTATCCGCTACTTAACGTCAAACGTCAGTTTTGAGGAAATCATTTATATTGTGAAATCTATCAATATTGTGTAATTGTATATGTATTGTAGTGTGTATAAGTATTTCTTTTAGAAATATTTGCGATAATATTTCATATTTTCCATTACAGTCAATTGTGGCATAGTTACTGATTCAACATTAAGAACGGATTTTCCATTTCTAGTTAAGAATGTTCAAAAGTAAACCTGTAAATAACTTCTTCATATTAAAAAATACCTGCAAATTTTGTGTTCATCTAATATAATAGTTCCAGATAAATTTGAATTATCTATACCATATTTCTTTCGATTTATTAATCGAAAACATGATTTCAGCTTTGTAAGCAAGAGAAATCCAAGAAGTGTCAAGTGAAAATTAGTATTAAACCTCTTAAGAAGAGTGGTCCAAAGTGCAAAAGAAAAGAATTTGCTTACATTTTGAAATAAACAGTTAAGAAGTTCAAATTGATGCAAAGTTTACGTTTCTGAGAAAATATAATTTTCAAGCATTTTATTGCAAATTAAATTTATTAATATTAAATTTATTTATTAAAATTAAATTTATTAATTAATATTATTATTCCACTTGTGAAATGAATACTTACAGTATTGAAGTGTACATTTGGTATGCACAAATCAAAACGGTTTATCCTTCAAAATTATCGCTTATTCTTGTCGCTCTTGTCGCACCTCCTCCCTGCTGACAATCTCAAGGTAACTGAATTCAACAAACTTAGGAAGTTTTATCTCATTCACTTGGAGCGCAAAGGCAATATAATTAATATTGCTTTCGTGAAATTAAAAACAATAGTGTTTAACTTAGTGGTTAACAATAATGTTAAACAATAAAATACAACCAGTCAGGGCGGTGTATACCAACAAGTTAATCCTTTTTCTGTCCCATTTTTCCTACCGCTTCTCCCTATTGAGCAGCAATAAGCTGCGATCTACCTTAGGAGGCGATATATATCGATGGCTATGTCGATATCCAATAAACCGCGTATGTACTATAATATAACATCTTTGACTTTAACATGCTTTCGGTTATTTTCAGTATTTGGCCCATTTTGGAACTGTTTTATACGATTAATATATTGAATATTATATGTAGAACTCCTCGCTTCGCGAGTCCGGGATTTATCGACATTTTCCAAAGCACTCGTGGTACTTATCTATAATTATTTCACGAATAGTCCCTAATACCCCTCGAATAAAATTTGTTTCAAAGTATAATACTAAAACCTCTTCTATATTATGAGGCTGTTATTGTCAAAATAGGACTTGATAGGATTTGATCCTCCCCAAGTAAAAGGGGAGTCCAGAGGGAAGTGTAATTCGAATAAAATTCATTTCCTAGTCTTTAAACACTTCCTGGAGTAAGATATCGAACACCATCTCCGGCACTCACCAACACCAGTCCTCTTCGCACGGACCCGACAGGTGTAGCGGCAGGTAGTCTGGAATCTGGCTCCACATTCCATCTCTTGGAATGAATGGAACAACCCCTATCCTCCTCCTCTTCGACGACTCTCCTTCTCCCTTCTTCTCTGTCCCCACCCCCAACCATCTCACCCCCTGCCTGCGAGATCCCTTCACTCCATTGTGCGCCGCGGTCCAACCCCTCCAGCGGACGGGTGGGAGGGCGGTGCGGTGATTTATTGGAGGGAAGAAGGGAGCGGGTTGCGTCACCGAGAAAGAAAAATATTAAGATTTAAATTGCTGATTTGGGCGTCGCGCGAGGCCGGCGCGCACGTCCTAATAGCCGTGAAATTGGGCGTGCGCCATCGTGTTGGACGCGGTAGCGTCGCGCTGCCGTCGCGTGCGCGGGGAGGAGGCGTAGGCGACGCCTTGACGCCTAGCCTGGGAATGAGGGCGGATGAGGGGACCGATTTGGACGAAGCCGTTTTTTTTAACTTGTCCCCTCCATAATACCCTTATGGAGGTGGGGGATTATTTTTTATAGTTCCGATACATTAAGCTGCTGACTTGCGATTTAAGCAGCTAAAGTGAGAGATTTCTCTACATAACTAAGTATTTAATTAATTCTAAATGTAAAGTTCAAATACCTGCATTTTGGCGTGCATAACTTTGAGTAAGATTAATTTTTAACTATTTATTGGAGATTTTTTCTTTTTTGATAGGTGAATTTTCTTGTACATTCACACTTCTTTAACATTGTGTATATAACCATCCATTCTACTCATTCAGTCTCACTGCACTACACTAGTAGCCTTCTGATTTGACTCAAAGTGTCCGTGGCGCTCACGCCCATTGGGGGCCGTGGCAGGTGGGGTGAGGCGTCGCGTTCCCCGCGCGTCCCTCGGCCGATTGCGAGTCTTCCCCTCCGCGTTCGGCTGCTCCCGCTTGCACAAGGTAGTAAGCGTGTCGTGGGGCAGCGCGCGGAAGATGAAGGCGGCGTGTTTCGGTCCTTTTCGAAGATAGGTTCGCTGGTTGCCTCTAGGTGGGTATCGCGCAGGATGCGCGGCGCCTTCGGACCCAGGGTCCGGCTTGCAAGTGCCTCGCAACTGGTCTTTAGTGGGCCAAAACGCGTGCGTAGAAAATCGCAACTGTTCACGAACATCAATGCAACGACAAGAATGCGACATCAAGAACGCGTCATCAATGCCGGTGTTCAATGCAATTCAATCGTACCTTATTTTACGTGGCAAGGCTGTGAATATCAGCCCTCCTCTTGCGTCTAAGCTTGCAAATGTAGATACGCTACTTCACCATATAGTAGCGAAAGAAGGTATTGCTCTGGCGATTAGAAACAGGCGATTATAAGTTAGCTCAGGCTTCTTTCGGGTTTGAGGATGTTTTACATGCAGGAAATCTACATCATGGGACTGTCGGATTTACTTCTATTCCAAAGAAGGGCGTACAAAGGATTTTTTATCCTAAAAAATCCATAGCTTTGACCGGATTTAAACCCGCGTACTGTAAAAGCGCGATATGCTGTTTCTTCCAATATTCAAAACATTAGATTAATTTCTTGTATTGCAATTTCAGGGACTAAACCAATATCAAATTCAATATTATATTCAAAGTGGTGTTTTAAATATATACCATCATATATAATTTTATATCAATCGTAGTCATCGTCAAAATACAGGTTCCCTTTGCGTTTGATTTCACACAAGCTCCACAACTACCTTGAGATTTGAGATGAAGTATAGATATAATGTAAAGTGGTTTCACATTCATTTTGACATTTGACCGAAAAGATTTCGTTTGATCAAGAGCGTTAAAAAAACATTCAAAGGGTACCGCACAGATGCTTATCACAAGGGAAAGATTTAGTTGCTAGACTCACTTCCGACATACATCTCCATTTGTGTTAACGTAACGACGATCTCCGATAGCGCCGCTCTATATCCCCGTAAACAGTAGTCTCGGACGCAAGTGCGGTTAAATTGCTGCTCAGAGGCCTCAGCTGCACTTCCCGCTTGAGGTGGTGGCGTGGCAACGGAGCGGGGGGGGGGAGCGTGAGGGTAGGCGAGTGGGTGGACGGCGATTAGCGGGTGGGCAAGAGGCGTTTGGGCGGGAGGCGCGAGCAAGCGGACTAGGATGCGGGCGAGCTGGTGGGCAGGAGGGTGATCGGGTCGGGTGGATGGGAGTTAGAGTGGGCGGGCGGTGAGCGGTAGGATGAGCGAGTGGGCGGGATGTCGGATGGGTGGACGATGAACAGGAAGGTGAGTGGGTTGGCAAGCTGAGCTGGCAGTTAATCGGGCAAGCGACCGGTCGAGTGTGCGGTCGAGTGTGCGGGCGAGTGTGCGGGCGAGTGTGCGGGCGAGTGTGCGGGCGAGTGTGCGGGCGAGTGAGCGGGCGAGTGGGCGGGCGAGTGGGCGGGCGAGTGGGCGGGCGAGTGGGCGGGCGAGTGGGCGGGCGAGTGGGCGGGCGAGTGGGCGGGCGAGTGGGCGGGCGAGTGGGCGGGCGAGTGGGCGGGCGAGTGGGCGGGCGAGTGGGCGGGCGAGTGGGCGAGTGGGCGGCGAGTGTGATTACCTGGTGGGAGACAAAGTGGGCGGGCGGGCAGCCATTGAGTGGGTGAGTGAGCGGGCGGACAAAGGGGAGGGTGGGAGAGTGGGCGGTTCGGCGGGCGAGTGCGCGGGCAGTCGGACGGACGAGCAGCCGAGCAGGCCTTTAGGCAGGTGGGCGGGCGAGCGGGAGCTAAGAAGTTAACCGAACGAGAGCAAAGAACCGACGTCCTTTCACATAACTCTCATGCCACATTCATGCCAGATTACCGTGCCGTTAAGATGGCGTGAAATCGCCATATTTCACCCACGGTCTGTTTATGACGTAAAATACCTTTTGTAATCATTTAACCGCCAGGAACTATGACAGATGTCGAAGGATGAAGAATTCCATGAGCAGATGCGCCACTTACGAGGTCCTGAGATAGGAGGTCGGAAGGAAACGATACTAAAGTATATGATCAACAGATTTTTTTCAAAAATGCATGTAGTATTTTGGTAAAAAGTTTTCAAATATGATACATCATTGCGGAATGGAAAAACGACAAAAATTATATGCAGACGCGAGAGCATACATAAATAATCAATTATAACTCTTATTTGATATCCTCATAGGCATTTGGATTTAATATACATAAGAATCTAGTTTTGTTAAAGCGTTCAAATCAGAAAGGTCCGAATAAATTCATTACTTTTGACTTATTTATTAATATTTAGAAATATTTCTGCTTATAATAAATGAAATGTTAGAATGAAATAAAAATGTTCTAAGACTTGCATGTATTGCGAACAAAACATTCATGTGTATTCGGCGATATCTTACTAAGTCTGCTTAGTTGTCATACAAAGGGAAAAT
The DNA here is from genome assembly GCA_011170035.1 of Teleogryllus occipitalis. Taxonomy (NCBI): domain Eukaryota; kingdom Metazoa; phylum Arthropoda; class Insecta; order Orthoptera; family Gryllidae; genus Teleogryllus; species Teleogryllus occipitalis. The sequence goes on along the minus strand of BLKR01000008.1, from coordinate 841,710 downwards.
CATGTCGACTACAAAGGTATGTATTCATGCATAATTTCTAATGTGGCAACGCACACCTCACAAAACATCAATAAATCATATGATACACTTTACCACTTCGATTTAAAACAAATTAATTAGATTATGAAAAATGCATGCATGGCCATGTCTTTTTAAACATCTTGAAGAAAAAATATCTTTATAAAAGTTAAAACATTCTTGGTCTTGTTATAAAATTTGAACGATTATAAAATGAATAAATGTTTTTCGAAACTTCCCTTCTAGTGCTCGGCAATTCTATGATCACTGCAATTCCCATTCAGTGTTCCACACAAAACATCAAAGAATATGTCTTGTCATCACTTAAAACATTTAAATTTTAATCATAAACATTTAAGTCCTCAGCGACTCGACCACATGTCTCGCAGGGCGTCTCCATTCCTTCTGACGTTCGCCTCGATTTTCCGACCGCGTGGTTTGAAAACAAAAGACGACTATCCACTGTATTGTTACTTTATTTTTGCCTTCTTCTCATGTTAATTCCTTTTAATAGACCGTCACACTTACCATCCAGTGGGCAACGAATCACCGCCCTCTACCGAGATAAAATATTCACTTCACTAACTTGGCTAATGACCATAACAGCTGACGTGCCCAGAAACATCAATCAATCAACCAATCAATCGTTGAGTATTATGAAATGCTAGCGCTCATAATATTTTACGACCCGACGAATATTTGCTTTCAAATGCTAGAAAAAGTACTTTTAGTGATAATTTTTCGATCAGTATTTGCAGCAATAATTTTCGCTGGGTAAATAAATTGACTATCTTTTAGTTAATCCCAAGTTCTGCAGATGTCAAGAGAATTCGGAAGTTGTAACCAGATGTCCATAAGAGCAATGCATTTAATTATTCCGTTGTAATTCGTATTTAGTTGTGTCATAGTGAAAGGCACATATATTTACATCTCAATAAATTGGTTTCAAAATTAGATTAATAGAGATTCCGATCCTCTTTCAGCTGTGCCAGCATGTTGCAGAAAACTTCCTGCTATGCCCGGACGTCAAGTATTGATAAATAACGGTTTAGCAGTTTTTTAACACATTCATTGGGTCGGTTGGATACCCTCTCAGGTGCAGTGTTTACTTTTTGCTGATGTTCCTATTAAGTTCTATCAGATACGGGCTCAAAAGTGATAGGTTTTTAATTAAGTTACAAATTAATTTTTGTTTAGACTCACGACGTCTTATTTATTCTAACAAAAGAGAAGAGAAAATATCTCAATTGACAGTCACTGAAGAACGACAGGTGATTGGGAAGGGCCAATCTTCTTTAATTTCATTTTGTCAGTGCCAAGCACTTTTTTCAGTTGTATTCTCAAGTAAGTTAAAATAATTTCACTCAGTTTTTAGAGAAGAGAATGCAGCTCATCATACTTCCTCGTCAAAGAATTTGCAACGCTTCGTTGAGTCGATTTACGGTACAGTGCTGACGTTGGGCCGAATATCGAATTTTATTTATCACACACTCGACCGTTTTCATTCAAGAGGACACAACAATGCGTCATAAAATATACACAATTTACCACATCAAGAGACGAATATCCCCGTGAATTAAGGCGACGATGAAAGGGGACGGAGAGTACCTGCATAACTCGAGTCCTCTCTGCTTCGAACATTAACACATTGTAAGGTCATGTCATTTACCACTGACCTGCTCTAGAGCATTACGAACAGGGGAAGGGGGTACAGCTGAGGTAACTTGCTCAAGCCTCGACTTAATTGGGGTTTCGAATTTTTTTCATTCAAAAGAAATGAAAAATATATTTATTCCTAATCCAAATTCAACGCTACATGTTATTTTTGATGCGTGGTGAAACCAATCCTGTTTATGAATTGAGGGAGTCGGAAATTTATTGTTTGAAATAAGGGGCCTCCATGTATCAACTACCCCAGGCCCTGGGTTTCTCTGGGCGCCTCTGATTACTTACAAACAATTTTGCACTCATAATATTACTGCAATGCTGGCATATTTCTGTTTGGAAATCCAATAGAAAACTTTCTTAGTAAGAAATAAAAACTTCAATGTGATTATTAGTAATAGATTTTCTCGTAATACATTGTTATAAGGAATTCTGGATTTCGTTATACTAGTATTAAATATGTTAAATGGGATTGTATAAACTTAATTTAATGGTAGTTAAAATTAACATAACCAATAGAGATTTATATCCCACTAATTGCCATGGTGGTTTAGAATAATTCTAATCTAATGTTTCAATTCATTCAATATTAATTTCATACAGAATTTGATTAGTGATGATGTTATACCAGATCATAATTTGCTATGGAATATTCTCGTTTTGTATATTACATTAGATAATCAATTACAAACGATTCACTTTCTGTAGTATTTAATTGTTCATATTGCATTTACTTATTATGTTGTTTAATATTCACTCGATGTGTGTTCAGTTATATCAGGCAGAAAGAGATTACAGTTCACCGTATTGTTCACCGAGTTATACATTCGTGTATAATTTTCCTGTGTTTCAGTAATTGAAATGGCCTTCTCTATTGTAAATACAATACAAATAGAAAGTTTAAAGTAAGCAAAGCAACTCTGTATATGATCTTACATAAGCCTTTTTTTAGACTAATGGGGTGAAGTACCACCACCTAACGAGGGGCCTAAGTAATTCATTGGATCATCTCATCAAATCTGTGTGCTTGTACTTTCCTGAAATCCCCATATTTTTGGAAAGAAATATTAAGTTCCTGATCAATATGTCTGTGCATATTATTATTATTATAATAATATTATATAATAATAATAATAATAATAATAATAATAATAATAATAATAATAATGTATGCAAAATCTGCATTTTCGTGTATAACTAACACTTCATGTTTATAAAACATGTTTGAAAGTATGAAATTTTCAGTAATGTTCCTTAAATATCTTGCAGTTGTCATTTGGTTTTTTACTGTTGCATTGAAGTTTTTTCTTACTCTCTACTTGTTGTGTACTTCTATACTACTCATGCAGATACACTTCTTGTTATACGGAAGCTAATACCAATTTGCGAAAACATAAAACAATTCTGAAAAACTATATAACACTACAATATTTGTAATTTATTTAAGGGAATGATCAAAATAGCGTTATAGTGAATGCAAAATGTATCCAAGCCCATTACATAAAACAACCTACAAATATTGTCAACGAAATATTACCAACCCATTTTATTGCCAAGATACATGTTCATTTATGTTGCCATCATCATCTAACATCCAGTAGCACATACGAAGAGCATACAAAGAGAATCCTCTCTAAAACCTAGTTTACATCGTAAAGCTACATTTATGTATTGCTGCACCGGCTCAGGACATCAACTGATGTAACTGCAGTGCTTTTGACGGGAAGGTGTCATGATTGGAGTTTCGATGATGACAGAATTTTCGACAATTGATCGCTAGCTGGGACGAATGCAGCCGCTGCCAGAAGGAGAATCCTAGCAACCAGTTGCTCCGATGGGTAGTTTTCCGAGGTTTATCCGATCAATCCAGGCAAATGCCGAAGCGGGATCCTTCTAAACCGGTTCGAACCGCGCGCGACTATTCCTTCCCCTTTCTAGGGGAGAAATATCTCCCCTTAGTTGCACATACCTATACTACACTACCAGACATGACGGGAGATTAGTTTGGAGCTTAGAACATGTCATCTCTGGGATGTTATCGCGCTAGGGAAGATACCTGGAGGAGAAAAACCTCTCAACCTGACATGGTCTGCGCCGGATTTCACCATCCAGCGGAGACGAACTCCGTCACCTCCCGTGATAAAACGTGCACTATACTTACGAGACAAATTACCATAGCAGTTAACGTGACAGGAAACTCAGTGAAATACTCAGTGTATGGCTGCAGTCTGTATTGTGGTGGAATACCAGGTTTTGTTGCTAGCTAACACTACCTCCGCTATAGAGGACTCCTTTGATTGATTATTTACTGATTCCGGGCGCGTCAAATATTGAGGTCAATAGCCCCGTAAGTGTAGTGCATGTTTTTATCGGAAGGTGGCGGTGATCTTCCCCGCTGGATGGTGAGATCCGGCGCCGACCTACCATCGACTAGCGGGTTTTCCCCAACCAGGTATCTCCCACCAGCGGGGCACTGCCCCACCCGGGACAAGCTCTAAGTCTCTAACCGGTCTACTGGCAGGTGTAATTGTGTTGTGTATGTTAGTGTAAGTGTGTGTGTAAGGGGAGAGGATAGGAGAAGGAAGAGGAAGAAAAGATCGCACGCGGTCCGTTTGTTAGGAAAGTGTCCCGGCATTCACCTGGTGATGATCGGGGAAACCGCGAAAAACTACCGATTAGAGCAGCCAGCCGCTAGAATTCTCCTCCAGACAGCGACTGAATTCGATGTAGCTGCAAAGCTAGTGTCGAAAATCCTGCCGCCGTCAGGACTCGAACCTGGGTCCTCCCGGCCAGAAGCACTGCAGTGACATCAGCTGACGCACTGAGCCATCGCTCCCGGTGGAGACCTCGTGCCATCCGATCCGTTACGGACTGCAAGCGGCGACGGGGGCGTAGGCGCGGGTGATGGGCGAGTGGGCGTGCCAGGGCGGAAGCGGCGTCCCGCCCTCCGCCGCCCACGCCTTCCGCCCTTTCCTCCGCCCACACCTCCGGGCGGGCGCGAAGGCGGAGGCGAGTCGGTGACCTATTAAGCGCGTGTCAGACACTCCTCTGACAAGGCGGCCCTCCTCCCTCTTTCAGTGAGCGGCTGGCAATGTACACAACCCCCCCGCGGCGTTGACCACCAACCTCGCGGGGGCCGCCCGCCCCGCCCCGCCCCGCCCCGCCCTTCACCGCCCCGCGCACGCCCCCTCGCCCATTGTGCGGAGCGCCGCGCCGCGCCGCGCCGGCCGCCGCAGTCGCGCCTGGAATGTACGGTCGCGCCCGCTCACCTAGGGCCCCACCGGCGTCTGCGGGCCTGCGGGCGGTTCCAGACGCACCACCAGCTGTTGTTTTTTTCTTTTTGGCTTTTCATTCCCATCTCTCTCTCTCTCTCTCTCTCTCTCTCTCTCTCTCTCCCTCCCTCCCTCTCTCTCATTCTCTCTTGCTTTCTCTCTCTTTCTCTCTTGCTTTCTCTCTCTCTCTTTCTCTCTTGCTTTCTCTCTCTCTCTTTCTCTCTTGCTTTCTTTCTCTCTCTTTCTCTCTTGCTTTCTCTCTCTCTCTCGCTTTCTTTCGCTCTCCGTCGCTCTCTCTCGGTTTCTCGGCTCCTCTCTCTCGCTCCCTCTATCTTTCGAACCCTATCTTTCGGACCCCCCTCTCTCTCTCGGCCAAACTCTCTCTCTTCATATTTCCTTCTCGCGTCCTCTCTTGGCTCCTGTTTCGACTCTCTTTTGTGCCACTCTGCCTCCTTCTCTCCTCCTCTCTTTACTCTTTTTTTTGCTTTTCTCACTGCCCTCTCTCTGCCCTTGTCTCTGCCCCTTCTCTGTCTCTTCTCTCTATCCATGTTTTGTCCCCTCTGTCCCTCTCCCTCCCTGTCTCTCCCCCTTTCTCCGTGTCTTTCTCTCTTTGTATTTGTTTTACTTTCTTTCTTTATCTCTGACCCTCTCACCGCCCCGACACTCTGGCTACCTCTCCGTCTGCTTCCCTCTGCGTTTTACTTCTCTTCGTATCTAGCCCTCTTGTCCCTGCCTCCTCTCTCTGTTTCTCTCTATCTTTCTGTCTCCCTTCCTTTCTCCCTTTCTATCTCTCTATCTTTCTTTCTATCTTTTTTTTCTCTCTCTTTCTCTCTCAATCGTTATTCCAAGAACTCACTCTTATCACTCTCAGTATCTTCAGTCTCTTTCGTTCTCTTTTTTATTTCGTTTCCTCCTCTCTTACATCTTTTTTTTACGTGGCATTGTTTTCATTTCATGTGTGGAATCTCTTCCTTTGTTATTAAAAATATATGTTTCGTCTTTCCAATGGATCTCTTACTTTCTCTGTACGAACATATTTTATGTCTTTACGCTTTCTATTTCTACCTTCATTCTTCGGTTTTATTAAACTTTTAATTATCCCTTTACTGTCAGTTTTAAATAGCTTTCTATTTCCATGAATTAGCGCATTATGGTTTTGAAGTGATATAGCATTTGCTGTGAACCCTCTTCTTTCTCTTTTCTGCATTCGTCTTTATTTTTTTTCTCTTTCGCGCTGCTTTTCTTCCAATTTCGTTTAATTGCATCACTAATACAATGGATTGTCCCGAAGGTCAAATTAATTGCATCATGTAGTTGAAATTAGAAGCCTACTTAGTGAGATTTCCTCCTCATTGTCACCTCTTTGTGCAAAATATTGTATTGAAGATGAATTTATCCAATTTTGTTTAAGAAACAAGGACGCACTAGTTATATGGTGTAGTGAGTAAACGAGCTAGCAATAGCGTAGAAAAGTCAGTAGTAAAAACGTTTGAAATTAATGTTCAATAAAATTGTAGAACTTCGAGTCATACATATCTCGGATAGTTCCATATACCACATTGGATTTATTGATTTCTTTAATTTGAAACAAAACCTTTACAGTAATGTATTGTTTTGAAATGTTTAAAATCCTAGAGAGAATCAAATATTAGCCTTTCAAATTATCTTTGTAGAGCTTACACAAATAGGGTGGAAAGTGGAAAAAGAAAATGTTTATTTCTAAAGTTTGGAGGAGAGAGGTTAGCGGTGAGAGTGGGTCCTTCACCCCTCAGTGTTGACAAGCCAAGGGTCCACGTCCTCTTTCAAAGGAAAACCTCGTTAACGGAACCCGAGTTTCACCACTTCGCACAATGGAACCCTCGAGTTGTCACCCTCCACGAGGACAAAAGAGGGCATTCTTTCATGGCCAAGAGTCGATCAGTTTAAGGTACTCGACCGACTCTCAATGTTGAGAGTTTTGCCACCAACGGAGTCAGAAAAAGATTCGCAATTTCGAGAAAAGAAGGGAGGTTTCCATTGTCATTCATGGCTCTAATCGATTGTATGTGATTCAACAATTCATTTGATCAGTTAATGATGTTTAAATGAAAGAAGAAAGCATAGCTTGCATGAGTAAATTAAAGCAGAATTAGGTCTAGTTATAATTGAGTATATTAATAGCATTCTTCAAAAGTTTTATACTCATTATTAAATTCTCTGATTTATAATAATACATTATTTAGAATTTCTTTCCATATTACTAAACTCAAATCGTGAGAAATACACTATATTACTCTAAATTAAGGCAATCCCTCAATTCTTCAATTACGCATCGTTCATGTATGTGTCTTCTTTTCAGAAGAAAATGTGTTCGTATCAAGGAATTGACAAATATGACCCAGTTACGTTTGAATACTTCAAACTACTTTAGGAAACGATCAAAGCCATCTCTTTTAACTCATTATTACTGAGAACAAAAATGCTAAGTTATGTGACAAATACCTTCTTTTACAATTTTATGAGTATCAATAAGACTTCACGAGAGTATTTTGGGACCTTTTAATAATATTGTTTATCTAGTGAACTATTTCGTCGTTTTCGTGTGTATAGGATACATTAGCCGAAAGCACTCTGTTATTGTAAGTCCTGAAGTCCGATTTGAGGATATTTTCTGTTATTCAATTAATACATACCAGGCCTTAGAGAAAGGGCCTCATGCACCTTCAAGAACGCTAATGTCTCTCGCGTTGAGTCTAAATCTGTAGCAATCTCGTTCCCACAGACGCGAGAACAATGTGACGGTGACAGATTTATCTCGGGCGCGAGCCAAGTTTCTAAATCCTGTCTGAAGGTGTATGGGGCCCTTATCCATGGTGGTTTATCCGCTCGCTATTTAGGGAGTTGTTGCATTATGGAAACAATGCGACGGAGACAGATTTACATTCGGCGCGAGTCAAGTTTCCAAATCCTATTAGAAGGTGTGTGGAGCCCTTACCAATGGTGATATATCCGCTCATTATGGTAATGTTCCACTGTGAAAACAATGCGTCGGTGATAGCTACATGAGGCTAGCCAAATTTGTAAGCTTTGATTGAAGATGCACAGGGTATTTTAATCTCACCAAATCTCTATCGCCGAACTCTGGAACGCCAACGGTGGACAGATGGTCGCGTTCCATTGCTGGCATTTGTTCATATCCCGTCGATCCATGTGAATATTATTTATTGATTGATTAGTGATTCCGGACGCCTCAACTTACATCCCGTAAGTGTGGTGCATGTGTTCTCCTCGGAAGGTGGTGGTTATCTTCCTCCGCTGGATGGCGAGATCCGACACCGACCTACCATCGGCTAACGAGGTGTCCCTCAACCACGTATCTACCACCCGCGGGGCACCGCCCCAGCCGAGACAAGCTCTGAGCTCCGTGCGTTGGCGTGGCTGAGCATGAGCTCGAGTGGTGGTCCGCTGGTGGGAGAAACCTGGAAAGGGAAAGCCCCACAAGCTGACCTGTAGGTTAGCGGGGTATCTCGCCATACAGCTGGGTAAGGAAACCACCATCTACCGTTGTAAAAGACATGTGCTACCCTTTCGATACTAATAAGTAGGGGCGTATTTCAATGAAATGTCTTTTTTTCTTTTCACTGTAGAACAATGCCATTCAGTGTAGAAGTTAATCTTATGTTATGACAAAAGGAAAATACCCATTTTTATAGGTATTTTTTGTTGCTTTTTTCGTCGATTTCGACAAATAAGTCATTTTTTACTCATTTTAATGCATTTTCGCTGATTTTTATCGATTTTAATATCATTTTAATGGTACTTCCTTGAAATAATATTTGCGAGATGCAACCACTGTTCTCCACAAAATTCCTGAGTAGTCTTTTCGATTTATTCGCTCATAAAGTGTAATGTCAGCTGTTGTGATTATGTAATCTAAGGTGATTATCTAATCTGACACCTATCAATTACCGCCATTGTCAGCTCGGGCGATTTGAGTAAAATTAAAGACAGAGATTTTCTGGTAAATAACAATCCTGATCAAATATTTGCGAACTGAGTTCACTTGAACGAATGAAAGATGTCTCGATTACACCAGTATCAAATCCAACAGCTTGAGATCTTGTTCATCCGAATTGGTTTTGATCACATTTTTTACGTCATTTTTCTTTGTTTTTAGAGCATTTTTAAAAAAAATTTTTGAGCATTTTTTAAAATAATTTTCGGCGATGTTTTAGGTCATCAAAATTCGACCCCTACTAATAACCATACCAGTTGACGCGCCTGGACACACGAAATAGTCAGTCAGTCAGTCAATACAGATACAGCCATTATGCTTGGCCACTGGCATCCTAAGGAAGAATAAAGAATCCTCCCAAACTCGCATTATTGTAAAAGCTCGCATCCTCTAAATCCCAGTGTAATTTGCGCATTCTGTAATAGGGAAGCCATTAGATCCCCCAATCAACTGGGAATCGACGCCGGACCTCCCACATCCGCGAACGGCGGTTGCGGCACCAGCTTTCCCACCTGCTCGCGATGGCCCCAGCACGAGACCTCGGCGCCGCCGCAGGCTCCTCGTAAATCACCCGGGCCCACGAATCCCTCCCGAAGTTTCCCTGCCAAGTAATCTGATCCGCGCTGGCCGTTATTGTAAAATTTTATGGGCGCCACTTTTCGTTTTGCGCTCGCCGCCGCAGACCCAGGCCGCGACGCGCCGCGCCGCGCCGCGCCGGGTGTGGAAGTATTAACATAGGCGCGGAGATCCCGCGTCGTGTGGCTCGCCTCGCCTCCTAATGCGGATGTGGTCGCCTGGGAGGATGAACGCTCTCAGTGGTTGGGTTTAGTAGAGCTCTGTCAGCTCGAAAATAGGCATTTGCGAACTTTTACAAAGGTGTGAAGGGGGCATTTTTTGACGTCGATGACGACGTTAACGACGACGACGACGACGATGATGATGACGATGATGATGTCAATGAAGATTTTCTCAACACGGTGGATGTTCAGACCTGCATGTCTATGCCTGCTGCTTTATATCCCTCTGACCCTTTACAGTGGGTGGACCACGAATGAGATATATCCATAAATTCTTATATGTCATTGTTTTATTTCAGTTTGTGCAAACATTTACATATTTCTTACCATACTTAAAACGTTATTAACTAATGTTTTTATTCTCACGTTACTTGGGCATTCTACTCCTTGGTAGCACGATTTTTTCTTTAATAACATCCACGATGTGTGTTGGCATGCTGTTGACATTTCGTGCCACAAATTCCGCAATAGTCGCAATACATTGCCATATTCACTCCAATCGCCGTTTAAGTTCAGGAATATTAGCGATCTTTAGACTACTGACTTTATTATTTATAATAGTCCATATTCCTTCTACGCTATTTAGGAATGGGCTGTTCCCTGGCCAGTCCAATACTTTGATGTCTAACAATTGCAGATGTCTTATGATAAATTTTAAAATATGGTAGGATACCCCATCCTGCGTGACAATTCTATCATTTTCTGGATACCACTCACTCATTTGAGGAATTAGGCAAGTATACGTTGGAAGTTTGTACTGTTCCTTCCTCACAATACCCTCAACAAAATACAATGGTCCAGTGCCATGGTGGGATATCACAATTCATTCTATAAGTTTACCGGATCATTTCCTTAACGGACGCAGACTTAAAAACTGCTTTCCAGATAGTCTCCATACTTGCTGCTGCCAATCTTGCATAATTTTCACCATCGACTCATCTGAGAAGCAAACTAGCAACAAGGTAATGAGTAGAGTAAAAAAATATGAAAAAATCATTAATTGAAAATATTTTTACACTTTGATAAAATTTTGATAAAGTCTGCACCAAATGCTGCTGAATGAACGTAATTAATTCATAAAGCATAAGAAAAAATAATCTTATTTACGACTAATTACTTTCAGTACAATCTGTAATCAAAATCGTAATTAAATAGAAATCCTCGCAATATTTTGCACTTAATGAAATCACTTGTTCTTAGTAGGTATGCAGCCTACTTTGAATATGAAGCAATGCATTATGTACGTAGGTTACACCCATCAAAGTATAGTATCTGACTTATGTACTACTCGTTTATTTAGCAAGTCGAGGAGGTCTTTCGGATGAATATAATTAGTTGTATTTAATATGAGCCACCCGACACCGTTAAGCCGTTTAGGTGATGCGATCCTTCATATCTCCTTTATATTAATTTATTCTAATTTATGTTACGAATAAATTAAATTAAAAGTAAAACTATCTTGCAAAACCGTGTTACTCTGACCTTTACAGTAAAAGTATCTCTTCGAAATTCTACAAAATACTGTTTCATCACTCTGGATCCAGGTCAAATTATTACTAATAAATTCTCAATTATGTCAACCTTAACAATAGCTTGTGGCTAGAAAATAAGTAAAGTACTCCATATATTCGTACATTTTCTGCTTCACATTTCATTCAACTACTTGTCTATAGTTTGATACGCTGATTGTACAATTCGTGTTTTCTCCCAGTACATATATGGAGACGTTGTCAATATAAACAACTGGCAGGGGGTTCAGAGATGGTTTTTACATGGTGTAATCGAAGTTTCCCCTTTGATTACGAAAACGATTCTTTAACATCATTGAGTTTTCACCCCATAAATATTTGAAACGAACTTTATACCTTTGGTAATTTTTTGTTCTTTTAATTTAAATATTAAATAAAGGGCAGTTAATTGAAAAAGCCAAGAAATATTAAGAATTCTTAATGATTAGTTAATGTTTGCCTATTCTACCTGATACATTTGAATGTACATCATTTCAAGAAATTTCACTCCAATTTCGGGTAACCCAAGTAGTAACTTACGTTAAAATTATTGCTTCTGCAAAGACAGGGAGTTTGAATACGGAGCATGGTCTGACATAATTACTTGAAGGAAATGGTTCATATTAGCGTCTTGCGTGCAAAACTGCTCTAAGAAACACTTCTTTTCCTCAGTCTGATAGCCACGGACTAGCTTAATGCATGAGGATTTGTGTACCCACTACTCATGGATATATGTAGGAGTGGCAAAAGCAAATACGGAAGTGCCTTCACAAGATGGAGAAACTGGACAAGTACAATTGTCTTACTTACGAGAAGGAGGGGAGAGTAGGAAACAAAAGTATCTCGAGATTAAAATACAAAACCACGAATCCATGTTGCGAAGAAGTTCATGTAAACTAATAGTTTTCCTGGTCCTGTTATATCTTGGGAATTTACTGAAGTTCGTTAGTGATGCACTGCGTTACAAAAATATGATTGATGATTACGTGTTTATGGCAGATAAAATGTATCTTAGGTGCTAGTTTCAATCTTTTCCATTCGTCTTAAAATCATCCAGCGTTTTCTTAATTAACTCACGCTTCTTTGTGAATAAACTTGTCTTAGTTGAAATTATGCTGCCCTTCCTTTACATTAACGTTATGCTTTTGTGTGTTGAATAAGTGCCTTTCATAAATCATAGGAAGTTTTCAATATGAGGCGCTTTCCTTCCTACTTACGGAAAAATACAGACGCTACAAACGCATTTCAATATTGACAAAATGTCGCTTGTGACAAAAATATTGAAGAACTTATTACCAAAGTACCTCGATTTTCTTTCCTTCCGAATTTTACGTATCAATATTTTCATAAGTCACCATTCCATACTGACAAATATTCCATCATACTGACAAATATTTTGTTCAAAAATTGCGTTTAAAAAACCTAGGGAATGTAGACGTTGAGTGGTATCCGAGAACCGTTGAATGCTCCCTTGAACTTTAAGTCTCAATATGAATACTTTCCCTTCCTGGAAAATTGTGTGTTATTTTTTGATACGTTACTTTGAAAATAAGCTCTTCAGTTGCTCTTAGTGATTCGTAGGTAGGCTTCACAATACTTATTAAACTAGCGCCTCTTAAAAGTACACAGTTGATGTCTACTTTATCAGATTTTATAGACCTTGCAAGTCAAAGCGAGAGAAATAAGTATGTATGATTAGATTCCTGTGTTACGTCTTTTGCGCCTTCCTTTTCCTTCATACGTATATTCCAACCCGGCATTTTACTCCAGGTGCAGCCACCGTGGTACCTATCTGTACCGTGGTACCTATTCACCACCGGCGTGACTCCTGAGCACAGATTTTTAATTTCAACAAAGGACTAGGTTTTGTTGATTGATTGATTGTTAGGGTTTCCAGGCACGTCAACTACTGTGGTCATTAGTCCCGTAAGTGTAGTGCGTGTTCTTGCTCGGGAAGTGGCGGTGGTCGTCCCCCGCTGGATGGCCAGAACGGGCGCCGACCTACCGACGGCTAACAGGATTTTCTACATCCAGGTATCTCCCACCAGCAGGACACCACTTCAGCCGGAACAAGTTCTAAGTTTCCGACCGGTCTCCTGTCATGTGTGGTAGTGTACATGTTAATATAAATGTGTGTGTGTAAGGGGTGAGGATAGAATAAGGAAGAGGAAGGAAAGATCGCGCGCGGTCCGTTTTTTAGGGTTCTGATCCGGAATTCGCCTGGTGGCGATCGGAGAAACCACTGAAAATACCGATCAGAGCAGCCGGCCGATAGAGTTCTCCTCCAGACAGCGACTGAATTCTACCTAGCTGAAAAGCTTGTGCCGCCGTCAGGACTCGAACCTAGGACCGCCCGGTCAGAGGTGCTGCAGTGACATCAGTTGATGCACTGAGCCACCGCTACCGGTACTAGGTTTTGTTTTTTGTATGTTCATTGTGCATGTAGTTGGTTTGGCGTATCTTGTCAATCCATCTCGCTGTACAAGAAGAATCCCTTCCTCCGTAAATGGCGCTGAGACTGGGCTCAGTAAGTCCTGGTCTTATTCACACTCACATAATTCAGGGGGGTAGGTTTTGAGATTCGACAGGATTTGAGGTTCAAGGATGATACCTGTTGGGCCAAGGTGATGCACAACACTCAACATTCCGGCATTTCGCGAGATTCTCACTCACATCCTTGGTTTAACGCGTACTTCGCGCAAATGCCCCTGCGCTAATCCCAGTTGGTTGGTTGGTTGGGAGAGCCTCAACATGCCACAACACTCAAGCAAACATGTATATCCGACGTGGAACACGAAGCGGAATCGCTAAGGCAATTCCGCCTTAGAGATCTTGCCTATCCAGATTGGCTTAAGAAGATTGTGCAGATTGCTTATAAAGGATCTCTTATAAAGGTTCGATCATTAAATGTAAGATATATGTACATACTGGAAAACTATTATATTTGTCTTGTGATGTTATGTTAATAGTGTATACTATTTATAATTTTTGACTACAGAAGTTGAATCTATGAAGGACTGTGAAAGCCCAGTTCCATTACATGCCACTGTAAAACTATGTGGCAAGATTTGTCTCTTGTTCGGAGACAACAGATTGCAAACAAAAATATATAAAAGTAAAAAAATCCTGATTGGCGTCAAAAATAACTAATTACCGACTCATTTTAAACAAAACATAATGTTGTTGAATAAGTTTCGTTAAAATTCAAGGAGAGATATTTTACGCAGCACGATATTTGTGAGGTTTTCATTTCAAAACCACTTAAAAATTTTAAGACATTCCCCAAATCACTTGGATTTCATTGAAAAAGTTTTGTAACGTATATTGAACATGACGACAAATGCTCGTGAATGAAATTGCTAAAAGAAAGCAGATTTTTAACTTCCACGAACGACTAAGTTTTGTTGCCTTTGCGTTCGGAAACAGTGGCGAGGTTCTCTCCTCCTTGCGTTCCGTTCCCCGCCCCCTGGCGTGCGCGTATGTCGAGCGCGTTCGCGCCGCCGCGGCGCGGCGAAGCGGCAATTGCAGGAGGCGCGTCTGCGCGATAATGACACGATAAGTCTCGTTTCGGCGTCGGGCGTTTGACAGGTCGCGCGGGAAACGTCTTGTTGCCGCAGCTAATAATGGGGCGAATGTCCTCCACCAAATGAGCTTTTTAACGGCGGCGTAATGGGCGGTAATTGCGGGCACGCGAATCCCGTTAGTCGATGGGTGGATGGGAGGCCATCGGGCGGGCGGGTGGGATGGGGCGTGGGGCGTGCGGGGTGAGCGGGGCGGGTGGGCAGGCAGAATGGACAGGGCGGGCGGGACCAGAGGGCAGACGGACGGACACACTGACGGGCGGACGGGCGGACGGACGGACTGACGGACTGACGGACGGACACACTGACGGGCGGACGGGCGGACGGACGGACTGACGGACTGACGGACGGACTGACGGACGGACTGACGGACGGACTGACGGACGGACTGACGGACGGACTGACGGACGGACTGACGGACTGACGGACGGACTGACGGACGGACTGACGGACGGACTGACGGACGGACTGACGGACGGACTGACGGACGGACTGACGGACGGACTGACGGACGGACTGACGGACGGACTGACGGACGGACTGACGGACGGACTGACGGACGGACTGACGGACGGACGGACTGACGGACGGACTGACGGACGGACTGACGGACGGACTGACGGACGGACGGACTGACGGACAGACTGACGGACGGACAGACGGGCGGACTGACGGATGGACTGACGGACGGACGGACTGACGGACGGACTGACGGACGGACGGACGGACGGACGGCTGTGTGAGATGCTCAGGGCGGGCAGGCGGAATAGACAAGCAAGCGCCGGCAAGCGAGGGAATGGGGATGCTGGATGTGCGGAAAGGTCGGCGCGAATGGGAAAGACGGAATAAAATGAATAATGATGTAGGCAAGATGGAAGAGAAAGAAGCGGACAGCAGGATCGGATGGTGGGGCAAATAGAAGAATTAATTATGCGGAGATTAAATCCGTTGCTAAAATTAAGTACAAGGATCCATTCTTTTATGTTGTTTGTCTTGAAAATTAATATTTGAATTAAAATAATCGAACTAAATATACGGAAAAACTAATCCGTGTGAAGATAAATCGCTACAAAAACAATCGATTTCAATTTTTCGATTCGTCATGAAAAACAATGGATTGCTGAACTAATCCCGATTAAATAGCCCACCCCTACTCTGAAGCCTGTGGCTACCGAGCCCCACCAGAGCATAGTGCACAACGAACTAAAGCGGCGCCCACTCCCCGGTGGAGCGCGAGCCCAGATCGCGGGGCGGGTGCGCGCAGATAACAGTGACAAACCGAACGCCGCGGCCGAACGGACAGCTCCCCGCTTTCCCTGCAGCTGCGCGGGCGCGCGCGGACCCCCCGCCCCGCGCCTCGCCGTCCCGCAGAGGGACGGCGCAGGGCCCGGCCGGGCGCGGCGCGGCGCCCCCGCCGCGGGCGGTGCGGGCGCAGCGGCGCAGCAGGCGCAGCAAGCGCAGCGGGGGACGGCGGTGGAGATGGAAGCGGAGCGGTGACGACGCCAGGGACAGATGCGGGTGTGACACGGAGGGGTTGCGTGGGGCGGATGGTAGATGCGATGGCGGTGGTGGTGGTGGCAGTGTTGCCGATGGTGATAGCAATGCTGATGTCGAAGGCGGGGACGGGGGGGTATAATGGGGGCGAGGGATTGGGGACCACCAGTGCGGGGGTTGGTGATGGAGGGTAGGGGCCAGGGTGGGGCGAGAGCGGTGGTGATGGCGTTGGCGAGGGTAGGGGCGAGGCGGGGCGGTGGCGGTGGTGGAGGCGAGGGCGGAAGCGGGGCGGGGGCGGAGGCGGACACGCGGACGGAGGCGGTGATGGAGGCGGGGGCTGTGGGGAATGGAGGCGGCGGCGGGGGTGGAGAGGAGTGGAGGCGAAGGCGGCGACGGAGGCAGGAGCGGTGGCGAGAGGTGAGGAGGTGGAGGCAGGGGCGAAGGCGAGGACGGATGTGTAGGCGGGGTTGTGGCAGAGGTGCAGGCGAGGATGGAGGCGCTGTGGAGGCGGGATGGTGGCGGGGTGGGGGCGGGGGCGGAGACGGGGCAGGAGCGGGGGCAAAGGTGAGAGCTTGGCCAGGGAGGGGGGCGGCGCGCGGCGGTGACAGTGGAGTTGGCCAAGGAGAAAGCGATGGTTGTGGCGGCGGTGGCGACCGCGCAGGTGTGAGGGGCGGTCGAGGGGAGGCGAAGCGTCACTGTCATCGGCCGGCCCTCCCGCCCGCAAACGTCAGCCGGCGACGCCTGTGGGACGCTGCCCGGCGCGACGGGATCGTTAGTCGGCTGGGGGAGCTAAACGAAATTTGGCGGTCTGGCGTCTGGCGGGCGGGAGGTTGGTCGGCACACGTCGCGAGTTGTTTCAAAGAATTATTCACATGCAAGAGGGAGTGGTCTGGTTTTACATCCAACAAAACAAGATTTGTTCTGATTCAATGGTTACTGACAATATGCTCATATTCTTCTTCTTCTTCTTCTTCTTCTTCTTATTATTATTATTATTATTATTATTATTATTATTATTATTATTATTATTATTATTATTATTATTACCAAATATACACTCAAATTATTTTGTCCATATGTTTTTTCAATACGACAAGACTACTTGAACAATTATTCAGGTGTAATACTTGTCGAGTGAAAGAGAAATTGACATTTTAGTTCCGAGTACGTCCGAGTTTTATTACATATTTTTTCCCAAATTAACACTGAAAAACATGTAGTTTTTGCTTGAACTCATTTTTACAACTTTTGGGTGTGAAGTGAAGGCTTTATTATTAGTTCCGACGCTCTCGTCGAATAAATTTCACTAGTTCAGATTCTGCCACCGGGACACTTAATGTCAACAAAGGCAACGACCGTTGATCGTAATCTCAGGAGCCCATCTGCCACTGTTGTCAGAGGCATTGTTGACTAGTAGGCCTCTTCTCTTACAAGGGTCCTAATCGAGCGGAATTCAGCGGATCGTGGCTCGGAAGATGCCCGAGAATAGCCAGGGCTTCTTTCATCCCTCATCCCTCCACCTTCCCCTTTCCCCTTGGTGGGTGTCCCGCTGTGCCACCTTGAAATCTCGATTTATCTTGCGTTTCGAGGAGTGGGCGATGTGTGTTCTTGAGAACGAACTGAAATATAGAATCCTGAAAAATTTACCCCAAAATGTAGGCCGATTTTGTGTGCTAAGAAAGCAATCCTCTCAAGGAAATGATCAGGTAATTACTAATAAGAAAACAAGACAAGAATTCTGCCAGTCTGAAAGACTGAGAGAACAGATGTATTTTGCACGGATGGTGACGTCACCGGAACCATTAGAAAAACATACACTACACGTGACTAGTGCCCTTAGCAGGAACTAGTGCCCTTAACAGTTGAGGCGTAGGAAACTCTAATCAATCATTCTGTTGGCTGCAAAAACTATTTCTCTCGGTGAGTCTGCGAACATATCTTCCCCCTTTTGGTCCAGGTGGCGACCCGTATACTCGTGGCTGTCCTGAGAAATAGCCCACTGCCCATTGTGTTGGACAGACCAGTCCTTTATGCTCCCCCAGGAAAATGATCATGATCCAGTTGCCTGCGCGTGGTCATCTTAGCCCTTCCCTTCCTCTCCTCACAATCACTCGTTTCTTGGTGTGTCACACAGCTCTCTGCCAGAATTGGTCCATTCTCACCCCCCCCTGCCCATTTGCGTCCAACCATTGATTGATTGATTGATTTTATTCGTGTTTCCGGGCGCGTCAACTGTGTTGGTCATTATTCCCGTAAGTGTAGTGCATGTTTTTCTGACGAGATCCGGCGCCGACCTACCGTCGGCTAGTGGGGTTTCTCCCTAACCAGGACTCTCCCTCCAGCGGGGCACCGCCCCAGCCGGAACAATGTCTAAGCTCCCGACCGGTCTCCTGGGATATGTGGTAGTGTAGTGCATGTTAGTGTGTGTGTGTGTAAGGGGAGAGGATAGGACAAGGAAGAGGAAGGACAGATCGCGCGCAGTCCGAGGCCCGTTTGTTAGGGTACTGCTCCGGCATTCGCCTAGTGTTGATCGGAGAAACCACGGAAAACTACCGATTAGAGCAGCCGGCCGCTAGGATTATCCTCCAGACAGCGACTGAATTCAACCTAGCTTAAAAGCTAGTGTCAAAAATCCTGCCGTCCCCAACCCTTGAGAACATTTTGGTTCACGTATGGTGGAAATGAAACAATAAAATGACAAAAGTCGGGTAGACTGTATCGGGGTCGTAGACGCAGTTCGGTACGTTTAACGTCGTGGATGTGCATAAGAGAGGGTATGTATCGGTGTTTTGTACTGATATAACATTTAATTGTAACTGAAAAGTTCTGTTACGGGGTTCTAGTGTTCACTCATGTTGATTTTACTTATAAATCATTCACTGTTCGTGTAATCAATGTTCATGTAAAGAATAAATTGTGAAAATACATTTGATTTAAAAAATGTACTGATGTAACCAAATACACATCATATATTTATTCAAGTTTTATTCTAAAGGTTAAATGCTGAGCTTGTGTTGCAAATAGTGTGCAGTAGTGATGTTTCTTAAGATGAGGAAAGTACTCCATTTCATCAACTATCAAAGCAGCCGGCCTCTACAATTCTCCTCCAGACTGTTGAATTCGACTCAGCTGTGTATCTGCTGACGAAAAATCGCTACCGTTCGAACTTGAAATCTAGGAACTCCCGGTCAATAAGGATGTAGAAACAACAGTGTTTCCTCTTCTATAACGCAGGAGATCGAATTATTTGGTTCAATGATAACAGAGATATTAATGTTGCATGCTACGTGAAATATGCTACGTGCACATTATTGTTTCAGCAAGTAGTTGGACAAAAGGAAGAACGTTTTACGTAAAAAAACGAGTATATCATAAAATATTAATTTAATTTTATTAATTATAACCAAATAAATTATTTGTGGATTTTAAATAAACGATCGTGACAAAAACGTGTTGCAGGATAAGAGGGAAGGTACTCATTTTATGAGTCACTTGAATGTGTCTTGATAAACTTAAAAAAGAGGGCTTTCAACGTGAAGTTAAAAGTGCTCTGAGGCTTATGTCATTCACATAAAGATCAATAAGAAGATACTGTCACTCGAAAAAAGTTTAGATGTCATCGTTTTTAACTACAAACTAGATAGGCATAGGAAATGGATTTGGTAAAACGACGATTGCCATAGGAAGAGAAAGTACAAGTGTAAGGTGCCGCACTTGGCTAAAAGTCAATGAAGAAAGAGCTTCACATTTTGACATGAGAATGATCATGGTAAATTGTTTTAATCTATTGAATTCAACATTTTAGAATCGCAGGCAGTCTAAATGTAAAAACAAAAAGCTAATGTTAATGGTAAATTTTGTGTTCTTTTGGGAATTACAAAATAATATAATCGAACTACTTCGCGGTAATTAGGAAATATTACAAATATTTTTAATAAGTCTATGCATACTGATTTATTTTGTAATTAGTATGTGTTTTCTGGATCTATTTGCAACTTTGATGTTTCAAGGAAACAAGTGCGTTTAGAGAACATTATTTTAAACTGTAAATTTGGTTAATGTTTTCTGCCTTATCGAAAGAAAACTAGACATAATTTGAAGGAGGTCATTTGTCATAATATGCAATTCTGAAGAGCTGCTTTCTAATCGATCCAAGCGTTTCCTATGTAGGACACTATGTTATCCTGTTGCCGCTGATAGAACTGAATGCACCCAGTATCGTAGTGCAAATTACTGTCAAGCGGAGCAGGTAGGTAGAATACAAATGAAGTGAGAAGTGAGTAAATAGCACTTCGTGAATGTGAGTAATAACTACGTTATAGTTGCTAACGATGTTGCGTCAAACTATTCACTGATTTACCTGGAATAAAATCAAGCTGTACCTACATAATTATTTCAAAGTACATTTTCTCGTTCACTGATGTTTGACATAACCTATATATAAATCACTGTAATAAAATTCACAAAATTATTTTCTGTAGATCTGCTTTAGAGAAAATAATTTTGTATCAAGTAATGTTATAGACTGCTGAACTGATTTTTGTAGCTCCTATTGTGTACTGTGGGTGGCATATGCTATCAAGAAGGGAATTAGTTAATACATTCTATGCCTCTTCGCTCACCTTATCTTATTTAGTTGATCTTTAATTATAAAAAAATTATATGGATAATATACCTCGTTTATTCTTCGTTCTAATATGAAAACTATTTAGAAGCACTGACACAAAACGTGTAGAGTATCAACTACCTGTTCGACGCACTTAACATTTTAAAACCTAGATGATCGCTTAATTATTACGTGGGCCCAGAATCTTCGCACGTTTATTTCGAAAGACATTCTATGCAAATGAGGTTAAGTACTAATAGAGAAGGGTCCCGTGAGCAATAATAGCCAGCCTAACTGAATGACTCGGAGAAAATTTGATTAACATTTCCCGGCGCCAGAGCCGCCATGTGGCCGGAAGCGACGCTGGAACAAAAGAAACGCGACCCGTCATTTGGCGGCCGCCGGGCTAATTGTTGTGACGTCGCGCCACTTGGGGCGCTCCTGTCGGGGTATTAAGATTCCCTCTGCATCACAGGACACGACGACGTAGAAAATGAGCTTTGAAAGAACTATGGACAACGATTTTCTGTGCAGAATTTACGATATCTTTCTTAAACTCGAGTTTAAGGCAGTGACAAAATCGTATTGTTATTTGCTGAATCATAATCTCATGAATAAATAGGGAACGGACTTTTAGGTAACCGCATATTTTTTAAATCGTATATATTGTGTTTGAAATACGCCTCAATCAAAAGCGTACTTTCTAGCATTAAGGTACATATTTTACAATTTTGATGTTCCTAAAATCCGTTTTCTACTAAGGATTTCTGATATTTTGTCATAAAATCCGAGCTGGGAAGTTCAGAATCTTGGAGCAGCTTCCAATTACGCCGAAACTCAAGCTACAGAGATGAATACAGCGTAAAGGTGGATATTGTTCAGATGTTTTCAACTAGGTGTTGTGGCGTGGTTGACCTCATATTAGCACATTCCATCTGAACCACCATCTCATTGATAAGCATTTATTTCTCATCACATCACCTCTCACGATCATTATACCGTCTTTGACCCAGTGAAAAGCAAAATAACACTGCAACTTTTATCTTCTTCCTTGCAAAGTGGAGAACTTGAAGGCCTGAAGCTCTTTCCTCCGTTAGGCTGAGTAATGACTATGGCGTTCATCTTACATATTATAAATCTTGGAAAAGACAAAGGGCAGACAATTTTCCTCGAATAGTTTATTATTTTTGGTTGTAAAACTGGAAGTTTCCATTTGGAAATATTTCTGACAATTTCAGCTATACCCTACATGAAATGAAATATTACCAAATGCTCTTTCAGAGGCCTTCAAGGTTTTGGTTACATTTCCTTGTGCGTTTAATGCTCTTTAGTGACGTCCCCTTTCAATTCCTTTACACTGACCCGTCAGAAGAATATAACTCTCTTCCAAAACCAGTAATTTACACAATATGATTAACAAATCAATTCAGGTCGTATAACGTGTCACGTAAGTAGTAGCAGTTGTAACAAGCAAAAATTGCGGTCTTGAAAGAATATGTTACGGTTTGGAACGAGGTATTTTTTATATCTGTGATGTAAGAATTTTCATAAAATACAATTTTTTGCTTATTCCGAGACAAATGATTAATTATGTTTTAAGCTACAACTTGATCTGCAGACATCATGAGTTCTCATTCATCTTCATTGTCTCCCTCTCTTCTTCCTCCTCCTTTTCTCCTTTTTTCTCGATATGCCCTTCCCCCTCGTCCTCCTAATTCTACTCTTGCTCGCCTATTCCATCTTTATCTTCTGCTTTTCCCATTCAACTTCCCTGTTCTTTTCGCCTGCGTTTTATTCTCGTTCTTTATCTTCCTTCTCGTTTTCCTTTTTTCCTTTTTCGTCTTCGCCTGCTCTGATCGGTAGTTTTACATAGTTTCTCCGATCAACCCCAGGCGAATACCTGAGCAGTACCCTAACAAACGAGCCACAGATCACTATCCTTCCTCTGCGTTGTCTTAACATCACAGCTTACAAACACACAATACACTTACATGCACTACACTAACATACATGACGGGAGACCATTCGGAAGTTTAGTATTTATCCCTACTGAGAAGGTGCCCCTCTGGGGGAGGGGACCTTGAAGATGAAATCAACAGAAAGCCGAGTTGTAGGCTGACTCCGGCCCTAACTTCCATCCAATGGGAAAGAAACATCGCCCCTTATCGCGTTATAACATGCACTTCACTTAGAGGAATAATGACCAAAGCTATTGGCAAGGCCGGAAATTTCAATCAAACAATTCTTCTTCATCTTAGTTTGCTCATCCGTCTTAGTCTTCCTTTCCTCCTCTTCCTTCGCCTTCACCTTCGACTTCTCTTCCGTCTTCCTCATCTCCTTTCTGTCTTTCTTTTCCATCTTAATATCATTTTTCTTCATATTAAACTTCTTCATCTCATCTTTTTCTCTTATTCTGCCTCAATCGTCTCCTCAGCCTTATTAATCCCATACGTCTCCGTCTTCATCATCATCATCATCATTATCATCTTCTTCTTCTTCTTCTTCTTCTTCTTCTTAGTTTGCTGATCCGTCTTTGTCTTCCCTTCCTCCTCTTACTTCACCCACACCTTTGACTTCCCTTCCGTCTCCCTCATCTCCTTCCTGTCTTTCTTTTCATCAGTATCATTTTTCTTCTTATTCAACGCCTTCATCTCATTTTTTCTCTTATTACTTCTCAATCGTCTTCTCAGCCTTTTTCATCCCATCCGTTTCCGTCTTCGTCATCATCATCATCATCATCATCATCACCATCACTTTCTTCTTTTTCTTCTTCTTGAATGTTCTTGGCTGTCCGGGAGACGCCGCGTCCAAGACACAGGTGCCGACGTTTCGGCCGCCATTCTGCGACCTTCCTCAGGGCGAAATGCTGCCTGAGGAACGTGGCAGAATGGCGGCCGAAACGTCGGCACTTGTGCCTTGGACGCGGCGTCTCCCGGACAGCCAAAAACATTCAGAACCTGGCCGCAGAAGCCTACGCTCTCTTCTTCTTCTTCTTCTTCTTCTTCTTCTTCTTCTTCTTCTTCTCCTCCTCCTCCTCCGAGCACCATTCCTCCCGAGGGATGCCCAGTATGTGGGCGCGCGCGCAGCCCCGTGCACTGGCGGTGGCGGCGGAGGCGGAGGCGGCGGCGGAGCTAAGCGGTGGTCGCGGCGCGGCGCGTAGTTCAAAGGGCCGCCGCGCCGCCGGCGACGCGCCGTAATCACGCAGCTCATCAGGCGGCGCGCACGTCGCGCGGGGAACACGCTCGGGGCTCGAATCGCGGACGCGGGAGGACAAAGGCGGTGGAAGATGCGCTCGTGAAGAATCCTCTGGGCGAGCGGTCGGCGACATTTCGGATCTCGTACACCGCTAAAGGGAGATCAGAGCTCGTCTCGACTGGGGCGTTGCCCCGTTGGGATGAGATATTTGAGTGAGTAAAACCTCACCCGTAAGATCCCCGCGAATCTCATTTGGGGGGGGGGTGAGAAACACTGCCATCTCCCTTGTTTCATTTACAGGACTCATGTCTGTAGCAGTTGACGCGCCCGGAACCACGAAGAATGAATGAGTGAATGAATGAATGAATCAATCAATCAATCACTAGGACCACTAAGGGCCGAATTTATCGGTGACACTTACCTCTAGTATTACTAAAGGGGCAAGTTTTATATTCCCATCATTGATTGTCTTTTTTATAGATTTCAATTTTTTAGGAAGCTGAAAATCAATCACATTGTTATGTGCCCTTTGTTCTAAATACGATGTAAAGGTTCTAAAATGTTTGTTAAAATTCAAGTTATTACGGATGATTGGCTGTGAGTAAAAACAATGAGGGTCTATTCACTTGGAAACTGAAAATTCAAAATAAATTTTGGAAATATTTGTAGTTATTTTAACCCTTAGAATATTATAGTTTAATTGGTTGCTCTATTATGAAGATGAATCATGCTTTATTTGACATGAAAATGTAATAGGTTTTGTCTTCAATATTAAATGAATTTCTTTTCAGCTATAGAACTTGAAAATGAAGCATGTTTTTTTCTTAAAGCGATTACACATGTATATTAATTGATTATTCAATACAATAATTTAGCAGTAGTTTAATACTTAAATAAAATCAAAATTTAACCTGTCAGTTCTGGAACCTCTTCCTCTAGATTATACATGGGACCTTTTGTAACTTGTTATTGCTGAGGTTAACAAAAGGAAAATTCGTAGGCAATAAACGATCATCATTATATATAACAGTCTCTTATATATAACAGTTTCGCATAGATGATCTTCCTGAATGTGAAACGAGAGTTTTATAACTGATAGGAAACGTGCTAACCTGTCACTTTCACAAGAAATTTCGTCTTTGTGTGGCCACGGAGTTTCCACAATCGTACAAAGAAAAATAACTTTTCGTTCAAAGAGAAAGAGCGTCCAACCACTTATGCTTTTGAATTCGTTCATAGTGATTCGTGCACATGTAACGGATTATCTCTGTTTCTGCAGTACTTTTCATTAATTCAAATGATGAGTTGCGTGTAGAACTCAACATATTATGCGAAATCATAGCCATAATGATTTTGCATAATGTGAGATAAGTGTAGAGTAAAGACATTGCCCAAACCGATAAAGAGAAGACCGCATGAGGAGCCTATGGGGGCGGGCGACCTCCCTTACACGAATGAGTGGTCAGTGGTCACTCCTTTCCCACTCGTTTCAGAATAAGCCCTATTTATGAATAAGAATGGATCACTTAAGAACAACACTTTTCAATGTTCACTATGAATTCCCTAATTTAGTCGCCCTATGTAATGTAAGTCATCAAAAGAGTTACCGCAATTATGAGGACGTGAGTTCGAGTCACGCATAAGGCACGGGTTCATTGTGATAGCTATTTCATAGATTGGTCTCTTTTTAGCTGCCATTCATTCATTATAATTAAATTTTTCCAAAGAGATACTACATCAATTGAGATGGTCCTTCTGGTTACTTCGGCTTAATGAAATAGTTTCATAAACTGGCAGATATGAATATGGGTTACCTCGGCCGATCTTCTGGACGAAGTAGCGGCCGCGCCTAATGGGGAGAATTAGCACTGGGTGGCAGAGGTAGTGACCAAAATGCAGAGAGATTGGGTTTACATCGCACAAGACACGGGTGAATAATGTATAACTCATTTCCATTTGCTATACATTCATTCTTCCTCATTTCCACGTAGTTAGAGGGAATGAGGTGAGCTTATGGACTATCTCGGCTTGAAGTAAGAAATTGACAGGTAAAGGCCTGTGGACTAACTCAGTACTACTAACCATTGTACTACAGTAGACTAGAAAGCTATTTGTCTAGTATGCCCAATGTATATAAATTAGCTGTAGGAGACAGATGTCTAGCGGTCTGTCCTAAGTAGTTCCCTCAAAGTCAATAATCAGTCTATAATCACACACAGAAATAGTAAACGTGCATTAAAGGCAAATGGTGACTGAAAAATTAGAAATAAAGTTTGTACCTACCCAAAAATCAACATTTGAAACACCGCAGATAACTATTACAAATTTCTTAAAATATTAACTAATTTGCAAAATAATCAGATAACTTTCATTTCATGAGACAACGTGAGATAAGACGATCTATCTCACACAAGGAAATTATAAAATATAATTATTGAAATAAAATTTTCCTTAACTCCTAATTAGATTATCAATATCTTCAAAGGTTGATTTAGTTTACGTAAGTTACACAAAGGTTGGTTAAGTAAACTTGATGGAATCCCCCATTCTTCATTTGAAACTCGAACCCGCAGCCTTCGCATTCGTGTGCTTGGGCGCAGCTGCAGGCCCTTGAGTTTCCGGCGCCATCCCTACGTTTTAGGATTAGAACAAAAACGACGCTGATCACCAGCAACGTAATTTTCCGCTGCTTGTCCTCTCCACGGCTCTGTCATCCGCCGGAACCTTCCGCGCGCCTGCAGCGACAGCCGTGCAATCGGATGCGCCGCGTTTTTTTCTCCCCAAGTGGGCGGTGGCGAAAGGCCAGTCAGAGGCACCTGGGCTGCTCGCCGGTCCCTGCGTCCCGCCCCCGAACTCGCCAACGCCGTCGCCCTTGTCACCGCCATCGCCACCGCTACCGCCCCCTATCACGTTCTCGCGCTCCTCCCCGCTGCCAGCCTAGTCCCCGCGCTTTTCCTCGATCCTGCCCCTCCCCCGCTGTTCTCCATCCCGCCCACGACCCGCCTTTGCCCCGTTCCCGTCCCCGCCCTAGTTCCTTCTTCGTTCTCACCCCGCCCCGCCATCGCGCCGTCAACTCCCTCGCCCCGGCCCCACCCTCACCCCGTATTCGCCCTCGCCTCTGAAACCAACCCCGCACTCGCCCCCGTCCCCACCCGCGTACACCACGGCTGTTCCCCACCGCCCACTACCCACCGTCACCACTATCACCCACACAACAGCCTCCCCCACCGACTTCGCCACTGCCACTTCCACGATCATAGACACCACCTCCGCCTCATATCACCCCACTCCATCTCCGCTTCCGTCTTCCCTATCCTTGCCCCCTTCTCAGTCTCCGCCCCCGCTATAGCCTCCGTCTTCGCCAGCACCTCCTAACGCTCATATCATCGACCCCGTCACTGCCCCTCCCTCGCCACTGCCTCCGCCTGCGCACCCGCCCTTTCCCCGCTATCGCTACCACCGCAACTCACCAACCCCTAACCGTCCCCTGTCACAATCTCCGTCACCACCACCACTCCACTCACCCTCGTCACTTCTTCAGCCGCCTCCTCCGCGTCTGCCCCCGCTGTCACCGCCGCCGCCACCTCCCCTGCCGCGGCCCTACCTTCACCACCTTGTCCTCTTCTACCGTCGCCTCCCCCCGCCGCCGCCGTTGCAGTTTCCGGCAGCTCGTTTTTGCGGCGCGCCGACGCCATGGGGGCGCTAATGATACCCTCATTCCTCCTCCGCGACGCCCCCGCCTGCGCCGGGCTCAACGCGAGGCGGCGCGCAGGATAAGATAGGCGGGCGGGTGTTCGCGCCCTGGGGCAATGGCCCCTGCCCGAGTGCAGCGCCGGGGTGCAAGACATTCCTCCTAGTTGCTGGTGTTCGCTCTGCCATTGTACTAGGACAGTTCTCTTGATGCAATGGCCCCTGCCCGAGTGCAGCGCCGGGGTGCAAGACATTCCTCCTAGTTGCTGGTGTTCGCTCTGCCACTGTACTAGGACAGTTCTGTTGATGCAATGGCCCCTGCCCGAGTGCAGCGCCGGGGTGCAAGACATTCCTCCTAGTTGCTGGTGTTCGCTTTGCCTTTGTGCTGGGACAGTTCTGTTGATTCAATGGTCCCTGCCTGAGTGCAGCGCCGGGGTGCAAGACATTCCTCCTAGTTGCTGGTGTTCGCTTTGCCATTGTGCTGGGACAGTTCTGTTGATGCAATGGCCTCTGCCCGAGTGCAGCGCCGGGGTGCAAGACATTCCTCCTAGTTGCTGGTGTTCGCTTTGCCATTGTGCTGGGACAGTTCTGTTGATGCAATGGCCCCTGCCCGAGTGCAGCGCCGGGGTGCAAGACATTCCTCCTAGTTGCTGGTGTTCGCTCTGCCATTGTACTAGGACGGTTCTGTTGATGCAATGGCCCCTGCCCGAGTGCAGCGCCGGGGTGCAAGACATTCCTCCTAGTTGCTGGTGTTCGCTTTGCCATTGTGCTGGGACAGTTCTGTTGATTCAATGGCCCCTGCCCGAGTGCAGCGCCGGGGTGCAAGACATTCCTCCTAGTTGCTGGTGTTCGCTTTGCCATTGTGCTGGGACGGTTCTGTTGATGCAATGGCCCCTGCCCGAGTGCAGCGCCGGGGTGCAAGACATTCCTCCTAGTTGCTGGTGTTCGCTCTGCCATTGTACTAGGACGGTTCTGTTGATGCAATGGCCCCTGCCCGAGTGCAGCGCCGGGGTGCAAGACATTCCTCCTAGTTGCTGGTGTTCGCTTTGCCATTGTGCTGGGACAGTTCTGTTGATTCAATGGCCCCTGCCCGAGTGCAGCGCCGGGGTGCAAGACATTCCTCCTAGTTGCTGGTGTTCGCTTTGCCATTGTGCTGGGACAGTTCTGTTGATGCAATGGCCCCTGCCCGAGTGCAGCGCCGGGGTGCAAGACATTCCTCCTAGTTGCTGGTGTTCGCTCTGCCATTGTACTAGGACGGTTCTGTTGATGCAATGGCCCCTGCCCGAGTGCAGCGCCGGGGTGCAAGACATTCCTCCTAGTTGCTGGTGTTCGCTCTGCCATTGTACTAGGACGGTTCTGTTGATGCAATGGCCCCTGCCCGAGTGCAGCGCCGGGGTGCAAGACATTCCTCCTAGTTGCTGGTGTTCGCTTTGCCATTGTGCTGGGACAGTTCTGTTGATGCAATGGCCCCTGCCCGAGTGCAGCGCCGGGGTGCAAGACATTCCTCCTAGTTGCTGGTGTTCGCTCTGCCATTGTACTAGGACGGTTCTGTTGATGCAATGGCCCCTGCCCGAGTGCAGCGCCGGGGTGCAAGACATTCCTCCTAGTTGCTGGTGTTCGCTTTGCCATTGTGCTGGGACAGTTCTGTTGATTCAATGGCCCCTGCCCGAGTGCAGCGCCGGGGTGCAAGACATTCCTCCTAGTTGCTGGTGTTCGCTTTGCCATTGTGCTGGGACAGTTCTGTTGATGCAATGGCCCCTGCCCGAGTGCAGCGCCGGGGTGCAAGACATTCCTCCTAGTTGCTGGTGTTCGCTCTGCCATTGTACTAGGACGGTTCTGTTGATGCAATGGCCCCTGCCCGAGTGCAGCGCCGGGGTGCAAGACATTCCTCCTAGTTGCTGGTGTTCGCTTTGCCATTGTGCTGGGACAGTTCTGTTGATTCAATGGCCCTGCCCGAGTGCAGCGCCGGGGTGCAAGACATTCCTCCTAGTTGCTGGTGTTCGCTTTGCCATTGTGCTGGGACAGTTCTGTTGATGCAATGGCCCCTGCCCGAGTGCAGCGCCGGGGTGCAAGACATTCCTCCTAGTTGCTGGTGTTCGCTTTGCCATTGTGCTGGGACAGTTCTGTTGATTCAATGGCCCCTGCCCGAGTGCAGCGCCGGGGTGCAAGACATTCCTCCTAGTTGCTGGTGTTCGCTTTGCCATTGTGCTGGGACAGTTCTGTTGATGCAATGGCCCCTGCCCGAGTGCAGCGCCGGGGTGCAAGACATTCCTCCTAGTTGCTGGTGTTCGCTCTGCCATTGTACTAGGACGGTTCTGTTGATGCAATGGCCCCTGCCCGAGTGCAGCGCCGGGGTGCAAGACATTCCTCCTAGTTGCTGGTGTTCGCTTTGCCATTGTGCTGGGACAGTTCTGTTGATGCAATGGCCCCTGCCCGAGTGCAGCGCCGGGGTGCAAGACATTCCTCCTAGTTGTTGGTGTTCGCTTTGCCATTGTGCTGGGACAGTTCTGTTGATGCAATGGCCCCTGCCCGAGTGCAACGCCGGGGTGCAAGACATTCCTCCTAGTTGCTGGTGTTCGCTTTGCCATTGTGCTGGGGCAGTTCTGTTGATTCAATGGTCCCTTCCCGAGTGCAGCGCCGGAGAGCAAGACTTTTGTCCTAGTTGGAGTTGAGCTTCTGCAGTACTGATGGTGTGCGCTCTGCCATTGGAATAGGACAGTTCGATGATGCAATGACCCCTGCCCGAGTGCAGCGCCGGGATGCAAGACATTCCTCCTAGTTGCTGGTGTTTGCTCTGCCATTGTACTAGGACAGTGCTGTTAATGCAATGGCCCCTGCCCGAGTGAAGCGCCGGGGTGCAAGACATTCCTCCTAGTTGCAGCTGAGCTTCTGCAGAACTGCTGGTCTTCACTCTGCCATTGTACTAGAACAGTTCTGTTAATGCAATGGCCCCTGCCTGAGTGCAGCGCCGGAGTGCAAGACATTCCTTCTAGTTGCAGCTGAGCTTCTGCAGTACTACTGGTGTGCGCTATGCCAGTGTACTAAGACAGTTCTGTTCATGCAGAGAATTCGTTGTAGTTTCATCTGACATATTTCAGTTCTTCGGTTTTATAGAAATGCGGCTAGAATCAATGTATACTTGCATGGGTGATGGAAATAAATTGTAGAATATTTGTATGTGACATGTATTTGTTTAGTTTATTTCGCGTTCTAGGACAGCATATTCTACCACATTAGTCGGCTGCCATCGTTGTGCAGTGCCGCGGCTGACGAAAATTTGTTGTAAAGGGTTTGCATCTTAGCTTCCTCAATTTTGGAGGGTTTTTGGGCTATCTTAATTTTGGAGGGTTTGTTTGCATCCCAGGGCACTGTGTTGTGCCAAGAGTGGATGAAATTTGCTAGAGAAGTTGTTCAGGTTTTGAAGTCAAGAATTGATGACGGTATTGAGATCTAGATTAAGGGGAAATCCGTTTTAGTGGTTGCATCTGATATTTTGTTCTTCACCAGGTTTTAACTTTTTTGAACAACGGTTGGAGTAGAAATGCAATGCTGTAGGTAAAGTTAAATGTGTTGTAGTTTCGTCTGAGACATTCCTCTGTATTATTCAGGTTATTCGCGTTCTGGGGCAACGTCTGGCGCGAAACTGCCATAGACGAGATAAAATAATTATTTGTTGGTGATTTGTATCTTAGCTTTTACGACGGTTTTCTAGATTTCTGTCACAGGTCAACGGCCGATGTAAGATTGAGAATTATATGTAAAAGGAATTATTTGCAGGGTGTTTGCATATGAGTGTTTGAGACTATTTATGTCTTAAGTCCCTGGGATCCATCGATCCGTCTAATTGTAAGAGGATGCGTTCACTGAATTTACCTTGAATGAAATTTCCGTAGAGGTAAAACGTAACTACACACTCACACATTTGAAGCAATGAGTACTAATTAAAAGCTTTTGAGCTAATGACTGCAAAAGTGACAGTTATGGTGAGCACGTACATAGACTGATATACAAATGAAAAGTGATAGATGTAGATGAGCTCTTTATATACAAAAATGAATTTAAGGGGTATTTACTGCCGGGAAGTTGAACATCAATATTGTCAAAATTGAAATTAGCCTATTACTCGTATGACCGTAGCAGGAGTATGATCTTCTGTGAAAGCCCCTGTCAACGCCTAGACTATGCACAATCAGCGTAAAAAGTAACTGACAAAGGTGTAATTACAAGAGGCACCCGACACAGGTACGGTTTCAACATATCGCGTAAAATGTGAACAGAAATAACAGCAAATGAAACATGCTTTCCCCCAAGTCACTTGCAGCAAAGCACTATCAAAGTATCAAAGACACCTGCTCATCCATCAATTTTCAACATACACGATTTCAAATGACGTATTTCCGTTCGGTTCTGCCGTCGACGGACTTCCTGTCTCCAAAAGGGCTTCATGCAGGACCCGCAGCGCGCACGACGCGCCATGGTTTTCCCTGTACAATCAAACGCCGGGCGGTCTCCTCGGCGCCCGCGGCCACTCACCGGCTACACATGTAAAACACCGCCGCGCGCAGGTCATATAAGATTATACGGCGCGATTAAATTTTGTTCCGAACCTCCATTAAACGCCGTGCGAGCAAGACAGCAGACCTGGTACCCGAGGGCGCAAATAATTCTTAATTGACTAAAATCTCTTAGCCTGTTACAGCTAAAAGAGGAAATGGGGGACTTCGTGGAGGGCTAGGAGACGAAAGAAGGAGTAGGTGATGTTAGAGAAGACTGGAAATGGTGGGAGAGAGGGCGGTAGATGTGAAAGCAGCGGCGGTGTAAACGGTGTCGAGGTTATAGCAGCAGAGTTGATTGCGGAGATGACGGTTGAAGTTGACGGCGCGGTTGACTGCTCGGGTGATGGCGCAGTTGACGGCGCAATTGATAGCGCAGTGGTCGGCAGAGTTATTGCGACGCACAATTGCGACGCAGTTAACAATGCTGTTAAGAAGGCAAATGTCAACGTATTGGCTACGCAGTTGACGGTGCAGTTGACGGCGCAGTTGACGGTGCAGTTGACGGCGCAGTCGACGGCGCAGTTGACGGCGCAGTAGACGGCGCAGTAGACGGCGCAGTAGACGGCGCAGTAGACGGCGCAGTAGACGGCGCAGTAGACGGCGCAGTAGACGGCGCAGTAGACGGCGCAGTAGACGGCGCAGTAGACGGCGCAGTAGACGGCGCAGTTGACGGCGCAGTTGACGGCGCAGTTGACGGCGCAGTTGAAGGTGCAGTTGACGGTGCAGTTGACGGCGCAGTTGACGGCGCAGTTGACGGCGCAATTCACGGCGCAGCTGTCGACGCAGTTGACGGCGCAGTAGACGGAGCACTTGATGGCGGAATTGACGGTGCAGTTTACGACACAGTTGACAGCGCAGATCACGGCGCAATTGACGACACAACTGACAACACAGTTGAAGTCGCAGTAGACGGCGCAGTTGACGCCACATCTCATGATAGTTGACGCCACAACTGACGACAGTTGACGCCACATCTGACATCTGCGCGATGGTGGAGGTAGCAGAGGCTGAGGTGGGGACGGAGAGGAGGGAGAGGGCGGGGGCGGGGGTGGGGGTGGGGGTGGGAGGCGTCCGGAGCAATTACTGCCGCGAGTCGAGACCGCCTTCTTTCGTATTCACACTCGGGGGCAGCCCGCCCCGCGCGGGGCGTCGTCGCCGTTTTAACGCTTCTAAACCGCAAGAAGCAGGTCCATTGTAACACATTATACTCTATTCACGCTGAAAAGCCACCTTGAATTATCTCCAACGCCGCACGGTGGGCCGGGATGATAAATGCGCGGCCAAATCTTTTAATTGTTTAGCCTCAGTGAGTCATATATGATGGAATTTTAATCCTTAGTGGGTCCTCTAAAGTCCAGGAAGATTTGTATTTCAAGTTATAGCTTTTCAAAGATTAATCTAAACAGAGATGCAACGGATACCAGGTATCTAAAGTAATTATTATCTCGTTGTTGTGTAGAGTGTAGTTTCGCATGCATGCAAGTAGTTGATTTACTTATTGGCGAAGCAAGACTTGTAAGCGGATATATTGATGTCTTTCACCGATAAGACATGTAAATAGTACATTTGCGTTTAAATGAAATCGTATTCTTGGTAATAATGGAGTGAACATTGGAAGTGATGTGCGTCATAGTGACATGCGTCAAAGAACAGGACGGTAGCGACTCGTTCTCGGTCCCACCTGGTAAAACCGGAATAATAAATAACATTTTTGCATTCAACTGGAGTCATCAATCCGCCACTTAAGTGACTCAAATCTTACACATACACGTACCTCTATGTACGTCTCCCTGTACGTAGATAGTACGTACTCACACGTACGTCCTACGCATGTCCCATGTACGTCCTACGTACGTCCTACGTACGCCCAAAGTACGTCCTACGTATGCCCGACGTACGTCCTACATACGCCCAACGTAAGTCATACGTACGTCCTACGTACGTCCTACGTACGTCCAACGTACGTCCAACGTACCCTTCGTATATTACTACGAAACTCTATTTGCGAAAAACAAAGGATCCTACAAGGATTTAAATTTTCACTTTTATTGCGTCCTGATATTTCATCGGATCTCGGGCCCACTGCAACTGCATGTGTGGGGCGAACACGTAAATGACAGTCGAGTTTGCACGCGTTTTCAGCTAACGCGTTGGTCGCGGGCGGAGCGCACGGGTGGTCTTTTGCCGGGAGCCACGAATCTTCGCCTTTTTATGGACTCCGTGGTTCGTAATTCAGCGCTCTGTTGCATGCCGAGGAACGTAATTCACGAACCACTGTGTCACGTAATTGAAATTTATATTTCTGGGGGGCCTTTGACCGTTCTCTCAACGCCCTGGGTGAAACACTAAACTTCTAGCGTTGACGAGCGTTGTGGCAACTACGCGAAAACGTAAAAAAAATAAGCGGCTGTGAATAATGGTATTAAACGAAGGCGCGAAATTAAATTGCAGAAGTAATTGAAAGCATTTGCATATTGTAATAGGAGAGAAGGTCTCTTGTAGATGATGCTGGCAAATGGTTGTAATATTTTTCAAGCTGCAGCGTTGTATTAGAATTGAGAGAGCATGTCTGGATGGCAAGAAGCGCTGTTTCATTGAATCTTATTCAAGAGAAGATTTTGCAACGATGAAATTACGTATTTGTAGTTTGATTTGTATTTCAAATTTTCAGTTAGCTTCCATCGTGAACCGCACCTGAATCTATGGCGATCTCTGAGCTAGTAAAACATACACAACTTATTTAGACAAAACTTATTCAGAAGAAAATTCAGGAAACATAAATTGATTTAAAGAGAATTGTTTGTGCATTAAATTTCAAAGAAATTAATATTGTGCATTCTATTACTTTTATTGTCTTTATATGATACTGATTTATATCAGATTGTGTTCTCTACCACATAAAAAGTAATAAAACCTGTTTATAGTAGTGGAAACTAGAATTCTTGAAGAATGAAGCCTGTGAGCAAACATGAAGCTTGCACAACGCAACAAAGTATCCATGGAGAAAATTTCCCATGTAGCAACATCCTACGTCACCTCAGATTAAAAATTAACAACTACCTAAGAGATGTTATCGCATCATATTCCCAATACTATTGCTTCTTGGAGTCGTTATCAACGATCTCACATCGAAGATTCAACCACCACTCTTAAACTCATCTTCACCTATTTATCCCGCGATGTGCTGTTCCTGCGACGTACGATCTTTCTGTTTTGTTTTTTCTTTTCTTTTTAGCGCAGCACTACCTGCGCGGCGCAATTAATACAAGAGGAGCGACGGTGGCGCTGGCAGCGGCTGCGCACTTTAACAAGAAAGCGTTCTCGGTGCCGCAAAAAGAGCCAATCGTGTTCGAGGAATCCGTTTTAATCGCAGGAGACGACAGCGGCAGCCCGCACGCCGTTGCAGCATGCAAAAAGGTTCCGTTCGAAGCCATTTGCCTAAGGAGGCGACTTCCGGTGGCAAGGTTTTTTATTCTTATTTTTATTGAAAACATTTTCAGGTTTTAGAAAGATAAGTTCGCACACTATATTTGTATAATTGGCTTAATATAAACTCAATGATAATGCGTGGCAGCATGGTGGACTCATTGAAAAGTAGAAGGTACTATTGAGATTGGAGGAATCAGGGCGGTTTGGAGGAGCAGTTCTAAAATTGAGTTGACCAGCAATGTGCGTCCTCAAATGGAAACGCTGGGTTAGGGTTAAGATTATTCTCTTGCTTCAGCATTCTACACTCAAAAATTAAGTTTTAATTCGGTTTATTTTATTATTTTTGTTAACCTGGTGGAGACAAGTAGTAGTGAGAAGGGAGGATTTAGGATGGCTTAGAGTTGCATTTCTAAAATTGAGTAGACCAGTAATGTGCGACCTCAAATGAGGACGCTGTGTGTTAATGTGTTAAGATTATTCTCTCTTGCTTCAGCATTCTACAATCAAAAAATAGTTTTTCATTCGGTTTATTTTATTATTTTTATTGATGTGATGGAGATAGTGAAAGGTAGTGGGGAATGGGAGGAATCAGGATGGCTTGGAGGAGCATTTCTAAACAGTTTATAAGTTTATTGGTAACCGATTTAATACATTTGTTTCACGTATCAGCGCACACGTAACTCAGGTTTTAATTATTTCTCTTATTTTTAGAATACATGAAGAAATTGACTTTTTAAGTTACTTTTTTCTCTTTTCTCGAGATCACGCACGAATGCCTCATAGAGTTTTTCCAAATGTGTTTGAACTCTATGGAGCAAAAATTCCAAAAGAGGAAGAGTGAAACTAGCAGCAAAAACCAGAAATATTTCACGTATACGCAGTGTAGAGTGAGTACCAATAGGTATACATGGAATGGGGTGGTCAGATAATGTGTTGCTGAAGGTGGTATAAAGTGATTGATATCGATGACCCTGAAGGTAGTGAAGTTGATGTTGATGATGACGAGAGAGCAAGGAGTGGAGGAAGGAGTGGGTTACTTTATTTATTTATTTATTTTAAGTCAAAGAAACAGTTAAAACTGCGTATGACGTGCTATGGAGTAAAGTGAATTGTGTGCACATTTTCAAAATTTTGTGATCCCTACACTAAGTCATATACTACTTGAATTTTGAATGAATGAAGAGAGGGAAAAAGGAAGCTCCCACGTAATAAAAATCTATTTTCATGGACAAATAAGCAATAAACTTTCGGCTCTTATCCATGTTGTCCTTCCGAATAATACTTCCTCCCGCGACAACATGGAAACGATAATTTGAATATCTATATTTCCCACTGAATTCTAGAAGACCTGCACAGAAAATGAAGTTACATTTATGTCTACAAGCAAAACAAGGGGCTATCTCAGCATTTGCTCAAAGGATCAGGGAAGCTGGACGAAAAACCTGATCGAGATGGGGGTCATTGACCCAGAGTATTACTTCTTTGTGGTGGGAGCTGTGATAAAGGTGGGGGTGATGGTGATGATTACGTTTGAAACAGGAATGCAAAGAAGAATGTTTACTCTTCTTTAATTAACTGGTTATGTTTTATCATTGAAAACATTAATTACATTACATTTACAATTTTATTATGTTATAATTAACCTGTATTTTTCATATTTTTCTCTAAAAATAGTTTTCATATTTTTGAAGACATAACTAAATTGGCGAGCAGCAAAGATATCTGTGTAGTTATTCTTACAATCTACTGACATGTTATTCTACAATATTCTCCTTCATTAAGAACATTTTATTGCCGTGTTCCAGAACATAATTTTCTTCTAATTTTCCAAAACTATAATATTTGGCCGTAAAAATCTTTTCCCTTTGTGTGTGGAACTTTCTAGTATTTACTTTGTCGTTTTCTTTCATGTATGAATATCTAAGCAATTTGCCTAAGTATAGGTGTGAAGAAGATAATGTCCACAGTACGCTCAACTTCGACGTAGAAGTGACAACTGCTGATTCGAAGAAGCAAAATTATCTTTATCAACTTCAATGATTTATGATCACTCTTTAGAGCGTTGGGAATATTTATTTTTTATTATCACTGTAAGTTGTAAATTCAGTCTTCTACTTATTGGATAGAGATAAACACTGGGGAAGTTCCCCTTCCCTCAATTTCGCGATAAAAAATGCTCTACACTTACGGGAATAATGACCTTTAGCAGTTGACCTTCCGAAATCACTAATCAATCAATCAATCAATCAATCTAAATATCTGCAAGTAGATCTTCTTTCTTGGATCTTTCAGTACAAAACGCCTCACACTGTCTCCTTACCACCTTCATCTTTCTCCTCAGATCAGCATTGAACTAGTGTTGAAAAACGGGCACCTCTTATGTTAAAACACTCGGCCCAGGAGAAATCAAGATGTTGAAATCAGCAAGCTATTAAACATTTTAAAAAGTAAACCAGGGAACCATACGCAGTTTTAACTGCATACGTCATACGCAGTATTAACTGTTTTTTGACGTAAAATAAATAAATAATAAACCATAAAATCTACAAGAAACGAATTACATTTTTAATAATGAAGACACAAATATATAATTAAACGAGATCTTATTACAAAAATACTAATTATATATCTTAAGAATTTTTTGTTCATTATCTTCCGTAAATCTAGTTCTCTTGGACTTTACGATATATTGTGTTTTGAGAGAGGGCGCAGAGCCTTAAAAATACGTGAATTCTGAGCACTACAGTCCGCTTGGTCTCTTTCTAGCAATGGCTTTTCGTTAATCCCCCCCATATCATGTATCGTTCCTTTGACAATTACATTTTGTGCTGCAAATGGCTGTTTCTTGTCGTGTCATTCCCTACGATTTCGTGCACGAGATTTGAAACGTGGCCCCTCTGAGGCGTTTTCCATTGGACATTCAATTTTGGGCGCGGAATCAGAGCGAGAGAACGCTTTACTAAAGAACGGATAGTCACAATACAAATATGCACAATTCAATTACAATTAGTACTTACACTATCTTTGAAATCAAAATAAAAGTCTCACAAACGCATTATCTCATAGTCTGATGAATTTACTATTTCAAATTGTTAACATAATCCTCATTCTTCTTTTTCCTTTCTTCCCCTTTAATCTTTTCCTGTAACTGTCTCGGAACGTTCTGTTGGAGATTCTTTTTTCAAATTTCAAATTTCTAACGAAGTTCATACTTCAACATATCCTGTGATGCACAAAATGGATCTTACTGAAAGGATTTTCTGGGTCCTACAGAAAAGATTCACTGGGCTCTCGGTTATCACGCCTCCATTTATTACTTATTTAACGCGAATACAGTCACGCCCAACAGTTTCCCTGCGATGAGCGATACGAAGTTGGGCGCACTAAACCTGTTAATGCCGAAAGCGTTCGTCCAGCTGCTCAACCAATAACGAAGCAGCTTCAAGGGAAGATTAGCGGGCGCTAGGGCCTTAAGCGGAATCGTACGTGTCCACGTCATGGATGTCGGTAAACGTCCAGAAATGGACCAACTTTCTTACCCCGATATCGAGATTAATGTGCGAACAAGCAAAATAAAGAAAACACCATCACCGCCTGCCTCCTCTTTGTAGTAACATAGCGCCCTGTTAATTTGATCATTGATTAAGAAAATTATAGCTGTATTAAGCCGTAATAAATTTCACAATCTCACAATCTATCAGCAATAAGAGCGCCAATGCAATTCACATAAGGGACTCGAACCAAAAAGGGGAAGCAGAGAAAATGGTATCGATCGCTTTGCTTTGAAGTCGTGAAAATTTGAAAGTTGTTTTTCAGCAATTCTCGGACGCTGGTTATCTAGCTGTTTGACGTGAGAATGTCGTTATCTCCTCCACGGTTAATTCCGTTTTGTCATGGCATGTGTAGCAGCTTCGAGGTTCTCTCAGCTGCTCAGTTCAATTTCAGATTGATTGGATCTTGGTCGAGTCATATGCAATTTTCACCCTTTCGTTTATACAACACTCAAGTAATCGTTCGTGAATTTTTTAAATTTAATGTGAAATGGTCATAGTACGTTATGTTTATTTATAAAAATTCTGTCGTCTCTAATCGTAATTGAACTTAAAAAAGCATTAAGTGCTACGTGTATTATTATTAAATTAACTTAAAAAAATAGTGCGTATTACCCAGGAACTTGTCTACGTTTACGGAATTTCATTCTCAAAACGTAAACTTTTCTTTGTTGTTTCTTTCTCAATATGTATACTATTAAACAAACATGTTATTTTGTAATAACTTTGCTCATTCATAATGCAGGCATTTTTGGCATATATTGAATTTACAATTGATTTATTTCTCAACAAAAACTCCATGAAGAAAACCATTTACTACATGTCATCTCTCTTATTAAAATACAATTTTGCATACGGGGAATGCGTTTGCTTTTAAATATAATTTTACTAAAATTATTGTCCTTTGATGACAATACTGTCATCTGAAGTATCTTTCCTCATCACTGAAAAACAATTTATTAGTAAACCTAACAAATTAATGAAATCTCAAAATAAGATATACCGAAAACTTTGTTACTTCATCTCCAAGAAAATTTATTCATAAATACAACAATAACAACAACAAATTAATAAATGTTTACCCCATCATTAAACAGATATATGCCAATTTTATAACCTATGAATGTAGTAGACATTATAAGGGAACTCTCGTTGACAATTTAAAACATTATATACATTTACAAAAGCATGAACTAATAGGAGGCAACTCGTGTTGCGTCAAAAATTCCACGTTACGCCCCGAGTGTTTAGCCTTCTTGTGGATCACAAGGCGACAAACTTCATGGAAAACACAAACATACATGCCGCGAGATGCAACAGGTATCTGGTGAACGAGAAGCCCTCATGTAATGCCTGCTACATTCATAGGTCATACAATTTGTGCATAAACAACCACGAATCTTAGCCAACACCGCTACGTATTTCTCTCACTAATACGAAGCCACTAAATTCACGCGGTAACAGCGCACAAAATTTTCTACACGAGAAGCGTCCTCCGGAAAGGAATTGATTTATCGGAAGAGCAAAAGGTACAAAAGCCAACGTGTAAGGTTATATTATAAGAAATCGATTGGGCACGGATGTTACCATTTTTTTCGTAGCGTATATGTAGAACGAACATTTAAGGAAGCGTGAGCCGAGTGGCGCGGCCAGTTTAATAACAGGTGCTGCTGCGGGGCGATCAGATGCACGGGGGAAGGCGAAATAAAGGAAAGAAAAAAAGGCGAGGAGGTGGTGGAAAGGAAAAAGAGTTGAGATAAAATAACAGAAAGAAGTTGCGACAGAGTCGCCGCCGCCGTGTGGCCACGGCCCGTTGCACACGCCTGGCGATGGGGCAGGCCACGGCGGCGCTCGCGGCGTTGAGGGTGGCGAAGAGACTGCGTGATGGTGGTGATGACAGTGGGAGTGGTGATGTCGACGGATGTGAGGCTAGCAAGAGCAGACAGCGGGCTGATATCGAGGGGATGGCAGTGGATAGGACGGGGTGATGATGGTGATGAAAATGGGAGTGGTGATGTCGACGGATGTGAGGCTAGCAAGAGCAGACAGCGGGCTGATATCGAGGGGATGGCAGTGGATAGGACGGGGTGATGATGGTGATGAAAATGGGAGTGGTGATGTCGACGGATGTGAGGCTAGCAAGGGTAGACAGTGGGTTGATATCGAGGCGATGGTAGTGGATGGAACGGGGTGATGTAAATGGGAGTGGTGATGTCGATAGATGTGAGGCTAGCAGGGGCAGACCGCGGGCTGATACCAAGGCGATGGCAGTGGATGGAACGGGTGGATGATGATGATGAGAATGGAAGTGGTGATTTTGATGGTGGACGGGCAGGCAGTGGGATGATACCGGGCCGCTGTTCTGTACAGAACGGGGGTGATGGAAGTCATGAAAAATGGGAGTGGTGTTATCGATGGATATGCGTTTGGGTGGTGCAGGCGGTAAAGTTATAACGGGCCGAAGAGATGGGGTGATGGTGGTAATGAAAATAGGAGTGGTGATTGCAATGAATGCAAGGCTAGGAAGGTCAGGCGGGGGGGGGCGTGATAGTGATGGCGCTGGATGGGACGGGGTAATGATGGTGATAAGTATGGAAGTGGTGATTTTGATGGTGGATGGGCAGGCAGTCTGATGATACGGAGCAGATGTTCTGTATGGGACGGGGGCGATAGAAGTGATGAAAATGGGAGTGGTGATATCGACGGATATGAGGTTGGGTGGTGCAGGCGCTTGAGTGATAACGCGCCGAGGCACCGATTGGGACCGGCTGATGATGATGAAAATGGGAATGGTGTATTCGATAGGTATGTGACTAGGAAGTGCATACAATGCAGTGATGCTGAGCTGAATGGCAATGAAGTGGTTATATTCATAGTTAATACAATCGGATACGGAAGTGGCGAAGATAGACCGGGCGATGGCGCTGGAGGGACAGGGTGATGGTGAAAATAAGAGTGGTGATGATGAGGTATATGAGGTTGAAAAGGGCAGGGGGCGGAGTGATAACGGACTGATGGCACTGGATTGGACGAGGTGATGGTGGTGATGAAATGGGAATGGTGAAGTCAATAGTTATAATCCTTAGCGATGTACGTGGTGGAGTAATAACGAGTGCATGGCCGGGTAAGGGTTGAGGGTGGTGATGAAAATAGAAGAGATGTCAATGAATACGCGGATGGGAAGTGCAGCTGGTGGAGTGAAAGCGGGCCGATGGCACTGGGTTAGATGGATGAGATAGTAGTGACGAAATGGGAGTAGTGATTATAGTAGTAATGAAGTGGAAGTAGTTTAGAGAGTCAACAATTGAGTGCATGGGAATAGCGGAAAGATTCCGCAGAGACAGCAATCTTGTTGCTAAACTATCGCAACCGTTAAGACGGAAGTTCGTGGAAGACACTTCCCATACACCTTCTGAGACAAGTTCCACCTCTAGGATTTTCTACTACTCGATACATGTATAGTCTGTTTCACTGCTTGCCAGGATTTGTCAAAATATTTTAAATTTGGTATTTAAATACTTTGTAAATAAGTATTTAAATATATATTCAAAATACATTAGGTTTTGAATTGCTAAATACATACGCATTTAAAATACTTCAAAAACTCAAAATACAGTAAATATAATAATTTTGCTTTCTTTGCAATAATGTATTGTAATTGTCACTCACTAAAATTACTTATTGACAGTCATACATCTTTGAACAATAACTACAAACTTTTAAATATAAAAAACTGTCACTTATCCTTTCACGAAAACACTTTTAATTATAAAATGATGTCAAAAGAATGTGTAAATCAAATAATCAGAATTTCCTTTTAAATTTAGTTTTCCAAACAAATCATTAGACAATAAACC
This sequence comes from Teleogryllus occipitalis, assembly GCA_011170035.1. Lineage (NCBI taxonomy): Eukaryota > Metazoa > Arthropoda > Insecta > Orthoptera > Gryllidae > Teleogryllus > Teleogryllus occipitalis. Next base: position 798,497 of record BLKR01000008.1, on the reverse strand, counting down.
CGTAGTTGGCGAATGTATAGAACCCACAAAAGGCAAATAGTTGTTGAACTGGTGCGGATGAACATAAATTAGTGTTATAAGGAATAAACTCTTTTTTATTGTCGGCTAATTGTCCAGCACTTTTAATGATTAAGATTTATCATTTAAAAATGAAGATAACTGATGCTAAAAGGCTGAAAGGAGCCTTTATTTTTGTTTCAACGAGGTCCATTCACTAGCAGAATCAAACAAAGAAACTAACCGCGTTACCTTCATCTGCATTTAAAGTATTTTAAGTATTTCTTTTTTTAAATACACCTATTGTATGTATTTAAATACATCTCTAAAATACATGTCCAAAAAACTCAAAAATACAATTTTTCAAATACAAAATGTGCTTATTATACGTATTTCAAATACAAGTATATAAATACTGCCCAACCCTGCTGCTTGCTGGGGTTACTCCGTATCCTCCCAGACATCCATCGGCGACTGTTTCACCGCCCGCGCTGGCCGGCCCGTCGGGGTTCGGTCTGGGGCGGCGCGGGGCGGCGGCGATAGGTGGCGCGGGCCCTCGATCGCCCATTTCGCCCCAGACGGGAGCGCCCCCGCCTAATGGGCGCGATAGCATCGCCGGCCCGCGCCTCACGCCGCCCTCGGCCCTCTTTCCCGGCTCCGGGCCGGTCCCTGGTCGGAGCGGCATGGTCGGCGGGAGCGAAGGAGATATTGGTGGTGGCGGCGGCTATGGAGACGGGGTGGCGACGGTGACGGTGATGGCAGCGGCGGTGGTGGAGGTGGAGGTGGTGGAGGGGAGAGGCGGAAGGCTGTGGCGGAGGTGGTGGCAGCGGCGGAGATATTGGTGGTGGCGGCAGTGACGGTGATGGCTGCCACGGCGAAGGTGACAGCGGGGGCGATGATGCAGATGGTGATGGGAGGGGGGCGTTGCTGAAGGCTGTGGTGGAGGTGGTGGCGGCGGCGGCAGTGACGATAGAGGCTGTGGTGGAGATGGAGGTGACGGTTAGGGCGGCGATGGCAACGGAGGTGGAGGCGGCAGCGAGGGCGTAGGAAGAAGAGGTGGTGTAGAAGATGGTGAAGGCGATGGCAGATGTGGTGGCGGCGGCGGCGGCGTTTTGACAGAGGTGGCGGTGGGGCTGGTGGTGGTAGTGGCGGCGGTGGGTGTGGTGGTGTAGACAGTGGTGGAGACATTTCCCGAGGCGGAGACTGAGGTGGAATTGGAGGTCAAGGTGGAGGCAGAGACGGAGACAGAAACGGTAACGGAGGCGGGGGTGGAGGCGATGGTGATGAGGGCGGCGGAGGTGGCGCGCGGTCGTGTACACAGGCGCCGATCGCTTCGTCTTTTGTTTTCCCGCGCGCCGAGGCGCGGCCTCTATGCCCTGAGGTGGCGCTGGCGAAGATCGCTGCGCATGCGGCGGGAGTCGAGCTAACGACCGCTGCGCACGGATAGCGGCGGGGGAGGATTCGGCAACGCTGTTCTGGTGATTAGAGAGCTTTAAGAGTGACATGTTGCATACCGTTTGAAAAGAATTACATTTTTCACTGGAAAAATTGATACTTGGGAATAAACGTTTGCAATACTGCCCATACTACTAGTTACCTTCGATAGTTCGTACTTCAAACATTTGAAATGCTCTTATGAAAGAATTTAGATGAGATTTGTGTAATTTCCAGAAGGAATTCCTTTTTTCCGAGGCCTGGTGATTTGAATATGGGAGAGAAATATAAAACCACTGCGCCTGACAGGACAAAAAATTAATACTTTTCGGTAAACTAAAAAATAAATATTCGTCCGGTTTAGATGAATTTCCGGATGCTTTGTTAAAGACCTGTGCGTATGCCATTATACACCCGTTAACTCACATATTTAATGCATCGTTATGCACCGGAACGTTTCCAGATATTTTCAAAACAGCTAAAATTAAGCCGCTCTTCAAAAAAGGCAACAAAAATGAAATTCAAAATTATAGGCCCATTTCTCTTCTATCAGTTTTTTCAAAAATATTAGAGAGACTTTTTTACGTACGAATGGAAACCTTTCTCACTAAACACGACGCGCTTTCAGATTGCCAACATGGATTTAGAAAATCGAAATCAACGGAAACAGCTATATTTTCTTTTCTTAAAGATGTCGCCTCATCATTGGATCAAAACGAGGCACCTATTGGATTATTTTTAGATCTCTCAAAAGCTTTTGACGTCATTGATCATGACATTTTACTTTCTAAATTACCTTCATATGGAATCCGTGGTATTGCTCTAGATTGGTTATGTTCGTACCTTAAACAACGATCTCAGAGAGTAGAAATACCTTACTGAAATGATGGAACATTACGTACGCACCTTTCCGACTCTTTCCCCATTGCACGAGGAGTTTCTCAAGTATCGATTTTAGGCCCTATTCTGTTCCTACTTTACGTAAACAATATGCCGTCGACGATTCGAAACGGAAGAACGGTTCTCTTTGCAGATGATACGAACATCCTTTGCAATAAAGAAACTGTAAATAGTACAATATCAGATGTTTCAAATTGGTTCCGAAATAACAAATTAATAGTAAACGAAAAGAAAACGGTTTTAATGCAGTTTTCCATTTCAAATAAACCATTCTGTGCTCCATTGAAAATGAACGGTGTACCATTGACTGATGTTAAGGCAACAAAATTTTTAGGCCTCTCAATTCAGTCAAACCTTAAATGGAACGTCCATTTAAATGAATTGAACACAAAATTAAGTTCATTATGCTACGCGTTCAGAATTCTTGCAAATTCAGTCAGCCTTTATACTGCTCGTTGTGTATATTTCGCGAATGTTCATTCCCGCCTGAGATATGGCATAATATTCTGGGGAAATACATCTTATAGCTCCCAGACTTTTAGATTACAAAAACGAATTGTACGAATAATAACTAAATCCCACCCACGTGATTCATGTAAGCCTCTCTTCATTAATCTAGAAATTCTACCATTACCGTGTCTTTTTATTTACGAATCAGTGGTTTTTGTAAAAAATGACTTGCTTAGGGGCGGGAATATATTTTCAGAAAATGCCGAAGTCTATTACTATAACACTCGACGTAGAAATCATATTCATCAGGTGACAGTATCAACAGCTCATTACAAAAATTCACATACAATACATGTACATTATTTTACAACACTTTGCCAGATGACATTAAACGATTAAATTCAATAGAAAAGTTTAAATCCCAAGTGAAATCGTTTCTGCTGCATAACTGTTTCTATACAATTAGAGACTATACTGAGCATCACAAGGAAAGTAACATTAATTTTAACAGTGATATTTAATGTATTATTTATCATTGGACTGTATAATTCTAAACAATATGTAACAAGTATTGTTTCGCAACTTCTGGGTCAATGACCCCCCCCCCCCTCGATCAGGTTATCGTCCAGTTTCCTTGATATATTGAGCAAATGCTGAGATGACCCCTTGTGTCGCTTCTGGACATAAATGTAACTTCATTTTCTGTGCACGTCTTCTAGAATTCAATGGGTAATACAATTATTCAAGTTTTCGTTTCCATATTGTCGCGGCTAGAAGTATTATTCCGAAGAACAACATGGATAAGAGCCCAAAATTTATTGCTTTTTTATCCTTGAAAATAGATTTTATTACATGGGAGCTTTTTTTATTTTGTAATTTTTTTTTACCTTTTCAAAATTCAAATACTGTATGACTTAGTGTAGGGATCATAGAATTTTGAAAATGTGCACACAATTCACTTTTCCCCATAGCACGTTATACGCAGTTTTTACTGTTTTTTTACGTAAAATAAAAGAAATAAAAAAAGTTTTTTATATTTCAAACGAGACTCCGTGAAGTTGATCCAGTTATTGAAGAATCTTATGACCGATTTTTAAGAAAAGTTATCTAATTGACCGATCAGGGTAAATGAAGTTCAGAAGTAATAAGAGACATATTTGACTACATTCAGAAGAGGAGATGTGGCAACGATGCTCTTGTGACTGGAGTACCTACGTTGTTTGTTATTTGTAAGGTCAATGTTTCCAAAATTGCTAGCGGTTTAGCTAGCAATGGACTCGGAAAAGGACAAAAGTTTAAATTACTAATTCCTAAGTTCTGTAATGTGAGAAGATATTTTAGTACTTTATATTTCAAACAAGATAGATCAGTGTTTTTCCAGTGATTGGTATACTCCCGGTGCGATTTGTGTCGTTTCTTTATCGAAACACGAAAACTCATTTATCTTCTTAGAACAATTTAAGCTTAGGAGAAGTATATAATAGTTTTACCAATACAAGTATTCGGGAGTCACGCTAACAGAATGTGGTAGAGGTGAACAGGATTTGAAAATTGAAAATATGAGAGGAATAATAACCATAAGACAATTGAATCCACCTCTGTGGAAGTCGATTATTCCACTAAAGACAAAGAAACGCATATGTAGCTCCTTCATGGAGAGTACGATACTCTATGCGGAAGAAGTGTGGACACTAACAAAAAATATGAAAGACCAACTTCAAGCAATAGAAATGACGTTGTAAACTTTCTCTGTTAGACAAAATAAGAAGTGATGAAAAGAAATAAAATGAAAGTGCAAACAACCTTGAACGAGACGATCGAAATGAAACATCTAAAATGGTATTGACATTTAAGAAGGTTGGAATCAGATAGACCAACAAAAAATTTGGGAAGGGATATCCAATCGAAGAATATACAGGGGAAGGCCGAGAAGAACATGGAACATGGCAATAAATGAAGCCACGCAAAAAAGAGAAATGGAGGAGAAAGACGTATAAATAAGGGATAAAGAGGCGTGAAAATTGGGATGCGGAAAACAGCCACGTCTGTAAAAACCGCTAAATAGATAGATGTTTATCAATCAGTGAATTCAAAATAATTTTTCGATACTTCATTTCTAAATTAAATCCAATATTAATTATTAATCTAAAAATAATTAAATCCAATAGTTTTAACTACCATGTACATTCTTTGTTTTTTTTCAATTAATGCATTCCCATTGAATTTATTCATTAATTCTTCACTATCACAACATTATCATTGTCCTAAACCTTTTGAATTTCCTCTTGTTTCCTCCTACGCTTTGAACGTCTGAGCTACTGGTATGTTGATGTAAATCGAATGTGACCAAGTGAAATTAAATTTCTGAGGCATGATAACAAAACTAGAAGACGAGATTGAATGAGGTACCTTGTTATAATTCTAGACCTTACAGATGAAGATTGTTTCCACAAAAATTCTGAAATTGTTTTATCCTCACGTTTTATTATTTTTATGCTTTATATAGCACGAGCAAAACCACGAAGTCGATTTAAGAGTTGATTCGCAATTCTGTGGACGACCTGGTTTGTATCTAAGAAAAATTGAAGGAACGAAGCATCCAAATTACTTTGGGACTGCACTCAAAATGCCTCCAATGTTCCATTATGCATTACACTAACGAAACGAAGCTTTCATAATGGCGTGAAATCTAACTAGCAGTTAGAGTTCCCAACATTCTCTCTTCAATAAAGCCAGAGCATCGTCCATCCTCTGCTCTGCACCGCAAGCCACGTGTTAGGTTGAAAGAACAGGCACTAGTCCGCGTCCGGAACGCAAAATGAAATCACTTCACTTAAAAAGACGACCTCATAAATTTTTCTTAACCCAAGCAAAACCGACTTCCCAATTCCATTTCTTTTTGTTTGCGCACGTTTTGCCCGAAGTATTACCAGAGCGTAGCGGGGGCAAGGAAGGGAAGACGGCTGGAAGATGAGATTCTCAGAGAACATGGAAGGGACGGTGGTTGCGGAAAGTGGTTTTTAATAGAAGTAATGTTATGTTTCATGAGCTTGTTTAATACTTCGAAGATTCATTGATAAATGCGAAATTATATTGAATGATATTTACGGGTGATTGAAATGTTGTTTAACTTACTGAAATTGCCGATAGGTTTTGTTTTTGTACCTCTGGTTCTGACATGTACTCGGTGGATCTATAATGTTCTCTTCAGAATATCATCTTAAAGTGGTGATCCTTCATTGAGTTATGCTCCCTTTCCAGATACAATCAAATGTACGACCTAAAATGCACAGTAGTTGTCTAGCAAAATGAGACGACATATCATTACAATATCACCTAAGTACCAAGATATGATTGTGAGATTAGATTAGATTAGATTAGATTTATTACTAAATCTGCAAATAAGTTTGAGAACTTGGTGGCAGAATACACTAAACATTACACAACTTAACAACTATACAAAATTTTACAAAATTTACAAACTTTACAAATTAACATGAACATTTTACCGTGCACGCACTCATAGCACTCCACCTCACCACACTTCACTGACGCTGAGACGGGGTATTGGAACAACTCGCTCTAAACTTTACTTAATCCCAAAGCCCGATGAAAAAAATCATTCGAGATAATTGACAGTAGAACGCATATTGATCATATTTAACTATATTTTTGCTATGTGGGCAACCTCATTGCATTGTCCCCTTGCAGCTACCACTTAGCATTTCCCACTGGGCCCTTCAACCACACCAAGTGGAATGTCAATCTGGAAGTCTTGAATTTCTGCACCTTCTATTATCTCAGATTTTACTCTATATTTCTGTAGTATTTTCGTCGTTTTTCTCGTGGGGTCACGTGCCCCTTTGAGAAAAATTTTGAACGGGGACCCGTAGCCTTACATAATAAAACATGTTATTTCCGTAAATACAATATCCCTGATGAAGCCAACGAATACAACATATAGAAACGTTTCTAATTTTACACTGAAGTCAAACGCATGGGCACATTAATCTACCGGTATATTGTTATCATAGAATGAGCAAGTATTATTCCTAAGGATATAAAAGTTAAAATATTTCGGCGTTTTACATAGTGGGAAAAGTCAACACTTGTGCTGTAGACATTATCTCATTAACGTTAATTTTTTAAGATAACTGTAATAAATTTTTATTCTTACTTATCAATTTTTAATCATTGAAAAAATAGCACATCAATACCCAAAATTGTAAAATAACTGAACATTTTGAAGAGAAAAATGATTTATCCTAATTGTATCGCTTGTATTATATTCTCTTACAGGTTTTTGATGATGAATATGGTTCTAAATTTCACATTGTAATTATTACATTACGTAAGTACATTATGTAAAATGTATTTATCTGTTTAGTCGCTAATGATCTTGATGTCCATGCGACGATAAATAAATAAATAATTATAATAATAAAATTTTACGTGTATGTAAATAGAAAAAAATTGAATGCATAAAAAGGGTCCCGAAAAGTTGTTGCCCCCACTCTTGTTTTAGCCTGCGCACGCCTATGATGGCGGCGACTCCCCAAACGCCATGCAGCCACGCGGAGCTTGTAACCAACTGGCCGCGCGCATCTGCCGGGTGTAATCTTCGCCACAGCGAGCTCCATGTAACACTTCTTGTTCCAGCCGGACCCATCGTAAATTATACTTAATAGCATTTAAATCACAGGATATCGATCATTATTGTTGTCATCAAAGCGTTAATATTTTTCGCTTCCTCGACTCAGGCGCCGCCGCGCGGTACACCGCGAGCTTGAGAAATACATCGCCGGTTGGCGGCTAAAGCGACCGCAGCGCTGTCCAGAAACGGTGGCGACGGGCAAAAACAGCGAACACTTCGCGCGAGCGGTTCGCTCTTTGGTTGAGAAGTTGTTTGGTCTGCCCGCAATTGCGAGCAGGGTGAGTTATTATTTCGTGTTTCTGGGCGCGTCAACTGCTACGTTCAACGGTTCCGTAAGTGTAGTGCATTTTTGTATCAAGAGTGGTGGCGGTCTTGTTTCTCCGCTGGATGGTGACATTCGCGTCGACCCTACTTCCCCATCTAGGAATCTTTAACGAGCAAGGCATCACCACATCCCTGACAAGTTCTAATTCTAAGCTCTCAATCGAGAGCTTACAAGTCCCGATTGGTTTCACGATATATTTGGTAGTATAGTGCGCGTAAGTCTGTGTAAGGAGAGACGAAAGAACGAGGAAGAGGAAGGAATCTTTCCTCCTCCTTTCCAGATATCTCCGCAAGTGGGACACAGTCTGTCAGAACAAGCTGTAAGCTCCCGACTGGTCTCCCGGTGTGTGTGGTAGTGTAGTGCATGGAAGTGTAAGTGGGAGTAAGTAAGGGGTGAGAATAGGACAAGAAAGGGGAAGAAATGACCGCGCACGTCCGTGGCCAGTTTGTTGGATATTGCTCCGGCATTCGCCTGACGTAGATTCGAAGAAACTTCGGAAAGCTACAGTTTAGAGCATCCCGTCGCTAAAATTATCTTCCAGACAGTGGCTGGATTCGACCTAGCTATCTAGCTAGAGTAGGAAATTCTGCCTGTGTTGGGACTCGAACCCTAGGACCTCCCTGTCCGGATGACTGCAGTGACATCAGTTGATGCTCTGAGTCACAGTTGGCTCCCGCGTTTGCGAACAGGTGAGTTATCGTTTCGCCTATTTTTAGCGTGATTCACTTGTATTTTTTACTTGCTGAAAACAGCCATCAATGTTTTTCTTCCGAATTACGCCAGTTTTTTTTTGGTTCATTTACCCTCACTTCCATCGAGTCCTTGAAGCTGGCTGGACGTCATGCCCAAATGAAGCTTCACGTGCAAATTTTCACTGCGAATGAATGTTTGCCGTGAAAACAACTCTTTTAGGCTGTCTAAACTGTGTATATTACGGTTCTGTTTCGAGGCGACGACGAATAACTGAATTTCCTTAACTTAAAAACCGATGCTTATCTCAAAAAGCCATGAGAGGTTACAGGGCAAAGGGAGCTCATTCAATCCAATGAGTATTATTAACGGGGAGTACTGACAAGGTTCGTTAATACTTTTACTAAGCGTCAATGACTATGAATAAAATGGTGCGAATAACGTAGTCTTCAAGAATATATTTCGTGGGTCGATCAAGGTAGTACATGAGACTAAATATGCGAGGTATTCTTCCACGGCCGTAGTCAAAAGATTCTTTGCTATTCGGGAGACTGCAACCTAGGAACAGTTGCCAACGTTTTGGTCCTCAAACTGCAGCCTACTTTAGAGCGGATTGTCCCATCGCCTTTCAATGGAGAAAGGTCGCAGTATGATGGCCGAAACGTTGACGTCGAGTTGGCGATTGTGCCTTGGTCGCGGCGAACCCCGGATAGCCGATTATCTACTAAATACGCAAATATGTGTATTACGAATTGAAATGAAATCGGAAACATAGTAATAAATAAAAATGCATTTAAAATTTACATTTTCTTTATGTAGACCATTTTCATGACTTCACAGAGTGAACTAGAAGAGTTTTGTGATACTTTTCATTCGTCTTTTATTGAAATTTTTTGGCATAGACAATACAGAAATTCTTTACCTCCTTTTTTGACCATGAACCACCACTGGGAGACTCGAGCTTCTTAGACTGAGAGAACCAAACGCTACTCATGATTGGCGCGGTTAAATGCAGCCCAAGTGATATTGTAACTTTTCCGAAAACAGACGAAGCGGCAATCTCTTCAAAGGCTTTAAAGGCTTTTAAATTAATTATCAACATCTTATTGGCTTGGAAATGTGTATTCTGCTGTTAAGTGCAATGAAATATTAACATAATTGTATGAGGCCCGAATAAATACATTTCAAACAATGCAATTATTGTAAATGTGTATTATTGTAAATGTATTGTGATGATGATATATTGTCTTTATAAAAATGCTTTGTTTAAACTGCAATTAGTATTAAATTATTCTATGAATGATTTGTTCGGTGCAAATACGAGAAATGTGAGAAATTATGAACTGCAAAATTTTGTAGGTTTTATGAATCTAATCAGCTAATACTACTGCGAAATTTTTTTGATTAATGAATACAATATAATACACTTGTTTAACAGATTACTAGTAAAATGGTTAATAGCTATAAATTAAAGTAATGTTAAACGTTGAATGAAAAAGGATGGAAATAAATATAGACAGCGTATTACTCTTTTGGAAGCAGATATGCATTGCATGGAATACCCCTTAATCGGACAAAAACGTCTACATTTGCGGTGCCGCAAACTGCCTGATGTGGTAATTTTATGACAAGATCAATTTTATGTGGCCATCCCGCACCTTTTCAAGTTTATCTACAGCTAAACTTATCTGAGAAGACCACGAGTTGATGGTGGTTACTTTTTTTCGTGTTTCTGTATAGTTTAGTAGTGCGTTCAATATATTCGAAATACAACTAGTTTCATTGATTTATTTAAATGAATATGTCGTTTAAATACATCACGTGTAGTTGATAGTATCACACTCAAAACTCTACTTTAGAAACCGCAAAGTACCTTGTTGATGGGTGAATATGAATGCATAAGCGCTTATATAAAACGCTTGCAGACGTGAAGACCTGTTGTATTTGTAGAAGAATAATGTTGACAAAAAACAGCATGTTGTACAAAATGCTCCCGATAATTCAATGAATAAAAAAATTAAAAATTTGAATAATTTATTTTGATCCTCGAACTCTCTTTTTGAAGCTCAAACATTCGCTACCAAAGAGATTTTAACACATTCCCTGAATACCATTTGTAAAATTAAAAATACGAAAGTAAAAAATAATCAAGACATTGTTTACCGATACGGTCTGGGTCTACTTCTTGTTTCGTAGTAGTGCAGGAGTGTTACTAGTGGATTTTTAAATTATCGCTTCTTGTTCTACATCCATAATTATGTTCTTTGTTGAAAAGAAAATGATTTAATTAAAACTAAATGCGTCCCCGCTGAAATATGCAATGATAAAATATATTGTGATGAATATCTTGTAGTGTTGTCATTTCTTCATCCAGAGAAGTATCTGTGTATATCAGAAGCACAAAGTGAAATAATCGCAGTATTAAAACATCCTCAAGTAACATTATTGTGTCTTATTGGTTCAGCTATCCTATTTCAATACCGTAATTTATAAACGGTTTACCACCTTTTTTCTTAGGTTATATCTCCACCTGAACAAATCAATTCATAAGTATACTTTCAATTTTCGTACAGTTATTGATTAAATAAAAATAACTATAATTAATAAATGTAATATAATGAAAAAACATAATTGAATTTCTGAATTTATTGCGATTTGTTATCATACCAAAAAGTAAGTTAATGTTTTATCTTTTCTCAAAAGTCTAAGTTTGTCACGTTTCCTACGCCATCAGTAATAAAATTAATTTTGCTGTTATTATGTACTGTTCTTCAAGGTTCTTATTTTTTTGTCACAAGCATTTGGAAACAATGCATTATTTCAGACGTTCTCCAACCGAGAATATTATTGATAGCAGGATCCGTACTCGTGCTTAGAGATTCCGTTCTTAACGACATTCTGTGGTCTCCAGAGGAGCGTTTATGGAACCTACATCCCGTTCTCAATAATTGCTACGTAAAATAAAATTTAGCATCACGTCTGATTGGCGAGCGAGCAGTAGCAGCAGCCTTCTGCATTTGGCCGCTAATACAGCGTGGAGAGCTGCGCATCGCCGCAATTTTCACGGCTGTCGGTGCAGCAGAAAAAGCGGACCCGGCCAACCGGCAGCGGCGTGGTGGCGGCGGCGGCGTGGCGGCGGCGGCGGCGGCGGCGGCGTGGTGGCGGCGGCGTGGTGGCGGCGGCGTGGCGGCGGCGGCGTGGTGGCGGCGGCGGCGTGGTGGCGCTGGCGGCGGCGGCGGCGGCAGTGGCACGGTAGTTTGTGAGACGCATATTGTGACCCAAAGCTTTTTTTCTCTCTTCCTTTCGTACTTTCACGTATACGTACGTAACCATGTAGTAATATACGTGATATAGTGAGAGGTGTGTAATGCTGCGTAAAATCTATGTCCAGATTGAACGGCAATACACATTTTGGGATTTCCTGATTCCGAAAAAGTGTTTTTGTAAACGTTCGTCTGCCTGCTTATCTATATTATATAGATAGATATATATTGTTCGTTTGTGAACTACACCAGTGCCAAAATCATTCACAGGTGGGACAAAACGAAACGCTAACCCACACTCAAGAGAAAAGGAAACCAACTATAGGAGAACCTCCCTGAAAGACCACCTCTATTAAACGATCTCCCTTCCCAACGACCAATTTTTCTCGGAAGGGACATTGAAACCCATTTGTCAGTTGTACACTGTTAACTACATCTCTCCCCCGCCTCCAACTAGCCCCTTAATAACAATTTTCTTAATTTACGCCTTTTATAAGATCACTTAGAGTAAAATTGTAAGAATGCCCTACACCGAATTTTCAGTAGATAAAATGAAAATTGGAGATTTTTTAAAAGTCGTTCTCGCGACTTGACCTTATTACTGAGCTTCAGTCCTAGAGGAAATCGAGTGGAGGATTCTTCCAGAAAACGTAACAATATACTGAAGCCCACATGTTCGTACCTGACTGATCGCCCCATTTTGATTTCAATTATTGTTAAGTGATAAAGGATACGCAAGTGATCTAAAGTTTAATTCTTCCAATTAATAGAAACTTCGTTACCTTACTTTTCTGAAAGAACGTCTTGTACAGAACTGTGAATTAGAAATTCATGTAAATTAATGAAAAGCTAAGTTTAATAAAAGGTCTATATTCAAACATTAATTACATAATTTTGGGCGGAGTATTTTGAAATAGTTAATTATTATAGAAGTGCTTAAAGTTACATTTTATGTGCATCAATGTTGCGGCACGATGCGGATAGGCCGAAGGAAGTTTGTTTTCTTTGTGGCATTGACAGATTTATGAGAACACTTGAGCATCGTCACACTTTTAGTGCTAAAAAGGTAACTCTTAGATTACTACGCATTCCCTGAAAGAACCCCTTTTACTAGTGGCTGACTAAAATTGTTATTTACTAACCAAGGGCGTTATACGGGTTCGAATTATCGAGTAGCGAGGACGAGAGATTTTGGTCCGAGGCTTTCTGTCGCCCGAATTAGAATCGTGGTACATACATAATTTTATTTTTTACCTATTTTATTGATTCATATTTATTTACTTACTAATTAACTAGCTGTTAACTCGACTTGGTTTGTCACATATTTCCCGCTCTTAATTCCCTTTCATGATTCCCTCCTTAAGAGAACGTGTAGCACCATTCAACTGTTTTCATATTTCCCTCGTAACCACGATCTCTCGTTCCAGGTAAGTTATGCAGTGTATATTGAACACCGTATCGAAGGAAATAACAAGGAATAAAACAAAAGATATTTCGGCTGCTTTCCTCCCTCCCCATCCTACCCACAGTGCGGCGGGGGCGGGGGGGGGGGGGCAGCGAGGGGGGGGCGACTTGGGCCGCCCGCATCTGTCGATTGCCAGCGTCCAAATCGCCAGAGGCCCTGCATCTGCTCCTGCTGGGGCGACATGTAGTGTAGCTTTATCTACTTGGTTGTTCTGGAGACGCCGCGTGTTAGCCACAGACGCCGTTTTGGCCACCGTTCTGCGACCTTCCTCAGAACGAAATATCCGCCGCGACCGCGAAATACCTTAGAAAAGTCGCTACATGATGACCGAAACGGTATCTGTTCCTAGGACGGGCCTCTCCCGGAGAGACAAGTTGATAGTAGACAGCTTTTGTAATCCATTGTCATAGTACGTAAATATTATCGTCAATAGAAGTTAACGTATATTCAGAAAAATGAGTTTTTGCATGTCGTATATATATATATATATATATATATATATATATATATATATATATATATATATATATATATATATATATATAAACCTCCAAATCCTTAACAATCACGTTGGTTTATTTCTGACATATTTGAATTTAAAAAATAGCCATTAAGTCCCTGCCTTATATTGGTAATATGGATATTGTATTTTTCATTCCTTCTATGCTTATTGTGTGTTAGTGTTGAATGCATGTTTAGAGGTTGCGGGGAAAAGTACGTGAAAAGTAAGTTACGAACACATTATTTGTTATAGTAAACGGTCTTAGTGGTAGGGTTGTAGTGGTAGTGCAATTCTACTTACACTATTGCTGTTGACCATGGTTTCTTTGTCATTCTTAGACAAATAAGGTATTCATGAAATAACAGCAGTTCTGATTTAAGAAAAAATAACACGAATGTTTTTGCAGAATTCACGAAGCCATTTTTGTTAAAATATTTAATTTATTGTAGTGTTAGAAGATAATATATTATTCTTTGTCCATCAGCAGTGTGCGTGCTACTTTTTGGAAAACAATTTGGTGCCATTTTATTCGTCAGCATTTTTGCTGCCGCTCAAACTTGTATATATACTGTTGAATATAATATTTAAATATGGAATTCAATATTAATAACTACAATGCATTAAAATAATATGGGAAAAATTAGTGATGACTATTCACGGAGGTCTAACCACTAATTTAACAAGTCTGGAAAACTGTTTCTGCTTTCCCTCTACTTCCCGCACCGATGACGTTATTGCAATTCCAATAAATGGTATTTACCACTAGCATTGTCACTACTATTACTTTCTGTTTCGTGATCCCTTCAGTTTTTTCTATTACCTTATTACTATGTAGGTTGTAATAAGGTACTCTTCCATTGTCATCACCTTCATCATTGCCCTTGCCAACGCCGTTATTAAAGATGTGTACTTCGCTGAGTTAATAAATATGGCCAAAGTAGATTTTTTTCCACTTTGCTAATATCTCGTATTCTATTTAAATCTTTCTACTACCACAAACACTAATATTGAAAACACTTTTCCTCTAGCACCTCCATTCCTACCATAAACACCACCACATGTGCTGCTACCGTCTCCCCCGCCTCCACTTCTTCCAGAACCTCCACCACCGCCATCGCAGAGGCACGCAATCCTTCTGTGACGAATAACTTCCGGCAGGCGAGCAGTCTGCGACGCCCATATCCAACAATGGTGTCCTCCCAGAGGAACCCCGAGAAACTAGTTATGCAACGGCTATGACTTCTCGTTACCACACTTGAGGTTTTAATTAGAAATAGAAGATCCATCACACCGATAGTCGTGCTCAAGTGTCCGAGACCTTCGAAATAATTATTCTTGTTATCTCCCAACAAGCGAGCTAAATTTGCTCGCGCAAGTTTTGCTGTAAAAACGGAAAAGGGAGGAGCCCGGACTGCGAGAAAAATGGGTGACATTTGCCAGTTTTGAGTTTGAACATAAAGATTTCGTGAGTTAAATACTAGTCCAATATTCCCGTTGCATAAATTCGGTGAAGTTGTATATTGCCTGACATACATTACTACATATTTATCTTTTCCATTGTCTAATGTAGATGTATACGTACAGGTGTTCGTGTGTACAGGAAATGAAAACATGTTCATTTCTGTACACATAGCACAGTTGTTTTCTCTAAACCTGACGTCCTCCGGAATATTTTCGTTCTACAACCCCATAAAGCTTGTAGACATGATAATTAAAACTGCTCTGTTGATAGAGGTTACATATGTATTTATAATTAACGATCCGAGATATAAAAATGATGGATGGTTCCAATTAACTCAACGAACTTTCCGAATGATGTATGGCCATCTATATCTCGCACTACGCAGTCAATTCCTACAAATGAGTTTTGTTAACACTATAATCTTGGGACGAATACAAACTGTCGCCCTGCACGGTAGGGAAAGCGGTCGGGTACTTTTAAGAAAAAGGGAGAGGGTTTATCGTAATCTGAGACGAAATATATTTTAGAGAATGTCGTCTAAATAAACAAGAGGTCAGAAACACAAGACAGCGATAGTGTTTAGTTAGAATGATTAGCACAGTAAGAGATTGCGCCCACAGCCCCATTCAGAACTTTATTCTTTGAACTGGTCTCTTTTGAACCAGAAGTTCCATGTTTGAAAGTTGACCCGAGTACCTACGCTGTAAAACTAATTCACATTCTTAAAAGAAAGATATCTTCCAAAAATAATTATATGGGCCTTTTTAAAAGGTGACACATTTATGAGTTTTTGCGGTACACATTTTGTTTCTTCCGACTGTTGGGTAAAACTTTAAAATTTGCAACCACGTGCTTCACACACCCATCACTCAAACTTTTTATTTCTACATTTACAATTTATTAATGTGAATTTTCGAGAACTGTCTGCCACATTCAAAAGTATTCGTCTTACAATCCGCCTCGTCGAATCATAATAGTAGAATATTAATTAAACGAAAAGTTCACTCTGGGTAATGAAGGTGGAACGACTGTTTCTGATGAAACTGTGGAACTATTTGCCCACCAACGTGTTATTGAAGAGTAGCAGGTGAAAAGGCAATATGTCTTTGCTAGGAATTTTTTCAAAAAGTGAGGGATTTTGATAGTGACAAAAATATAAATATTTATCAGACTGTTGACATACCCATTGTTTTCTATGTTGGAAGAAAGAGCATAATAAAATAAAATTTCTAAAATATGTATATTTTATACATGTTTGAATTATGTGATTTTTTATTAAATTACGGGACATGTAGCAATAACAATAAACAATTATTGCCAGGAAAACTATTATTGAACTGAAAAGAATGAAACAAAGTAATGCGTTGGACAAACGGTGACTAGAATAGTAGTAATGGAACGTCAATGCAAATCCCAACATAGCAGCAGGATGTCTTTTTCATATTCCACAGAGTATCAAAGTTCCAGAAAAATATCAATGCAGAAGAATAAAGGAAGATGCCAGGTGGAATAAAAAACATTGGTTTATAGAGTGCAAGAAACGGTCATTGGAACGGTAAAATACTTGCTTATTAATACTAATTACAAAAATAATAACAATAATAATAATGATGATAATAATGATAATAATAATAATATCTGTTATCTCTGTTTTGAACTTTTGCTAACCTTTTTTAAGCTCCAACTCCTCGAATACATTGCCAATTCACCTAGGACATACGATTTTGCAATTCCAACGAGGAACATAACAAGAGAGTATTTGAGGAGAGAGAAATATTTCTCTGAAAAAAAAATTGAATGACATTATATTGTCCAAACACAATTTTTATTAGACTGCGTCATTTTGTTGCTGAAGTCCCATATAAGTTTTATTGACCAAAATTAAAAGTAAATATTTCCAATTTAAACATATTTTAGTTGGTTCTCTTTACATAAAATGTATTTATTTGTGGAAAATTGTATGATCTTTATAATTTTTGAAGGTTTCCCGTGGATATGTTCTCACTGACTGGATACTTCAAAAATATTTCGTACTCACTGTTAGAAGAATTGGTACCCCAGCAAACCATAACTCACACCTTGTAACGAGGACAGAGTTGAAAAAGATATTTCTGCACAACTCGTAATTTCTGAAGAGGCGACGGTAGTATAGAAGGTTACTAGCTCACAAGATTATTATCGGTATTGGTGACCCGGAAAACTAGGTCAGAAAAACGGATGTAGCAAGCTCACACGATGAGTATTTTTTTCTCCCATGTTGTACCATAACTTTTGCTACAGTGGCAACCTTCGGACGATGTTTATTCATAGCGGAAAAGATATTGGGAATGTTTTTCCAATAATTGTAACTTATCTCTTTTCCAACGATATAGGTATATTTTATCTGAAAGGATTCAAAATAAATATATTTTAGACGTAAAGAGAGAAAGCATGAAGAAAGAAAGAAAATATTGACAAAACAAGGCCAAAATGCGGGTGTGATAATGGAGTTTTCAGACTAAATATATGAATATGTTCTGTGAAGTATTGGTAAACATGTGTTGTAAGTAATAGGACAGTTTAGAAACATACTTTTACATTTTGTGTCAGCAGGTGAATTAAATAAAGATGAAGTGAGCTTATGAGAAAACAACGTGCAATGAAAACATTGAAAGATCAAACAATCAATGGCAACTCGTGTGCTTAGGTTACACGGTTGCACAACCCCCAGATAATCGAAAAATATCTTTCAATATCTTAGAAATATACATTTTCCTTTTAATGACATTCAATACTCAAGATATTGCAGCAATATTGATGTATATGAAATAATTTTGAAACCAAAGAGCTTCCAACGCTCTCTCCGGTGTCTGGTTACTCCGAGTTAGTGCACCATGCTCTTGGCTCTAATACTGGGTTTACTGTTTTACTCTTTGGCCCTTGCTCTAACAAGGGGGAACATGCGGCCTTTGGTGGCGCGACCGAAAGGGTTGGTCCGAGCGCTGTGGAAATCTGCGTGGTGACCGAAGGAATCTGAGGGGAATACCAATATTCTGTCTTCGTCTGACTAGCTGTAGTTTAGGTTTATGAATTTCACGTGCTATTGAAATTACTCAATTTCAGTCAACTATTGACGACATTTAATGCATTATTTATGATATTTAAAGAATGTTTTCATTAGATATTAGATTTATTAATTAAAAATTTACACTTCTTAGTGTTCTTAGTATAAAGTTGGCCGTTCTGGAAGGAAGTTCCTTTCTGTCTCTCATGGTGAATGCATATTTCCGCCTGCAACAGCCTGCAGTTACAGACGGAGAGCGCTGCTGGGAATACGACCGTGTGTGTGTAGTATTCTATATTGCAAAATATACCATAGCAGTGAAAGTTTTGAAATAAAATAACTTTATTTGTGTGAAATGTGTCAAAGCAGTAGTGCTTGCTGGAATGTGTTGGAGTCGAACTTAGTAAAAACCCAGTGTGCAGAACAACGTGTGCAGATGGTATATCTAGCTGCAATGGACACTACGCATAAAATTATGTAAGTAATATTTTAGTACAGATTTTTTTAAACTTAGTTTTCATTAATTTACTTGAATTGATTACATTTTTATTATAAATTCGTGTTTTGAAATTCGTAAATTACATTTCGGTCATTCGAAGGAGGTACAACCTCCAGAATGTTGGGGAACCAGCCGCCACTGCAAACAATGAATAGTTGAGATTCAAAAGGAATTCAGAGTGTATAAGACAAGCGAGTTGACATTGTATTGTCGAAACGAGAGAGGCACGACGACTGGCAGAAGGTTGCAGCAGTGTTAGGAGAGAATGAGATAGACACTCGGAGAGGTCAGATGCATAGAGCGAATGGTAGAGATTTTGAAGTTCGCTTACAGAAGTAAGTGGGGAAGTTACGAGCCAATAAGAATTCTGGTAAGCATATAGGAAACTAATATAAGAGAAAGTGTTATTAGCACGCGAGTCCTGATAGTGCGAGGGCAAAGAAAATGAAATAGAACACACACGCAATTTGACATTCACTAAGTTTACACAACAGTGGATCTTAAAGCAATGAATCTTAAATATTTTTTAAAATATCGGTAAGAAAATCAAGTGTTGTACCTATCGTAGAAAATAATCAATAATGTTTTAAAATAATAATTAGAATGGGAAAGAAAGTAAATTGCGTGATACTGAAGTCAGTTTCCAAATAGACAAAGGATAATTTGGATCAAAGGTGTGAAGGCAATTTCATTTTTCTCTCTTGTCTAAATTGTTACTTTTTGGTTGTCTGTATTACATCATAGCGTATGATTATTATTAGTTTGTAGGTTTAATTAAATGATTACATTAAAGTTGATAGATGAAGAATATTCTATTTAATTAAGCGTGTAAATGATGTAGTTGTGAATTGTCACAGAATATTCAAATAGCAAATGGGTACAGGTAACAATAAATGTTGTCATAAATACTACTAAAAATAAATGTTGATATAATACTATTCAAATAGACACAATCTTACTATTGCGAATTTGCATTTCGCGAATGATAAGTATTTTGAATGTTAGCCAAGTATAGAAAAACATAGTAAGCAAGACAACAATAAAAGAACGTAGATATCAAGAAAACAGAATAATTAAACAGAAGTTTAAACAAATTGGCAAGTTTATTTTGAAGATAGATTACGAAATATCGCAATTCATGTTTCAGTGATTTAAGACATGTGATTGTGGAGAAATGATGTGAATGATGGAGTAATAGCGCAATGAGATGCAAGAGAAAAAAGGGCTACCCCAACCTGTTTCCGGCCAGTTTTGTTCACCATAAATTCCACGAGGATCGATCGGGATTTGAACCTCAGGACGCGTAGACAGAGAACTAGTGTCTACTTTAAGTGGCGCTCACGAAAATTATATAAGTCATAAAATGTTCATTGGTATTAGCGACCAAACAGCTTGGAAGTTGAATGAACAATTTTCTTTCTACCCGACGGTCTAAAACCGCGCATTTTTTTAACCTTTGAGTAGTCTAATGTCCCAAGTGACTCAGGTCCGGTCAACGGTTTGCATGCCGACCCTTCTACCTCGTAAACACCACCCGGTGGTATGCAACCTTATGTGTTTGCTTCCCTTAGTGACGCCCTCTCTGTGCATCCACTGGCGAGGTGTGTTGAGTGGAGCCATTCAGCACACCGGCGCCACAACATCAGGGCGCAGCCTGCTTCTCACAATCCCCACATTCATCTTGCGGCAAATTCCATTAGTCTCTCCCTTAGTGGGGATGGCCGGGAAAAAACCCTGGAAAATCGCAGACTTTGGCGGAATTAAACTTTAGGGAAGGGGTTTTGTGATTTTATTTATTTACTTATTTGTTTATTCAATCAGGTACAGTCCTTAATACATTTACAATAAAACTGTAAAAAGCAGCAATGATAGCAACTCTCAAAAACACAAAAAAAAATATTACACCAATTTTAGACAATTGACAATACAGAAAGGAAACTAATTCACTTTCAAATCTAATAAGCAATAAAATAGAATATAAGAAAATGTAACAGAGAATGTATCCTTGCTCATTATAATTTCAGCAATGAATCAAAATGAAAGAAAAAATATTAACATGTTTTAAAAATGATAAGTGTCTTGGGAGTTATAACGAAACGTATTAAATATTGAATATATAATATATGTTCCCCATTTGTTTTGTTTTATTTGTTTTGTTTTGTTTTGTTTTAGGTCAAAAAACAGTTCAAACTGCGTATGACGTGCTATGGGAAAAAGTGAATTGTGTGCACATTTTCAAAATTCTGTGATCCCTACACTAAGTCATATAGTACTACTTAAATTTAAAAAAAAAACCTCCCATGTAATAAAATATATTTCAAGGATAATTAAGCTTTTTGCACTTATCCATGTTGTCCTTCGCAATAATACTTCCTGCCGCGACGACATGGAAACATTAATTTGAGTAATTGTATTTCCTACTGAATTCTAGAAGACGTGCACAGAACACGTTTTATGGTTTGAAGTTATATTTTTGATATATCTCTAGAAAAACGTTCATTGAATCAGAAATAATGTTAATTCATATTTCTTAAGAATCTTCCCATATGTATTTTTTTAAAACATGAATATAATGATGCTCCGAATGTATACTCAGCTTCAATCTTTCACAGAATGAAATCTTTCATGGGATCGTGCTTTAAACCGAAAATCATTTTTATATTATCTGATTTACGAGTATTATCGTTTCTTTACATTCATGTGATTTCTATTTGTCTAAGTGTTTCCCCTTTTTTACCCTAAAATTTGAATATTTTATTTTGACTGAGCAACTTCTTAAGTAATTAAAATAATTGCCTTCTTTCTTATATTATAATAGACATTCTTGATGTCTATTATTATATAAAGTAAATTACTAGTTATTTAATTCTATTTCTACTCTATATCAGCTTCCAAAATGGGTACTGATAGGATCTGTAAATTTAATAGCATATACAT
Source organism: Teleogryllus occipitalis (assembly GCA_011170035.1). Taxonomy (NCBI): domain Eukaryota; kingdom Metazoa; phylum Arthropoda; class Insecta; order Orthoptera; family Gryllidae; genus Teleogryllus; species Teleogryllus occipitalis. The sequence continues at coordinate 776,876 of BLKR01000008.1, read as the reverse complement.
CCCCTTCAAAGGCCATAAAATAAATTTGTTTGTAAAAAATAACTGGAAAATGGACTTTTGATAATTGTACTTTAACATTAATTAAAATATAATAATACTTTCAATTTCAATTTAAAATTCTTTAACTCTAATGTTTGTGTTGCTATATTTTTGTCCTCGTTGAAAATCCTTCAGAATGCATGTCAATGTTATTAGTCAATGGGCACTATTTTTGGTTGCTGCTATCGCTATCGGTTTGCGACAACAGCGCAATTTGTCAAAGACATTCGTAAGACTTTTTTCTTTAAGTGACATACATTTCAGAATCTCAATGTGGAGAATACTGGACGGTTCAGAATGTCAGTCATTATCATTAATCATTCGGTAGATATATTCCTTGCATAACAGCTACACCCTCATACAAACCTGCCTGAAACTTCTCGCTGTCGAGAGAGTCTTTCATTTCTCAAATGTCTATCATTTTCGTTGATAATGTGGTGAAAGTAGGAAAGACATTCAGAATAACAGCGAAACTTGTCAAATAGAATACTGATTGTAGACTGGATTTTAACTGGTTTGTAGACTGGATTTTTTTAAATGGAAACGTTCTTGTTCTGAGAAAAAATCGGTACCTATGTTATTTGCACTCTTTTTTTCCGGATCCCTCACTTCGAGCTACAAAGTGCTTGTGAAAATTGACAATATATTGTGATGTTTCTGACTCTATCTAGGGACCATCACAAAATTTAATAGAATCTCGGTAGGAATGAGAACTTTGAGACATTATTACGTGAAAATCAAACAGACGATAATTGATCACCTTTCCCAAAATTAAATAGCTTGGTCGCATTCAGTCGTCTGCAGGAGAATTCTAGTGACCGTGCTGCTGTGATCGAGTGTAGGCCGTCAGCTCTGATTTTTCCGTAGTTTCTCCAATCAATACCAGGTAAATACCGAACCAGTACTCTAACAAACGGACCACGAACCGCGCGCGATCTTTACTCTTCCTCGTCCCGTACTTACCCCGTACACATTCTTCCACTTACATTCACAGAATATACTAACACATATGCCTGGAGAACGCTCGTGAGCTTAGAGCTTGTCCCGGCTGGGGTGGTGCCCCGCTGGGGGGAGATACCTAGTTGAGGGAAACCCCACTAGACTACGGCAGGGCGGCGCCGTATCTCGCCATCCAGCGGGGTAGGAACACCGCCGCCACCCGAGGAAAAAAGCACTACACTTACGGGACTAATGACCTTAGCAGCTGACGCACCCGGAATCACTAACAATCAAACAATCAATTAATCCGGCCCCTCGCGGGGATTGTACCCGCTACCTGCCAATTACTGGTACCCTCACGTCTTAATGTGTTGCCTCACTATAGACCGATACCGGCTTTAGTAATTTGTACAACTAAGGAAGGAAATTATAGTTAGGGTATTAAGTTTTCGTGAAGCTTAATTTGTGACCAAAATGTCTAACCTAATTATAAATAGATAGATAAATTTATTCTGTAAATATTTACAAAAACTGGTGGCAGAATTTGATGACGATAATAATAATAATAATAATAATAATAATAATAATAATAATAATAATAATAATAATAATAATACAATATCCTCGTTTGAATCTTACTTGCCTCTTAAATATAAAACTCCGTTTATTTACGTAAGGAGTGTTCTTAACCCGAACATTAAAGTTCATTACATGCCAAATATAGTTTTCTTTCATTCAAAACGGCAATAATGTTATCACTCACAATATACTCGTCCACAATAATGCACTATTCTCGCACTCCATATAGATCCGTGCGTTATTCCTTACCTCCCGTAACTCCCTGTCCACGCGTGCGTTAATATGCAAACGGCGTAGATATAATTAGGCGTGGCACCACTGGGAGCGGTTAGGGCGTCGGCAATCTAGTAGCGTCCGCCCCGACCGCTCCGCTGTCACCATCCCTGTAGCTCCTGCCTCCACTGCCTCCCTTAGTGCCACTCCAGGTCGCCCCTGTTTGTTCCACCTCTGCCACCCCGCCTCCACCGACATGTCCTCATCGTCCATGCGTTGACACTCCTGCGCCATTTCATCCCCCGTCAGCTCAGTCTCTTTTATCTCAGACATCATCATTTCAGTCTCCGCCGCCTAAACTTCCACCACTTCAGTCTCCTCAACCTCCGCCCCTCAAACTCAGTCAACATAAAATCCGACACTTCAGTCTCCGCCACCGCGAACTCTTTTACCTGATACTTCATTATTTTAGCCTCTGTCGCATCATCTTCTGCCTCTTCAGTCTCCTCAACGTCCGCCCCCTCAAACTCAGACAACATATAATCCGACCCCTCAGTCTCCGCCATCCCAAACTCTTTTACCTGATACTTCATCCTTTCAGCCTCCGTCACCGTCTGCCACTTCATTCTACTCTTCCTTTGCCACCTGAAACTCAGACAACATATAATCCAACACCTCAGCCTCCCCCAACTCTTACCCGAGATTCCATCATTTCAGCCTCCACCGCTTCAACTTGTGCCATATGAGTGTGTCTCCTCAATCTGAAACTCAGAAAACTTACAATCTGTTTCTTGATCCTGCACCACCGCACTCATTTAGCTTCCATCTCTAAGCCAATCTTCACAGATTGTTCCATCGCAGTCTTCTCCACAGCCTCCGTCACCTTCTCCGCCGCCTCTGCGTCTGTCTGTTCAGTCTGTCTCATTATCGACTCTTCAAAGTGGCACAACTCACTTTCTGTCACTTCAAAACCCTCCGCCACCTCGATATATCTCACATCAACCTCCGCCCCTCAACCTCAGTCACCTGAACAACCCCCACCTCAATCTCTGCCACATTACCTCCACAATCTCAACCACTGACACCTCAACCTCCACTAAAAACTAACTTCCTTAAAATTAATTTTATGACTTGGCCTTTTGCTAATGACTATTTTCGAGGTAACATTATATCGAGAGCCCTGTCTCAACCGATAATATTCTAGACTAGTGATTGCCAAATCGTCGATCGCGAGCTATTAGTAGCTCACAGGGAAATATTTGGTAGTTCGCAGAGTCTAAGATTGGTTAACCTGGACTGTCTCAACTGATCTCGGTTACATGACTCACGAAATCAGCCAGCCTTTACACTTTATGTCCTTCCCATTCCTAAAAGGATAATAATTGCTGGTTTTCCATTGCCTTACACTAGATAGATGAGAGTAGAATGATCATGAAGGGTGAAATAAAATGGTAAAAAATTTGCCATGATTTACGCGGGACTCTAACCCTAGAACATCGTCTCCTCAAATGCCACTGAGGCAGGACATTTTTTTCTTCCTGGGGCTCTTTACAGCTTCTGGAGATGCAGATTTCGACTATCCACGCTGCGCACCCACTATGTTCCGTATGGGGACACATATTAACCTTTACTGTAGACAATGACACACTTGCGAGCTCCTCGGTCTGTAGACAGCAGACTCGCAAGGCCTTCCGCGACAACACACATACATGAAAGAAAAGGGACAAATCATGCCCCGGGACTCCAACGCGCGACCCTTCCGACCAAAGCGCTGAGTCGCGCACGCTCTAGCTACCTCGGCCATCCAGGTCAGCTGAAGCAGGATCTCATATCACAATTTTAATAACACGAAACGCACTCCGAAATTCTAATTTGAGCTGAAGTGGTGCGACCGCATGGACGATGTGTCGTAATGAAGGCTGCGTCACGTCGGCGACTGACATCATTATCACACGACCTTCTTTTTTCCCTTGAACTCCGGGCTTGTTCCAACAGCGGAATGTCTCCAACACTCAGCGAAGGCAAGTTATGACGCAAAAGGCAGGCAAGTTGCTACAAATTGATATTTAAATATCGAGGAAGAAATAAGAGGAAGGAAGATTTATGGGGTGACATTGCCGACACTTCATCAATAGACAGAGCTCCGAGAAACATCATTAAACGAGAAGGGTCGTGAAAAAAGAAAATGAGGGACGTTATATGGCTGGAAAATGAATTATGTCTTGTCGTCGTCAAAGCTGAGTTCTCGGACACGATTAATGTGATGGGGAACTCAGAAGTGGGATAGATTTTTGTGCCGGGGGAGGGAGTGATGGGACAAGCTTCCGTGCTGCACCGTTTAACGGTAGTTCAAATGAGAACGCTGACATTCACACCGGTACCAGAACCCTTTGCTGCTGTCAACGTTCTGCAATACATGACTCTAGGTGACTAACAGCAGCTAGTATTGACATTGCACTATCAGTAGAAAACTTGTGTGGATATTGATTTGAACTATCATTTTCTGTTGAGTAAAATGAAGGCGAAAATGACATCAAGAATTTCTGGAACAAATCAAAAGAAAAAATATACAAAATCAAAGTGTATCTCATAAAACAATGTCAATCACAATTAACCAATAAAAAATTTCCGTGCTATTTCAAGAGAAACATAAAGTAAATGAAATAAAGATGAACTCACACTCTTAATTAATTTGTGATTGTAACAACGGTGACTAATTATTGCGACTTCATTTGATGGCTTTTTTAATCCCCTCTGTTACCTAAATGAATAAGTTGACAGTTCAACCAAAATAACTTAATTCTCAAGATCGGAAAGAAATCAATTTGAAGTGCTGAAAATGTATAAATAAATTTTGAGGGAAGGAGAATGACCTAATCCATTAACATTAGCATCTCAGTTAATCACAGCTTTTTTATCCATTTCCTTGGCTAAATGAACTTCTTTACTCTAAAAACTAACTTCATGAATCGTAAACAGTTCTAGGGTAAGCTTTCTTAGAATTCTCGTTTATGACATCATGTTCGCACTCTCTAAACGTTAGCTTGTTATCTTCAAAAATATAATTTGATTTTCTTAAAAAACTATTACTGTCATGAATATAATAAGGAAGCCACATTTGAAATTAATGTAAAGATAATAATTCGAATTAGTAATTATTAAGAATAATATTAGCCCAGTTGTAATTTTTCGGATATACGCGGAACATTATTTCTTATGATTCGTAGGTGTTGATATAGAATTATGAACCTACAATGATTAAGATCTAATTTCACAATTTCCTGTCATCAACTTGGTAAATAAATGTTCATTCAAATTGGTAAATAAATTAAAACAGGAGTCTCTCCTAAACCCTCAAGAGATGATGATGATGATGATGTGTTCTTCAAGGAACGCATTTCAAACAATTTAAACGAGTTAGCATTACAATTACTTCCTCAGATTTAACAGCCATTTAAATATTCAGAAGCGACTTTATATAGCAATTATTCTGATTTTAGTTCAATGCTTAGAGCTATTTTAGGATTACAATGCCACATTATGTAAATCTTAAGGTTTTGCTTCTTCACAAAACCGACCATCTTTTTAAAAAGGTTAGCAATAATTCACCATTGCACCTTTTGTTACATTATTCAATATTTCAAAGTATCCGGACCATAAACATCTTTACTTGCCCTTTTCCTCCTCAAAGGGCAGGATGTGCCGGACAGATGTGAAGATGTTCAACATGTGTCGGTATAAAACAAAAGCTTGTTTTGCGGTTTGCGGCATGGAAATCGAGGTCAAGCAAACCGGTCAGTTTCCAAAGACATAAAACCCGTGGAGATGAAGATATTTTAAAGGCAATTACCAGGATAATCTACGGAACCGATCATGCATCGCCGTGCGGGCTGCTTCGCAAAAGAGGAGGTTGCCGGTAATGGAAAGGAAAGCGTGGGCGACGTAATGACTCGCTTCAGGCGAGGTTTTTATTCCGTGACGGTTGGTGGTGACCGCTCAAAGAGCAACCGCTCCCTCTGTTCTTGCATCTGGCCTCCCTGAAGATATCCGGTTGATGTCTCGTGCGGTAAAAAGTAGGGATGGTACATCGATGTCCATGTTTTCGCGATCTGAAGATGTCACTGATTTGAAAAGAAATTTATGTTTATAAATATTTGAAACTTGATTCATGGCAAAGACTTTCGAAATTTACTTTTTAGCGAACTATTCCTATAACATATTTGTCAATTTCTTGTATGCATTTTTAATACCTTGATACAATAATGTTTTGTTCAGATATTAAAAAAAGAAGTTTCTCTTGGATATCAAACGAATTATTATGTCAAAAGGCGTCAAGGATGTCATTCATTACTAGGGAACGGGTTTCCATGTAATTACATGTTTTTACAGGAACTAAATACCTGCATTCAATTACATTTTTCAGAGTTTATGAGACATTCTGAATGAATTAGAACTATTTTTATTTTACATATTTGTACATATTTGGTATAATTACATATTTTTACATATTTTACCTATTATGACACTTTCTTACATATTTCACTACATTTTAATATATTTATACGTCGACGCAGAAAATTTCAGATGCGCGTTTGCAATATTTGTTACGGAATTATCTTTCTTACAAATGAAATGTAATGCTGCTGCGTTTCTGTTACCACCATATCTCCACCACGAATTGTCAAACTTACCCCTCCAATCCCACTCCTTATTACGTACTTGCGAGTCAAGGATGAGCGGATTTTTATGAACAAATCCACGTGCTTGCTCATGTTTCAAACAGCAAATTCGTTACTCTATCGAAAACTAACAAATATTGTTTACAGAAAATTGTCTTAACGCATTGTTTAATTTGGAGGGTGGGATATATACCCTTTAACCACCTCCGCTGAGATCCATCACTTGCTACATGGTAGTACTACTTATTCACTGGTACATCGGCTCCTCGTAAACCTTGTAATATATACTATGAACGTATTATATATTTCGAATAAAATTCTTACATGTGGTGAAGTTTAGTGTACAATTACTTCAGAAGTGATAGAACCTACTTTCAGCCACTCCAAATCCTTAAGAACTGATCGGCGACGTTCTATAGTCGGAAAATGCTTGTAGAAAACAATTTTAAACACAAAACTGAATTTTTATTTTACATATTTTCTATTTATTCTTATATGTTTTGGCAACAATAAGTACATATACATTACGTACATATGTACCGTGACATATGACATACGTACATATGACAAATTACCGTGCGATACATGAACAAATTCGATTACCGTGTGATACAGGAAAAAATATGTAGGAGAATAATAAAAAACATAGAAAATGAAGGAGAGGAGAAGAAGGCTTAGAAGAAGAACACGACGTAGACGGAGGAGAGTTAGAAAAAGAAAGATACTGAGGAATAAGAAAAAAACTACGTAAGAAAAGAAGGCGTAGAAGGAGAAGACGACGAAGGAGAAGTCGACGAAGAAGGAGAAGTCGACGACGAAGGAGAAGTCGACGACGAAGGAGAAGTCGAGGAAGAAGGAGAAGTCGAGGAAGACGGAGAAGTCGAGGAAGACGGAGAAGTCGAGGAAGAAGGAGAAGTCGAGGAAGAAGGAGAAGTCGAGGAAGAAGGAGAAGTCGAGGAAGAAGGAGAAGTCGAGGAAGACGGAGAAGTCGAGGAAGAAGGAGAAGTCGAGGAAGAAGGAGAAGTCGAGGAAGAAGGAGAAGTCGAGGAAGAAGGAGAAGTCGAGGAAGAAGGAGAAGTCGAGGAAGAAGGAGAAGTCGAGGAAGAAGGAGAAGTCGAGGAAGAAGGAACGAGAACTACAATGGCGCACCTGGCGACCGATGAAGTCGTTAAGCGTGAGCGGGCGCCGGGGGCCATCTTGTGGTGTTTTGCGCGCTTTTACGATTTCCTGAGTCGACGTAGGCCGCGCATCCGTTGACGCGCTGCTTCCCTATTCCCCTGCGCTTGCCTCGCACGCCGACACCCGGTAGGCTAGGCGGTTTGTACTCCGGTTACGGTTCGCAAGGCGCTCTCTTTCACGTAAGATGCTCGTTAAAAGTTTTTCGGCGGCTCTCCCTACACTTTAGGTGGCACTGTCACGTGGGTTCGACATTGGCTGCTGTCCTCAATGAGGAAATGATGGGATGTGGGAGATGCCAGAAAGTTTCATGGCGGAAAACAATTTTCTACATTCATTTAGGCGTCTTTTCGATTGATTCGAATGTACAGTCATTGTCGATCGTCAAACGGTGGAATATTCATTTCATGCAATTACCGTGGAACATAACAGCATCTATCTAAACATATACATCACATGGAAGTACAAAGCGAATTCTATCTTTCTCCGTGCTTTCGTATACGTTACCCGAACTACGTAGATCGGGCAACGTCATTCGTTTAATACTCTAGTAAATGTTTTCTATTTAATTGCAATTATTTTTATTGTTCAATATAGTACATGTCATGTACAGTAGAAAGCTTAGATCAGATCTTTTCGTGATGGTCAGCCTATCGAAAACAATTTATCGTAATAAAAAGGTTGAAAAAACATTCAGACTTTCTCTTATTTATGAGAGTACATTAAACATTGCACAACGAAGCCAGAAGTAATGTATCTTATCAAAAAGGAAAGAGGATAGTTTTTATTCATGCAAGTCATCAATTTGCTACAGATAATTATGTAAATTAATGAACTAAAATGAAATTCGTCCTTAGAACCGATGTCTTCACAAAGACAAAACTATCATAGAAGTTGGTTCCAGATGTTTGTAAGCGGTTACAAAATTAGATTTCAAGACGTGAAAAATATTACAAAAGGATGATTGTTGTGGATAATTCAAGCAATAAATTTACAAGGAATAAGTAAATAAGTTAATATATTTAATCTCAAATTGGTTCACAGAACAGAGGCCTTCACTGTTTGAAATCAAGAGCAGAGACCCTCGCCCTTGGCTTCAGCTTTTTTCCAGAGACTACAAAATAAGATTTCAATGAGAGAATGGAGACAAAAAAGGATAGTTTTCGTTATATTTGTTTTGCAAACGATCAATTAATAAGAAATAGATTTTTGTATTAAATGTGAACATCATGTACAGATCAGATGTTTTCACAATGGCGAAATTGGGGGCATCATCCCTCAATGACGGCTCCGTTTTTTCTAGCTGTCAGCGAAAAAATAATGTTTCAAAAAACGAACTGCATGAAAAACAAGATTATTTTTCGTTAATTAAAGCAATAAATGTTAAGAAATAACCAAATAAAGTGTAATTCATAAAACGCGAAATTCGTCCATAGCGCGAGGTTGTATCATTCGTCCACGGAACAGAGTTTACGAAATCCCTCAACGTTGGCTCCAGTTTTTTGCCGGCGGCTACAAAATAAGGTGTCACGGAGTGTATGACATCGCCCGTGTGGTCTCGCTCGTAAACCTTTGCCGCGGCCCGTGGAAGACGCGTCGGATGTCATCAACGGGCGCGCGAGCGAAGGCGGGGGCGGGGCGGGGCGGAGGGGCGGGAGCACACGTGTTCCCAATAAAGCGGCGCTTACCACCCACGCTCTGCAGCTCGCGGCGCCGCCGGAACACGAGGTGGGTGGAGAATGCGCGGCACTGCCCGGCGGACAGGGTTTATGGGGCAAAAAGTTCCCAAAGGCGAAATGGTGTGCATAGGGAAATAAAAAGGAGGAAAATGGGTGATGTAATTGAAAGGGTCGGAATAATAATAATTACTCTCATATCTGAGTTTCTGCAAGACTCAGGAAAAACATTTCTTTAAAGCAATTACCTTGAACGATCAATATTTTTAACAGACAAAAATAGCATATAAAATACATAACAACACCTTACGACCCAAGGATGTACATTACAACACGTAGCATTACGTTTCGATCATGTGATTCTGCTCTTTTTCAAGTGATTGTATTTTGTTGATCAGTCGAAGTAAATAAATTAAAATAAGTAGAATTAAAACATCAAAATACTCAGAATACTTATAAATCTACTTTCCAAGCAGGTATTGAAGTTCTATAGATGCATTATAGTGAAAAGGTCAGCTACCTAATAAAATATTCTTGCTAGAAACAATAAACAACTTCAATATAATTTGCACGAAAATTTGCAAAATCATCATCTGGAACGGTAAATATGTTGTTATGAGGGGATAACTTAAATAAGTTTTGTGAATGGGGAGAGTTAGAATACATTTTTTTCATTTATTACTATGATTATTTATTGCCTAACTAATGACAATATAGAGCTTGTGTATATATTGTCATATTTGATTGTTTGAAGTTCATATTAATTCTGTAATTTTTCTCCGTATTATTTTTCAATTTCATCAATCTAAAACGGCTTTAGGTTATGTCTAATACTTATTCAATTTGATATCATGTGTTAAAAAAATCAAAAGTTGCGAACATACCATGACGTCTACATCGTCCTTCTCAAAACTATAATGATCATAACACAGACCATAATGATTAACAATCGTGATAAAGACAGCAATTATGACTGAAGGATCATGACGAAAATGCACTTTTGCTCACCAATACATGAAGGATGAGAGGGTAACTACGTATTAAGGGCGGTTAGTGATTATAAATGGATTGACGGTTCTGATGATTGAGTGGTATGAGAAGCAAACTACGCAACAACCATATCTATCACGCTACGGCTGAGATAGCTCAGGGCAACAAACACTGCCACTGCAAAGTCTCACTAGCACACACTAGAAGATACGTAAGTCGAATTCAGTTTCTGGTGGTTGCTGTCTAACATCCAATTGCTCTGCTCAAATGTTTTGCGATGGTTTCTCTGATCACTTCCAGGCGAATACTGTTTCTGAACACTATTAAACGAGCGACAGACCGCGCGCCATCTTTCCTTCCTCATCCTTGTTACACAGACGAACATGTCCATGCTCTATACTGCCACACATTTCAGAAGACTGTGAAGAGTTAATGCAAGATAGTTCCCGATAGCATGGTACTCCGCAATCGATCTATAGGTTGGAGCTGAAGCTCATATACTAATGGGAGAGGAATGCTGGCATATTCCGAGATGAAACATACACTTCACTTACAGAAATAATGATTATAGCAAGTTTATGCGTCCAGAAATACGAAACGAGCGATGATTCGATTGAAATCGCATATTACACACGATTACGTACGATTCAAAACCTCAGCCTTCAGCTCCCCGTTAAAAATGTCTACTCCACACCCCTACACCCTCGAGACCGGCTCCAAACTATCGAGCGGCAATTTGCAAGGTTCATTCTCCCAACAGCTCGCAGTACAGCGCAAGTTCGTCAGCAAATTTCGGCAGCCTCGCGCCGGGAACTTGACGGGCGTGCAGCTGCGTCGCCCACAAAGCCCTCCCGCCCCGTTGCCACGTCCTCTGGAAGCGGCGACGAAATTGCGACGAGCGCCGCTAAACGCCACGCGGTCGGCTGCGGCGCGGGCGTCCGCCCGGCGCGGCCCGGCCCGGCCCGGCCCCCGGCGAGACGCGCGTCGCCAGTGTTTACGAGCGACACATGGTTCTGATTACCAGGCGACTGTAAAAGGCGGCGTTCGGGCGCCGCGCTGCTGCGCTTCCCACTCCGCTTCCTCAAGTCTCCGCTTGCGTCTGCGCCTTCGCGACTACCTTCTGCTCCGTCTCAGACTTCGAGGCTCCCGCCTGGCGTTACCGTTGCTACCACCTTCAGCGCCTCCTCCGCGCTCACTTTGACCCCCACCTTCGTCTTGGTCGGTTGGTTGGTTGGCTGGTTGGTTGGTTGTTAGGTTGGTGGTTAGGTGTTTGGTTGTTGGCTCTGTTAGTGATTCCGGGCACGTCAACTACTGAAGTCTTTGGTTCCGTAAGTGTAGTGCATGTTTCTTTCGTCGGGAGGTGGCGGTGATATTCCCCCGCTGGATGGCGAGATCCGGCGCCGAACTACCGTCGGCCAGCGGAGTTTCCTTCAATCAGGTATCTTCCACCAGCGAGGCACCACCCCAGCCGGGACAAGCTCTATGCCCCCGATCGGTCTCCCGGTATGTGTGGTAGTGAAGTACATGTTAGTGTGTGTAAGGGGGAGGATAGGACAAGGAAGAGGAAGGAAAGATCGCGCGCGGTCCGTGGTCCGTTTTTTAGGGTTCTCCTCCGGCAATCGCATGGTGTTGATCGGAGAAACCACGGAAAACTACCGATCAGAGCAACCGGCCTCTAGAATTCTCCTCCAGACAGTGTCTGAATTCGACCCAGCTGACAAGCTAGTGTCGAAAATCTTGCCACTATCGGGACTTGAATCTAGGAACTCTCGATCAGAGGCACTGCAGTGACATCAGTTGAGCCACCTCTCCCAGTACCTCCGTTTTCACTTCCACCTGCATCTCAGTCTCTTTATCTAGCATCCCGGCTATCACCTTCAGTAGCGCCTTTATTTCAGCCTCCACCTCCGTCTTCATTTCCAACTCTATCTCCTTCTCTATTGTCTTCACTCCCAACTCTACCTCATTTCTGTCTTTCTCCTTCCACTTTCACTTTCATCTGTTTCTGAATCTTCGTATCTTCCGTCACGCACCACAATTACTATCACATTCAGCACCTCTTCCGCGTTCACTTCAGCCTCCATCTCCATCTTCACTTCCCTCTTCATTTCAGTCCTCGTATCTTCCATCATTATTAACTCCTTCAGCACTTCCTCCGCCTGAACTTTCATCTCTATCTCCGCCTCCGCCGCCTTTACTCCGATCTTCACCTCATCTTTCACTTCTACCTTTTTGTTGAATTTAAACAAATTGAAAACAATTCTTACACTTTAACTTCAATAAGACAAGTAAATTATTTTTCTCAATAGTTCGTGAATAATTGTTTTAAAAAATAGCTCAAAGTCTCGTCAATCAAAAACATTTTTAACATGTACTTGCTTTTGAAAAAACGTTTTCATTTTTCATTCACGCCTACTTTTTGTGGAGGAAGGCAATGCTCCTATCACACCCTCACAGGATACACCCCTAGCGTCGAAGTGGCTTGTAAATGGTGACGCTTTAGACACCCATATGACAAGTCACCGGAGAGCACGGCCGGGTGCTGCAGAAGAGGAAGCAGGCGACTGAGCAGCTGGTGACCTCAGACGAGGGCGCCAAGAAATCCCCACCGGCAGAGGAAGTGGAGCAGGGGACACCCCTCCGGCCTCTCCTCGGGTTGATTCAAGGGGATGTGGGTGGTCGGGGAACGAAGAGGGCAAGGTAATGGAGGACCGGGGTGAGACAGGGCGCGGGGAAGACCAGGAGTTGGCGGGTACGAGCGCTGTCGAACGTGTACGGACGAAGGGGAGAATAAGAAGAATTGAAATTATGCAAATCGAGCGAGGACGGGCAAGGATGACTGGGGAAGGTTTTGGATCGAACGGGCAAACGTTCGGACGGGCAGACGAGATGATGGACAGCATGAAGAACGGGTAGTCCTCCATGGTGACTATTTAGTGGACAGCTATCTAGGTAGTGTCGCGTAAGCGGGCGGACAGATAAGCAAACGGGTGGACGGAAAGATGGGTGAATGGACAGACGGGAGGGCGGACTTGCGACCGAGCAGGTAGATGAGTAGACAAGTTGGAAGGTTGGCAAACAGACGGCTGGGTAGACGGGCAGGCAGTTACACGAACTGATAGGCAGACGAACTGACGAGCGGGTGAGCTTACAAGCAGACGTGCGGATGGGTAGTCGGTGAGTTAGAAGTGGGTAGTGTGGCGTCATGCGGTTGCAATAAACACAGACGAGAGTGGGTTTAAATAATTGCAGGTTTATTAACTATTAAGGTCCACAAATGTATAAACCCATTTCACAGTATTTAAATTGATGAACTAATTCAATCCCACTACTAGGAGTAAAGTACTCTTCGGCTACCATACCCTGCATTAAGGCAAATGCATTGCCGGCCCTATCAGCCGCGCTTGCGACCCGCAACCACCTAGGCGACCGGCTCCACCGGGAGCGGTAGCTAAGTGCATCAACTGATGTCACTGCAGCGCCTTTGACTGGGACGTTCTAGGTTCGAGTCCCGACGGCGGCAGGATTTTCGACACTAGCTTTTCAGCTAGGTCGAATTTCGTCGTTGTCTGGAGGAGAATTCTAGCAGCCGGCTGTTCTGATCGGTAGTTTTCCGTGGTTTCTCCGAAAAACACCAAGCGAATGCCGGAGCAGTACCCTACCAAACGGGCCACGGACCGCGCGCGATCTTTCCTTCCTCTTCCTTGTCCTATCCTCTCCCTTTACACACGCACGCTTACACTAACATGCACTACACCACCACATATTTCGGGAGACCGGTCGGGAGCTTAGAGCTTGTCTCGGCTGGGGCGGTGTCCCGTTGGTGGGAGAGTCCTGGTTAGGGGGAAACCCCACTAGCCGACGGTAGGTCGGCGCCGGATCTCGCCATCCAGCGGGGGGAGATCACCGCCATATCCCGAGAAAAAAACATGCGCAACACTAACGTGAATAATGACCAAAGCAGTTGACGTGCCCGGAAACACGAAAAAATCAATCAATCAAAAGCGACCGGCTCCTCCGCCGATCCATACTGCTCGCACACTCGTAGCAAAAAGGGCCGAAGAAGCGTTGCGGAGCGGCCCGGTAGCCTCCGCGCCCCTCCACGCTACCCCCTGGGACTTTCTTCTACGTCACGTCCTGCTTCCACCTCAACAAAGGATGGCACGAGGACAGCCTTACGTCTCACATACGTCACGCGGCCGCCCTCTTGAAAAATCTGTTTGTGCGCACGACGCTACAGTAATTACGCGACCGCCCCGCGTCACCCCGCGTCGCCTCGTGCTATGTGCCCTGCGCCCCACGGATAGTGATGGGCAATGAGAGAGAACGGCAAACGGAACGACCGGGGACAGCTTTAAAATGCTGGGGACGATCCTGCATGGTGAGGGACGGACGGAGCAGGCGGAGACGGACGGAACGGTCAAGGACGAAAGGAAAGGTGGGTGAGGGACGGAGATTTACTGTTAGGGGCAATCCGTGTCTGGGTACAGATGCCAATGTTTCGTCCATCATGCTGCGTCCTTCTTCAGGGTCTGATGAGGAAGGTCGCAGCATGACGGTCGAAGCGTCGGCATCTCTATCTTGGACGTAGCGCGGGCATCTCTATCTTGGACGTAGCGCATCCCGGACAGCCAAGTAGACACTGGCACCGGCCTTGGAAACCTATGCTTTGCCTACGCTAAGCCTAACATTGATTGATTTGTGATTCCGGACGCGTTAACTGGTAAGGTCATTATTCCCGGAGGTGTGGTGCTTATTTTAATATCGCGAGAGGTAGCGGTGATATTCCCCCGATGGAGGCTGGTTGGTTGGATCCGGCGCCGAACTGTCCGTTGGCTGACGGGGTTTTCCTCATCCAGAATTCTCATCCACAGAGCGCCTAAATTCCATGTAGCTATCTCGCTAGGGTCGAAAATCCTACCACCCCTTGGGGACTCCAACCGTAGGACCTCCCGCTATACTTTTGAGGAATGAGGATGTTCGGGGATCGACAGGGCGCACGGGGACGCGTTGGAACTCTCCTCAAGTTAGAGACGCAACCATTGATAACTGATGACGGTTCAGTAATCTTCCTTCAGAAAATGTGGTGTTATATTGCCGAGGCCCAAAAAGTATTTGGAAATCAATTCTCGTTGGGTTTGGGGATGGCAATCTGGCAACGAGCAGACTCGCCGGAGCCTGAGGACCAGGGGCGGGGGAGCTCGTGGCGGAAGCGGTGGGCAAAGGGGCGTGGGCGGTGGAGAGAGCTGCGACAGCCTGGCGTGGGCGGGGCAGGGACGAGGGCGAGGGCGGAGGCGGCGGTCGACTCGGGGGCGGGGCGGGGCGGGGCGGGCGCGCGTTTCACACGCGCACATGGAGACCACCGGCACAGAATCTCGCTGGACCGTATCGGGACTCAATTAGCTCCAGCGCCGAGAGGCCTAATAAATCGTGGGCTCATTTTCCACGAGGCTCCGAAGAAGAGGGTTGTCGAGCGCGGGGACCTCGCCCACACAGCGCGTCGCCCGCCCGCGCCTCCGCCCACGCCCCCGCCCTCGCCCTTGCCCGCACCCCGCCCCGCGGCCCCGCCCACGCGCCCGCCGTAGCCCCGTTTACGGCCTTCTGTCGCCGCCCGCCGCCCGTGCGGCTCTGTAGGTTTTTCGATGTGTGCTGGTTGCCAGAAATCTCACAATTGTCAGAAATGGTCGTGTTGTAAACATTTTAAATCCTCGACTAAAACAGAGCGCCGTTCCTGTTTTAAAAATTTAAAATCAATAGAAAAGAGTGAGGAAAACAAGGTTCTTTAATGAAAGCTTCAACCAATTTATTACGTAATTGGCTGAAGTACACCGTGTTGTCCGGGTATTTTTTTATCAAAATCATCTATTACGCTGGAAAAAAGAATGAATTCCTTCTTTTCTTTATCCTCGCCTTTCTCCGCCCTTCTCCGCCATGTTCCGTCCTTAGGGGATTCCACTCTGCTCTGCCCCGCTTCGACGTCTTCCACTCGTCCACTCCTCGCATTGTTCTTCCATGTCACGGTTGTCTTCAATGGCAACATCATTGGAATGGGGAACTGTAAAAAACGCATTATAGCCTTCTCCTCGTCAACATGCAGTAACAAGTTGACCTAGGGAAACTCAAATAAAAATGCGTTAACGAAATATTTATTGCAAATATTTGTTTTATCAGTACGTTCTGAAGATATCTTTGGGAAACTTTGTGCGACATATGATGATGATTATGATGATGCTGACGATGATGATAATATTGAAATGTGCAATTGCAATAGCTGTTTATGTGAGATATCAAAGGATTTGGATTGATGATATGCCTTCTGTTATTTATAGGTTTGGTGGTTCCGTAGAGGTTTTTCGTTATTGAAACCTACGGTCATCATAAAAAGTTGCCTCTTAAGAATACTAAAGGATATGTCATAATGCCCCCAGCCCTTGTGTAGTTTTTTCCTGTGTCAGGTTTGTGTCCGAACCCTACCGTTGAGCCACTAAATGTTTTATGCCCTCCTCTTTATTACTCGTATGTTTTCCACTGGTGGTGTGTTTTCCACGATTTTAAATTTTTTTTATTATTTTTATTTGGAATGGAGTTCATTTTAGCTGTGTAGCGAAGACGAAATAGTGTCAAAGAAGTACCTGTAAGGTTACATTTTAAAGAAAGATGTATCACGTTACCAACCATACCTAAGAATCAACATCTTGTTCCTTAAGCGTTCATTTATATCATGCCCATTGCCGAGTATTAAATGTCTATGTTAGGCCCTTGAATGAACTGAAATTGATGTGAATATTTTTGCGCATGTAAACCTAATCAGAGTTTTAAATTTACTCCCGTAGCTGAAATGCAACTAAAATTAGCATTCCAGAGATATTCTAAAATCAATAGAGAGTTTCTTTTCGTAGATAGTGATATTGAAATATTTTTAATGGCTTTATTTATGAATGTAAAATGAGGGTCTTTTCCCAAAAGATATTTCTCATGTTTCACCAGTCACATTCATGTAATATAGATGTCTGTTTCAAAAAATGATAATTTTTATGTGAACATAAATATAAATAATATTTCGAAAATATTTCTGAAAAATACGTATATTCTACGAACTATTCACATAGTATAGTATATATTATTCATTTATACGTATAAAAAGTCAATATTTCATACAAGCCCTTCGTGAATTTCATTTCACGAATTAAGGACCATAACCGGAAAATTACGGTTTCCGGAAACCGTCGCACGATCTTTCTCATATCCTCCGCGGCGCGGCGCGACCCTCATCCAACGACGTGGAAACGTTCATTTCGGAAACACAATTCCGCGGACCTACTACCGGTGGTGGGCGCGGGGTGACTAATCGCAAGTTTCCCCGAACGTGCGAACGGCGGCGGCGACGGCGGCGGCGGCGGCGGCGGCGGCGGCGGTGGCGACCGCGGGGCGCGCGCGGCGACGGAGCAGCCGGCCGTGACGACGCCATGATTTACGGGTGAAATTCGTCGGGGGCCGTGGAGGCGAGACTCGAGCGCCGGGAGGGGGCGGGGCAGGGTAGCTGGCGGAGGTTTAGATGAGGGGGTGGGTTGATTCGCGCGGTGAGGGCGGGTGGACGCGAGGTGGGCGGCGGGGCAGAAGGCGCGGGTGGGCGGGGCGAGGTAAAGCAGACGGGTGACGCCTGGGCAGATGCGGGGCGGGCTGGAGAGTAGGGGATGGGCTGGAGAGCGGGGATGAATTGGCGGACGTAGGGTTGACTGGTGGGTGCGAGGGGAGCGGCGGGGCAACAGGGAAAGCTGCAGCGGGGTGGGGTAGAGCGGGGTGGGGGAGAGCGGGGGGGATGAAGCGGACCGCGGTGAAGCGGGCCGGGGTGTGGAACGGGGTGATGGAAAACGGCGAAATGGAGGAAGTGTGGTTGAGCGAGGTGGTGTGTGTGTGGGGTGGGGTGTGGGTGTGTGGGGTGGTGTGGTGTGTGTGGGGGGGTTGTGTGGGGTGGGGTGTGTGTAGGGGGGGTGGCGTGGTGTGTGTGTGTGTGGGGTTGGGTGGTGTGTGGGGGGTTGGGTGGTGTGTGGGGCGTGGAGCGTGTAGGGGGGTAGTGCGGGTGTGGGGCGGGCGAGCGGGCGGGCGAGCGGGCGGGCGAGCGGGCGGGCGGGCGGGCGGGCGGGCGGGCGGGCGGGCGAGCGGGCGAGGCGGGCGAGCGGGCGGGCGAGCGGGCGGGCGAGCGGGCGGGCGAGCGGGCGGGCGAAGCGGGCGGGCGAGCGGGCGGGCGAGCGGGCGGGCGAGCGGGCGGGCGAGCGGGCGAGCGGGCGAGCGGGCGGGCGAGCGGGCGGGCGAGCGGGCGGGCGAGCGGGCGGGCGGGCGGGCGAGCGAGCGTGAAAGCAGGATACGAGTTGGATGGGTGGGTTGGCGGGCGGGCGGGTGGGCGCGGGACCTTCCCAGGAGAACCGTAATCCGCGCACTTGCCACCAAATTGCCATAAAACGTGGTTTACTGTCGCCCTCGTGCGGCGGCCCTTCCGCCGCCTCGGGGCCCCGCCCACTCGCCCGCCTTCCCGCCCGGCATCACTTCTCACCACACTGCGACGCCGGCTGCGCGACGAGAAGTGATCAGCGCCCTCTTGTGTGCGCCCCGCCCCCTGCCGACGCCGGAGTGCTCCGCCTCGCCCCGCCCCGCCCCGCCCGGGAATGCTATGAATACTGCACCGCGCGGCCAGCGGAGGGCGAGAAAGGAGAGGAGGGGTGGCCCGAGGCCAGTGAACCAACATCCCAAGGACGGGAATGGTGCACCTTATCGTAATCCGGAAATGGAGAAATATTCTTATAAAATGACTGGAGAAATGTTACGATTGACTTCTGAAAAAATGTTACAATCGTAATTTTTGTACTTTTCCACTTGACGTAATTTACTTAGTTGCCTTGCGGGTTAAATCAGAACAGATTGATGATTCGTTGTTGGACTCTCATACTGAATTATATATATAAAATACAATTGTCAGAGACCTCGAGAATACTAAATAATAGGCTTACCCGTACATACCGTATGTTCAGTTCAAGAAAATTTAAGAAAGCTTCAGTATCAGGGAAGGAAATTCAAAACGAGGTAAATTGTAGGACTCATTTTATTTCACGTAGTTATGAATATTATAGCTATTAGTTAGGCATTCATGAAGATTAAAGAAAATATTCGACAAAATGTAATTCATGTAAAACTAAGGATTTCTGTTATTTTCTGAAAACAGCGGAAAAAAGTAGTTCTTGTCAAACACTATTTGAAATGTTGTCTCAATGTCGCTCCATCCATGGCTCAAATATTATCTCAATGTAACCAATCCAAAACCAAAATTATTCTACAATTATATGGAATAAAAGTGAGCTTAATTCATTTTGTATTTTCACAAAAGAAAAATGTCTCACCAATGTATATCGACAAAATGACTACATCGGGTAAATGAAATTCATATGAAAAAGTGAGTCAGTAATCTTTTCCGAGAGAGGGGAAAAGAATGGAGGCTCACATAAACCCAGAATCATACAAAATTCACATCTGTATGAGTAAGTAACACGTTGCAAATGGGTTCCCGCCCAGCACGTCGCCATAAAATATGAACCGAATCACCCGATCGACAAGCGACATCGTTTATTTTAATTCTGGGGCGTTCGCGCAGTTTCCCGCAATTGTGGGAAGGCGTGGCGGCGCGATGTCTCAATATCGTGAACATGTGCAGGGGGCCGTGCGAGGCAGGGAGCGCGGTGACAAAAGCCGAGCGCACGTGCTCACCCCCCCCCGTGGTGCGGGAAACGATTAAGTTTCGCAGAACCCCGATCGGCCACCTCTGACCAACTGGTATTTCGGGTGCTGGTGGAGAAGAATCAGCAGTTGGTGAGCAGTGCCATTGAGAGTGGAACAGAGCACACAAAGCCAAGTGATGGAAACAATGCAGATGTAACAAAGCAGGTGTAAGGACTACATAGGCAGGTTTTCTTGAGCACAGGAATGTAAAACCTCGCTCCTTCTTTATTACTTGAATGATGAATAAAATGCTGTTGACATTAGATAATAAAATATTTTGCTCCCGAAACTATTTGCACCGAAAAATAAGCTCCAGATCTCATATCATAATATTGTCGACAAAATTATCAAACCCTTATTCGTGTCGCATCTAGCGAAATGAAAGACCGAGGAAATGTGCGCGTATTACATTTATCAAGGATGTGACTAGACACATTTTACGAGCATTTTTTCTTTATTTCTGTTATCTCACTACAAAATGTTTATTGTCTAGTCTTCTTGATACTGCTGAATTTTTTTAATGGTTGTTTAAATTGAGAAGAATTTAAACTAAATAGTGGCAAGTAAATCTAAAACAAATATTTCTTAAACGTTCGATAAATAAATAAATCCTGGAAACCCGAGGGTTAGTGAGGTATGTTTTCTTTTTGTGTCCAGAACGTTTCGGCGATAATACTGGTACAAGGGGTGTCAGTCATAGTGTACCAATGTCTATAACTTACAAAGTTTTGATTCATTAGTACGCTCCGTCCTTCTTTGTAATTGTCAAATGAAATAAAAGACGAAGTTGAATAGTTGGACAATGAAATGAATCCATCTCAACTTTTCAAAATTAAATTCTGACGCCCGAAATATTTATTGAGATTTTATTTTATTCCTTTCTTAAATGTTAGTTAATCACATTATTTATTCAGAGAATACCTTTTTCCTTCCTTAAATGTTTCTGCAACTTGGCTTGGTGAAAAATAATTTGAATCACGTTAACCACTCTGAGGCAGTATATGAAAGTAGAGAAAATAAATTTAAAGAATAAAATTTAAATAACACATGACTTAAAACAGGGAAGCCAAGTCCTTTTCTAATAATTTGAATATTTGCAGTATAATTTTCCAGGAAATTCCATGAACATTCTATTTCCAAATTTGTCGAAATTCACATTCATTTTTCCAGTGAACATACCCAACTTTTGTTTATGTGATTTACTTGAGCTTTTATTAATGTTAGTGCACATGCTCCGCTGGACTAAAATGTATGGCTCTGGTTATAATTGTTACACAAGCAATCATATCGCAAATTTTACGTAATGCGAATGCGCAAGTTTGTTTTTTCTATTGTAATGAGGTTTCGTAATCTCGTAATCTCTCATAATCTATTGTAATGAGGTTTCTGATTTACACTCTCTGAGATTTCACATTGTGATACCTGAGCGCCCAACATTGTAAGTCTGATAACATTGTAAGTCTGTAATTTTGCATTTTCGAGCTCGAAATTTTAATGTACTTCCTCTTTTCTCTCAGTATAAAAATCCTCTTCCTGAAGTTTAGCCCTTGAGTTTGCCTTCAGATAGTACTTCTCTCGTTTAAATCGGAGAAATGCAATTCATTTCTCAGTTTTTTAACTTCAATACTACTTTAAAAGGATATTTATGATGTGAATAAAAACAACTGTTCTAGTGTTAACACGATTGTAACAGTCGATTTGTACTTTTCTGATTATTTAGCAGATTAGCTCTGCGTAACCCCGGCGACAAAAAGAAATCGGAAGTACCGAAACGTGCCTAACGACGTCTCCACGGGCCGATCCGGAAATGGAACCGCAGCAGCAGCAGCAGCCGCCGCTGGCGGTGGGGGTGGGGGTGGGGGTGGGGCGCGGTGAAGGGGAGCGGCGACCATCTGCGCCGACGCGATAAGTCACCGGCAACGGAGCCTAACGAGCGAGTAACGCGCGCGGCCACATCGCCCACGCCTCGTGAGAGTCGCGCCCGCGAGAACCACCTTCGGGGGCCCGGGGGAAACGGGCTTTATTTTAGGTCGGTTTTTAACAATTCGGTCATACAGCGACCAGTGTGATTGTTTTAACTGCAGGGGTAACTGTAGGAAGAACACGGAAGGATAACATTCATGCTCGAGGGGAGATTCGAACTCGCGACCCTTCGAGCCGAGGCGGCTATCCAGGCCGGCCAAGAAAAACACGCTTGTTCGATGTTTTCAAGCGATTTTATGTTCTTTTTCGTTGGTTAGTTGGTTAGTGATTCCGGGCGCGTCAACAGCTTAGGTCATTAGTCCCGTCAGTGAGTTCATGTTTTCTTCTTGAAAGATGGCAGTGATTTTCTCCTACTGAATGGCGAGTTCCGGTGCCGACCTACCGTCGGCTAGCGGGATTTCCCCCTAATGAGGGCACCGCCCCAGCCGGTACAAGCTCTAAGCTCCCGACCGGTCTCCCGGAATAAGTGGTAGTGTAGTGCATGTTAGTGTAAGTGTGAGTGTAAAGGGAGAGGATAGAACAAGGAAGAGGAAGGAAATATCGCGCGCGGTCCATGGCCGTTTCTTAGGGTACCACTTCGGCATCCACCTGGTGGCGATCGGAGAAATCACGGACTCGGACTTGTTGCAGTGGTACCAGTTCTTGCCATGAGCCTACTCCTCCGGTATGAAGAAAGAAAATAACACGAAAAAGAATCTGGGAGCGGTAGCTCAGTGCATCAACTGCTGTCACAGCAGTGCCTCTGACTGGGAGGTAATAGGTTCGAGTCCTGACGGCGGCAGAATTTTCGACATTATCTCTTCAGTTAGGTCGAATTCAGTCGCTGTCTGGAGGAGAATTCTACCAGCCGGCTGCTCTGATCGGTAGTTTTCCGTGGTTTCTCCGATCGACACCAAGCGAATGCTGGAGCCGTACCCTAAGAAACGGGACACGGACTGCGCGCGATCCTCTTCTTTGTTCTATCCTCACCCTTACACACACACACACACACACACACACACACACTTGTACTAACATGCACTACACTACCACTCATGCCGGGAGACCGGTCGGGGACTTAGAACTTGTCCCGACTTGGGCGGTGCCCCGCTGGTGGGATATGCCTGGTTGGGGAAAACCCCGCTAGTCGACGGTAGGTCGGCGCCGGATCTCGCCATCAAGTGGGGAAGATCACCGCCACCTCCCGATGTAAAACATACACTACACTTACGGGACTAATGATCTCGGTAATTGACGTGCCCGGAATCAGTAACCAATCAATCAACCGATCACAAGAGAAGGGCCAATTGTATATATGAACTTCCTTTCCATTTTTTACCCACGTCATACTTTACTAGTACATAAAGAAAACATACAAAGAGAATTAAATTATAGCTTTAAGGATACAATTATTAAATACAATTCATTTTATGCTGAACTGTTTGCAGGATTGTCAGATGGATTCGATAGCCACGCAAATCGTAAATAACTATGTACAAGTTGTCAGATTAAAAAATGGGAAAATAAGGGATTCAACGCTGTTCTTGTTTACATAAATAAAATGCTATTTTAGGTAAGGCACGCGAGTCCTTTTAAAAATTCCAATAGGGTCGCCTACCCCACCCCCACAGCTTACCTGCCCCCACCCTGTGTGCACGCCTATAAACTGAGAAGGGAGATATTTTGAATTTAAGCATGTGTTTACTCGCATTAAATAATTATTTCTCATCCATAAAACTAATATTACGAACCAAATCTTTGCGCGACTACAATACGTGTCATTTTTTTCTCATTTACATAGAAATTTGGGAACATTTGAACTTGCTTGTTCCCAGCGATATTCTCGAAAGCTCTAAAGAACTATAAAACCTTCCATGATGATGCCGTTGCAACCACACTGTCAACAGTACCTGTTATTTGCTACTAAGAGGAAGCACTAAATTTAAAAACGCTCGTAAATGTACAAACATGCAGACAGTAACATTAAAACCATAACATCAAATTGCGCGACCATTATGTTACAGGCCCTGTTACGAATGTACCTACAATATTCATACAAGGAAAGTTATTATCTGTCAGTTGTGATAGAAGATTTACAACGTTGAACATTTATGGCTTTCTCACAGTCCTGGCATTATAATTATCCCATATGCATATATTCTACTTAATTGGAATGATGGATTTAATATCGCGCCATCAGGATATATCAAAATACTCGTGAAGTAAATGCGCATGCGCAAGGTGCGATCAGTGAGTGGGCAGCATAAAATATAACAAGCGACAGACGAGCGGGTGTTGGTCGTCTTATTAGACAGAAGGAATACAAAGAACGAACATTGTATCTTATCAACTTATCGCATGTTTTTTCCACTTGTTATTTGTTGCTTTATCTGCTTTAGTGGCGGCCAAGGTAGCTAAAACTCTACCGACTCAAATTTCCCGTGCCAAAGGACCGAAGAAAGGTTATCGTGTCCTCAGCATGAATAAAATTGAGTAGCGTTTTTTTCAAAACCGATAAATGCAAAAGAAATTATAATATAGATTGTACCTCGTTTAGGCATCTTTTGATCCGTTTTATCATCCCTGGAATCGGGTTTTATCAAAACTCGGCACATTCTATAAACAACTATAACTTTAACTTTTCATAATGACAAGATTTAAACAAAAACCCATATAAATGCATTCTCAACATTCGTTTTATAAAAAAGTATCTATCGAGTATTGAAAAACGCTCCTCAATTGTCCCTTTCCCTTCCTGTGTTCTATGGTGCTGACACCATATGCTATTGCATATGGTGTCAAGTGGTGCTGACTCCAGATCTGAGAGAATCCTGTAAGTGTATTCAGCTAGAATTCATTCAGATGGGCGTCAATAGAACTAAAAAATCTGAACAATTGTTACAGTAAAGTTATTTTTATGAGTCCTGAGATAAATGAACAACCATTTGAAACAAATTAATGTTTTGCTTTAGTTTTTATCGGCTATTAGGACTCAAATTTGAAGCGAAGTAGAAAAAAGTTAAAGTCCTTTCTACTTCTTTTTTAGTTTAAAATTCTTTACTGCAATTTGTCGTAACTTAATTTTGTAATGTATTTCCTGATTAAAAGTATCAATTGGAATTCGTTTTTAATCAGTCCAGTATTTTCAAGGACTTAGTTACAAATACTGACAATTTTAATATTGTAATATGTTACTGACGTTCTTGCTATACCTTGTTATATTGCCGGTAGTATTTATTTCGTACTATTTAGAATTTTCTTCCTTCTCTCCAAATGTAGATAATTTTCCTGGAGTGTATTGTGGCGGGTCATTAAAAATATTAAATCTGATCTTGAAAAAGAATTACATATTCAACCTTTTAGATATTGACCTTTGTGTTTAAAATAATTGCGTGTGAAACAACAATTATTTCGAGTTGATGTAATTTATTTTAAACTACTTTTTTCGCATTTAAGTATGCATAAAGCTTGTTAATTCGATATCTTTACTAGGAGCTAAAGTTTCAGACAATGGAATCAAAACCGTCGTGGTTCCTTCTTAGTAAGAAATTAGTATAATTTCCCTTGCTTTCTCGTAAATCTTTCATCTAAAAGCCAATATACGCTATAAATGTAACATAGACACTGAAAGCTTAAATCAGCTAATATAAATCATTTAAATTAATACGTCATTATTGACTCATCATCTCAAATTTGAAATAAAATTTATGAAGTGCGCTTGTAGATGTAAATAAGCAGATGCAGGATGTTTAAACCACGTGATAAGTTTAAATGAGACCTTGGAAGTAATCGCATTTCTCATTGTATAATCCTCATTCCATAAAAATTAAAGTGAATTAATGAGTATAATAAAATAATTAGTTAAAATAAAACAATTCACGTATCGAAATGCTCCTATCGTACGTATCAGACTACATCAAATCATACGAAATTCAAAACTCGTAATTTACCGATATTATTCAAACTCATTCCCTCACATTAGACTTTCACATCCACTTTTAGATTTCTGTACGATCCGAACAACACGTAAATTACCTCCCGACGCGAGTCCTGCCCACTTTCCCTCGAAACCGAATTAGAATACATTCTCCGACAACAAAAAATTGAGAGTTAATAGTTTCTCCTAATTATGAGAAACTTGCGTACAAAATTAGGGGTCGTCCAAGCTGTGGATGGTCACCGCGATAAGACAAGGCGACCGCTAGCGCGAACTGGAAAACCCGCCTCGACCTGCTGGCAGAATTCCAGAGGCAAAGAACGTGCACAGAGCGTCCAGCCCGCTACGCACCTTTCCTACGCAGGATGCACTAAATTATCAAATTATCGAATTATCTCAGGAGCAAACATGTTCGACATGAGCCTTGGCTTCGGATAACACGAGACTTCATACAACATAAATTCAAAAAGAAGGTAGCCTCGCTTCCTTCCCTGTGTGTTGGTGCGGTACACCCGTCTCGAGTCGTGGTGGAGTTTCCTTTCCATGTTAAGCCGGTAATTGTGGTAAATTAGGAGGGTACGTCGGCCATTGACTGCTAATAGCCTAGAGAGATATGAGAGGCCCCCCCTGGTTTAGGTAGTTGCGGCGAATTTACTGCCGTACGGCCGCGAAACCGTGTTGCTGTAACGACGGAGGCCATGGATGTGCGTTACTGGTGTAAGCGATAAAAAGAAGATAATCAGCGGGATGTTTAATGGATGGCCGTTGATGACAGTTGGCCGCTGATTGGCGGAGATTTAGATTCGTGAAGTTGCGGTTGATCAACTTGCTTGCAGTGGTACGGACTTCGCAGTTCTATCCCGTTTAAAACTATTTACCGTGGCTACTGTGCGCGAGATTGGATGCTTTCTTACTATCTTCTTTGGTTCGTAAATTGAATAGGGCACTAAATGAGGTCCCTTATATGAAAATGGATAATGAACCCATTTTATGTCTGTTTTATGTTTTATGGGGCAAGAAGGGTAGTTGTTTATCTTTTCAGTTGCAGTACAAGATGTAAATGAACGATCTCCAGGATCAAGTTATGATGTAATAATTAGGCGTGTCAAATTACTTAGAAATTGCTAAATAAAAGTTTTAAAAAATTGACATGAAACAGGGATTCTTGAATGCAAAAAGTTGAATAATTTAATTGTATTTAATCTTATTAGAATTAATGTTTTGAAACCGTAAATCGTAAAGATAAATTCTGTCTATTCTAAAATTACATTTTAGAAGAAGTGCTATTGTCATGAAAACGTTAAAATATGATAAAATGCATGGCTTCACGAAAAAAAGTCGAGTGAAATGACTGTAAAATTGATGAAACTCACTTTAATCTTAGTTTATTTAGTTCTTTATCAATTATACATACATGTTAGACCAATGTACATAAATATATTTTTCGGCGAGAAACAGTATAGTTTTAGTAAAATGAAATATTTTGAAATAAGTAGAATGCGAAAAAATTTAATGTACTATTTTTTTAGAAGGCGAAGAATGATCAAAAACGTGTGTAAAATATTTGTAGATGTTTAAAATTATTATTCAAGTTACTGGACTATTTTTCGATTTACTTTCATAAAATACAGTAAAAACCTATATATGATGCCCACACTTTTACTACATATAGTTGAATGATGAATTAAAGTTCCAACAAAGCTAAGTTAGCAACTTGAACACTAGAAATTTTCGGCCAAGAGTAAAAAAAGTAATTTGTATCGGTACATCTACTACAGATTTGGTTTTATAGTAATGCTAAGAAAATAGTAACCGAGACCCCCGCCTCTACTTCTAACCCAACTAGTAGGAAGCCCAACAAAACGTTAGGTTAAAGTTAAACTACTATTTATATCATACTATTATTATAACAAATGAATATAATGAACAATGCATTTTAAACTTTTATTTTTCACGCAAAGGAAGGTGTTGATTGCTTTCAATTATATTATCCGTTAGAATTGTATAACGATGTAATTTTCTTATAAAATTATTTATTCTATTGTTAGAGTTAAGCTATTCTTTTTATGTTTTGGAGGGAAGGTGAGAAGCCTACAGAATATGAAGTACAAATATATTATAGAAAAAAGAATGGTCAAATGTAAGAATGAAATAGAATTCCATATTTTAGCACCAATTGTTAGAGCATCCAAATTATACATATATTCCTATATCCAGGAGGAGGTCGTTGTTGTATTTAAACATCCATCACTTGTTAATTAATTAAATATTTAATAAGTTAAAATGTTCAACCCTCTGTTGCCCTTCATAGGAATTATAAATGTAATCAGAACCAGTGCATTCTGGATCATATTCTCAACTAACTGGTTACATTTCCCAGTCTTCTCACAGGGCTATTTTAACTTTACTGTTCTCTCTGAGGGTGCATTTTCGATTGAAATATTCACTTTACATGGTTTTCTCACTTGAATGTAGACCGCTTCAATTTCAGATGATAATTTTGTATTTTATAATTTTGTTTTTGGTTATCTGTATTATTTATTTTTTGTATTTTTTATTCCTATAGAATAAGAGTTACTCAATAGGTCTTTATACATGCCAAGACAATGCGAGGCATGGATAGGCATGGCGTGGCATGGTGGGAGGAGGCCGGGTGTTTCGAGACGGGACGAATCGTGGATGGAACTGGGAGTGATTGGTGATTCAATTAATTGGCATCAACGGTTAAAGTAATTAGTCCCGATAGTGTAGTGCATGTTTCCTCTGGAGGAGACAATGAGCTTCCGCCATTGGATGGTGAGATCCGACCCCGACCTTCCCATCGGCTAGCGGGGTTTTCCCCAACCAGGTATCTCCTACAAGTGGAACATCGCCCCAGCCGAGACAAGCTCTAAGGTCCCGACCAGTCTCCAGGCATGTGTGGAAGTGTAGTGCATGTTAGTGTAAATGTGTGGAAGTAAGGGGTGAGGATGGGAGAATGATGGAGAGATGAAGAGGAAGGAAAAATCTCACGCCGTCCGTAACCAGCTTGTTAGGATACGGCTGTGGTATTCGCCTGGTGTTGATCAGAGAAATGACGAAAAACTACCGACCAGAGCAGCCGGCCGCTAGAATTCTCCTCCAGACAGCGATTGAATTCAACTTAACTGACAAGCTAGCGTGGAAAATCCTGCCATCGTCGGGACTCAAACCCAAGGATCTCCCGGTTAGAGGTACTGCAGTGGCTTTAGTTGATGCCCTGAGCCATCTCTCGAGGAATTGGGATGGGAAGAATACCGCAGATCGCGGAAGAGTGGGACTGGCAGGAGTGGGTCGAGACGCATTCGGGTGGGGACATAAGGAAAACTACTCCCATTTTATATTACAGAAAGAATTTTTCCATGTGGAACATTCCATTTCCAATAGAATTCCCAGTGGAATTGCGAATGGAACACCATGTGGTACTTTGATCGTATAATATATGACAAACAGAACCAATTGTGGAAAAACGTAAAAATAGTTACATGCAGTAACATGCAGCGCTTTACGGTTCGGGCACTAGCAGTCGTTTGGAAATTAAATTTTTCAGAATAAATTCATTATATTTAGAGCAAAAATGTTTGATTCAAGAACTTTCTGCATGCCTGTGTTCCATGATCTTAAATTGAAGACCATTTATAAGTCAATCTGTCGAGCTAGTTATTCTAATGAAATAGAGAGAGAAATCGTACTTCGTATTAATAGTGAGATGCAAGAGCAATGCCGGGTAGTTTGGATAGTAATAAACACAGACAAGTAAAACAAAAATAGTGCAAAATGCGCAAAATTGCACTTAAAAATAAAACCAAGAGTACTAACAAATTAAAATGACGTCACATTTGATAAACTTTTAATTTTTTTTATAACAAACAGTAAAAAGTGTTTTTATTCTATTCCTTTCTATCCTTAAAAGTGAAATCCCTCAGTATAAAAAAATATGTTCTTTTATTTATTATAAATTTTGGATAATGTTAATTCAGATCAGTACATCTCCCACGTCACGCAAATCCTCTCCCCCTCAGCTCCATGTCCTCTCAAAAGGAGCATCGCAGGCAACAATCCGAATCACGTTAGCATCTCCCCAGCAGCACTCTCCCTAATGGCTTCCCGACCACCTCTAAACAGCCGACTAAATACCAGGCGACACACACACCCCTTCCTCACTCTCCCGACGGGCCGACATATGTCGCTCGGAGAAGCGGCCCGTCGGAGAAATAATACTAATTTAAAGTTGAAAATCGACCTTAAGATCGATTAAGATAAATGCAGCTCGCTCGCGCGACCACACAACGCGTCCGTTTCGTATGAAAAAAGGTCTCGCGGCTGGCCATTGTCCCGAGGCAGATCCATCACCACGACGGGCGTAAACGACACCGGTCGCCTTCGTAACACACAATAAATGAACGCACTCCGCCGCGAGAGAGGTGATGCTGTTAAATCCTTGCCCCCGTTTAGAACGCGCTCCACAAAAGAGCGGTCGGTAAAAGGTCGCCATGCGGTGACGGGTAGGGTAACGAAGTGACACAGGAGCGAAGAGAGAGAAGGGGGGGAGGGAGGATAAGTGTTGGAAGTATACTTGGGGTTTTCTATCGTGGCATCTGAGGGTATTATCTCCAAGATGGAATAAGGCACGGCATTTTTGCGTCTTTCTCGATCCTGCCGCAAGATGTCGCATGATCGCGACCGTATAAAGCAGCGCGGCGCATCAAGCGACTCTAGCGGCACGATCTTTCGAGAAAGACGCGAAAAGCCGTGCCATATTCAATCTTGGCCCTCAGATGCCTCGTAAGAAAAACCCAAGTATAGTGGAGGAGAGTGAGTGAGATTATGGTGGTGGTACTCATAGAAAAGCAGAAGATGGTGTCAGTGAAGGATGATGTTACCAATTACAATGTATAAAGTACAGGACACTTTGAACCTTTCTCACACTTTTGATGAGAGACAACTCCTCACTAGCGAACCTAGTCATGTAACCTGGCAAATCAGCGACTAATTCAAATTTCAAAACATACAATAACTTTCGAATCACTCTGCGAAACGTAAGTAAACATAATCTTAAGTAAACTAAAAATATTTCAAATTTGTACACTTCGTACTTGATGGTTATGATAGGTCGGGCCACTAGGGTCGCTAGCTTCCAGTGTCTCTCGTTACATCGCCGAGTGTCCTGTATTGCCTAGTATTTGGTTGTAATACCCATTTTGCGAACATTTTCTCTAATTTGTTGCCGTCGCATTTATATCTAAAGTGGTAATAATCGACAAATTGAAAGTTGTTGTGAAGTGTGTGTATATATATATATATATATATATATATATATATATATATATATATAATAAATTTAATTAATTTTACGAGGGAAATGTAGTCTCACAAAGAAGAAATACATGGCTGGCATTCCCGATTAGAAGTTTTGTGATTTCTCTAAGTCAATATGTAGACATTGTTATTTTACTGGGTAATATTCGTTATGAGATTGATAAACGTTTTACATAATAACAAAATCTTACAATTTTCTGGATTCTCTTCTCGGTATTATCCACGAAATTTTTCGCTGTAGAGATAATTTCAGAGGGAATCCTCGGAAGACTGCAACGAACTGCAGAGGGCAAAGCAAGTGAGTAGTTTCTGATGCAATGGTAAATTGTTGTTTTATGACCGGAGTTGGCCATTGCATGCGTGAGAGATAGCGGTTACTGCATGCGAATCCCACGATGAAGGCAGAGCAGGAGGAGAAGGAGGTAGCATTTAGGTGACAGCACGTAGCAGACGAGATAATTAATTCGATAGTAAAGTTGAGGGCAGGGGATGTTGGCAGACAAGCCCCTAGAGCAGAAGCGACATAAGCTGTGATAATAGTGATGTACAAGTGAATGAAAAGAAATCTGGGAGATATGAAATATAAGAAATATTAAAATAGCACTGTACAATGTAAAAAATCGTTTTTCGTATAATAATAATAATAATAATAATAATAATAATAATAATAATAATAATAATAATAATAATAATAATAATAATAATAATAATAATAATAATAATATTAAAAAAGCACAATTATAACTCACAGGACTGTTGAAGCAGAGTCCAGACATAGTTTTTGATAAAGAGAGCGAGAACAGCTATGATTATTGATTGTTGTGTTGACAGATATGTGCACATTACAGAGAGTAGTTACATTATCTGTGGTATTATCGGCAAATCGCATAGTTACAAAGAAATGGTAGAAGACCGGAAAAAAGTCTGAGGATACGAGAAAAACGTCTCAGAACTATGCAAACGGCCAATTTTTGGGTGGGCAAGCATCACCAGAAAGTTTTCGTGTCTTGAACGAGGTGGATGAAGGGCCAAGGAAGTAAAGACATCATCAAAATCATCATTAATGAAGGAATATATGAAAGATGTTAGAACACTGCATTAGAAAGCTCTTCATTGTAATATTCCATATTTTCGAACAGATAAGTTGCGTCTTGAGCAGGAATGCTCTGACATTTCTTGAGAAGTAGAAGTGTAATAAAGAATAATAATAATAATAATAATAATAATAATAATAATAATAATAATAATAATAATAATTTACCGAATTGCACACAGCAGAAATAGAAAATCTTCATCTCTGCTTAGTCAACACTAAAAAATCTAAGAACAAAATACGATATTCGTAATTTAATTACCATCTATGCAAGAATTATGTTCTCACCAATACACCTCGGCTCACAATGCGTTTCGTTCATTTTTCTTTGATCAAAAATCGACTTGTTAATCATAGGCGTGAGCGATCTGAAACAAGAACAACATTTTTAGGCTCGACTCTGCCCTTTTCTATTAATTTTTTTGTCATTTTTGAAATATTTAAGAAGGAAATAAATAAAATATACTGCAGGGAGAATGCAACTTTAACTTTATTGGTGCAATATCAAGAAATACAATTTACTTTTGTTGAACAATTTTCAGAGTTGCCAGAATATTTGAAGTGCCTCATCCCCAAATGTCGTGTATCAATTCCCCAAATTTTCAGTTTAAAATAAAGAAAATCATGAATTGATCAGTTCATCGGAAAATATTGTTTTTATTACTTCGGACTACGGGGCTCCTTTCGAAATTTCTAGGAGGCTACGCCCCCCTGTTCCCCCTGTTCGCACGCTTATGGTTCCAGTTAAAAATAAATTTAAACGATGGAGGTAGCACATCGGCTGAGGAGCGGCCGCGGTGAAGTATGATTGCCGCCTCTAGCGCAGAAAGTGGCGACTAGAGTTCTGAAAGGGCCCGACTGCATCTCGCCGTCAGTTTTCCCTCACCGCCGCTTCCCAGCTAATCTCCTTTCACATGCAAGAAAATACAGCTTAGAAGCCCAAGTACCGTTTCGGTAATCCAGTGTTTCGTAAGGTAAATGTTTTTGTTGTTTCCAATAATAATTAGCGCAGATACACATTCTCCCACCAGTCCAAACAAAACCTCAAACATAGGTGAGCATGGCAGAATCTTTGGAATGGTGTATTTCACGTCAGAGGTGTAAGAATATTGTCGTGATAGGTTTCCAAGTTTTGTTTCCACAAAGTTTCATGAGATGGTTTTCAAGAGCCCTTGGAAGTGCTCTAAATGGACATGCATTTATTTTATGAAAAGAGAAGTGAAATCGATGAATTATAATCCATGAATATACGAATATATTACGTAATACTAAGCAAATCACAGTAAACGTGGAAATCAATCATTACAAAAAGGAGGAAAGTAGAATGGGATGCAGTCGGGCTGTCCCTTTTCGTAGAGGTAGGTAAAAGTGCTAGGAAAAGTTGACCGCGGGATGCAGTCGGTCTGTGAAGGCAGAGACGGCGCCGCCGGTGGCGAAGGCGAGTCGGCGGGCGCGGCGAGGTTGCCGGCGCGTCTGAAAACCCACGGCCCTCGTGAGTCGGACAGTCGACTTGATGGATTAGAGAGCATCGGGCGGGGAGACCTTCTGTGTCAGAGGCGAAACGCTCCCCCTCCTTCCCTCTCGCTCTCGTTATCTCCATATGAATAGCGGAGGCGCGGAGTGCGGGGTCGTGGAAACAGGAGGGAGGGGAGGAAGAAGAGGAGGAGGAGGGGGAGGGGACGAGTGAGAAGTTGGTGGGCTCCCGGGCTCCCCACGTGGAGGTCACATGCGGACAGCTGACAGGCGTGCGGCGGGATGGCGGGAACTCCCACACGCCGCTACCGCCCCCGCCCCCGAGGATCCGCTTACCCACGGGCGTCACTGGCACGTAACTTTTAGGAGGGGGCGGCAAATAATAATTTCAAAGGCTCGGTTCCAGATAGTCCTAAGCCACGTTTTCGGCAAAAATAAGATGTACACAATGTTACGTATACTTTACTACTAAAATACTCGCCGAATTGATTGATAGCTTAGCCGGGCGCATCAACTGCGAAGGTCATTAGACCCGTCAGTATAGTGCATGTTTTTTTATCGCGGGAGATGGCGGTGATCTTCCCTCGCCGGATGGTGATTTCTGGCGTCGGCCTACACGTCGGTTTGTGGGTTTTCCCAACCAGGTATCTTCCACCAGCGGGATAACGCCCCAGCCGGCACAAGTTCCCGACTGGTCTCCCGACATATGTGGCAGTGTAGTGCTCGTAAATGTGTAAGTTGGAGATGAGGATAGGAAAAGGAAGGAAAGATCGCACACAGTCCATGGCCTGTTTGTTAGGGTACTGCTCCGGCATTCGTCTACTGTTGATCGAAAAAACCACGGACAACTGCCGATCATAGTAGCCGGCCGCTAGTATTCTCCAGACAGGGGCTGAATTGGACCTATCTATTTACCTAGTGGTGAAGATGCTGTCACGGTTGGCATACGAACTCTAGGACCACCCATAATACACTTTGTGTAATTATCATGTTTCTGTTGAAATAAATGACGCTATACTTCGGAGATATTTCATCTTAACACTATGACGATGAATGCAAGATTCCAAACTTTATCTTCATATTTCTCAGTATGAATTCGATGAGGCATATGACTATCTAGTGCCAATCCCCTTATTCATATTTGAGTATTTCCACCGAATTTTAGAGTAAGCAGGGACGCAACCGGAAAGAGCCTCAGTACGAATTCATGAGGCTTCAACTAACTCCAGACGTCTATGACACATATATAGTTTGCACTAATTTTCTACTGTAACGATAGTCACTCAATGTCTGAATTGCATGTGGTTGTATAAACCAACAAACAAAAAATAAATTTTAAATTCAATAAAAATGATAAATTATTTAAAGAAAACATTAAGTCGACTGGGCGTTACACCTACAGCGTTACGTTCTCCCTAAAAATTTTGGTTGTGTTCCTGATTTAAACCATAAGAAATTCTAGTTGTTTTCTCGATATTAAGATGCAGATACAAAAAGATGAAGTTAAGCCGTACCTATTCATGAACTCAGTATTATACTCTGACAATAAACTCGGAGACAGTCGCTGAGACTATGGCAGCACCGAGGATGGTGAAGTAGAAGACATGGGAAGCCATGTACTTACTGGTCCTCTTTGTTGAAAATGAAAATGCAGTCATACATGTACCAACCTCTTTTGGAACTGCTCCTTAATATTCCTTTCCGATGCTATGTTGTCTAATGAAAAAGAGAATAACGTATTTGTCTACACTATGTTAACGTGTCTCCGAATGTTATGAAACGATAAGTATCATCGTTTTAATATCCTTTATTTGAAGTGTCGTTAGAGAAAAATAATGAATTTAGGATAAAAACTCCTGAATTAGGTGTTTGAAAATATTGCAGAGGGGGTGTGTCCTGTCCGTTCTCCCTCTAGAGATGTCCATTCCAGTGGCGAATCCTGAACATTATTTCAAGGGTACCGCACTTCATGAGAGCTACCTCTACCGTTGTCTTTTATTTCGAGCTTTTCTGAAATCCCAATACTATAAAATTCCGTCCTTAATAATTGTTCTATAAGACAATTACACAAACCACTAACTTCTGGATCATTAACACACACCATTTTCACAAAAGCATGACAGAAGCGTAACTTCCGAACAGCCAGAGAAGGATTGTACACCGCAATATTTTGCGGTGCCTACCAACCATCCAGACGCGCATCCTCCCCTCCCCCCCTGAATCATGAGGAGCCCTAGGCTATCGCTGGCATGCGGTGCATACGCCTGCGCTAGGGAATTCTCTAGACAGCATTAAGAACTGTTTGAAACTTCTCACTCTACCGCACTTCATAGCGCTAACGGATGCGGAAGACTGACGGTAGCAAAACAGTTATTTTTTCGCGTCTGTTTTGAAGCTTTCAAAATCTCAATAACGTTTTAGAGGATTACCAAACTTATGAAATATTTTTCGAATTCCTAGGTACACCGACGGTATACGCGGAGTATCGGAGAATTCGACACTGGTTCGTACCCTTCCCTAGATACAGTCCGCTATGTCTAATTCGGCACCATTGCTACCGCCGCGCCACCGTCTCGATACTCAAATCTCATATATGCTGCGTCGCTTCGGCTTTGATCTTGATAACAAGCTCAATTTACGTTTTCCTTATCTTTCCATTGAGTACATGACTATTTCGTCACATAATTCTCCTTCTTCCATCCTCTACTTCCTTTATTACCACCATACCACTATCATTACTAAAGGATATACAGAAATAGAGGGATGAATTGGCGATGAGCAATCTTTATGATTGTTCCTCTCACAGCTAAACGTTGCAATACATGTCGAACATTCACTCGTATTAGCTTCTTTGTCAACGATATTGAAATCATAAAACATGTTACGTCTTGTTATATTAGACAAGATGAAAATTTTATTTCCTTGAAACCTTCGTTCCAAGAAAATAAAATTTTCATTTTCTCTCTTCTCCTCATTCAAGTATCTTGCAATTCAATCAAATTGGCCTGCACCGTTTGTATGAGTCTGTCCGCCGATTTTTGTACAGTCCCATTCACGTGTAAATATTCCCTCTTTTCAGCGGCCATCTAACTTAGTGACCAACGGCCAGGCACAGTTCGCAAATTAACTCTTATTAAGCGGTTACCTCATGTGAGTTTGATCTGTATTATAATAAGCGGAAGAGTGGAAGAAATTACTACTGAATTAATTCCTTCCAGAGACGGTGCGCATTGTCAAATTACTTTCAACTGTGATATTCAGAGTTTCTTATCTTTCTGGAGGATTAATTTCTGTTTCGGATGACAACCTGCGATTTTAATAAATATTTCTTAATAAACCAACCACGCATTCGCCTCATACATTTCACAACATTCCTATGGTTTGCTATCTGGTACTTCCCTTCTGGGGAAATCAGTTAAAAGATTTGCATGCGCGAATTCCATTTGAAGGTCTTTTGTTTTCGGCAACTCCTTCGTCGGCCAGCTCTGCTATAGAGCAACTATAGAACGTGAATTGTATTTGAAAATCTTCTTGGCTTGTTCCGTTTGGTGAGGATGGAAAATGAGTTTCTGAGAAAGAGAATGAGTGACAAGTCAAGGGTGTGTTTTGATATGAACCGAGAGGAAGCAAATGATCCTAAATATCTTGTTTAATTTGAATCTTGTCATTTATGGTAATTAAAATGTTAAAAGAACATATTTAATTTCATAGCAGTCGGCACAATTCGATTTGAGTTAGGCTACTAACAAATAATCTTGATTAAGTTGACACTCCCTATAACCAGCCGATTTTAATGGGAACCATTGGTGACCGCTTAAGACAGGTTTCACGTACGCGATCCTGACACATTAGTACCCTCATTTTCCTCTTATTTTTCGCGTTTCTTTTCCTCCTCGGCGTTCACCATACTTCTAATCCTTCTTGCTTATTGCCATCTTCCATTGCCTCTTCCTTGCCCTCTCGGCATTTTGTTTCCACTCGTCACCGCACAGCCGTCCTGTCACAGGCGTCTCGGACCGGCAGCGAGGTGTCAAGTCCCCGCGACCCGTCACGACCGTCACCCCCCCCCGCAGCCCTCCGTCGCCCTCCACCGCCGCCCTCCGTGCTGATACCGATGATTAATGGGTTGCCGCGCTCGTGTTAATTAAAGCAGCGGCAGCACCAGCAGGCGGCGTCGAGGCCTCCCGAAAGACGCAGCGCCACCAACATATACATACTCGTACTATGTACTTCTTCAGTGTCCACAGGCCAAATGAACCGAGTTTCTGGGCGAAATGGATGGTAACAAATCCACTCGAAGGGTTTCACGCATTCGCTTCTTTTGACAGTGCGTTCTTGAAATATGAGCTTGTTATAATGTTTCTTATAAAGAGGCTTGTGAACAAATGTTTAAAAAATAGTATTAATTGCCGAAAATGACACATTTGTGTTAACTGCTCATGTCTGCATTTGCGCAATACAAAAGAATGAGCCATAGTTTTCTTCGCGTTTCTAATTCGTTTTGCAACGCTTGAGATGTCTACGCAAATATTTCAGTTTGCAGCGGATTTCCCATGGTTTTTACGAGTATTTAGAAGTTGAATGGAAGAGACACAAATTTATTTCTACGTGATATTAATCTTGCATTAAGTGAAGAGACAATATAAATTATTAAATCAGATGTATGTCTCATTTTCCTAAATGATCCGTAAGACCGCAGTGGTATTACTTCAGGAAATGTGATCATTTTTTTTCTTATGAACATGAAGCGAAAATATTTATATTATTGTATCACACACAGAATACAACCGGAGCTGACAAAATTCTTAATCATAACACGTTGAACGAATTTACCTATAAAATAGAATTTGGACGTCAGCATTTTTTCATGCCCATTTTACGGTGAGCAAATTTAAACTGTAGGAAGATTTTCTAAATATTTCAAACCCATTTCACTCACCATTCCCAAAGGTCAGAAGACGTTACCTCACAACCATCCAATTAGTCAGTAATGAGTTAACGGCCCAAAACCAGAAGGTAGCGTTAAGGGATAATTAGCATTCTTGAATACAAATTTGAGAAGTGCAGAAGGACAGGGCGGCCGAGGAATCCATCGCCGGCGCTTGCTGGCTGAGGCCGCTGAGCAGTCGAGCAGGGCTGCGCGGCCTCGGCGGGGGCCGGAACTAATCCGCCTCGTAAAGAAGTAATGAGCAGCGCAGCGTCGTGTCGTCGAGCCGGGGCGCTGGGGCTCCCAGACCGCGACACTTCCAGGTAGACACCGAAGTCGACAAGTTTTTATTTATTTATTTATTTATTTATTTATTTATTTATTTATTTATTTATTTATTTATTTATTTATTTATTTATTTATTTATTTATTTATTTATTTATTTATTTATTTAGCTACTTAGTCACTTAGTTACTTTATTTATTTATCGAATATCCTGCGTTTTGGGGGAGACAGCCAATGAATCTTCTGATGTCATCGTAGTACCTCTGACTGAGAGGTTCTAGAGTTCGAGATCCGGCGACGGCATGATTTCCAGGTGAGCTAGATAGCTAGGTCTAATGCAGCTACTGTCTGGAAGAGAATTCCAGCGGCCGGCTGGTCTGACTATTAGTTTTCGGTGGTTTCTCCGATCAGCACCAAGCAAATGCTGGAGAAGTACTGTGACGAACTGGCAACGGAGCGCGCGTCGTATTTCCTTCCTCTTTCTTATCCAGTTCTCACCCCTTGCTTACACACGCTTACATGTACATGCACTACACTACCGCACATGTCGGGAACTTTGAGCTTGCCCCGGCTAGGGGAGATTCCCCGCTGGTGTGAAATGCCTGGGGAAAACCTCTCTAGTCGACGTGTAGAGCGGCGCCATATCTCACCACTCAGCGGGGGAAGAATACCGCCACCTTTAGTGATTGAACATTTACTATACTTTACTACAACTGGTACACCGCGGTAAAACATCGACTACACTTGACACATACCACAACTGGTATGGAACTAATGACCATACGAGTTGATGCGCCCTGAAGCACGAAATAATTCATCAAACCATGGTCTTCGTTCTTGAGTATAAAGATGGAGGAAGAGATGAAATGAGAGTTATCGCAGACCGATCGAACTCGCGACCCATCGGCGGAAGGGGAGAGGTCTGATCGCTATGAATCGAGTCTCCCGAAATATGGGTTATCAATAGCGGCCGGTTCCTAAGTCTCAAGGTCATTCCTGGAGAGATTGAATGAATGAATCAATGAATAGCACTTTGATGGAGGAGGTGGTGAAATGAGAGGCATGGTGAAAC
Source organism: Teleogryllus occipitalis (assembly GCA_011170035.1). Taxonomy (NCBI): domain Eukaryota; kingdom Metazoa; phylum Arthropoda; class Insecta; order Orthoptera; family Gryllidae; genus Teleogryllus; species Teleogryllus occipitalis. Next base: position 736,731 of record BLKR01000008.1, on the reverse strand, counting down.
GAATTTAGACTACCAATATTTGATAGAATCTGTAATCGAATCTGAACCACGCTGGGCATAGCCGATTTGAAACGTCTGTAAAATATTTGGAAATTATTATTAAGATATGCCTGACTTTGTGCTACCAATCTGAAATCTGTTTGCAATTATGCACTTAAGAGCCGGGCATCAATAAAGCACTATGTTCTTTACACTTATATTACGTGGGCCGACGTCCCAAAGTTACTCTTTTTTAAGAACACATTATGGTTTCTCTGCGGTGTCTGTCTATCAATGAAAATCAGCCTTTTTTGTTAATACAATTGCATTATTTATTGTTATTGTTGCCTGTATAATTTACATTTACTTTATCATTTATTTGGGCATCAAATTTAACTTGTATTTTGCTGATTAAAAGGTCTTTACTTTAATGAAAAAGATCGTCTGTCACCTTCTTTGCAAAGAATCAAATAGAATAATAAAAAAGAATAATAAAATATTCTTTGAAAAGAATAATAAAAGAGGTGTTCTCCTCGTAGCCCGCGTTTTCAAAGTATAGGATCTGCCGCGAGGATTCCAGTCTAACACCAGTAATCTTAAGTGTTGAAGTCGTTCCGACGTCAATAACGTGACGAATTCCCGTTCGCGTAAATGTCACATGTCGGTCACATCCGTCTTTAACCCCTTTTAACATGCAACCCTGCAGGTTTGTTAAGTGCACTTGTACCTACCTTAATTTAACATCCTTAGGAATGTAAATAACCATTGATTCATCGCAAGTCAAATATTTGTTGAGGAAAAAACAAGGCGATGTACAAAACAAATCAAATTCAAACAATTCATAAGTACACAAGTTCACATTGGTTTTAACGGATAATTATTCTTAATCCTAAAATTATTGAGAGTAGAATTAGAAAACTATATTAAGTAAATTAACCTCTTTTTCCTAACATTCCACCAAATGAAACTCTACTCCGATAATCATATGTACTGTTGTGAAGGTATCGCTACTGGAAGTCAACGCACGAATTTCCAAATCGAACGTCGTTTCTTTAGGTGTTTCTAGGATCAGGAGAATTATTTGTATCCATATTTCTCGAACCACGATATACGAACATGATTTATACAGATATATCGCAAGCACCCACAATATCGTACTAACGTGCCGCAGCAACAGAATTCGTGTATTTACTATCGCAGTAATATCGTAAATTTTCGCATAATTCGTGAGATTTTATGGTGACTGATAAAATGCTGAACATACCACGAAATATTTCAGCGTTATTACTGCCTCGCCCAAATTTTTAAAAATCTTGGCTCCACTACGTTCCGCCTCGATTTTTAACTTTTGGCCTCGGCAGTAATAGTAACATTACTAGGTTTGTTAATAGCTATCAAATTTGATGTTAAACAAATTGTTATATTAACCGTTTTGTAAAATATGATGTTAAACAACTTCAACGCTAATGTTCACATAAATAATTATTTGCGAATGCTTCAGGTGGACATCCCTACTCAAGACTGTGTTCTTTTTCTATGGCCAAATGTTTTAGTTAGCCTTGCTTGTGCTCGCAACAGTGACTATTAATCTTACGATGTGCTCGCATCGGCGACCAAGTGTCTTCTTCCAAAATCAGGACCCTGTTGCACCATGTCAACTTCGTTTTCGTTTGTTTCCCAAATTTTTTATTAATTTTGTTATTCGGTATTCTCGTTTCACGACGGTCTATTATCTTGACTCGACGCTAATGTAGTTACTAAAATCTCTCACCATTGGCAGTCTATATTCCTTGTATTTTGCCATATGACGCTTTCAAAATAAAAAAAAATCTACAAGTTTTCACGTCCGAAATAACAGCTATGTTTGCATTGTTCTAGGAATCTCCAATGTCCCATAATTATTGTTCATTTTATTCTGGAACACTTCTACATCTTACTATTTACATCCCAATATTTGCATTTAATACGTCGATGTCCAATATATCTAATCAATGTCCTCTTCGTAAATGTCGTTCACCACCCTTTTATTCCCACTTCTATGTACCAATACTTGCAACTGAGACACTATTCCATATTATTTTAGTCAATAATACCATCGAGATATCTGGGTGTGTCTAAATGAGAGATGTGAGCTTCCTAAGGAAACCAATCCGCTTTGTTCACCGCAAGTTCCATAGGGATCCACAGGGATTGAACCCCAGACCCAACGGTAAAGGCCGAGCAGACTGGTCGTCACGAGGGTGTTCGGAATAATAGGGGTTCCGACCACTTGACTTCGAAACGGTGTGTATGAGAACTTTCCGTTAGGCACGGGAAAATCAGTGAAGTTGGTGAGGATGTAAAGGTACATAGGCAATGCCTGGGAGGAATGAACTGCAAATATCCAACCCAGATGTATCCCAAGAATCATTTGTATCGTACACATTATTTAATATTTTCTGCTGCTACATTCTATAGGTAGGAGACGCAAATACGATGTAACACTATATATTAGCGATGTAGCAATATAAGCCATAAACTGTGACGTACTAGAAGCAAAAGATCACCTCCAAAATAGTGCACATAAGTACGTAGAAGGAACTCAAGTGGAGAGTTCGAATCAATCGCAAGGCACTTCCTTTGCCGAGGCTCAAAAATGAAATAGGCACTAGTCACATATAACGTTATTCATAACGTTAACGTTATTCATGGTTTCGGAAAGAGTAAATTCAATTTTGGAATGAGAGTTTGTGTAAAAGAATATCTAGAGTATGTTTTAGAATTATTAGAATTTATTTTTTTTATTTATTTAATAGGTAATTATTACAGGCAAATTAAAAATCTTGATGCAATGTGGCTAGGCCGAGGGCCTTTAAGCCATTACAATACCTACATTCTACAGCGTTCTAACCTTTCGAATTCTGGTATTCACCCCAAATGGTCTCTCCTTCGCATCAAAGCCGCGGAAAAGAGACCATAAGGTACGGCTGAGGAAAAAACCCCTGAAGGGGGAAAAACCTGCCGTCAGAAGCCGAGTACATGCTAATCTATCCGGTTTTTAAACCATTTATTTATTTGGCGCGGGCGTCAGGCATTCTCCTTCCAGTGTTTGGCCTCCTCCGCACCTGAAAACAAACAGCACCACAGAAAATCGTCCGCACCAACGCCTCTGCCCTAACATTTCCGATTCCTACTTCCCTTCGCCTCCTAATGTGGTTTATTTTAACCGTTTCCTTTTATTTTATTTTAATATAATTTAATTTTAATTTAACTTATTTTAATTAATTTAAATTAAATTTATTTAACTTATTTTAATTAATTTAATTTTAATTTATTTAACTTATTTTAATTATTATAAGTTAATTTATTTATTTTTATTGACTTATTTATCTACTTATACTTAGCAATTGACTACAACTTATAACTTTTTTTTTACTGTTTACTAACCTAACATAACTTACTGACTAACTTAATTATTGTTAGTTTATTGATTTATTATTTATTTCTCTCCAGTCTAGGCTCTGCTCGTACTAACCAGTGCTGTTTTCCCACTCCCTAATTTCAGTTTCTCTAATGGTCCGAACCTTTCCTAGAAATGTTCCTAATTCTTTCATGAAGTTAGATCTTTTATCACCTAGAATGTTTTGGGCGAGCGTTACGTTCCTATGTTGGAAGTAGTAATTTCCCATTCCCATCCATTTTCCTCTCCAAGTTTCGGTCGCATTGCAAATTAAAAGGATGTGGATCCAGTCTTCCCTATCACCGCAAAGCACACAGATGCCATGACCATTAGAGTCCTTTAATCTACGTTGCATCCACCCCCCGACCCTGAACCAAGCTTATCCCCCTCTTGCGTCCTTTCGCAGTGTGTTTACGTAACGTTCGCAACCCCATAACGGACTCGCGTGAATTTGCGCAACTAGCGAACGTTTTTCGGCCGTTGCTGCCAGGATCTCTTGCCTTTTAATATCCGCAAGTCTACCTGAAATTAGCCGTTCTATCTCACGTGTTCCCCTATCTCCCACCATCTCCGGAGAAACGTCTCCCAGACCTGCACGTTCCAGTAGCAGTTTAATTTTATACGACCAGTGGCGTTGGTTGCTTCCCTGTAACTGCACTCGAAAACATCTATGTATACGTGTGTCAGCCTGTTCACCTGCTAATTTAATCCAAAGTTTAATGGGTTTCATTTTAAAATCTTTCCAAATTCCTACACTACCGACCTCTCTTAGGACTCCGGCATTTGCTGCGAATCTAGAGACTCCGAGAATTAATTTGAAATAATCTGTTTCGACGCTTTCTAGTCGATCTATCCTATCCACTCCCCAAATTTCTGCCCCATAATTCATTGCTGGGAGAACTAGCGATTTAAACATTGTATCGCACACCTTTAAAGACAATTCCGGAACCCTGCGCACTGCGCAAACGATTTCTTTGAGCACAATTCTTCCTTTACTGTGCGCCACCACTATGTGATTATTCCATCCCCCATTCATGGAAAATTTTGCCCCAAGATATGTAAATGTTTTAACCCGGTCGATCTCGTCCTGAGCGTAAAACCATTTCTCTTTGTTACCCCAGATAAATCCATTCTTGAAGACAACTACTTTAGTTTTTTGAATATTTACTTTTAATCCCCATGTTTCACTATACGTTTCTAAGAGATTTAAACTTTTCTGTAAGCCGTCAATAGTCTCCGAACATAAAACTAAATCATCAGCATATAGTAGTCCGGGAATGTTCAGGCCCTCAATTTCCGGTGCAGATGTATCCGCTTCCTGTAACCACGTCAATAAATCGTTTATAAACAAGATAAACAATAGCGGTGAGAGAGGACAGCCCTGTCTTACTCCTACTGTCGATTTTATTTTTCGCGTTGTACTTCCATCACCGCACCTGACACAGAAATTTACGTCTTCGTACATGCTCTGCAGCACTTTTAAAACTTTACGTGAGACGCCCAGCCCATTAAGTTTTTGCCATAAAGCTTTCCTATTGATAGAGTCAAACGCCTTTTCGAAATCTACAAAACTGCAATATAAGTGGCCCCGTTTACGCGCAAGCGCCTGTTTTACTAGGGTATCTAACACAAAGATATTGTCGGTAGTCGCGAAGCCTCTCCTAAAGCCTGCTTGCAATTCTGATATTTTACCGTGTTTTTCCGCCCATTCACTCAGTCGCCCGTTGAGTATTTTACAAAATAGTTTGCTCAGCGCTGGTAAAAGACTAATTCCGCGATAATTATGTGGGCAATTTGTATCGCCTTTATTCTTAAAGACCGGTTGGAGGATCGCTGTACTCCACGTTTCTGGATACGATCCGGAATCAACTATTGCATTAAATAAATCCAGAATACTCTCTGGGTCACAATTCCGAAATAAATTTTGTCGGAATGCCGTCCGCGCCGCCTGCCTTCTTATTATTCATGGCTAGCATAGCCCTGTTTACTTCATTCCAGGTTATAGGTTCGTCTAATTCAGGGAAACCCCGGTCCGTGATAATATCTATCCCTGTTTCAATATTCGCTATTGTGAGCGCCCGTGAAAAGTACTGCTCCCACGCGTGTGATGAGATTGTATTACTTACATTTCTTTTATTACGCAGAGATCTTATAAAGTCCCAAATTGATTTATTATGATCGTTTCTTAAAATTATTAGAATTTATATTTTATAATTGTACGCAAATTGTCGTAAAAGGTAAAGGAACAAAGAATCAAATATGAATTATAAATAAAACATCTTATTACACCAGATTTGCAGAGTAAATGCCTTTCATTTCTGAAGTTGTTAAATTTGGGGTCCTGAAAGTACGCTGCGGAAATAAAAGAAGTTGTAAACTAACTGAGGAGATTGTTTCAGAATTCTCTTGGGTGGGCTTGAAGAAATGCAAAAACTTCAGATAATTACCCGACAAATTATGCAATCTCAAGACCACAGAATATGTAATGTATGCAACGAAACAATTATCACGTGCAATTCCGTAAAGCACTCAGTACGAAAGAAAATCTGTGGTCAGGTCATCGTACGCTGTTTAAAATTTTAAATAGTAAATCTTTTACGTGTGTGGTATAGTACGTGTGTGGTTTATCAGAAAGACTCAAGGGTACCCCTCGCGAGTGCAGGACCAATTGATTTAATTCACAAGCTGTAAAAGGATAAAGAAAATGAGTTCATATGTACCAACTTCCCTGCTTGCTTTTGGGAGGAATATTTTAAGTTATTGTAATTGTCGATCCGCGTAACCGAGAGGCGACCGCGGATCTAAGGTTCCTGGCTTCGAATTCCACCTCGGGCATGGTTGTGTGTGTTTCGTGATTGTGTGAGTCTGCGTGTAATGTGCTTGTGTGTCCCCCGTGGTTGGTGTCGGGAAGGGTAACTGGCCAGAAATACATCGTCAAATCAAGATGAAAATGGAATGTGCGAAAAATCAATAAAAACTGAGCCCGCAACCCATTAGCGCCGACCCCGTAGAAACGGAAAAAGGCAAGAGTGAAAAAAAGCATTTTAATATCACTTATTGAGAATCATACGATACTATGGAATCTGTTTTCACATTTGTCGTAAGCCTCATTTTGCAGCATCGTCCATTATAATTTTAATACTTAAATATTTCCGTTGCACTATTCAATATTTTACTTTGTCATTTTACTTCACAACTTTTTATTTTGGTATCTGAGATGGAACAATTCATATAATATAATTCTGAATTTCAGAAACATTTATTCATGTGTGCTTACATGTGAATATGTGTTGAATTATTAAGCTGTCAAAACGCATTTATAAGGGTTAAAACTTATGTCGTTGAAATACAATAATATACAATGGTTTTATTTTTTTAAATAATATAGCAACGTTTGTCCATTTTTATACTTAACGTCCAAGTGCGAATCTTTTACCGACAATAAACAATAGCATCTACACCCCTTATTTTGCATTCAGGCCCACCGCTAGGCTCGAAATAATTTGACTGCAAAAGAACTGTTATAAAAATGTTCACATTAATTATTTAGTTTATTTTTTTAAATTGTGTATAAGCCAATACTTATCAAAATTTATAAATAATCATAAAAGATAATAGAATTTTACAACCTAGATGTTTTAATCACTGAACAGGGCATTTTAAGTATAAAAATCAATTATTTCGAAATATTATTAAAAATGTATTAAAATTAAATAACTTAAAATTTAAAATAATTTCATTGCACTCTATTGCTAAATTACCAACTTAATACTATGCGTCAGTTAAGTTTTATACCTCTTAAATGTCAATATTCGGCATTTCGGGAGCATTCCAAACTTAAGCTTCAAACAATATCGCGGGCAACCCGTTGGGTGCTATGGTAATGCAATGTCCATCGAAGGCAAACAAGCATATCAACTCCCGGTAAAGAAGCCACAAGAGGGGCTAAGCCGTTCGGGGAAACGCTGGCAGGCGGAGAGGGTGGGGGGTGGGGGGGCAGGCGAGCGGCGTAATGGAGCGGCGGAAGATCCAGCGATTACGTCCTTCTTCAGGACACGGGGCTGCCGCCTGGACGGCCGTCGGCGGCCAGAAAACTGTCTCAATCCCGGAGCCTATCGCAAAGCCGGGGAGCTGATCTCGACGCAGAGCGCGGGCGAGCGCGGGTGGTGGTGGGGGCGAAGAGGTTGATGCGGCCGGTGCCTGCCACCGCTGGACGGTTGGGTGGCGACCGGGCAGAAGACGCCGTGCTGGGCGGGCTGCCTGGCACGGGCTGATGGATGGCGCGTCGCCGGCCCAACTGCGGAGGAAGAGGAGGGAGTGGGTACGGATAGAGTTGGAGAAAGTTGGAGAATAGACGAGGAGGAGAAGGAAATAGGGTGGAGGAAGTTGAGGAAATGGTTATGGAGTGGGAAGTGGCGTAATTGGGAAAAGTAGAGTTGATGAGGATATAGAGGAAGCGAAGGGAATGGAGGTGGAGGGAAAACGGACGTGGAGGAATTCTTTAAGAGCAGAAAATGAAAGAGGAGTATGAAAATGAGGAAGTAAAGAAAGTAGAGGAGATGGAGGAAATGGGGAGGGTAAATGAAATGGAGAAAGGGAAGAAATGGATGTGGAGGTAATGGTGGAGGTGAAGGCGACTAGAGTAGGAAAAGTTTAAGAATGCATGATAAGGCACTTGAAGAGATGGTTGAGGAGCATGGAGCAAATATACATTTCCTCCAGGGGGAAAAATGTAGATGTAGAAAATGAATATGGTTGAAATGGAGGAAATGAAGGATATTAATCGGGTAATATTCAGTTGAAGGGAAGCAAAGAGGTGAATCATCGATCGATCGATCGATTGATTATTTTGTAGTTCTGTGTGCGTCAAATGCAATGACGATTTGTCCCGTAAGTGTAGTGTATGTTATCCCGCAGGAGATGGCAGTTTTTCTCGCCCGCTAGAATGAAAGATCCGACGCCTACTGATACGTCAGCTTTTGGGACTTTTCTCCTCCAAGTATCTCTGCAATCGCGGCAGCACATCCACCTAAAAAGGCGAGGAAATATCGGCCACGATGGCCCGTTTGTTACGGTATTGGTCCAGCATTCGCTTGGAATTGACCGGATACCATGGAAAACTACCGACCAGAGCAGCCGGCCGCTAGAATTCTCTTTCAGAGTTGCTGAATCCGACGTCGGGACTCGAACTCTACAACCTACCCGTAAGAGTCGCCGAAATAGCAACAGTTGTGTTGAACTAACACATCCAGTAAAGAGATGGTTGACATAGAAAAGGGAGATGAAATGGAAAACGAGAGAATGGTTGATACAACAGAGCGTGGGTAGCGTTTCAAGAATGGATTCTGAGAAGGAGGAATGAGAGGTTGTGCAGGTTGAGCAGATGGACGAGAAACTGATGGTTGTAACGATGCAGGTGTGTATAATCGATGAAGTGGAGGAAATAGGAGCCATGGGAAAGGAGGAGTTTTAGGAAACGAAGGCGAAGAAAATAAGGGTGCTGCAGTATATGGTGCAGGGGGAAGGAGTGGGATGGGGAGGAGGGTGGAAAGGAGTGTTGGATAGGATAGAGGTGGTGGAGGTAGTGGACCTAGACGTAGAAGAGATGGTGTATGTGATAATTACAAATCTTCTAAGAAATGAGCCTTATGTACGTTTCTTTCTTTGTTCTCGAGCTAGCGTTGAAGATTCCCGTTAAGATGTGTTGTTGTTGAGGTGACAATTTACTGCTATTTGGTCAATCTTGGCGTTATTTTATTGTTATAATACTTGTGTAAGAATACATTTTAAGGTCACTGACTAGGCATACAAATCTTCACAAACTACATTCGATGATATACATCGAAATCGAGAGAGTGTGCGTAAAGCTTAAGACGACCTAGAACTTTGGTACAGAACAACGAAACCAGAAAAAATCCAAACTTCAAAGAATTTTGGACATAGGCATGTTTTTAGTGCTGATTTAATCGTAGACGGATTTGCCTTTCGGGTTTGATGTGAACTATCCATTTTTGGGATACTTTTAATGCCTATTTTACAATATTTTCAAACCATTTTCCGCAATAAATATTTTTCTTAAATATTTTTATTTGTATTCAATTAATTGCCATTTTGTTGTAAAAACGTTTATCCTAACATAAGAAAACATATTTTAACAAAGATATGCCTAAAAGAAATGAAGCATGAAAGAAATTTTCAACACAAGAAAATATTTTTAAAACAGTTTACAGCGTCGACGACACCACATTCATTTAGTATGTATACATATATATATATATATATATATATATATATATATATATATATATATATATATATATATATATATAATATCCATCATTCCTCTTGGAGTATTTCCTATAGGTATACAAATGATAACACACATTTATTTCGTAGTAGGGAATGAGATTCCTTCACAAAAAACTTGTGGTGTTACAATAGCACATACTGCACATTGTTTATAACTTTCGCAATTTTCGATCATTCAAAGTTCAAGAAAAAATATAGAAATAGAAAAAATATTTCAACGCTTTTCACATTATCGAAGGAAATTTTTTTTATGGAGCAGTTTTTGAGAGAAATTTGAAAATGTTCCTGAATCTTCATGTGAAGTTCCCTCGAGAACCAAATATCCATTTCAAACTCACTGGGCTTCGAGATCATTAATGTTGATTTCGGAATCTCAATTTTGGCGAAAATTGTCTGAACTTTTTAGGCGCTAGGGTTGACCACAAACTAAGGACGCATGGTCGGAAGGACGGACTGACAGACTGACTGATACATGTTTCCTGCCAATCGAGTTTTCGTTATCAAGGACCCACAAAACATAAATTCTGACTATGCATCGTTTTCAAGGGAGTAGTTTACTCGATATGAAAACCAGATTTATCCACTTTTGCATTAGAAGGGCCCGGCAATAAGGTTGTTCTGTCGAGAAATCGTAGTTTTTTGGCTCTCGATTACAATACTTTCTCTTCTTATGATGTAAATGAGAAAGTAAAAATTAAATATACCCTTATTCCCTTAAGGTGTGTTGTTCGTCAAGCTCAAAATTGAAGACTGAGATGTGAACCGATCTTGATTCTGAGCAAGAGGACTCTGCGCCGAAAATTAATTAAGATATTTAAAAAAAAAGGATGTATTCTCTGCTCGTTTTATGGTGCATTATGTTGTCTGTGTGTCATGGGAAACACAAAATTCGCCTAGCTTGTTATAAGGAAAGCACATATATTATCATCAGAGCCTTATTATATACAAAGTCGGGAAAAACTCTTAGCATCATAAAAAGCATAAAAATAATAATAAAATTAAAATTGAGAATAATAAAGTTAATAATAAAATTATTATTAATAATGGAATATTACTAATAATTAAATTAATAACAATAATGGTATTATTATTAATAATAATGAAATATTTAATAAAAATGAAATTAATAATATATATTTATTTTTAAACATATTAGAGATTAATTAGTACGTATACTACAGAATATTGTTGCACTTTTGTCAACCTTTTCAAATAACCATTCATTTGATTGAGAATTAGAAATATTTTTGTAATTGGTGGGAATTCAAGGTCACTTCATGTAATTTTTAAGATATGAATCAACCACGTTTCTTACGACTTGTACATTTAATGTTTCATATATCCCGGTCAAAATCCTACATGTATAAATGCATGGAATAATTATAGAGGTCAATGCTATACCCTGCAAGTAAGTTATCCTTGACATATTGGAAATGAGAACATCCCAAATTATGCATCCTCTCAGAACATCACTCATGACACCGCTTGTTCTTTCAGAGCAGTACACGAAATATCCGGGTGATTCAACTTCCCTTGTCTGACATCCAACCGCACGCAGATTCTAATAGGATATGATACCATCAAAGTTAAGAGCCCTATTACAAGCACCTCACGGGTTTCTTACTCCTTGCACTTTCATTCATACCGCCAGTCGTGAATCGCTGTCCGAAAGGTCGTTTTAATATTTATGACAAGCCTCATTTTATGTGCCTGCTACATTTCAATTTGCTTCGGAACGAGAGTTAATAGCACAATTATACGACGGAGGATCGTCCAACATAGACTCGTGTTAATAATAATATCCTCTTTCTTTCCTCGCTGATATTTATAGATCGGAGCTGGTGGAGTTCGTGTGTAGGCGGGTGCAAGGGTGAGACCTGCTCTTCGCGGTTGAACGTTCTGGAGCTACTGGTTCATCCAGAAAGCCGAAAGGAGCCTCTGGCGAGAATCGGCCACGCTTCATAAGGGGAGTGGGCTCATGTAAAAGTGCTAATTCTGCCGCCGGTGCTGTAACTGCTATCTTCGTTGGCATCGTACCTCTGTCATTTGCTGTACCACTCCCGGGGTGGCAAGTTCTTTAATCATGATCACTTTCGTTGCTATCGTTGTGGTTCATGGTATCATTATTTCTGCTCTGTCACCTCCAATAACACAAAAATTCAATGATCATATATTTGATATCTGCGTACCTTTTATTCTAAATACCACAACTAAATTATTAGAATTCTATGTATTTTGCAAACATTTTAAATTCTTTCCGTCCTTAAAAAAATCATTATTAAATACATAATTATTATTGTATATATTTCTCTTTTCATCTCTTAACTAATTTTCCTTTATCAAGTTTTCTTCAAGCTTGCGATAAATGTTACAGAACATATTTTCCATAACTTTGTTAGAAGGTTTAACTCTTTTTAAAATATCATAAATGGAAAAAAAAATTCTTGAGACTTAGTTAGTGAAGTGAAAGGAGATGCACCACAGACTGCGAGATGTTATTTTTCGTGAAATTTGTAGTGTATATCAAAACTACTTTTATCCTCTCATAAACCTTATCGGCTTTGTTTTCTTTTAATTTATGATTTAAAACCGAGGCTTTGATAAACGGGTAGGTAAATGAAATTGGCTATGACCTGAACCACAAGAAATTGCCCACCTACTTTAAAGTAAGAGAGGATGATAGATAGCGTAGAAGTATCATTATTAAATTTTTCCAAAAGTGTTGAGGATGATTTCTCTCTTTACCCCCTAGTTTCAGGCGAAGCTATAACAGGTTTGATCCCGACGGTTTTATACTCACATTAACTGGCCAATCCCCTTTGTCATTATCATTACTCAAAACTTCTCCACAGCAATAATTGTAACGTGCTTAATCACAACCTTCTCCAATACAATATAATTATTTTGAGCCACGTCAATTATCAGATGTATCGGAAGCTTAGTACTTCACCCATTAGTCACGCACTACATACTTCCCCCCACACACGTAATTACTCATCTTTCATTTATTCAATTTATCAGCAGCTTTCTGTGTCCTCATCTATGATCTGCCAAGGTAAAGTAGCATGTTCCAGGAAGTAGTTCTTTTACGTCTCGCCACCAATATCACACACACTGCAAACTTTCATACAAGACTTATCATCAGCACCTGAACGAAAAATTTCAGTTCATGACTATTTTCAATTTGTTAGATGAACCTTGCTCTCTTGTTTTTTTTTTTTTGTAGACTTACGTTCTCCACTTGTACAGTTGACTGCTTTGCATGACGCTTGAAAAAATGTTTGAATTAGTCGGCACATTAGTGGGTTTCGTCTTCGTCAACCACATCATTATTACCACCTTAAAATTTCTATACACAGATAATATAATATATATTACATCATATTCCATTGACGCTCTCATTACTATAGTCCTACAAATCACCATTCGCATTATCACTCAATTTTCTTTTCGTACTTCATCATCACTCGCGCCATTATTAGCTTCCGATCAATCTACGAATCATGCTTAGTTTTATTTCACTTATCAGACCCACCGCTCCAGCACGTTTTGCAAGTGTCACTGCTATTGTATATTCGAATACACGATTCTCATATTATCTGTTATAACACAGCATTTTCATCGCCCTATTTCATCAATAGCCTTACTATCATCTGTGTCCGTGTTCACGCGGCAGTAGATCGATTTAGTCATAAAGGGCATGATATGGGACAGTAGCCAAAATCCAAACCTGATCTACCACTGTAAATAGTTTTTATTACAAGGGAGCAACTCTTTCATACGAATGCTTGTTAAAACTCTTGTTGCTACCTGTATTCATAATTCGATTTAATAGATATGAGTTAGATCAGAAATCTCAGAGCTCAAGAAACTCACAGCTCAGACTGCACTTCTCCGCATAGTACGTTGCATAGATTTTTAACAGTTTTTGACTTTAAATAAATAAATTACCATCATTATCATTATCACTATTCTAACATTAGAAACCTCCAGACCAGCACAGATCATTTTTCTTTTTTCATCAGTTTCTCTGCTACTTACAATCTCCTCCTACTTCGTTTAAAAAAGAAGCAACATTTCTTCCGTCATCATTGAAGTTATTGATTTCATAGTCACATTATTCGTTACCAACATTTCCCAATAATTGCAGGACAAATCGTCAAATACCATGCCCATATTCATCATGGAAGCCATCCAAATAATGACCACTATGCCATCACATTTTGAATCGTTCAAAGCATTGTCTTCATTTTCGTATTATTCGTTGCCAACATCGACCAATAGTGATAAGGAACAATCATAAGTCTCGATGCCCATATTTATCATGGTGACCATCCCAATAACCGCTACTATTGCCATCACATTTTGAATCGTATACATTTTCTGTCTTCCATATAATTTGTTGCGAGCATCGCCCAATAGTTGCAAGAAACAATCATAAAGCCCCATTCCCATATTCATCATGGTGACCATCCAAATAACCACCACTATTACCATCACATTTCGAATCCTCCCTCATAATCACGACCACACACACAATCATCAGTAACACTAACATTACGAATCTAGGAACCTTGGCCATTTCCTTTGCCGCAGCCCACAACACCAAGACGTCGCCTCCTCCGCCGTCTGCAGCAAGAGGCGCGTCGCGTCGGGGGCCTCGTCATCGTCCAACTCGTCGTCCTCGTCGTCTCGTCGCAGCCGACGCCCACCTCCGCCGGCGCCACTCAGCGGCCGCGCCTCGCGGCTGGCGCGTAATTGCAAAGTAGTCGCTAATGATTTCACTTTACCGCCGTCAAATGACTCCCATTATAACACCATCACATTAGCATATCCCCAATAGTCAGTCATAAAATCGACTTGCACGGTGCGGCACGGTCTCTTCTGGGAAGGACGCGAGGAGCAGGCGCCGAGCGAGACGAAGAAACGAGGGAGAGAGAAGCGTGGAAGAGAAGAAGAGAGAAGAGAAGCTCAGGTAGGTTGACGGGCACTTTAGAGGGGAGGGAGTTATGAAACGGCGTTGGAGGTGGGACTTGCATGTACGTGATGAGAGAGCGTAAGTTTGCGTTGAGGAACAGAAGAGTTGGAGGCGTGCAAATTATCTTACAAGCTCTGCACGTTTCGTCGTTTAAGTTCCCGGGAAATAGAAGGAATGGGAGGAGAAAGGCGTCAATTGAAGTGAAGAAAGATGAAAGCAAGATGGCATTCTTGAGCAATGGGATGAGAAGCAATGGATGAAAGGCAATAGCGAGGGAGAAATGAAGCTGAAGGCGAGTCCAAAAGTGATAACATACAGGGTGGAAAGATGTGAGAAGTTGAGTCCGATTTCTTTCAAATTATCCACGCTCCAAAATATAACGAACAGCGTAGAGCTTGCAGATACGATAAGTCATGTTTAAAAAAACATAGAATCAAAGATCAAGGATATGTTTTGATACGATTTTAAATTTTGATGACTATTTTGAATTTCACACAACCTGATGCAACATTCAGAATGACATACGTCCAAGAAAGTTGTTTGAATATGGAGAAAAATTAGGAAAATGAAATCGATAAGACGAAAACAATGAGATATAATGATGAAATAACGATATTTAATATTATATCGCAACACTAAATATATAATGAGAATAGAAATTGGGACGTAAACTTATTTCCATATTCATTGTGGACAAACAGAACACAGTGATTTATAATTTCTCAATCGAACGATATATATATTATTGGTTAGAAATGTTTCAATGCCATGAAGAATTAATGAGAGCAATGGTGATAATGCAAATGAAAAGTGCAATTAGTCAATACTTACACATGATGGGAATGTTAACGTAGTATTGAAGACAATTTTAGTGTCTAATGTGGTCAACGGAAAGAGAATACTGAGCATGAAATTTGCAGAGAAAAAAGTTACAATTAAGGCTGAAGGAACCAAGCTAAGACGATTTTCTAGTCGGTTGGTTCTACAAATTAAAATTGCAAATGTGGAAGCAAATATTTTTCCCAGAGTACATGACCATAATGACTTCCAGTTGCAATTTAGTTGCCAAACGAAACGTACGGTTAAATGCTGCCGGATTCGTTAGAACATCGTAGAATCGCATATTCAATTCCTACAAGACTTATTAAGTGGAATTTTTAAATAAATGTTTGAGATCTAAACTTTTGCTAATAGTAGGTGAAGATAAAAATGAATGCCAAAAAATGTACAAAAAATTGAAATACAAAAAATTAAGAAAAGAGGAAGAAAGAGAAGAAAAACAACAACATAGAAGTATGACTATATTGTAGATGACTGATGGAAAGAAAGGTTTAGAAAATCTATATCTATATCTATCTATATCTATCTATATCTATCTATATCTATCTATATCTATCTATATCTATCTATATCTATCTATATCTATCTATATCTATCTATATCTATCTATATCTATCTATATCTATACTAATATATAAAGACAGAAGTGCGTTCTCTTCCAACGCGGTAATCTCTGAATCTACTGAACCAATGCTAATGAAACTTTTGTGCTAACTTCCTTTTAAGGTCTGGAGTACTATAGGCTATGATTTACAACCATAAACCGTAATACATTTACAAAATTTTTACTTTTCTCGACATTTTTGGCATAGCTTTACTTCACAGATTCAAGAGCGCATCAATGTCAATAGTTTAGCTGTGCGCCACTAGAGGATGACGTCTGAGATCTACTACTGGTTTCATCAATGTCCACAATTATTACGATATTCATTGGATTTTGAATAAGGTTATATAATGTCCCTGTATGAACGGTGGTGATTTGTTAGTTCTGAGCATTGGTGGAATATTTGGAAGAAATCAGTAACTAAAGTGGTAAAGATGACAAGGTACATCCATTATCCTTAATCTGTGGTATGTACAAAGTGGATATAAAACATCGGAGTTTGAATTTGTACAGAAATTGAGGTAGGTTGAGACAGTGCAATGTACAATAATATATAGTACAGAATATACAGTAATCTACAATATATTATACTAGGTGACCCGGCGAACTCTGTTCCGTCTTAACAGCCGGTCCTATCTTTTTCTCGCGTCGCACTCACTGTGAGAAACTGTACTATCCCTGTTGCACTGCGTACGTGCAAAAACGTGCGTTCTCACACAGGAACGGTGTCGAACGGGATAAACAGTATCCTATGTCCGTCTCCTGGCTCTAAGCTTCCTGTTCACCAAATCGGTACAGCCGTTCTTGAGTTATAAATAGTGTAACTAACACGACTTTCTTTTATATATATAGACTAGCTGACCCGGCGAACTCTGTTCCGCCTTAATAGCCGGTCCCATATTTTTCTCACGTCGCACTCACTGTGAGAAACTGTACTATCCTTGTTGCACTCGTGATAAAGCAATTGCAGATTTGTGTTTTTCTCTCAAACAAAGAAGAATTAAAAAAAACGCTCTGATATTAAATAGATAATTAAAAAATCTATCTAATTATACTTCACTTCACTTTTTAACACGCTTTTATTAGCTTCATTTGTATCTTTGCTTGATTGCTTGCTTGTTCTCCGCTGCAGAACGCTTCTGCACAGAAAACTTAGGCGAAAAGGCGCGAAAACATACGAATACGCGTGAAAACGTGCGAAAACGCATGAAAATGTGCGAAAACCCTCGAAAAGGTGCGAAAACCCGCGAAATCACGCAAAAACGTGCGAAATCACGCGAAAACATGCGAAATCACGAGAAAACGTGCAGAAACGTGCGTTCTCACACAGGAACGCTGTCGAACGGGATAAACAGTATCCTATGTCCGTCTCCTGGCCCTAAGCTTCCTGCTCACCAACTTTCAGCCAAATCGGTACAGCCGTTCTTGAGTTATAAATAGTGTAACTAACACGACTTTCTTTTTTATATATAGATTACGGAGTTAAAATTGACGTGCTTAGTTTGTATCTTCGACAGACTTTTGCTTGTGGAACCCTAACGTTTTTCGTCAATAATGTAGACCTTCTCTTACATAGAAAGCACCTTATGCTTCGACGGCTGAAGACTACATTCACTCGTAAATTAGCGTCCCAAACGTTTCTTCCTCTCAGGATGCATCTCGTATGTGCACTGACCGTCCCACTCTCCGAAGGTCCTTTTACTCACCGTAGTAACATGTGTGATCCTTTCGGTGCTGCAAGCGGGTAACGCAACCGATAGCTTTTCCGCGTGGTGCGGCGGATGTCGCCAGCTGTGGGGGTGTGGCAATCGCGCCTTTCCTGTCACCTGTGTGGAACACCACGCGCTTTGTCGCGGGGAATATCATGTAACATAAAGTTTCTGAAACAAGCAGTCGTGCGTCGCCGCTTCCAGTTGTACCCCACATAGGACACTTTGAGTGGCACAAATTGATCGGTCAGGACCCCATGCCGTGTCCGCAACCTCCGCCTCAGTGGAGACTTCTTCGATGATGACCTTTCGCAGATTTTTTTTCAACTAGTGTTGACATTTGTGGCACTGCGACACGTTTTATTTTCCAGGAAGGCATTAGTTTCCAGGACATTGTATTTCCTTGGTTCACTATAGCCGAGGTTTAGAGTTCACTAAAACTGAATCTTCTTGTGCTTATTTCTCATATAAGTGAAACGGGACTAGTTACTTAAGTTGACTGTAAGGGAGAATTGATTATTACCGAAATCACTATAACCTGATTCGACTGTACTTCCACTAACACGCTGTGTAGTCAGAATCCAGTTTTGTGGGTCCTTGAAAACTAAAAATTGATTTAAGGCCAAACGTCTGTCCGTCCGTCTGTCCATCCGTCAATTCGTGCGCCCATCCGTCCATCTGCCTGTGAACAATGCTAGCGCATATCCGTAAGCTGAACTTTCACCAAAATTGATATTCCCCGATCGATCAAGCTGATTTCGCTGCCCTTCGAATTTGAAGGGGATATTTTAATTTTTGGGGGTGCTTTACATACAGCTTCAAGGACTATTCAATATTATTCTCAAAGATTCCACATTTTTGAATTAATTTTTTATCGAATAATGCAAAGTACTATGCTGATAAAAATGGCGCAGTTTAATTTTTTAAAATCCTTTGAATTTTTCAATATTGCATACTTTTTTAAACAAATATTCGTCTAACAAAAAAAATTGAAGGAGTTTTTCTTCAGAAAGGAATCTGATCTTCCAAATTTGATCTTTAAAAGGGGCCATACACATTTTTTCAGTTCGCAGAATTTTGCGCGAAAGAAAAGCAATCTTAAAAACAAGATTTTCTCAAACGGTTTCAAGTTTTCCGATTTTAATGTAGCCTATGGTTTTAAAAAAATTATTGATGTATTTTTTTGTGTCTCTCACGTCGTTAAAATTTACATTATAAATGTATTTCATCATTTAATATGTTAACACAGAGGCTTCTCTGTGATGAAAGTATCTCTGAAGATAGTGATTTAAAAAATCCATGTTTTTGAAAATATGGGATCTAAAAATGGCACATTTTCGAAAACCTTTAAACCAAATTTTCTCAAAATTGGCTGCATTTGTTTCCTCCGAAACATGAATATTGCAAAAGAGTTCAATTCTCTCAGAAATTCCGAAAGCCTGATTTCAATCAAGTTTTTTTTCTCTTCATTTATTGCGTGTTGGGTTGTACATAGTTCAGTATTACACTCTTTCATATGTAATGATGACTTACTACTAACTCAATACTATGCTTAACCTAATTCTACTATTGCTACTACATTGGGGTAGATTCCTCATGAGAGTACCTACTGTTCACAAATGCTTGAGAATATTTTTAGGAATGAATCAAATGGGTATGTATTGTTTATTCTGGTCTGTGTGTTGTTCGTTGAGGCTAGATTGTATTGTTTTAGTTGGTCTATTGAGTTTATGTTGGAGTAGAAATTATTGGATAGGCGTGCTCTTTGATAGGTGATTGGGTTCATGTTTAATTCTCTATGGAGTTGTTGATTTAAAATGAACCATGGGGCGTTAGTGTTTGTTCTGAGGAATCTGTTCTGTATTATTTGTATTTTATTTACGTTGGGTGGTGCGGCATTTGTCCATATCGGACATGCGTATAGCGTTATGGGTCTTATGATGGTTTTATATAGTGTTATTGCATTTGTTAAGGAAAGTTTGGAGTTTTATTCAGTAATGGTATGAGTGGAATTAATCTCACTTTGGCCTGTTGTATTTTAATGTTGATGTGGTTTTTACAGTTGAGTTTTGTATCGAGATTTAGCCCTAAGTATTTGATAGGTTGATTCAATGGTGTCCAGTTTATTATGCTATTGTTTAATAGTAATGGGTGGGGGGGGCAGAGAATGGTCTTAACGAAAAAAAGTTTTTGATTTTGATTTGTTCGGGTTTAGTTTGATTTTCCATTTTGTTGCCCATTCGTCTATTTTGTTTAAATATTGTTGAATTTTTATACTGCTATGTGACAGCGTGTGCAAGTTGCATGTAACGTGTGATGGGGATATCTGCTGTGTAAAGATTAAATAGCGTTGGGGATAGTGGTGAGCCTGTGGAAGTCCTGCTTCTATTGTGCGTGGGTTGGAGTTATGATTGTCAATGGTTTCTGTGAAAGATCTGTCTGATATAAATTGTGTGATAATGTTTAGTAAGTATTTAGGTGTTCCTATAGTTTTGAGATTGTGGATTAATCCGGGGTGCCAGACTCTGCCAAAAGCTTGAGATACGTCGAAGAATATTGCTATTGTCTCTTTTCTTGAAAGCTAGTGTGAATATATTCAGTTATCCTGAGTAATTGATGTGCAGTTGAGATATGGTTTCTGAAACCAAATTGATGATTTGGGATAGCTTCTGACTTTGTTAGGTGATTATTGAGATTTTTTTAAATTACTTTTTCAAATATTTTTGAAATAGTTGGGAGGACACTTCTTGGTTTATAATTCGCTGTAAGGCTATGATTAGTGTTTGGTTTAGGGATCGGGATTATATTTGATATTTTTCAAGAACGTGGGAAATAGCCTAATCTGGGTGTTGTTGTTTGTGATACAATTGTGAACCCAGTGAGTGTCACCCAGTAACTGACAACACTGTGAACCCAGGGTTCAATATCTGGAAACATAATGGCAACGGTTGTATATTTACGAGGATACTTACATGTATGCTGTAGGGAAATATGACAAATAAATCCTACTGCCCTTAAAAAGGGAATGAGCTACATAATTATAGCTACTTGATGTTTACTTTCTTGCTACTGTTTACGCAGTATAGAGAAAGGAATATAATACTACGGGAAAAGGGCGAATTTTCGACACAAAAACTCTATTTCCCGGGCCCTGGTAACGAAAAAGTGGATAAATACAATTGCTAAATATATAAAAAATCCTCTTACACATGGTGTAGCCAGAATCCATGTCTTATGGGTCCTTGATACCGAAACATTGATTGACGACAAAACGTGTTCTATCTTATTACAAATTATGAAGTTGGAGAATTATCACACGAGGCTGTTAAGGAGAAATTGATAACCAATCGAATATTGTAATATGATGTTATCATGTAAACATCGTTGAACTTTAGACGCAATTTGTAAAAATTCAAGTGAATTATAATTTTTGTCTAAATTTGATTCTTCGACACGCGAAAGATTACATCTAATAGTATGTATATGATGATAGTACCTATGCCATGGAATTCTTGTAATATTACTTGCATTACGCAAATGATTATTTTTTTTAATATAATTTATTTATAAAGGTCGCATAAACAACTAGGTCTTGAGCGACCACAAGGTTGTAATACAGTCAGACATATTTACAAAGTATTTCTGTATGTTGAGTCTTTTACAAAGTATTGCGACCCACCCCTCCGCCGGCTAGCTCAGAATGGGTTTTCAAGGTGGGCGCAAAATAAAAAAAATACAATTAGAATAGCGGGGATCAGGGTCATGTGGCCGTTGTGGATTGAATGCACTTACACAGAAACTCAAGTCGAATCACTTTCCATTACTTAAGTATATTCTAATTAAATTGCTGTTACAGTAAATGAACATAAAACACTTTACATATACAAGAATTTTGTCTTGCTGGAAAAAAAAGAACAACTTACACTCTTAATAATTAACTACACTGTTTCCTTTCTCTCATTTAAATCAATTTCAAAGAATACTTAAAACTTTGCCTAATCATTCCAGTCGTAAATTTCCTAGTTGCAACTTTACAATTAGCTAAGTTTTTCTTGAAAGAAAAGATTGATTCTATTTTTCACAGAATATCGGTATAAAGAACCTGTACTAATACTTTCTTTCCGAAACAAATTATTCCTTCTAATATCTACAAATTGTTCAAGTTGGCACGACCTTACTGTGTCTTCTCACGGCGTAGAGAAATCTGCGGCGTCGACTCTTCCAATCGCTCGATGTCCTTGTCCTTGCAGCTCGGTCGGGAGCAAAACCGCCCCTCTGCAGAACCGTACGGTCGCCCCTTTCCAGTACCGTTGTTCAACTCACGATGTGGCCTCCGTCTCGTTTTCCGTTGATACTCTTTTCGTATTCTTTTATAGAATGTAACTATTTTAATTCCATATTTAAAAGAATCTACAATACGACAACTGAGTCTATTGTATAAGAAGAATAAATATAAAAATAAAAAACTGCAAAGAAAAGAAATGAATGGCCTCGTTAGTTTCATGCTATTCACACTCCTCTCTCTTACAAAGATTTTAAATGCGTCACTTATACTTTCATCCTTTTCCTGATGAATTGTTTTAATGCATTGTAATATGATAATTACCTCCTCGAATGTCTTGAAGAGTTTTTATCGTAGATGCAGTCCTGAAGTCCGTAGCAGTACGAGGTGCCGCCTTCTCGTGATCGGTAGGTCCTCACTCTCCAGCTGTTACTTCAGAAAAGAAAGCTTTCTTTCTCCCGACTACCGGTGTCGCATACACTACCTAGACGCTCTCTTACGGATATAGTTCGTAGTTTCCATTTTCGGATTGTATTCATGCGCGTTGGCGCGCGTTCAAACAGCTTATCTTATTCTTGAATATTGATGTGCTCCGTTTTCCGAGACTTCGGCAAAACGGATGGTCACATAACCCCTTCTTTCGGAAAAAAAGATTTTGTGGGATTTGATTTCATATGCCAAAAAAATCTTTTAACCAAACTTGATGCTCTTCCTTTCTTCTGTCTTGATTCTGGAATGTCGAGCTATCTTGTTTCTTCCTTCTTCTTCTTCTTCTTCTTCTTCTTCTTCTTCTTCTTCTTCTTCTTCTTCTTCTTCTTCTTCTTCTCTTTCTTCTTCTTCTTCTTCTTCTTCTTCTTCTTCTTCTCTTCTTTACATGATTCTTGTCGGTTTGTTTGTCTATTGGTTTGTTTCATCATTTTGTTATTATTTAAGTGATCGTAAACTGTGGAAATTGTACTTTCCGATTGTAATCCCACTTTCATCTAGTGTGCTATCGCAGTAACGGAAGAAATATTGCAATGTGCATGGCGAAATTAGGAATAAATCTGGCGTAATAATTGACGCAACCTAACAAACTCTTAAGCTGTTTCGTGTTTTTGGGCGGTGCAATTTTATCTATCTCTTGCATCTTCTCCATGTTCATTTTGACTCCGTTGACTGTCAAATCATACCCCAGGAATTTAACTTGTTTAGTGCAAAAATTACTTTTTTCCAAATTCAACTGTAAATTATTTTCAATGAGACGTTTCAGCAAAATATCTAGCTTGTTCATGTGTTCTTCAAATGTCTTCGAATACACGAGCACGTCATCAATATAGATAAAAGCATCGTTAGACATCTCTCTGTCAATGATATTGTCTAAACATTGCACAAGAGCAGATGCACTGTTCTTGAGTCCAAATGGCATTCTTTTGAAAACATACGAAATTCCCCGGTGAATAAATCCTGTATATTGTCTACATTCAGGTGCTATCGCTATTTGCCAGTAAGATGCAGTGAAGTCGGTTGAACTCAACCACTTGATGCCGGATAATTGATTAGTTAAATCCTCTACACGCAACGGTCTGTCTCTGTACGGTAGGGTAACTTGATTCAATCGTCTTGCATCTAAACACAACCTTATCTTCCCATTACTCTTTTCTACGAGCACTATCGGACTTAGATAAGAGGTTTTGGACTTCATGATAATATCATCTTTAACCATTGTAGCAATGAGCTTATCCACCTCCTCCTTATGTTTTTCTGGAATGACATATTGGTAACCCGTGAATGGCGTTTTATCTGTTAGTTCTATTTCGAATTGAAAATCTTTTACTGGATTCTTGTTTTTGCAAAACACCTTCTGATTCCTAAGTAATACTTCAATTAATTGTTTCTTCTGATTTTCATTAAGATTAGAATTTCCTTGCACATGCGAACGAATTTTCAGCTTCACATCTTCTTCCTCCAAACAATTCGCCTCCCAATAATTCCATGTGAACGAATCAAATTCGAGATCCTGTTGATTATTCGGTTTTAACGTCATGGTATTTTTTCTAAGTTGATAACAACCCCGTATTGTTTCATGAAATCGATTCCCAGTATGAGCGGATATAAAAGTTCCGGCGCTACTAGGCACACAACTTGATACTTATTCTTGCCTATCTCTATATCCAAATAAACTTGTCTTGTTATTGGCTTTGATTTTTCCGATTCGCACCTATCAGAAAAGACTTTACGAGCGGCAATGTAGGTACCTCCACTCCCTGGTTTTTCAATTCATTCAACAAACTTTCCGCTATGACGGAGGTCGCACAACCTGTATCCACTAGTACTGACGTATCAACACCCTCACATTTAACCTTAAGCTTCGGACACTGTCGCCTGGATCCGATCTGCTTTTGTTCTTCTTCGTTCCACGGTTCGTCATCAAATGAGATTAATTCGATCGATAATATCGCCACCTCTTCTTCCCTAGATTCTTCTATTAGGTTTGCGGCGGGATGGCGTGTCGAAACAAACCTTTCTAATTTTCCGACTCATGTCCGCGAGATGTACTGGGTTCAGTATCTCTGTTTTGGAAAACTCCTCTATCAATAGAATTTTTTCTATTCCTATCTTTAGACGGCGTCCTATCTTGTCTAGCATAGGTCTGTTCTTCTACGTGCTGTTTCGATTTGTAAGTTCCTCTTTTCTCTGATTTGCTTACATAATGTTGCTGCTGCCTGCTGTCTTGGCTTTCTACCGGCCCACTAACATTTGCCCTTGCTCTCTGTAACCTCTCATTGTACACGAAAGTCGCATCATACAATCCCAGCTGCGTTATTAACTTTTCCGTGGACATTGGCAAGAGATTCTTAAGCAAATTTTGTGTAGCTGACGGAAAATGACGTGTTAACAAACAGACAATTTCGTCATCCGGGATCGTCGGAGTACATAATTTGAAACAAGCTAACTTCTCCTCTGCATATTCTTGCATGGACATCGTACCTTTCTTCCACGTACCATACATTACATTAACTTTGAAATTAATTTGAGTTTCATTGTTCCAGTATCTTGAGTAAACTTTTTCTTTAAATTCTGTCATAGTTTTTGGTAATTCTCCTAAACTATCTGCCCATATTCGTGCATTACCCTGCATCATCTGATAGACTATGTGAGTTTTCTTATTGTCCGGAACATAATTTAAAGAAAAGAAATTATCCACCTGCCTCATAAATACGCATGGATTTTCATCTCCCGCTGCACTAAATTTAGGAGTACACGGTAATGAAAAATACGTGTGCGGAACGCTTCCTCCACTCGATGGTAAATTTTCAATTTGATTTTTCAATTCTACAACGTCATTCGTACATGCTGTAATTTGGTGTTGTAGAACCACATCTTGTTCCGAAAGAGCTTTTATTCCACTATCTAATTTACTAGCTTGAACCTTAACTTGTTCAGTAACTAATTTTTGAAACTTCTCTACACCTTGTTCTATCTCAGTCTGCCTGTCGGACACGGTGGTTATAAGATCTGATTGCATTTCGATCCTATTTTCAAATCCTTTCGTAACTTGATCAATCTTCTCTTCTAATTCATGACCCAGTTCCGTGAATTTTTCTTCTAACTTCTCGTGTTCCTGCCCTAATTCTTGTTGAATCTCATTCTTAAATTCGACCTTCCACTGTTCTGCTAATTCAGTGAATTGTATTTTTAAATTCTCTTCTAACTTCCTATTATTTTCTTCTAATTTTGTTTCTAAGGCATTCTTGTTCTCCTCTAATTTAGTTTCTAAGTTAGTCCCTAATTTCTTTATATTTTCCTCTGTCTTTTCATTCTGCATTCCTAACCTCGTATCTAATTGCTGCATGAATTGTCCTATTAATCGTTGCATCATTAAATTTGCCCTGTCGAGGTTTCGTTGTTCCTCATCCGGATCTCGTGTTGGCGTTTGCTGTGATTCCGTCGGCGAGGTCATGCTAGTTTCTCCTGACGTTCCTTGTTCTACTTCTACCGTTTCTTTCGCGATCATGGTACTTGGAGCTTGTCCTCCCACTTCCCTATCGCTATCTGAATCCCCAGACGATCCTTCAACGGTAGTTAAATTCCTAGCCGCGTTATATTTATCTGCCATTTTGACTGTATTAACTGCCTAGAATCAATCAATCCTCTTTCCCAGACACAATACACTTTTTACAAATTATTACACACACAAATACCAAACACTATCTCGAACAGATAACACTTTCATATAATACCCTTTTTGAAAAACACTCCAGAAAAAACACACTTTTACACAACACCTTTTTTGTTCTCTGTAACCTGTTCAGCAATCTTAGTGAATTGTGATTCAATTGTACTAGAAATTTTGGTTCCACCAAATTTTGGTCTCAGTTTTTCTCAAATCGAGTTTTGGTAAATGCATCCAATAATCGAGCCCCGCTTATGGGCGCCAGTTGCGACCCACCCCTCCGCCGGCTAGCTCAGAATGGGTTTTCAAGGTGGGCGCAAAATAAAAAAATACAATTAGAATAGCGGGGATCAGGGTCATGTGGGCCGTTGTGGATTGAATGCACTTACACAGAAACTCAAGTCGAATCACTTTCCACTTACTTAAGTATATTCTAATTAAATTGCTGTTACAGTAAATGAACATAAAACACTTTACATATACAAGAATTTTGTCTTGCTGAAAAAAAGAAAACAACTTACACTCTTAATAATTAACTACACTGTTTCCTTTCTCTCATTTAAATCAATTTCAAAGAATACTTAAAACTTTGCCTAATCATTCCAGTCGTAAATTTCCTAGTTGCAACTTTACAATTAGCTAAGTTTTTCTTGAAAGAAAAGATTGATTCTATTTTTCACAGAATATCGGTATAAAGAACCTGTACTAATACTTTCTTTCCGAAACAAATTATTCCTTCTAATATCTACAAATTGTTCAAGTTGGCACGACCTTACTGTGTCTTCTCACGGCGTAGAGAAATCTGCGGCGTCGACTCTTCCAATCGCTCGATGTCCTTGTCCTTGCAGCTCGGTCGGGAGCAAAGCCGCCCCTCTGCAGAACCGTACGGTCGCCCCTTTCCAGTACCGTTGTTCAACTCACGATGTGGCCTCCGTCTCGTTTTCCGTTGATACTCTTTTCGTATTCTTTTATAGAATGTAACTAGCT
The DNA here is from genome assembly GCA_011170035.1 of Teleogryllus occipitalis. Taxonomy (NCBI): domain Eukaryota; kingdom Metazoa; phylum Arthropoda; class Insecta; order Orthoptera; family Gryllidae; genus Teleogryllus; species Teleogryllus occipitalis. Next base: position 709,448 of record BLKR01000008.1, on the reverse strand, counting down.
TTTAATTCCATATTTAAAAGAATCTACAATACGACAACTGAGTCTATTGTATAAGAAGAATAAATATAAAAATAAAAAAAACTGCAAAGAAAAGAAATGAATGGCCTCGTTAGTTTCATGCTATTCACACTCCTCTCTCTTACAAAGATTTTAAATGCGTCACTTATACTTTCATCCTTTTCCTGATGAATTGTTTTAATGCATTGTAATATGATAATTACCTCCTCGAATGTCTTGAAGAGTTTTTATCGTAGATGCAGTCCTGAAGTCCGTAGCAGTACGAGGTGCCGCCTTCTCGTGATCGGTAGGTCCTCACTCTCCCGCTGTTACTTCAGAAAAGAAAGCTTTCTTTCTCCCGACTCTCGGTGTCGCATACACTACCTAGACGCTCTCTTACGGATATAGTTCGTAGTTTCCATTTTCGGATTGTATTCATGCGCGTTGGCGCGCGTTCAAACAGCTTATCTTATTCTTGAATATTGATGTGCTCCGTTTTCCGAGACTTCGGCAAAACGGATGGTCACAGTATGTTTCAATAAGTTACAATATGACAAATACAGTAGGTTACTTTACATAGTATTATACATTACTGTGGATAGTTCAGACACTTGACCTGGAGGAAGGCATCAAATAGATATTATTTTATTGGTATGAAAGTAGTTGAGTCTTTGAACATACACGGGCACTTGTGTTAGTTTACAGATTTTTGTGATGATTGAGTTCCACAAGAGAAATCCAAAATGTTTTAATGGTGGTTTTTGGTTGATTTTATTATTTGTTTCTTGTAAGCATACCATATCAGGGTTATACTTGTTAATTAGCAGTAGCAAATTCTCTTTTGTGGATTAAAGCCATGTGTATTCATTGGAGAATTGTATATGCCATTTCAAGAGCAAAATTTGGAGAGAGTGTTAGTTTGAATCTTCATCACTAGTTTCACTTAAGTTTGCCAGTTCTCTTCTTATGTCAATATTTTTTAATTTCTTTTTTAAATTTGTGAAACGTCTTTTTATGTTTTTATCCGTAAGGAGGGGGTAGGTATCTTCTAACATTTGTAGTAACAGTTTGATATCTGGAGTGAATTCCAGAACAGCTTCCTCAACATTTATGCAATTTTTTGTTTTTTCAAAAAGACTTTTTAGTTGTAACCAATTTAAAACATATTTGTTACTTGGTTCAGATAATGTTCCTTTGAGTGGGGCAAGTTGATTTTCTAGTCTATCAGATTCCTCTGCAAGAGAAATTTCAAGTTTTGACTTTTTATTGTTTTTTGGGTTTGATTTAATCACTGTAGAATTTTTGGATTGGTGGACATTATCCATTATCTCTGGTGTAATCAGTTGTATGTTGTTAGTATCTGAGACACTTTCTCTAAGAAAGGTTAGGTTTTCTTCACCTACAACTGAATGTAACGTTTCTGATGTCTCAGATTTAGAAGATAGACTAGATAAGGGACGTTTGGCATATTTTGTAGGTCTGTTGTCAATCGGAGGATGAGCAGTGGAAGAGGGTTTAAGAGTTGGGAAGGAGGAGGGGGACAGCTCATTTTTTCATTGGGATTAACTTCACAGTACCCAGAGGGGTTATCTTTTTGTTCATTCATTGGGCAGTTGTTAGCAAAATGTCCGTGATCCTTACATAGAAAACATGATATAGAATCTGATGATGGATATATCCAGAAAACTGTGTCATCATAAATAATTTTCATGGTTTCTGGTACTTTGTCCATATCATCTGGATGAATATAAATTTGTCTCCGGAAACTCAAAATGTGACTAAACCCTGGTTCGTACATGCCGGCTCTCAGGAAGGTCATTGTAGAGCCGATTCGAATTTTGAGTTTCGTTAGCTCGTCAATAATTACTGAGTGTGGGATAATAGGACACACATTAGAAAGAATGAGTCTTGTATTCTGCGTAATTAGCGGTCTAATGGATAACGTTGAGTTATTAATTGAAATGGTTGAGTTATTGTCAACTAGTTTTTTCACAGATTCCTTAGAATCCAGATAGACACATATACGGTTTTTTGAAATCCTTGAGACGAACCGTATGGTCTGAGGATTGATAATTTTTGCAAGTTCCTGGATGTACGTTTTAACTGATATACCGTCTACTGAGTCCATCACAATCGCGTGTTCTTTTGTGGGAAACATACCTTTCTGAGCAGCAGTTAAATATCTGTTGGCATAATCTTGATTTTCATTTCTAACTTGACTTGATTGATGGGTTTCACTGTTTGGGATGACTCCTTGATCAGAAGCCATCTTAGGATAGACGTTGGGTGTACTGTGTACACCTACTGAGGTTTACTCACTCACTGGATTTTATTCAGTTGATCATTAACACAAAAGTCGACACAACACAACACTCGGCACTGTGCGGCCTTCAACGGCGCTCACCGAACTCGATGCCGCTTATCGCACTACGGGAGGTCTTTACTCGCCAACGGTCGGAGCGACACTGAATGATTATTTTTGGTATTAATGAAGCATGGCTATTTGTATCATAATCGCCTCATATTATTTCAGTAAGCTATTATAGCACCTTTCACGCGCAACCAATCTTTATAAATGAGGTCTCTAAAGAAAGGGGATTTCGTGATGAAGGTCACTTTGACTCTAAAAATATGAAGGATTCGTTGAAAAAAAAAGTATCCAAATATTTATATCAGATGCAAAACGCAACGCTCGATAGCATTGGCAAAATCTTTATAGTTAAATATCTCCTAAACAAAGCGTTATAGAGCCTTAAAAACTAAAATTTTGAGACCAAAGGCTTCAAAGAAACGTTTTCTCACTCTTCAATGAGATGGGATGAGTTATTTTGGATATTCTATTACATTTTTTCCGGTTCGTCGCTTATCGATACTGCCAATGCCACCTATATTTTATACCTATGCCCTTGGTACTGGTGGCAATTTTAACGTCACACTTAGAAGACATAATATTTACACTTTCTGTATATATTACGTGTTTTGCGCCGACTGATGAGATTTATTTGTATCATTGATATTGTACGTCAAAAAAAAACAACAAACAAAAAACAATATTGACAAAGAATGGACTATTGTGTACAGTTAAGAGAGAAGGCTGTGTCTTGTTAGGTTTGATTTGTGTTTTACCTGTGCCAGTATTTTCGTTATCAGCAGTGATTCGGTAAAATTTTCAAGTCAGCGTGCTCAGTCATGATAGTTTTGAAGATGGGAAATAATACTTTCCCTAGAGTGATTAGTAATTTTAAACTAGGGAGTTTATAGGTCTGTCTTGGACAAGTTGAAGGACATTGAGTGCTGTAAATGCTATTTTGAGCCGGTTAGTTAACATCTAGACGATTTGTGGAAGCAAATTTATTATTAAACAGATCGATTTATTAATCACTGAAAGACGGTTTTACAAATACTGTGCTGATTTGTCTGCTTACTGCAGTGTTTTGTTTTCTATTACCCCTCATGAACACACATTTTTGAGGAAATCGGGATATGTCTCTCTACCACGACGAACAGTAAGAGCAAGTGTGCTAAGGAGAAATTGAAAACATTGCAGGAATTAGATTGCATAGTTTCATTAACGTTAAATGTAATTTATATCAAACTAGCTGAAGTACCCGGCGTTGCTCGGGCATTTATTACAGTCAATTATCAGACAGGAAGAGGAATTCCATCTTTTAATGCCCTGTGGCGAAGCCTACCTCAATCTCTTCCATTGTATCCCTTCCCAGCATGCTCTGCTTGGCCACGCCCCGATAGCCCTGTCGTCTCTTGATTCCCATTTGGACATTTCCGGTTGGTTGGTTAGTGATTCCGGGTGGGTTAACAGCTTAAGTAATTAGTCTTGTAAGTGTAGTGTGCTTTTTACTCGGGAGATGGCGGTGATCTTCCCCTGCTGGATGGTGAGATCCGGCTACCGTCGGCTAACGGGGTTTCCCCCTAACTAGGACTCTCCCACCAGCGGGAACCGCCCCAGCCGGGACAAGCTATAAGCTCCCGTCCGCTCTTCCGGAATATATGGTAGTGTAATACATGTTAGTGTAAGTGTATGTGTATAAGGGGATAGGATAGGGCAGGGAAGAGGAAGGGAAAATCGCGTGCGGTCCGTGGCATGGGTTGGTAGGGTACTTGCTCCGGCATTCGCCTGGTGTCGATCGGAGAAACCACGGAAAACTACCGATCAGAGCAGCCGGCTGCTAGAATTCTCGTCCAGACAGCGACTGAATTCGACCTACCTGAAAAGCTAGTGTCGAAAATCCTGCCGCCGTCAGGACTCGAACCTAGGACCTCCCGATCACAGGCGCTGCAGTGACGTCAGTTGATGCACTGAGCACACACCCGGTGGAAGTTTGTTGTCTACCTCGCTAACTTTTCCACAAAAAATACATTTTTCTTATTTGCAGTTCAGCTCCTGAACATTCTTTTTAACTAAAAACAATAAACATATCTAAACTACAAAATAAAATACTTGTAGACAGCTGTATCTTTTTTTCTGGAGTTTAAATATTATTCCAATACTGTCGATGAATTGTCACATTGTAAAACTTACTCTTTTTAATTTTTTTCTTCTATTGTATTCATAATGAAAGATTTGAAATTTATCTGTCAATTCGTGACCTTGTAAGGACTTACTCTTTTAACCGGAGTTTAACATGCGAGAATGTTCGCACGGAGACGCTAGAATATAGATATGGAATATAGATATTGATGTCAAAACGTAATTGACGAATCATAATCATAAAAGTAAATGAAAATATATATGCTGAAACGTAATAGCTAGTATTTATAATTATTTTGAAGACGACAGAAATATACATGTTTGAAGTACACATAGAATAAAACATTTGTTTACGTAAATCAATTCATCATACCATTGCAACATAAGAACATTACTGTTGCGGCTGTGTGAAGGCTGTGAAAGTTGAAGAGCGCGCCTAAAGCGGCGCGAGGCGGCAGCGGCGGCGGGTGACGGCTGGGCATCAGACCGGCAAAGACGCCCGGCCAATGAGAAATAAGCAGCTAGCCGGCGAGCCGGTGGCCGTGAAGCGAGGCTACGGCGCCGGCTGCTTGATAAGGCAGCGCCGCCAGAGACGGAGCAGACAGGCCATCTAAAGTTAGCAGCGCCCAGAAACGAATCTCTACCAACTATATCCAAAATTAACGGCTAATTAAATGCTAATTAAGTGCTCTATTCCCGAATTTTCCGCTCCTATAGTTTTCCCAAAATCGTGGGCGCTGCTAGCTTTAGACTAAAGTTAGCAGCGCCCAGAAACGAATCTCTTCCAAACTATATCCAAAATTTACGACTAATTAAATGCTAATTAAGTGCTCTATTCCCGAATTTTCCGCTCCTATAGTTTTCCCAAAATCGTGGGAAAAACAATTAACATTAGTCCTATCTCCTTCCAAGACAGCAATTTATAATTCATTCTCTACGCAATTTGAAATTCATACTCTACGCCAAAATGTCCCTTAAACAAATACTAAAAATAATCTATAGTAAAAAAATTTACCGCTCACCGCTTAGTTTGAATAACATGGGTTCGAATCCCAAAAATGACCCTCAGCCGAACGCTGTGCGCAAGGAAGAAAGACGCTCCATCCAAGCCAGCGCATTTTATAATTCATACTCTACGCCAAAATGTGCCCTAAACAAATACTAAATATAATTCATAACAAAAAAATTTGCCGCTCACCGGTTAGTTTGATTAACATGGGTTCGAATCCCAAAAATGATCCTCGGCGGAACGCTGTGCGCAGGGAAGAGTGCCGCTCCTTCCAAGCCAGCGCAATATGAAATTCATACTCTACGCCAAAAAGTGCCCTAACAAACACTAAATATAGTCTATAATCAAAAAATTTGCCGCTCACCGCTTAGTTTGAATAACAAGGGTTCGAATCCCAAAAATGACCCTCGGCCGAACGCTGTGCGCAAGGAAGAAAGACGCTCCCTCCAAGCCAGCGCATTTTATAATTCATACTCTACGCCAAAATGTGCCCTAAACAAATACTAAAAATAATCTATAATCAAAAAATTTGCCGCTCACCGCTTAGTTTGAATAACATGGGTTCGAATCCCAAAAATGACCCTCATCCGAACGCTGTGCGCAAGGAAGAAAGACGCTCCTTCCAAGCCAGCGCATTTTATAATTCATACTCTACGCCAAAAGTGCCCTAAACAAATACTAAATATAGTCATAACAAAAAATTTGCCGCTCACCGGTTAGTTTGATTAACATGGGTTCGAATCCCAAAAATGATCCTCGGGGGACGCTGTGCGCAGGGAAGATTGCCGCTCCTTCCAAGCCAGCGCAATATGAAATTCATACTCTACGCCAAAAAGTGCCCTACACAAACACTAATTAAAGTCTATAATCAAAAAATTTGCCGCTCACCGCTTAGTTTAAATAACAAAGGTTCGAATCCCAAAAATGACCCTCATCCGAACGCTGTGCGCAAGGAAGAAAGTCGCTTCTTCCAAGCCAGTGCATTTTATTATTCATACTCTACGCCAAAAAGTGCCTTAAACAATTACTAAATATAGTCTATAGTCAACAAATTTACCGCTCACCGCTTAGTTTGAATAACATGGGTTCGAATCCTAAAAATGACCCTCATCCGAACGCTGTGCGCAAGGAAGAACGACGCTCCATCCAAGCCAGCGCATTTCATAATTCATACTCTACGCCAAAATGTGCCCTAAACAAATACTAAATATAATTCATAACAAAAAAATTTGCCGCTCACCGGTTAGTTTGATTAACATGGGTTCGAATCCCAAAAATGATCCTCGGCGGAACGCTGTGCGCAAGGAAGAGTGACGCTCCTTCCAAGCCAGCGCAATATGAAATTCATACTCTACGCCAAAACGTGCCCTAAACAAATACTAAAAATAATCTATAATCAAAAAATTTGCCGCTCACCGCTTACTTTGAATAACATGGGTTCGAATCCCAAAAATGACCCTCAGCCGAACGCTGTCCGCAAGGAAGAAAGACGTTCCTTCCAAGCCAGCGCAATTTGAAATTCATACTCTACGCCAAAATGTGCCCTAAACAAATACTAAATATAATTCATAACAAAAAAATTTGCCGCTCCCCGGTTAGTTTGATTAACATGGGTTCAAATCCCAAAAATGATCCTCGGGGGAACGCTGTGCGCAAGGAAGATTGCCGCTCCTTCCAAGCCAGCGCAATATTAAACTCATACTCTACGCCAAAACGTGCCCCAAACAAATACTAACAATAATCTATAATAAAAAAATTTGCCGCTCACCGCTTAGTTAGAATAACATGGGTTCGAATCCCAAAAATGACCCACAGCCGACCGCTGTGCGCAAGGAAGAAAATCGCTTCTTCCAAGCCAGCGCATTTTATTATTCATACTCTACGCCAAAAAATGCCTTAAACCATTACTAAATATAGTCTATAATCAAAAAATTTGCCGCTCACCGCTTAGTTTGAATAACATGGGTTCGAATCCCAAAAATGACCCTCAGCCGAACGCTGTGCGCAAGGAAGAAAGACGCTCCTTCCAAGCCAGCGCAATTTATAATTCATACTCTACGCCAAAATGTGCCCTAAACAAATACTAAATATAATCCATAACAAAAAAATTTGCCGCTCACCGGTTAGTTTGATTAACATGGGTTCGAATCCCAAAAATGATCCTCGGCGGGACGCTGTGCGCAGGGAAGAGTGCCGCTCCTTCCAAGCCAGCGCAATATGAAATTCATACTCTACGCCAAAAAGTGCCCTACACAAACACTAATTAAAGTCTATAATCAAAAAATTTGCCGCTCACCGCTTAGTTTGAATAACAAAGGTTCGAATCCCAAAAATGACCCTCAGCCGAACGCTGTGCGCAAGGAAGAAAGACGCTCCCTCCAAGCCAGCGCATTTTATTATTCATACTCTACGCCAAAAAGTGCCTTAAACAATTACTAAATATAGTCTATAATCAAAAAATTTGCCGCTCACCGCTTAGTTTGAAAAACAAGGGTTCGAATCCCAAAAATGACCCTCGGCCGAACGCTGTGCGCAAGGAAGAAAGACGCTCCCTCCAAGCCAGCGCATTTTATAATTCATACTCTACGCCAAAATGTGCCCTAAACAAATACTAAAAATAATCTACAATCAAAAAATTTGCCGCTCACCGCTTAGTTTGAATAACAAGGGTTCGAATCCCAAAAATGACCCTCGGCCGAACGCTGTCCGCAAGGAAGAAAAACGCTCCCTCCAAGCCAGCGCATTTTATAATTCATACTCTACGCCAAAATGTGCCCTAAACAAATACTAAAAATAATCTATAATCAAAAAATTTGCCGCTCACCGCTTAGTTTGATTAACATGGGTTCGAATCCCAAAAATGACCCTCAGCCGAACGCTGTGCGCAAGGAAGAAAGTCGCTTCTTCCAAGCCAGCGCATTTTATTATTCATACTCTACGCCAAAGGGTGCTTTAAACAATTGCTAAATATAGTCTATATTCAAAAAATTTACCGCTCACCGCTTAGTTTGAATAACATGGGTTCGAATCCCAAAAATGACCCTCAGCCGAACGCTGTGCGCAAGGACGAACGACGCTCCATCCAAGCGAGCGCATTTGATAATTCATACTCTACGCCAAAATGTGCCCTAAACAAATACTAAATATAATTCATAACAAAAAAATTTGCCGCTCACCGGTTAGTTTGATTAACATGGGTTGGAATCCCAAAAATGATCCTCGGCGGAACGCTGTGCGCAGGGAAGAGTGCCGCTCCTTCCAAGCCAGCGCAATATGAAATTCATACTCTACGCCAAAAAGTGCCCTACACAAACACTAAATATAGTCTATAATCAAAAAATTTGCCGCTCACCGCTTAGTTTGAATAACAAAGGTTCGAATCCCAAAAATGACCCTCGGCCGAACGCTGTGCGCAAGGAAGAAAGACGCTCCCTCCAAGCCAGCGCATTTTATTATTCATACTCTACGCCAAAAAGTGCCTTAAACAATTACTAAATATAGTCTATAATCAAAAAATTTGCCGCTCACCGCTTAGTTTGAAAAACAAGGGTTCGAATCCCAAAAATGACCCTCGGCCGAACGCTGTGCGCAAGGAAGAAAGACGCTCCCTCCAAGCCAGCGCATTTTATAATTCATACTCTACGCCAAAATGTGCCCTAAACAAATACTAAATATAATCTATAATAACAAAATTTGCCGCTCACCGGTTAGTTTGAATAACGTGGGTTCGAATCCCAAAAATGACCCTCGGCCGAACGCTGTGTGCTAGGAAGAGTGACGCTTCTTTCAAGCTAGCGCAATTATTAATTTATACTCTACGCTAAAATGTGCCCTAACCCAATACTATACGTAATCGGTAATATAAGAATTTGCCGCTGACCGTTTAGTTGAATACCATGGGCTTGAATCCCAACAATGACCCTTGGTCGAACGCTGCGCCTAATATAAGAGCTGTTCTTCCTAAGCCATCGAATGTCACAATTCAGACTCTGCAAAATGCCAAAATGTGCCGTAAACAGGTGCTAAAAGTAATATGTAATTAAAAATTGGCCGCTGACTAACCAGTCATGGTCAGTTAGATTAAATTGCACAGATTCAAATTGCAGAAATGTACCTTCTGGGAAATCATCTAATGTTAGTGTCGCCCAAAAACGAATCTTTACCAAACTACAAGTATATCCGAAATTACCGGCTAATTAAATGTTAATTAAGTGCTTTATTTCCGAATTTTCCGCTCCTGTAGTTTTCCCAAAATCGTGGGCGCTGCTAGCTTTGGACTAAAATTCATCTCAAATTCAATTCAAAATAATGAAACCACATCCATTATTTAGGAATAATTAAAGGGTCTAGGGAAAAAAGTACTCTCTATTTATTTTCCAAAATTCAGGGCTGGACAAAGAGAAACAATTAATATTGGTTCTTATGGGCGAAAAAACATGAAAACCCTAAAACTAGAGAAAAATTTGAAAACCTACCCAAACATTAACATGAATTAACGGTTCTAGGAAAAAAAATACTCCCGTATTTATATTCCAAAATTCAGGGCAGTACAAAGAGGAACAGTTAACATTGGTTCTAACGGGAGAATAACCAAAAACTTAAAAGAACCTTCGACAGAATTTGAAACCCTCCCCAAACATTAACTAGAATTAACGGCTCTAGGGAAAATAGTACTCCGGCATTTATATTCAAAAATTCAGGGCTTTACACAGAGAAACCGTTAACATTGGTTCTAATGGGCGAAAAGCATTAAAATTAAAAACCAGAGAAAAAATTTGATACCCTACCCAAACATTAACATGAATTAACATTAATTAAATAATTATTCCCGGATTTATCTGAAATCCATGGCTGTAGAAAAAGAAAAATTAAACATTGGTTCTTACGGGTGAAAAACAAAACTTAAAAAACCGGAGAAGTTTGAACCTTTATCCAAACACTAACATGTATTAACGACTCTAGAAAAAAAATTACTCTCACATTTATATTCCAAAATTCAGGGCTGTTCAGCGAGAAACAATTAACATTGGTTCTAATGGGCGAAAAAATATTAAAATTAAAAAATCAAAGAAAAAGTTTGAAGCCCTACCCAAACATTAACATGAATTAACGGCTCTAGGAAAAATGTTTCTCCCGCTTTATATTCCTAAATTCAGGTCTGTACAAAGGGAAACAATTAACACTGGTTCTTATTGAAAGAACATTAAAATTAAGAAACCATAGAAAATATTTTAAATTCTACCCAAAAATTAACAATAATTAAAGGCCTTAGGAAATAATGTACTCCTGCATTTATATTCTAAAATTAGGGCTGTACAAAGAGAAACGATAATGTAATAATAATTATTTATTGAACATTTATACAGGCCTCACCTATTACAGTTACTTAGAGTAGGTACGGCCACTTACAGAGCAATTCTCACAATCATCTCTGGTTGGTAAACAATGTCAATAAAATAATTTAAAAAAAACAAACAGGAATTCAATGTAACCTTGACTATAAAGAGAAGATAGTGAATTGCAAGACTGATATTCATACGAAACAATGTTACAAAAATACAATTATAAATTACTTGAACAATGTCTTTTGAGATTTTAACCTCCAAATTATCCAGTGATGACTTACAAACATTTTTACAATTTCGTGAAACGCCAATAGACGTTTTAACAACTTTAATTTGTCACAAAGAAAGATATCATTACTTTAGGTCATGATTAAATAATAAAATTAATCAATGTAGTAAACAATCTAAAATTGGAAGAAAGGCAAGCTACAATAACAATATTTATCTCAAACTAAATTAAGAAGAATGTTTCATGGTCAATGGACAATTTCATTGAACTATACTCCTTCAGACTGAACCTGTGAATTCAATATCTTCAAATATAACTAAATATATCTATCAAGTAAATTGTGTATTAACACCATGCTCACTCACCATGAAAAGTCATCATTATCATCATCATCATCATCATCCACTTTAACGTATGTTTCACTTCTAACTCCTCAAAATTTCAGCACATCTTAAGAACAGATAAATAACGGTGGACGACTGAAGTTCTCAATTATTTGGCATTCACCTGATTTATTTTTACAAAACTTAGAATATTGTCAACTCAAAATCATTAATAAAATCTTTACATAATTTGATACATGATCAAACAGTGTTATTTTTCCATTATTATCCCCAAATATTTGGAAACAGATTAGAAATCTACTCCTTAATAAAGATAAAGTGAGCTTTCTTATTTAAAATTAGACAGACGTCTGAAGCTTCACAAAATTACAACCATCTTATACATTATCACTCATTCTATTTACCTTCAATTCACACAGAGAAACAATTAACATTGGTTCTTATGGGCGAAAAAACATTAAAATTAAAAAAACACAGAAAAAATTTGAAACCCCCCTAACTCCCTAACTTTAACAATAATTAAGGGCTGTAGGTAAAAATTACTTCAGTATTTGTGTTCAAAAATTCAGAACTGTACAAACAGAAACCTTTAACATTGAGGTTAGTTCTGAGGGGAGATAAAACATAAAAATTAAAAGAACTTTGGATAAAATCTGAAACCCTACCCAAACTTTAAGAATAATTAGGGGTTTAGGAAAAAAATTTCTCCCGCATATATATTCCAAAATTCAGGGCTGTACAAAGAGAAGCAATTAGCAATTTAATAATAATAATAATAATAATAATAATAATAATAATAATACGTTATTGAAACTTTACACACGCCTCACCTATTACAGTTGCCGACAGTAGGTGCGGCCTTTTACAGAGCAATTCCCACAACTACCTCTGGTTGGCAGACAATGTCAATGAAATAATAAAGAAACAAACAAACAGTAATTCAAACTAACGATGACTATAAAGAGAAGATAATAAATTGCAAGACTGAGATTCATAAGCAATAATGTGTACAAAAATACAATTATAAATTATTAGAACAATCTCTTTTCAGGTTTTAACCAGGGACCGAATACCGAAATAATAGCGGTAAAGGTATTTATACCGGTATACAAATACCTTTACCTCTATTATACCTTTATTCAAAATACCTTTAAAAATACCGGTATAAGACGTCAAATACCGGTATTTTTAGAGGTATTTTACCTTTATCCGACGTCTATACCGGTAAAATACCTCTATTTAAAGGTATTATACCGGTATTCTCTCATCAAAATACCGGTATTTTCATAAGAAAATACCGGTATTTCAGTAGAATCATACAGGTATTTGGGAGAAATTCATTGTGATTTTTTCCGCTGAGATGGCTCAGAGGAAACAACTAGTTACACGGCAGAGTTTCTGACCGGGAGGTCCTAGGGTTCGAGTCCCGAGGGTGGTTTTTTCGACACATATTCTAGCTAGGTCGAGTTCTGCCGTTGACTGGGAAGTCGAGTTCTGTCGTCAGACGGAGGGACCAGCCAACGGTCTTTCGCAACACGAGCTCGTTCGCTGACCTTGGACCTCACGTCCGGGCGCAGAGCTTGGCGACACGTGATAGTGTTGAAAATTTATCCGTATAAATCTTGCCCTTTCTAGTAGCGATAAAAAATGGAGAAACGTGTCTTCTTATCCATAAATGAGTCTTCCCACGCATACCAAACTTCCTTCTTGCACGACTGTGTTTATCACTAAAGGCCCGTTTTCACGATGGAATATGTCATGGAATATTCCACGACATTTGAAAGGCGCGACTTTCACAGTCGTGACTTTTCTTGAAAGTCGAGAGTGAGCGTTTACACGTTGACATCTACTTCCACGACATTTTTAGTCACGTGACACCAAAGCAAAATGTATTAAAATACGTATTTCAAGTCGAAGTATTTAAATAAATCTTAAATGTTATTCAATTTGGGCCAACAACTGGAGAATGAAAATCAATATGCATAAATGCCAGGCCAAAATATGTACGTTATGTAAGCCAATAAGTCATCCCCTTCTCATTCATAAAACTCCTATTCCTCTCCATTTACACACAAAACTGAACCGGAAAATTCATATTAAAAATGTGATACAAAAAACTACTATTAAAATACACAAACTAAATTCCCTTATAATAACTAAACTCTTCGTGTTAAAACTGCTAAATTAATATACACTTCAATTAATAGGCCTACTTTAACATATGCATATCCACTTTTGTCAAATGAAGCTACATCAAAAATACAAAAAGCTCAATATACCCAAAACAAATTCTTTAGAAAATTTCAACATACACCTTGGTTTATTCCCAATACATAAATTCATAATGAATTAAATCTCCCTACAATACATGACTGATTAAAAATTATAGTCTCAAATTTTTGAACTCTCTTCCTTCATTACATCATGCACAATGTTTTCATCTTGGTAAATCTTATCCCTTTCCTCGTGGAATTAATTCTAAATTTTCTAAAGACAAATTTCATCTTCTGTAGTTTTATTCTGTCATATTTCCAATCCAATCTTATCTTGACAACATTTTTTTCTCAAATTTTACCTTAATAAATCCTTTTAAAGAGGTTACTGGTTAGTGCCCATAACGACTGTCCTTCTTTGTAAATTTCAAAGCTCTGAAAGACATATTGTTGAACAGAAAGTAATAATAAAAAAAAATAATAATAATAATTATAATTTTAAAAAATAATACTAATTTGAAACTCAAGAATTATGTTTCCATAGCCTAAAGAATCGATTTGAAACATGTAGGTTTGTTTATTTGAATAAATAGATATGGAAAAATACATTATGAGTAGATAGGAAGTGATGAGCACAGAAGGTTCTTTTACTTGTAAAATAAGAGCATAGAACATTCATTTTATTATTAAGACTATTAGATTTATTTATGAATCTGGATATTTTATTTCAAATTTGGGTAGAAATGCCCATGGTTTCTGGGTAAACAAGGGTTGTTAACATTAATTTTCAATCTTCATTCCTGAGTCTTGTAATATTATTGATACACATACAATACATTCAAGTCTTGATATGCCCTACACTTCAAAGACTCACTATTTCTACATAATGCAAGAATTTTGTAAATTTTTGACAGTGAATCATGAATTAGTTTGGGGTATGAAGCAGCAAATATTATTGATTGGGGAATTATTGAAAAGTATAATGCTTACACACCAAATACTACATGGCATATTTTATTAAAAAAAATAACAATTATATCTATAATATAGCCAATATAAAGTTTTTGTTATTATTTAATTTTGACCATCTTTACATTTCAATTCGATTTAAAAAATTTTCGTATGGAAATCGATCTTCAAACAACTTTTCATTTACACAAAAATGAAGCCTGTTTAGGTTACACAGGTAAACATATTCGTTTCGACTGAAAACAATATACTAAAACATTTTTAATTCGAAGATACGTGACATTACACGCAATTTGAAGATGAAAATTCACGAAGATTTTCCACACAAACATAAACGCTGGAAACTAATCCCGATTACGATTTTTTATAAGTAATGTACAAGCCACTGTTTCATGTCACCCTAACCTAAAAACAAATATTTCTCTATTCATATTCGTATGCCAATGCTATCAGGACTATGGTGTTACTATTAAAATTGTGAAATAAGTTTCCTCCGAGGCAAGTAGTCATTACCCTAACTCGCAACTTCTATTCGAGACAAGCCATAGCTATAGGTCACGCAGCCGGCAAGTCCTATTCACTTCCGCCCAGCCCGCCCGATTCCGCCCAACTTGTACCCCGGCTCCAGCCCGTGCGGCACGGGCCGTGCCCCGTGTCCTGCTTCCTTGCAACAAACTGCTCCTAAGACCGTGACTGCAACAAAGATGCTTGAATTCTTTTGAATATTTTTTTAAAGCTATATAAATGAACACAAACAAGCGTGCCCCTGATAACCCCCTTCATTATGTCAAGTTGGCACACTGAGGCGAAACAAAATGAACAATGACGTACGAATTAAAAACACTCACAGCGCCATGTGATTTTGCATGTAGTTGTTTCATGAATATGCTTAACGTGGTCTTTTCATAGCAGCATGATGTAAATAACAACACCTGTGTTATTTACACGATGGTTCATACTTGACTTTGGGCATTCGCGGGTGGTCGTGGTAATATAAGTGGTACAGTAGATGCGAATGCAATTGGGAAACTATGATAATGTGATTTTGTGGGCAACACATTTTTTTATGTTTTATGTTGTTTCGAACAATTGAGAGTAATTCACAAATAGTTTGTTAAGGTGCTGGATTTTTTCAGTTTATGTACATGGCCATCATCATCAATGATCATTAGTAACATTAGATTGTTATTTCTTCCTGTAAATAAAAAAAAAATGATTTCATTATTAGTTTTTGTATTGTTTTGATAAATCCAATGCTAACTTTGAATATGTAGTTTCTTACCATGAAGGCCAAATAATGCAAGAGACCTAATTTTTTTTTCTTTCTTTTCATTTTTGTTTTTTACAATGGGAATTAGAGGACTAGCCACTTTCATAGCTCATAACTCGAGTAAATATTTAGAAGATCATAAACTAAAAGATTGTTACTTGGTAATTGATGGTAACAGTTTTGCTTGTCAGTTGTACTCAAGTTCGTCAAAATTTAACAGTGCTTTTGGTGGAGATTATGATCGTTTTGCTACCTCTATGATTGAATTCTTTGAAGCCCTAAAAAAATGTAAAGTTACTCCTCTAGTTATTTTTGATGGAGGTTATGAAAAAAGAAAATTGAAAACAGCGTTTTCAAGAATGAGACAAAAATGGTCTGTTGCTAGGGATGTAACTCCAGTGTCATCATGCAGACATTCTGTTTTTCCATGCTTTCTGAAAGAAGTCGTGAAGGATGTTCTTAGAGAATTGCGCATCTCATTTGCACAAAGTTTGTTTGAAGCTGATTCAG
This sequence comes from Teleogryllus occipitalis, assembly GCA_011170035.1. NCBI lineage: Eukaryota > Metazoa > Arthropoda > Insecta > Orthoptera > Gryllidae > Teleogryllus > Teleogryllus occipitalis. The sequence goes on along the minus strand of BLKR01000008.1, from coordinate 693,073 downwards.
AGATAGCTGCCATAGCAAGGCGTTTAAAATGCCCAGTGCTTAGTTATGACTCAGATTTCTTTGTATACGATGTACTGTACATTCCTTTTCCAACTTTATTTCTGAATCCATGTCAAGATAAGTCTTATCAATCAACAGATGTGACATATTATATGAGTTGTAGCCTCTATCGAGTAGAAAACTTTTTGAAACGATATGGTGGTCTTCAGAAGGAAATATTACCATTTCTTTCTATTATGTTGGGTTGTGACTATATTGGAAATAGAGTGTACAAATATTTTGTCAGCAAATTGAAGAGAAAAACAGGACACGTGACAAATAAAAGACAGAGAAGAATTGCAAGTTTACTTGAATGGTTGCGGAATGAGACTCTAGAATCAGCAAAATCAAAGGTACTTATTCAAATGAGTGTTAATGTTTTTGAGTACATAAATTATAGTAAGCACTTATGTTTTGTTTTTCAAGGTCATAGGATGTTTGAAGAAACACAAAAAGGAAGGTCTGAAATATCAAATCAAAAAAATTATTTCCATGTATGTACAAGACTCCAGTGAACTTCTACCATATCTTGGAATTGATGTTTCCTCTCTTGACATGGAATTAACAGATGATAAAAAGCTTGTGATGAACGTTTGGGAGGATCAAGATTTGAGTGATGATTGCCTGGGAGGAGATTCAGATTCAGAAAATAGAGATGATGACTCTTGCAGCAACAATGATATTTCAAGTGAGAGTGATGGATCTGAGTTCAGTGATGAATATAATGAAGAACAATCTGAGACTACTGGAGAGCAACAGGAAATAATTTGTTCATGGGAAGTGCGAAAGGCTTCTACTTTACCTTCTTGGTTTCACGACAGATTCAGAAAGGGTGCTCTTCCATCTGCATTTTTGGATATGGTTATTCATAACATTTACTTTCCCCCACCTCAAGTTGAAGACTATGATTATCCCAGTTCTCATATTATTTCTTTACCGATTATTGCTGTTATATATGGGCTCCTTGTTAATTGCGATTATATGAAGCCTCTCAGATGTCAAATTCGTAAATATCATTCACCAAACCATTACATTGAGGTTAAACCAGTTTTTGAGACATTAAGTACAAAATTTTCCTTAAATGAGTTACCCAGATTATCCATGGCACAGAGATTTTCTATTTTAGTAGAAATAACTGGTTTGAATTTAATTGATCAAAAGAGAATATCCTCTCTTCCTGAATCATGGCAACTCTACATTGTAGCTTTAGTATTCTGGGCAACACAGGTCAAAGAACCACCAGTGAATAGTTCACATATTAGTGCTATACTTCTTTCCTTGATACTTCTTGATGTTGTATCTAAGAATGTAATATGTTTAGGTTCAACAAAAAAGAGTAGAAGGAAACAGAGAAATACTGTTAAGAAGGTGAGATCAAGTGACAACGGTAATGTGCTGTTCACATGTGCATTAACGGTAGGTAAAAGAACAAATGAAGATTTGTCAAAAAACTTATTATCCAATCCAGCAGTGAGTAAAGTGGATACTGAAGTTAAAAAAGGAAATGGACAAAATATATGTGATAAAGGAAAGATTTGTAATGAAGAATTGCAAATAAGTTCTAATCCTGTAGTTGATGCACTTCAACATGTGAATTCAGAAGAATGTGGTTTCGCGAAGAAAATATTGCGTCCTTTGTGTGTTGTGGAAGAGAAATTGAAGACTCGACCCAAGTTATTTTGTGTTTCAATTGTACATACGTTTGCACAGTTTCAGAGCTGTTTGTTGCATTTTTCATATCTTAATTCTTTATTAGAATACCCATTACCTCATTGTGTTAGTTTCAGAGCATTTTCAGGTACATTTGCCTATAATATGTATAACAATCTGAAACAGAGAACAGATACCATGGAATACCTGTCTCATTTATTATCGACTGCACCATCGGTTTTAGCACTATTCAAATTTCTTAGCCAAGAAATAAAGTGTTTGATCCCCAATGTATCACCAGCAGGAAATGTAAAGAAAAAAACACGGAAAAAGAAATTGCCTTGCAGAATTGAAAAAACAAAAAATGCTTCAAGTGAGCATGAGGAAAATTTCATAGAGGCAGAAAATCATGTTGATACAGATTTTGAGGATCCATGTAATCGTTTTGCAGTGTTAACAATGAGACAGTGAAACAAATCCAGAATAATTGGGAATCAAAAAGTATTTCGCTAGGTGAAAACAATTTTGAATTAAATAAAAGTTTAATAAAATGAAGTATCTTTAAAAGTATAAAATGAAGTTCTTTGATATTTTGAAGAAATTTTTAATTAATTACACAGTGCTATGTAAAACATATATCAGTGTTGATTCCTGTAAAATTGCTTGTTATTAAAAGAGGAAACCCATCCAACCACCATTTATTATATTTGTTGTTATGTGTATGTATTGATATAATTATTTTCTGTTGATTACTTTAAAGTTCAAACCTTTCTAATTACTATTTTGTTGAAATGCTCCCAAAATTTTTTACATTTGTAATGGTTTTATTTGTTACATAATTTAATGTAATCATGTTTACTAACGTACAAATAAGGACACTTGCTTCTCAGGAAACTATTTTATAGAATGTTTTATAAAAATGTGGATTAATATTAAACATACTAATTGACTTTTCATTTAGAGAATGTGAGTAAGAGTAAAAGTGTGTTGTTAAAATAAAAACAATATTGGTAGTTTCTTTGCTTTTTGCAAAGAAAGAAATGATTATTTTTGTAAGTATGAAATAATATTTCTTTTATAATAATTTCTCAAATTTATATTCATGGCTTGACTAAGCTCCTCCATAAGTACCCTGTAATTGGTAGGAAATTATGTGGAGTTTATGGCATTTGCATTATGAAAGAAATAGATTTCAGGCACTGTTTCGTTGTAGTTTATTTTGGCAGAAATCTTTTTCAGTTGCATTGAGGCCATCTTCAGCGTGATTCTGAGGCCTCAAATATATTTATATCCTGTGATTGCTATTGGAAAATAAGATTCATGTTTTAACCTTTGTGAGAATTAGAACATAATGATAATGATCCTAATTGATGCATGCTTTAGTGATTTGTACAATAAATGAAATTTTAAGTACAATAATATTTGATTTAATGGAACACGCTCAGGCTTTTTTCTTTGCTTTTACTTTCTCGAATTCATTCATATAAATGACTCCAATTTTCTGGAAAACGTTTTGAATGGATAGTGCTAAAAACACTGAAAAACATGACATAAACATCATTTTGATGTTTTCTTTTCATTTTTCAAAAATTACACAATGTAATTATTTCGAAATATCTGCGTATTTTGAGACAGAGTTAAATGTCAACCTTTTCTCAAAAAAAAAGCTCAACATTTTTCAATGAAACTTTGTGTACAGGATCAGGATTTATTCTTAATATTCGTAAAGTCATATTTCAATTCCATTATTAGGGGTGTAAAAAAATGAGAAAATGTGTGGTTTAGGGGCTGATAGCAGCTTGCAAGAGGATGTAATACCAAAAAGCTAGTGCAGACTGAATAGAATAGAATAGTGTGAGAAAGACTGAGCCATTCTGTTGCACCTCTCTTACATCTGTGAGAATCAAAGTTGAAATTTTCATTGATTATTTATTGTCAGACATCTGACCTGTGATGCGATCAATTCTCAGAGTAGTTTTGTCATGCAGCTTTCCAAAAAATGTGTATTTCAAAAAAAGAGTTGAGTAAAATTTTTCTCATCTTTGTGCCAGTATGTTGACAAAAATTACAATATAGTTTTTTGTAAAATTCTATTTGTGGATAACAAACTGCAAATTACAATACTGTTTGAAGTTGTGATTGAGTGTTTAACACTTGTGATTTCTGCAAGAGGAGTGTGCCTATGAATTATTTGGTTTAATCTTTTAGGGGCTGTATACATACAATGACAGTGAAGATCAAGTGGGGTGTTTCAACATTGTTTTCAAAAATTATTATTTTCTTCCTCTTCTCCCCTCCAGAAATATCTTGTTGATTTCAAATATGTTTAGTACATTTTACAAAGAATTGAGTAGTTCATGTGAAAACAAAAATAATAAAAAATAGTTACCTACACAAGTGTTTTGTTCTATCTTTTGACACTCTAATAAGTTTGCAAACTAATGAACTTTCCTCACAAAATTCTATTGTAGTAGTAATTCATTTGATAGTAGGCTATTTTTTTATTGGATTCATTAATAGAGCTGAAATGTGAAACTCATGTAACGATACAATGAGAATCTTAATTTTAACAAGTCATGCTATCAACAATGCTGAACTGCATTTCTAATTGACTGCCTCTGCTTCCAGCAGTAGATCACAGCATGTGGTCAGAATATGAAAAAACAAATATGCAGAATGATTGGTTTTGTGAGTAGAATACCAATGAGTTTGTAGTGTACTTGTAAATTATTAAGATTGTGAAAAGTTGTGCTAAAACGAACTGAAGTCTTGATGAAGGCTTAAAATGGTGTTGAAATGTAGGGGTTTTAACATGCAATTTGTTTGATTTAATAATCTGACCTAAACTCAAGAAATCGTTTACATTATTCAGATATGCGGAATAAGTATTGATCAGCTTGAATTATTGGTGAATATGCTGGCAAAAGTACATTTTTGGGGGGGGGAAATGTGTATTAGAACATCCAAGGTATTTGGCATTCATACTTTTTGCTTCAAGCAGTTTGAAGAAAGGATTGTAAGGGATTGGTAGAGTACAGCTTTCAAGAAAGTTCTTGTAATTTCATTAGAAAAGCTTGAAGAAAGTTGGTGCTGAGTTGTAGCAGAATGACATTTTTACAAGACAAAATAGGCATCAACATTTCCATATCCATTACTCCAACATTTTAAGACAATAAAACAGTAACTGCACTGTGAAGGTTGAAGAAAATTTTCTTAGATCCTTTTGAAAGTTTTAAATATGTTTGTAATACAGTAATGATAAATGCTAATTTTCATGTAAAGTTTTATATAGTTTTTTTGCAGTATTTATTAGCCTTAGGGAATTTTTACAACTATGAACAAGCACTGTTATGATTTGTCATAGATATGGTTTTTGCAGTCAACTTTATTTCACATGTTCCACTATAATTACAAAGATTCTTCAGTTTTGAGATTCTGTAATGCTGTCAATTGTGTTATTGAAATATTGTGAATTTTTAATAGCTGAATATAATGCAAAAAGTACATGAAGAGACTGGATTCGTGATTCATATAATGGAATATCAAATATACCTATAAAGAAAAGGGTAATGATGTAATTATACCTCCTCTTAATTTAACCAAATTGTAATGGTCTAGTATAATAATATACTCACTGCAAATAATGTCTACATATTTAGACAAATCACAGTCGAGGTCAGGTGATGGAAGACCTAATTCTCTAAGTCGTTGCTCACATTCTCCAGGCCATTCTTGCATCAAGTTGTCAATGTCTGGCATGGGCCTGGAAACAAGGATTTTTTAGTTTCTTACAAATTATTATTGGACGTGAACTCTCAACTGATTGAAGAAGATATACTCAATAATATAACCTAATATGAGTGAAATAGGATTGACTAAACAAGTTAATTCATTGGAAAGAGTGTAGACACTTGTCACTTTCGTTCTAAAGATACAATACAATCTAAATTAGCAGTTATATTGTGTATTTCAATTCTGTGAACTTAGTGAAAAGAAAGTAAATTGAAATGTGATATACCATTAGGCTAATTAGTATACTTACTAAGAAACAACATATCTAAAATTGTTTTCTGGTTAAACATAACATACTTTGTATAATGAACAGTAGGAGGCGGCTTACTGCGATGAAGATCACTTATGTCTTTGATCCAACGATCTATTGACTTTGTTTGCTTCTCAGCGCTTTCTACTTTCTTCACCACCTGTTTAAATATTTCATGGATACATTAAGACATAATACTCTATTACATTCATGTAACTGAAAGCAAATGAGTTTACTAAGATAGAACTGACAACTGTTTTCGCTGAAGATTGTTTTGCAACTGCTCTAAGTTGTAGATGTAAAACTGCTGGTTCACTCTGGTTTGCACATGGTTCGTCCAAAACAAAGAGGCCAATATTATCATCTTTACCATCAGGCCGAGAAATCTTAAGAAATGCATCAATATCTCCCACTGCTGGGATGAAGTCTGGGATAAACGGCTTAAGTTTATACTCAAGTTCAATATTTTGAGGTGTATATCTGGAATTAAATCAGCAACATTCAGTTTGATATTTGCATTCACTTTAAAAATATCATGTAAGAATACAATTGGGACCAATATTAAAAACTTTAACCTTCTCTGTTACTGTGTGTTGGAACATACATTATTCAGTAAATTAAGTTTCCTAAGTGGTTAATGTCCTTTTGATTTGTTTTTTCCCCGTGGAAAACGTGTTTCTAAAATTGTATCTAATTAGTAGTGATTGAAGATAAACCAAAATTTCAAATAGGATATACTAATTCAATACTGAAATGTAATTCTCTCATAATATTACAAATTAATCAAAACAGTGAAGACAAGTTCAAATTTTTTGCCTCCTGAGTTCAGGTATCTGACTAATACAACTTTCAAGGAACTATGTCACAATTGGTTCCAGTAAAATATAGAGTACTAATGGGAAAACAGGGATACCCAGAGATGGGGGCAACTGGGACATTGCCCCCCAAATTTTTTTGGTCAAAATATGTAGAAAATTTATTTCTAATTCACACTAACCACTAATGGAAGTTCAGAAAAAAAATATACATTTTTAATTCTCATTCATCTCATGAGATTCCAATGTCAAGATATTTTTTTGTATTGCTTTTTGAGTCATCTCACTACGATAGACATAATTATAGTGCTTGTTAAAGTAGTTAAGTTTTAGTCAAAAATGCTTTTCTAATGTTTATCTATCATCAGTACTTATTTAAATGTATAAAGAATGTGTGTTAGTGAAGTTTTAGTTTAATGTCAGATATTGAAACAGTGATGATTACTAAATGGTGAGTTCATACTTTACTCTTTAAGTGCCTTGATATTCAATAATCAAATGGTTTAATAATTACACATGCAATACATAAGTTACTTCAAATTTGTCAATGTTATGCAACCTGCCAGTTACAATCTCACCGAGTTATATGCTGGAAAAGCTCCTTGATGTCTGCTGCTACTGGAAGATGATCAAATTCAGCAGGATCATATGTTCTGTGGCAGAAAAAATTAAAGTTTTCCTATCTGACCTTCATATCATTGCATTATAAAAAAAATATTTTCATTAATAAAATTAGTAACCCTTCTAATGTGGCTGCTTGCACATCATCGTCGTCATCTTCTTCTTCAGTATTATCTGACAAATCGGAACCTGACTGCATTGCTCTTCGTGAGGTAGACATTGGAGGGATGGTGTGTTCAATTGCAAGAATAGCAGGGGCGTTGGATGTACTTGCAATAGCCTAAAATTAAGGGTTTTAAAGGAACACTGTATGGAGAAGTTTAATTTATAATATTTTAACTCAAAATTCAAATACATGCAAAAATGATTCATTGGTATAATTTGCATTGTTAACCTCGTTTGAGCTAATGATTTCAGGGTTGCTTCCAGGTGATGCTGGAGGAGTATCTATAATACTAAATGATTCAGGAAGTCGTTTACTACTGGTTGTGGGACTTTTAACCTCTTCTGCATCAGTAACATCGATGCTTTCATCATATAATGATGATGAAGCTACCTGAAATACCAATATGTTAACTATGTAATAGATAATATACGCCTAGATAGTATTTGTCACAAGCAGAATAGGTGTATTTGACATTACAATTGCCAAAAAATTAATGATTGGGAAGGTGTACCAATGTGGATAAATCAGTTAATTATTTTTGTTGTAACATCAAAAATTATAGATTCTTAAACTTATTTTCATTCATTTTTATTAATAGTTGTGCAGAAATGTAAACTATTAGATACGTCTACCTGGTTGAAACTGTCAGCTGTGACAAAAGTGATAAACTTGAATGGTACAGTAATTATTTTATTTCTGAAATGTGCATATGAAGGCACGGCATGAGTGTTTTATTATTTTATATATTTGATTTGATGCTGATTTGGATTGACCTCAATTTTAGAGGGAGATAAAAGCTCATTAGTGGCAATGTCCTTTAGAGATGTTCTTTCTCCTTACCCCTCCTGTTAGTAAGTTATTCTCCAAATATTCAATAATGGAGAGAATACCTCCATTTACAATTTTTTTTTTTTTCTCAAAAACCTTTTTATCTTTAATTTTTGTGTCAAATGTTTGGTAATTTGCCAAAAATTTGTGAATTAGTTTGTTACCTCAAGATTTTTCATGAACCCTTTGACATTATATTGCTTGATTGACAAGGACAGATAGGCTACCCTAAAATTGCCCTTTTCATTCTGCAAACTAAAAATAAGATTGTTTTTTGTTTCTACATTTTTTCCACAAGATAAAATTACATGTGGAGCATGTAGACTGACTACACTTGCAAAAACAGAGCGAGATTAAATGTAAATAATGTAAATGTTTTCATGAGTTCAAGAACATAATTACATAATATTAACACGAAAAGTATTTTCCACCCAAAATCTATTTAAATTTAAATAGAATTCGAAATAGCAGGGATCTGTCGTTTATCACCCCTATTGTTCCATAAATTCTTGTGAAGCTTACGGAAAAAAATATTTCTCAAAGACGGGGCAAATCGCAAAAAGACGTGTGTACCCCATTCAAAACGAGACAGTGTGGAGACAAAGTCGTGACAATTTTTTTAATCGGGAACGACAAATCTAAACCAGGCCTGTGTCTTGAATCGGACCCGTTTAATTTGGAATCAATTTGCTGTCAAGTTTAAAATGATATGAATAATATACACATACTGTTAACATAATTGTTTTAAAAGCATAAATACTAGTTTTCTTATTCCATGATTGAAAGTGTTTAATTTCCCTTACTGTGCGTAGTACGTGTTTCAAGATAGTTGTCGAAAATTTTATAACTCGAGATGCTATCCAAAAGTGAACTAGACATACTCGATTTAAAATAATAAAAAGTAGAACAAAATGAATGTATTGCGTGCAATTGGATCTTTTTTTCGATAATGAATTTACTTCTTTCAGTATTTTCTCCATTCAATGCTGCAAAACTAGAATGGTCTTAAAATAACGATCTGACAGCCATGCTGTTACCATAGCAACGCCGGAATACACAAAATAAAAAATAAATGTTGAAAGACTATACTATACTATAATATAAATACTTTTTAACTGTCGATTAGGAGATCCTTTTGGTTACACTTAACGTTCACATATTAGAAAAGTTCTGGCTTATATATCGAGAGCGAGATTAATAAGGTGTTTTAACTTATTTCCAAAAATCATTCTAATTCGTTTTTACATGACATTTCATTGCAAAAACATAATGTTAGCTGCTTTTACCATATCACTATATTCATTTTTTTAATTAAGGGTTTTAGTTTCATGGTGATTCGATTATGCAATTAGCTCAACCTGCAAAATTCTTAACCCACTTACGTTTTGAGTCACGATTGTAATACAAGACGTACCATCAACATAATTATTGGTTTACCTTAAATTTACGAGAACTGCTTTCTTCATCATCACTTCCTTTGCTTGTAGCCATAATTTACTTCAAGTTTGCACACACTTCAGAAGGTAGACAGGCGAGTTGTGAAGGTAGACAGGCGAGATTCGCGGCTACTGCTGTCTGCAACTGAATCGGTAAATCACACTACTTGTCAACTGGTCGTTTGAACAGTTTTCGCTTTTGTTATTGTAAAACAGTTGCATTATTATCGAAAAATGGGAAAGTGCAGAGGAAATTTTAGCCAATAGAAGAAAAATAAATTTCTGCTTTCCTTCCCAGGAATATGATGGATATAATTTAATCTCAGAAGCAATGCGGGTTTGAGCGTACGTTATGTAGCTCATCTCAGAAAAAAATGAATTAGTGGTGCTATAGAATGGCACAGACTTTCTCGCACTGGTTAGTTAGTTCTAATCTCGTTAGTCTGGATTAGCTTATAGTCTGGATTAACTTATATATATATATATATATATATATATATATATATATATATATATATATATATATATATATATATATATATATATATATATATAACTAAATATGGAGAACAAATTTCATTCGGAGGAAAAATCTGTATCTTCAATTTTGTAGTTGTAGGAAGAACCGAAGAATTCTAACTTTTGTAACTTTCGAAAATTCAAACTTAACAGTGAAAAAAGGACATATGCCACCTTTGTAAGTATATTTTATACTATTACAAGAAATTTAAAGAAACAAATTGAGCCATTTTTGAGAAAATGTTGAAAATGTCCCTAGGGCTTCATATAAAGTACCCCCAAAAATTATTGAATGTTTTTCAAAATCGCAGAACTTGGAAAAAATCGTAGGTACGCATAGCATAGTGCATAATTGCACTATGCAGCATTACATAATTTTCTCCGTATAGTTCTCCGTATATACGAACGTTTACGAGAAAGTAAAAGGAAACATTGAAAATATTTTTTTAAAGTACATTTTTACTTGCTACCACTTCCACTATAGAGAGATAGGTATGAAATGGTACGCGTAAAAACGGTGAATATGCGGCAGAATAGTTCTCATTGCCAGGTTCTAACAACGAAGAAGTGGATAAATCCAGTTGTTAAATTCAGGAGAAAAAACTCTCTAACATGTGGTGTAGCACACGTGTGGCGTGGTATTTCCCTGTTTTGTAGGTACTTGATTCCGAAAAATCAATTGACGGTAAAACGTCCGTCCCGTGCCTGTCCATCCATTTGTGAACACTACTAGCGCATAAACTAGGATTTTTGCAAAATTGATACTCCCCGGTCAAACAGGCTCGACTCAAAGCTTAGCAATGTTGAAAAAACGTTCTTTAAAATTTTGAGGTACTTCATATGAAACCCCTTGAACTTTTGAAAAATTTCTCAAAATGTCTCCAGTTTTTTAAATGATTTGAAAGGGTAGAATTAAATACCCATATAAAAATAGCTTAGGTCTATATTTCAATGTTAACTCTGATTTTTAGAAAATTTCAAATGTTTGAGATTTTTTTCGGCTCATTCCTATTATTACAAAATTGAAGATAGAATTTTTCTTCATAATTAGTTCTTTCATTAAGGTCATGCACATTTTTTGAAAGTTTTAGTACTTTTTTCACAATATTGCCTGCAATATGTGCAATTTTAATAAATAACAAAAACAAGATTTTCTCAAAAACGGCTCCAAATGGTATCTTTAAACTTTTGGTAGGAATAGTGCGAAATGTTCTCTATGTGATGACATAAATACTATTTTTCTCCATTTTTTTTTCAAAAATTATAAAATGTAGATTTTTTTTACTAGTCTCACAGGTCGTTACTATTTAAATTAGTGTCGATTTGTTCACATTATTGAATTTATGAGTACACGTGCTTCAAATAAAGTTTCTCAAAAACTCAACAATTTTCTGTGAAAAGTGATCTCAGAATTCCACGTTTTCAGAAATGCTTAAACGCATTTTTTTTAAAGGCTCTAATTTTTTTCTTCTAACTTTTCGAACGGATAATGATAATTGCACTATTTAAGACATGAAATTTATTTTGCTGTATTCTTTTGTTTTTTTCAAAAATTACATGAATGTAATGACGTTTTCGAAAACTCAAAAGCTTTCTTTGAAAAAGTGCTTCAAATTTCGAATTTGCAGTAACGCATAAACGCTATTTTCTTAAAAACGGCTAACGGTAACACATACAAGATTTCGAGTACATATGTCGTGATTAGGGAGTTTGTAAAAGCCATAGGGGACAGCGCTATTGATCTACGCATGCACAGATACATAAAAGTGATGCGAAACTTTAAATGCGCATGCGCAGAAGATAGTACTTCAACGTTCGAGAATGCACAAACTCTTTAATCTGGGTTTAAATATCGGTTAAAATGTTTTTCCAATCACATTTTGGTGCGAATTTCAAATCTTTAAACTGATATAATTGGTTTTAATACTTTTCATTATAGCCCACATTGTTTAAAAATCTGAAAAAATATGTTGTAGAATGTTATTAGACACATTCTAGGGGAAAACTAAGACTACTCCGTTATCACGTTGAAAATCGATTTCAAAAATTTATTTATTTTTCTGTATGAATTTGGCATTAAAAATTCGTTGACAAGAATTTATTTATTTATTTATTTATTTATTTATTTATTTATTTATTTATTTATTTATTTATTTATTTATTTATTTATTTATTTATTTATTTATTTATTTATTTATTTATTTATTTATTTATTTATTTATTTATTTATTTAGTTATTTATTTATTTATTTATTTATTTATTTATTTATTTATTTATTTATTTATTTATCTATTTATTTATTTATTCATTTATTTATTTATTTATTTATTTATTTATTTATTTATTTATTTATTTATTTATTTATTTATTTATTTATTTATTTATTTATTTATTTATTTATTTATTTAACGTCAAAAAACAGTTAAAACTGCGTATGACGTACTATGGGGAAAAGTGAATTGTGTGCACATTTTCAAAATTCTGTGATCCCTAAGTCATATACTACTTCAATTTTGGGAAAAAAAACCCTCCCATGTAATAAAATCTATTTTCAAGGATAAATAAGCAATAAATTTGGGCTCTTATCCATGTTGTTAAGAATGTCTTAAATTTCAACTATTTTGTCCCATCTCTATAATTTTATTCAGCCTGATACACGCAATAGGAGCTGAGAAAATAATAAAATTGGTTTCTCGTTGTATCTGCAACAGATTGCCCTAGGAAGTAGATTTTTTGTGAACGGCATTTTTTATTCTTATGAGCATCGCGATTATTCGGCTGTACCCTTCATTGGAAAACATTGTTTTTCTAGAGCAACTATTGAATACTTCTCTTTTAAATATCTACAAAAAATATTTAAATACCCCGTTCATGTTTACAAGCGGCTATTGCTAATCTGTAGGTGTAATAAATGGTCGAGTGTTTGACTAACGGCTGGCACAATCATACCATCTTAACATATATGTTAGTCGGTTTCAGATTGAAAAGACGTGGCTATTGCGCAGCCTAACCTGCTTCAGTAAATGTTCAGTTAAGATGCAAATGTTCAGTTAGACTTCAGCTTCATACACCAGTTTGCGACATGATATTAGCGGGAATTTTTAATGTAACCAGTTACCAAAATTATCTCCTTGTTACAAGTCATTGACACAGATATGTGAAGCAATAAAAAAAATTGCATCTTTTATTTAGACTACACCCTCGTCGTGTTTTTGTCGGTTGGTCCCCGTTGCAAATTGTCATTTTATGCCACTTTCATAAAATTCATCAACACTTCTCGCGTAGATGGGGAGAGGTGGCTCAGTGCCACTGAGGTCACTGCAGTGCCTCTGACAGGGAAGTCCTAGGTTCGAGTTCCAACGGTGGTAGGATTTTCGATACTAGTTTGTCAGTTAGATTGAATTCAATCGCTGTCTGGAGGAGAATTCTATCAACCGACTGCTCTGATCGGTAGTTTCTCCAATCAACACCAGACGAATGCCGGAGCAGTACCCTAACAAACGGGCCACGGACCGCGCGCGATGTTTCCTACATCTTCCTTCTATCTTCACCCTTTTCACACACTTACACTAACATGCACTACAATGCCACACATGCCGAGAGACCGGTCAGGAGCTTAGAACTTGTCCTGACTAGGGCGTTTCCCCGCTGGTGGGTGATATGTGGTTGAGGAAAATCCCGCTAGCCGACGGTAGGTCGGCGCCGGATCACGCCATACAGCGGGAGAAGACCAACGCCATCTCCCGAGCAAAAACACGCACAACACTTACGGGACTAATGACCACGTAGTTGACGTGCCCAGAATCGCTAAAATCAACCACTTCTCGCTTCCCATGCAGCATGACGCCCATCTAGCTTGGCTTTTCAAATGAAGTGCTCGTGTTGTAGTGAGATGATTCGTGACGTGTCTGATACGGCACAGAACGACCAAAAATGGGTTCGCGGAAATAGCTTATCCATGTCGTTTCATTATGGACTTTTGTATTAGGCTTAAGCTTGGTTACCATTGGCTGAAAAATACAATTAGAGGTTTGTTCATCCGCCGCGTGAGGTCGCTGAAGCTTAAGTGTGGCCGATTAGCTGTCACAGAGCTATAGACTCTTTCCATACCAACCACGGTGGAAATACATGGGTGAGTTCCTCCGGCTCACGCTCGTTATGTGCACCACCAGTTTACGACAGGAACCACGTGATCACAGCATGAGCTCTTCGTTTGAAAAGCCCACGGAGTTATGAATACGTGGAGGTGCCGTTACCAACTTCTTCCGTGTTCAGCAAGTGAAGCCAGTCCACCGTATTCGGGGGTCCAATACCCGTCTGACAAACCAATACCTTCTGTTATTACAGGCCTAACAATACATTAGCTGCTTAATTAATTAATTAATTATTTAGCCGGAAAATTGGACGGAACTGTGAATTCCGTACACACGATAAAGAAGTTCTATCAAATCGTATTTTTGAAAATGAGCCGAACAACCTGCTGTAATTGCTAGGCTGCCAATTGTATCTTCGTACAGCTCTAATCCACAATGACCTCCGCTTTGGATCTGCAGGAAATCTTGAAGAAAAAATGCACGAAAATGAACGTATCACTTACAAAGTTACTAAATTCCCAAATTACATGGAGTAGCTATTTACTTTTTTTTTTTTTTTTTTTTAATTTGTTGCGTCTACTTCGACGCAACGCGTCTCCAAGCCCCTTACGGGGCGTTGAGCGCTTTGCGCTTCTCGGAGTAATCCTCCCATTACTGCGCTTGTTTTTGCTGCGCAACTCGTTTGTTGTTCGCGTCTCGTCGTAGTCGGTTGTCAAGAGGACCGCCAGGTAGCATCTCCGCGTACGCGCCTCCTACCGCGCGCTCCTGCGTCACTACCCAGCGGCCAGAATTAGGAAGGAATAAGGATAGGGGTAGGGTTTAGGACACTTCACAGGGGTTGGACTAGCCCTTGTGAAGCAGCCGAACTCGTTTTGTTGAAACAAATTTCACATGAGAATTCGACGGGAATCGAACCCGGATCTCAGTGGTGAAAGGCTTGCGACTTTGCAATGAGCCACGAGTTCAGCTGCTTAATTAATTAATCTTCTACTTCTGGTTTTCTCGTAAGCACAGCTACAAGCCACAAAGCACTCACACGTAGTTTGTCTATGCTACAAGTTTTCTGGACTCACTAATATGGTGGACGTGGTTTCAAGTTTGTGATAAAATGCCATCTCCGTATACTCATAGCTCCATGAAAAAGCCAGTCCAGACGCTGGCCGCCATGTTGCATTAAGAGCGAGAGTATTGAAAAACATTTTGAACGTGGTATTGAATGACAATTTCCAACAGTAACCAACCAAAAGTAACGCGATGAAGGTGCACAAGATGCAATATTTAAAGAAATGCTTCCTAGATCTGTTTCAATGTCTTGCAGCGATGTGAGAATTTTGGTATCTGGCTGGATCAACGAGATAGAAATCTAATTCTAATCTAAGCTCGTTGGGCTGGATTTAAAATTCCCGCTAATATTGTGACACAAACTTTTGTCTGAAGCTCATTGGCTGAAGTCGGACACCATGCACAAGAGTCTCCGCCTGATACCAAACGAGCTTTAATATACTATACACTTGGGTTTTTCTAACAAGGCATCTGAGGGTAGTATCTCCAAGATGGAATATGGCACGATTTTTCAAGTGTTTCTCAGTCGTGCCGCTAGAGTCGCTTGATCTGCACCACTGCTTGATATGGTTGCGATCATGCGACATCTTGCGGCAAGTTTGAGAAACTCGCAAAAAGTCGTGCCATATTCCATCTTTGAGATACTACTTTTAGATGCCATGTTAGAAAAACCGAAGTATAGTGTAGTATATACTATAGTATATTCTAGCTCGTTGATACATACTTTTACACCAGAGTATTTTTTTTAAGCTTCCTTCTTATAGACTTCATGAACATTATTAGTATACGCGATAAATGAATAGGTTGTGAACGGTTGTGAATGATCCAGAGAATTTATAGGTTTTTTCTTCAGTCGGTAATACCGATATTGACTCTATTGATGTTTGATGCGGTATGGTGCGAATGAAGTAGGATGATGTTGCTGATAATGTGTAGTAATTAATACTTTTCCCGCGTTGAGCGCCTGTTTCAGAAATTTCATACATTTCCTTAGGCGCTTGTTAATTGATGCTGTACAATATTGTGTTTTCCCCAAAATACCTTTTTAAAGATATTTTTAAACATGAATTCTGCTAGTAAGGTATGTGATATTCTCATTTTTCCAATTAAAATTTTGCGTCAGTTTGCCCTTATTTTCTATTGTACGAACACTAATATAGTATTCGTCGAACATGATGACATTCTACACAAAATATTTCAATCTTTCAGTACTTCTTATGTTGTGGTTCAATTTTTTTTTAAAATAAAAATTATACTTAAAAAAATTACAAAACAAAATTATACTCAGTCTTGAGTGTGTTTAATATTCATAGTAACTTAAGAAATGTAGTTAATTAGTATTTTCCAATTAATAAATGCCATTATGAAAGCATGAAATGCATTTACTTTGCAAATATTAACTTTTACTGTAAGAATATCTGAATCTCTAAAATAATATTGAATTTGAACATAAGTTTTTTTTTGTTTTTTTTTAAAATTGTATTACGAATTGTTGAAATACTGCTTAATGATATTGTTCCTCTGGGAAACATTTTTGAAGAAAAGTTTTTGGATATTGTAGGTTGGAGAAATTTTTACAGCTGCTGGAGCTGCGTTCAACAAGTTAGGAGAATTGACAATGCAACTTCATCCAACTGCTGATTCTCCTGCAGGGTAAGTTCTATTGTATTCTTTTTGAAATTGGGTAAGACTTAATGTATTTATTTCATTATTAGGTTTTTTCTTAATAGTAAATTTATGAACTCCTCTTGAATTGCTTACTAAGTAGTACTTTTGAAATCTTTCAGTTTTTTTTTTGCCTTTTTTATGGAAATACATTTAAGAACAGTGGTTGTGAGGTTGTCTGAAAGTTCTGTGTTGAGCAGAGGTGAGGATGAAGGAGGCTTCACAAAGACAGAGCCTAATATGTACTCTACTTCTTGAATAAATATGCAATTTTTGCCTTCTCCCTTTTTTGGTTCACATTTATGAATTCTAAGATGTTTATTTATAATTAAAAACAGAATAAAATTAGTTAATGATTTGCATTGACAATAAGTTGAATGACATATTGTGGCAATGTCCGATGGCAACTTGTGCAAACTTCAAAGTGTAGTGCCTTCTTGTAATCCAGCTCTTCAAAAACGCAGTCACCTTCTCGCCAAGGGCAACAAGGCACGAAGGTCCCTCGAGCCAAGGATCGGAAGTAGCGCCATTTCCGCTGATGTTAATTAGGTAATGTGTTCCATCAAACGAGCCGAGGAACATGTTGACTTTTTTAAAAAATATATTATATATTGATAGAACACATGAGACCTAGAAGTTTGAGTATAAATGAAAAGTTAACATGTGGTTGATTGGAGTTGCGAACATGTGTGATGTCATTTCATTGTGACGCACACTTCAAGATAGGTTTTACCTACAATGGATGAAATTGAATGAAAACAATTGTTAAATTCTGAGACATGACTGCTTTGCTGCTGTTTTTTATGGCCATGAATTGTGTGCCTTTTTCACACTGATTACAGTCCTTCCTCTGCTATTTGAAATAATTGTACTTGGTATAATGTCATTCCATGTGTCAATTAGTTATAAATGTATAAATTTCTTAACATATGACCATAATTATATATTGTTAAATAATAAATATTTGAAATTGTTACTTACTACATTCATTATGTAGAGTGGGCAAAAATTATCTATTGGCAAAGGCACGTAACTTGGAATTATGTAGAATTCTTGTTTTTATTGTGATTTTTGAGACAATCTCATGACACCCGTGAATTTCATGGTAAGTTAATGATGTTCACGTTATTTATGAACAAGTTTTGCAAATTTCTGTCGTTTTTCGTAATTTGATTCAGTGCATTTCACATGGCCCATTTATGAGTATAATTGAAATGTTCATTAGATATCATGTGCCTCATATTTAATGTATTTTTTGCTCTTTTTTCTTCCCCATTGTTTAAAATGGCTCATGCATTTTTCACTTGCATCTCCTCTTTCAAACTCATTTCATATCCTTCAAAGATAGTGAGAAAGTTTGCCCTTGAAAGGCAGTGTGTCTCATTTCATAAAATATGAAAAACAGCTCTTTTTGAATTACTTGTAATCTACAAGATCACCTTTGTAAGATCATTTGAAACCTCATTTACTATAGAACACATATCCATTTTTTAAACATTGTGAAGTGGATTAGCTTAATATTCAACATTCTTTATATCAAAGCTTTGTTTTCATTTCAGTATTACTTTGATAATTTTTAAAATGTAATCTTAACTTATAGAATATAGTTAAGAATCAAGATAATTAATTACCTATTCTTGGAATTTTTGTCTTACTGATATTATTAATATATATTTTATTATTTTTATCATTTATTTTGTGTCCCCAACATGGGAAAAACATTATAGAGAGTGGCCACCAGTTAAGAGTCATGAAGAACTGAGAAAATTGTTGTACTTCATGCAAAAATTGAGAATCCTTTAAAAATTCTTGGTTTCATGCCCTTTGTGGGTATGGAGGAAAGAATTTGTCTTAGAAAGTCATGGAATGTCAGGAAAAGTTTAAGAATTTTACTCTATGAAATTTTTGCAATCCTCTAAAATATTTATCATATTTGTTTTAATGTAATATTTTGATTTTATGGAGAATAATGTTTATATAGCTTTGAAATATTTTTCTTAAATACAGATAAAAAAAGAAAAAGCAGGAATTTTATATGATAGGAATCAGTTATAATTAAGATTTTATTTATGTTTATATTGTATTAACAATTTGTAATGACATTAAAGGAAAACATTTGCTTTTCAAGCTCTTATTAAACTTAGCAGATGAAATAAGATAATATGAAAGAAGGAAAAGAAAAAAGAGAGAGGGAAAACAAACAAACAAAACAACAAACTTAATGACAGTGTATGTTTTTACCTAGATTGTTTTCTTAAATGAAAAGGCTCTCATTTTGGACATGTGTTCTACTGTGGATGTGGATTGGATTGGTTTATTTTATAGACTACTTTTACACATGTTCAAAGGATACATGGAACACAATTTGATCATTTTATCAGTGTTGTGTCTTTGATGTATGTGTGAATGTATGCAAAGTATTCATGTGTGCAAGGTTGGTGCATATTTTGGCATGAGCTTGCATGTTTGTAGTTATTACTGAGATAATTGACAGAAAGTTGTGCGAAAGCATGTTGCTGATTTTCCTTATGTTGCAGATGAAACAAGCCAAGATAATAACAGAACAATTGTAATTTAATTTAATGTTAGATTTACACTTAAACATGTAAAGAGAAAAAAACTTGGAGAAAATTTTCATTTATTTCTTAAAACTTCATTTTTTCATAGAAATTTATGGAATACTAATTATTGACTTAAATTAAGAACATATCAAGGCTAGCAAGTTCTTGTTTACTTTTTCTTTAATCTCTTAGGGATATGTTTTTAATTATCTTAAGAATTCAATGGAATTTTTTTGTTATATGAAATGGATAAGTAAAAAATTTACCTGGTGCTTTAAACATTTTTATCCTTGTCAGAGAAAAACGTGTTACTTGTAGAAAAGTAAGTAAGAAAGAAGTTTTTCCAAATTATGTGAGAAATTTAGATAATTTAAAGTCTATCTTGGTCAATAGCTATTGATAAAACTTAATAAGAATGTATCTGGCAACTGGTATTCAATATTCAGCATTTAAGCAGTCATCATATATTTACTAATTGTAAAATGCCTATATCAGTGAGTTCTTAATTTGAATGTGAATTGTTTGTAAGAGCACATAATGGGGGCATGTTGCAGTTTAGAGAAGGAAAGTTAATATTATGAAAGAAGATGAATTTCTTTTTGGCTCGATTGGCTAGAATTATATGTATTATCTAATAAACCAATTCTTAAAACCAAAAGTCTTTAGATTATTTGAACATACTTTCCCCTTTGTGAGTGGCTCCGTTCTCTAAATGTGAAGGTGTAATTTTTTTAGAGGAAATTTATTGAAGAGGGAAAAGTTATCAGTAGACATTGGATGTTTAGGCACTAAAAAATCCACCTTTAGGTGCCTAAAATTGCAGGAATAAGGAGAAAAAAGGCACTGTCATAAGTTACATACACAATAAAATGAAAATTTGTTTGTAATTTGTGTCTATATTATTTTGTTAACTTGAATGCACAAAACAAGTTCGTACATTTTAATGTAAAACTAGATTTACATATTTACAACTTTTCTACATTTTCTTCTTAATAGTTTGCATTAACTAGTAATATACACATATTACCAGTAACTTTTCAAGGGTCACAATTTTGAATTTGTGATGAATGAATGGCAAAATCAGTCAACATCTACTGATGTGACTGGCATATATTTTAGAAGTCCAACACTAGCAATACTAAAACCTGGGAATTTAAATTTATTTCAACATACAATTTTGGTGGCTTTGGTGTATTGTTCATCGACCTTGATCTCAGAACCTGGCTGGTATTTATGAAATGGGGAAATGGAGAAAAATCAGTAGGTATGCTTTTAGGAATTCTCTTGTATTTTAAAATACCGAGACATGAATTGAAGATTTTGTAATGAATGGTCATGTAGGACCATGGCCAATTTTCTGATATCTTAGCATTAAAAATAATACATAAAAGGCAAAAAAGTCCTAAAAAAGGTATTTATGCACAAAAAAGGCATTTATTCTAAAAAAAAGAAAGCAAAAATTATTAAAGTTCCTCATATGCCATCATTTGTTACGATTCGTGCACATATATTATCAGCCTTTAAATAAGTTTGCTAGAATAAAATAGGCATTTCCCTGAACATTCTAGTTATCAATACCTAATTGGTTTTGGTTTGAATTTATCCTTATGTATTGAATGTGTCAAATAGTTATATTTTTTCTTAAATTTCAATAAAAAAAATGTATTTTCTTAAGAAATTAAGTTTTTGGTGTTACTGAATTATAAATTTAATTTTGAGAATTCCAAATACACTGTCACATTATTTACTCAACTTCAATTAATGGGGATCAAGTCATTACTCTTGTGAAATAAGCTTTTAAACTATTTTTGGAATGCAATTTGGCTTTATAGCACTTTTAGTAGGTTTCAAGTTCAGTTCATGCACTTCCTTTTGAAAATAACATTTATTTTCCCCATGTTTTGCTGAATTACATCAAAGTAACAGACCACAATTCTTTCAACTATCTGAAGTTTCGTACCTGTACTTTCGTTCAAGTACCTGATTCTTTCGACTACCTTTGCTTCACAATTTTCACAAAGCTATTCTTTGCTCAAATGCTACCGGAAAAGATGCTACAGTTCACCAAGCAAAGAAGCACTTATGAGTTTTGATTTTTGTTGATAGCAACAACTTGTGGGTTTTGGGAATAACATAATTGTTTACTTAGTGAGGTAATTGTATCATAGACACTTATTGCCTGACTATGCTTTATTTGTTATCAAAATACTGTACTTTCACACTCAAGCTACACAAGACTTTATATACCATTATTCAATGGAAAAACATGATTTGTAAATATTCTAATTTAGGCTGATTTTCAGTTCAGTGGTTCAAAAGCATATTTGGTCTTAATTATATCACAGTAATATTTTAGTTTGTAAAATGAAGTTGAAGGTTACATTTTACGACTTGGGGTAATCAAATAGCTGTCGTTATGATGTTCAGATATGAAAGACATTCAAACATGTAAAAATTTAATTTTTTAATAACTCAAGAGCAAAGGGCCAAGTACTGCTTTTTAAAATGCTTGGATATGATAGAGAAATTGGTTATGGAGAAATTATCATCATCTTGCAGTTCGTTCCGTTACAGAATTGAAGATCAAGTATTTACCATAATGTCCTAGCTGTTTGAACTATTTCATTCTCAACAAGTTTTAATTTAAATTTCTGTTCATTACATGTTTTGACTGTGTTGTTTTCTGAGTGTTTGAAGCCATAGAATGAAGTACATTTGTTTATGAACATAATGCTTTGCTTTTTCATTGGAAAATCTTATTTAGAATTCATGTCGTATTACAGTTGAGATGTGAGAGAGGCCAATTTTTGACACCAAAATTAGAGCAATTGAAGAGGTATTAGTGTTTTATTCAAGTTCATAAATTCATAAATTTAAGACTATGTGGGGGAACGTATGTTCATTTTTTTCTCATGTATTTTTGCACAGGGAAGTAGTATTAAGTTTATTTAATAGTCAGAAACTAATTTATCAGTACTAAACTTTATATATCTATGCATCAGCATCTGTTAGATACCCGATTAGCATTGATTATTTTCTTTTTTATGACAGAAAGTGGACAGATGAAGAAATAGAAATGCTTCGACAAGCTGTCAAACACTTTGGAGAAGATCTCAACAAAATAAGTGAGCACATCAAAGGCAGAACAGTGTAAGTTTGAATGTATGATGAGGGCTGCATTATGTTTGAATGTTCTTTCAGATCAGATTAATTTTTTTCAGTTTCATTAACCCTGGAGATGTGGGCTTCTCTTAACTTTCTTTCTGGCTTATAAATTAACATTTACCAATGATTTTTTTAATACAAACATTGTTTTGTAGATTGTGTGTGATCTTGGAAATTAACATTGCATTACTTTTCTTTAAAATACACCTGAACACTAATCCTGGATTCCAATTCAATTGCTCTAATTTTACCCTATTTAATAAATTGTACATTGATTCATTTCTTGTATTTCTTAGGTATTTAACAAAAGTGTGTGCTATCTGAAAGTTATTGTTTAAAATTCATATTTTAATTACTGATATCAGATTTTAATTAATATTAAACATTTTCTTAGTTAAACAAATGAATGAAAGCATGCAAAATGAAATTTGTGTTAAATGATATGCTGTTGATTTATTGTTTTGACTGCTGTTGCATGGCAGATCCTCCAAACAGTAAAAGTTTATTGTAAGGGAGCATGAAGTTTCCCTATTGAATTAGTGAGCTAAACATTTGCACATTCAGTTTCTTTGTGAGCATTTTCAAAAAATGTTTTTTTTAGTTTCTTTGTATCAGGTCTTTACGCAAATGTTATCTTAACATGAAACAAGTTCTAGTCAACTGGCATGTGACATTTTTTTTATGGAAATGTACTTCTTTTGCTTTTCTTTTAGTGTCCTTGCTGCTTTAAAAAGCATGCTGTATGTCAGTTTGATGTGTGTAATTACTTTTATCATTTTAGTTTGCAAGAATAATTGTATTATTATTTGTACATTTAATGAGGGTGCTGGAGATGTCTGTGCATATTTCTGTGTAATTTAAAAACATCTATTTTTTTAATGAGCACCAGTTGTGTTTGCATGAATAGGTTAAATTATACAAAAGAGTTGGTGTTTACTGATTATGCAATTACCCCATATGGCATTTATTTTCCTGATGCAGAGAACTGGTTTCTTTGAATGTGTAATATCCATTGTTTGAATTAGAATATATATGTTTAACTATAATTTAGCTAATTGATATGGCAATTGAAATAAATGTTAGAATATTAACATGCTTGTATTTTTTTGCATGACAAATGATTATTATAAAAAATAGAATTTTTGGATAGAATGACAAAATTTTGTGAAATTAATTAAAAATTGAAATAACAGTGGATGAAACAGAATTTTATTCACTGATATTTTGCCTCTGTGAATAGAGTTCTGTTTCAATCCTTTGTTTTATAAATAGTATTCTTGTTGTTTAATTTTTTAGGTCACAGATTCGAACAACTTTAAAGAAAAAAGCATTTGAAGATGCAGGGATTCCTGTTCGATCCATAACAACTGTTCAACAATCCACTCACCAGACTCAGCCAGGTTTAATAGGCAAATCAGCAGATGTTACCCTTAACATGCTTAATGCTCCAGAATCAGAGGTAGATGTTGAGGGTCTACCTGAAGATGTGAAGCTGGAATTTGATGGTGCAACCGAAGAAGTTACATCATGAGAAACTTTTATAATATTGTGAGAATGCTTGTGTAAATGTTGAAATGAAAGTTATGATAAGAAAAACTATTTCTATAGTGTGAGAGTGATCTTGAAACTTTAGAAGTGAAAAGTTTTTTCTTGTTCGTAATTTCTGTTATGATTGTGTGAAACAGAACTGTTTAAAATCTGTTACAAAAAGTGTCACAGTTGTAGTTTTGATTGTTTACATCATGTATCTCAAATGATTTTCTTTTTTTGAAACAAAACTTTGTATGGAAACTTTTTTGTGGAAGAATTCCAGTTGTTTAATTATGAACACATTCCTAACATATGTATTATCTTTTTGCTGAGAAGACAGATTTGAAAAGAAAATTAATAGAGCATTTGAATGTGAAAGTTATGATGATATTTTTAAGAACCTGAAATTAAGATGAGAATTATTATGCAGGAAAGTTTTTGTGTGAAGCATATTTTCTAAAGTATATTTTTTAATGGGCATATAATTCTGTAGTGATTAAAAAAAAAGTAAAAACATTAAAAGCTGTAGAAATGTTATTTGGTTGCTGAATAGCTGTGATGTTTTGAAGTAACTTTTAAATCAATCTTTGCTTGGACAGTTTAGAGAATTTTAAAGCAAAATATGTTTTAATTTACATTAAAATTTTACACAGAAGTAACAATTCATACTGTCACAAGTGTCTGTTTTACTTACATCTGAGAGTGTATTTCAAAGTTTACAAATGAATTTTGTTTCTGTATTACCTCTGTGCTTGAATATAAAATTAATAATGAGTTTTTAATGAATTTTGCCTTATCCCCTCAATATTCAGATGTACATCTTAACACAACACACACAACTCAAAGGTAATAATATATTTGTGATTAACACTATAATACAGCTAAGCAAGATCAAACAAGAAGTATGCACATGTGCCATGCTGATAAGTTAGGCACAACACAACCAACATAACTGTCAACCTTATTCGCCCCCCATGGAAATTCGAACTCTGAACAGTCCAGACCGCTTCGAATCTTGGCGTGCGTCTGACGTCTTCGACAAATTTTACATTGCGAGTTATAGACACTCGTCGCCATTCCGAAGACCAAACGCGATACGTTTTGGATTCCTCAGCACATCGCAGAAATATTCCCTCTTGTACGTCGCAGTTGAATTTTCCTTTCCCAGGACTTTTAGGTAATAGACCTCACTGCGGAATACCTTGAGGTAGAAGACATCTGGAGCTTCACCGGTCCACGCCTCGAACGATGTCTTGCCATTTCAACTATACGTCGGTAGACGATTGCGAAGGCAGTTCGCAGTGTTAACTGCCTCTGCCCAAAAATTATCAGGTAGATCTTTCATTTTAGGCATTGGCGCCGTTCAAACGTGTGCGATTCCTCCGTTTTGCTCAGGTTTGTAGGGAACCGTGAGACTTCTCGAAATACCCTTTTTCTTAAGATAATCGTTGAATTCGCTACTCAAATACTCAAGCCCATTGTCGAACTGTAAACATTTTATGGTCGTACCTTTCTCATTTTCGACGTGTGTCACATAATTCGTATATGCCTTAAAACCTGCGTCCCTGGACTGAAAGAATTTATTAACATAGCACCATCTAGTGCTTCCCTCGATGAATTCGACAAAGTACTAAGCCCCTGGGAGGGATTACGTCCGCATTGGCTCATAGACGTCGGTGTGTGTTAAATCAAGGGTCTTCCTCTACCGTTCTGATTTACTGGGAAAAGGCGTCCTGGTCATCTTGCTTTGCTCACTCACAGCACACGTGAATTTTTCAGTGAACTCTGTTAGTTGAACACCCTTCTGTGTTTTTCGAACACTATCCTGGATATCTCGCGCGTTTGCATGCCCAAGGCGTCGATGCAGAAGATCTAGAGGAACTTTGTTCTTAATAACAGATGAAGTGATACACGCTTCTGCCATCGATTCTTGAATGTAGTACAAATTGTTGATTCTGGTGGCCTTTAAAACGATCTCTTCCGGAAAAGAACTTCGAAGCCGCGATCTGTGATTTTACTCACCAGCATAAGATTCAGTATCATGTCCGGAACATAGCGTCATTTAACGTGACGTTTTACGTGTTCTTTCGCGCGCTCGCGCAACAAACTGCACTTTGTCCTCAACTGTCGCATTAATAGCTAGTTTTAACACATGGGGATTTGAGTCGATCTGTCTAAAATATTCAATGTTGCAGAAGTGACTCGTTGCTCCGCCGTCTAAGCACCACTTTCGGTCTGGATCCAATCTCATCTGAGATGACACGCAAAAACCTAAATTTTCCGCGGAACTTGCATTTTCTTTCGAGGTATTCCACTTATTTTTCGGGCACTCCTTAGCCTTGTGACCTAGTTATTTACACGTGTAACAATGAAATATCGCGGAATCGTCCTTTTGCTTGTCTCTTTCGTTCTTCTATTTTCTCAAACTGCTATTTTTCTTTACAAACATCGCATCCGGTGGTGTGCTTCGCGTAACACCTTTTCATGCGTGACTTTCCTCCAGAAGTATCATTCGAAGTGCTTCCGGTGACGGCAGTGCGTCTCGCGATTCAATCGCACAACGAAAGTTTTCGAAACTTGCAGGCAACATGCATAACAGTAAATTCGCCTTTCTTGCTAACAACGTCATGATTCAAGCTTTAGCTACATGTCGCGCGAAGTTGTGCATTTCTTCACCAGTTTCTGTTCGCTCGATGAAATCGACAAGATTGTGTCAGATCGCGTCTGAGAATCGTTGTGTATCCATTCTTGAATGTCGACTGTATTTGCGTTATCTTCATCAGGTTCAGGTTTTAATGCGCTACTACTTTCATATTCCCACTAGTCGTTTTTTGTGAGAATTATTTGCCTGCATCTGCAATTTCCATGTATCGTAATTGCCTTTTCCCAGCACTTCGATATGCGTCATGTTGCCGGCTTACATGATGGCAGTTCATCTTCTAGAACTTACGCACGTGTTCATTTTTGTTCAGAAAGAAAATCGCACGTTTTTCGCGTTTCGCGAATCTGGGCCCATAACCTGTTAGCGTGGCAGTGGTAAGAAAATACACGAGCCAAAGACACAACTCAAAGATCATATATTTGTGATTAGCATTATACATTAACACAGTTAAGCAAGATCAAACAAGAAGCGTGTACAGACAACGCCGCTATGCTGATACGTGAGGCACAACACTACCAACATAAGAACTGTCAACAGTTACTTGGCCCACGGAAATGAACTGTTCTAACAATCATGTTCAGTGGTGGATGTTTATTAATTTTTATTCAGTGGTGACGACAGAAATCTTGTGGTATTCGACAATTATGAATATCTAGCCCCTAATCTGTTCAGAATTTTCTCATAAATGAATATTCGCTGATTGATCTGGCCGCACTCAAGGCCAGACGAAATTGAGATTGGTATTTTAATTTTTGGTGGTACTTTCAAAGAAGTCAGTTCGACATTTTTCAAATTTTCTCAAAATTCTTGTGAAGTTTTCCTTTAAATAGTTTGCTTAAATAGAGCAATGTACAAGAAATATCTAAATTTTCAAAAATTGCGAAAGTTAAAACTTTTTTAGACTTCCTTCTGCAGCTACCTTACTCGGTATAATGATTTTTTATTACTTAAGTCTATGCAAAATAATATATTTTAAGTAGTGGATGAAATGGGGATAGAATAGAAGTTGCGATATTACAATATTACCATTATCAATTAGTGGTGCTCAAATACTTTCTCGTTCTTAGTAATTACGTAATATTACATTACGCCCTTAAGTGTCTTCGTCAGTGTGCCTGGCAGGACTGTGCGTAATGTAAAAAGAATAAAAACCCATGGTCGAAGCAGAACTAGTGAAAAACGATTATCCACTTTAGCCTATTGAATCATCACTGCTTGAGGATACATGACACACATTCATTTCTCGAAAAAACTATGCAGTATGTTGCTAGTCATGAAAAAAGAATGTAGTTTAGTTTCCATTGTTTACTGCAATATTTGTAGGAAGCAGATTTCATTGTCGTGTTCTATATGTTACTATTTACTTTTTCTTTCATGAAAATACATATTGTGTGGGAGTGATAAATTGCATATTGAAATTATTTATTTTCCAAAAAATTGTGTTTCACAGTTGTAAAGAATCTGTTGCGGGTCTACTTTGTATGCGATAGGGGAGGGGAAGCTGGTTGATCGCTGGCAGCTGAGGTATACAATGTAATCACCGCACGCCCCTGACTCCTAAGTATCTTATAGATTGCTGGGAGGCTATTTTACAACCCCTTACATTGATAATAATATACTCTCTCACTTTTCTGCCTGTCACCAAAAGTGTCTGCTTTATGTCGGCCATCTGTAGCCCCACCGACGTTAGCCTCCACCGCAGCCTCGTTGGTAACTTGCCTGACCTCTTCAGTATTTTCGCCGACCACTACCACTGCAACATCGTCAGCAAATCCAATAGCCCTAGCGCCTTCTGGCAGCTGGAGCTTCAAAACGGAGTCATACATAATATTCCACAACTTGGCTACCGATCCTTGCGGAACACCATCCGAGAAACCATAGGTCTTTACTCCGGTCTCTGCTAGCAAAATCCTTTCCTCAAAATTGGTTCTATGTTCTTTATGTAATTCGAAACTCCCAATTTTTCCAATGCAACAAGAATGGGATTCCACCTTGCACTATTAAATGCGTCCCTGACGTCCAGGGTAACACTAGCGCAATACTTGCGCCTCTTCTCTATCGTTTGCCCGACATCGCACGCAAGGTTACCCTGTTTTGTTATTTTTTAATATTGCACATATTGCGTGTAATATTGCGCGAAAACGACTATTTTTTAAGAAGGTTCATGACCTTCATGAAATAACTCATTATGGAGAAAAAAAAATTACTTGAAGGAAAAATCTCTATCTTCAATTTTGTAATTCTAGGAAGACGCCGACCAAATTCAAACTGGCAATTTAAAAAAAAAAAACAGAGTTAACAGAAAATTTTACATATGCCACTTTTTTAAGTGTATTTTACTCTATTCTTACTAGAAATCCGAAGAAAAAATTTGGTGCCATTTTTGAGAAATTTAGAAAATGTGCCATTGGCTTCGTATAAAGTACCCCCAAAAATTAATGAATGTTTTTCAAAATCGCAGATTTTTGAGTGATGTCAGATCGACAGAGGTTTATTCAATTTAGAGAAAATCCTTTGCATAGTTTAGGCGCTAGTGTCGTTCACATACACCGGACAGATGGACGGACGTTTTGAAAAGAAACCAACACTTTTTCATCTAGTACCCAGAATTTCTGAAATCCATGTAACGTGTTAGAGGGACTAATTTACTGCATTTTAGAACAGGATTTATCCACTTTTTCTGTATCAGTGCTCCACAATACGATTTTGTTCTGTCGAGAAATATCTGTTTTTTTCTCCCTCAGCATTACATTACTTTCTCTGTACTTGGAATATACACACATATACGAGGAAGTAAAAATGACTTCCGATAGGTTTCCATTTTAATAAGCGAAATACAAAACACTTCATTCCGAAACGAATAAGTATCGATTCAAATTTAACAAAAAGGTAAGATGGTGAATTAAAATGTAGTATTTTATGTACTTGTAGGAGAAAAAAAAAGTTCTTCTATAAAATATTTTTAACCAATTCAATTTGTAATAGTATGGTGTAATATAATCATCCCGCCTCAATCTGAAGATTAACCTAATGCTGGGGTTAAGCGCCCCGTGCAACTCCAGGTCAGTCCCTTCAGGTAAAAGCAAGAAGAAGCAATAACTCGGGTATACAAATTTAAATTTTCTAAGCCTCAAGAACTTTATTGGCTGGTTTTTATAGGAAATTTTACGCTGAATTGAGAGATGAAAGCCATTTTTCTTTATCATATAAGATTTTTTGTGATAGTTCTGAAAACGTTTTACAATCGTTGCATTTACCCTGAAGAAATTAAATATGTTCAACATACCTAAAATTGACGATGACCTGAGTATTTTGCTACGGGAACGTCTTTTTTCAGTCGAGCAGTAAGCTGCCAACACACATGAACTCCAGTGACCTTGGAACTTTTTTTTTCGTGGTTGCAATATCCTGATGGAAGAGCTCTCCGTGTTCTTCGCTTAGAGCTTCCAGATTTTCGGGAAAGAAATCCATATGAGTGGGATGAAAATGAATCTTAATTTAAAGACAAGGATACTCACTGATCCACGCCACCACCCTGGGATCGATGTCTGAATTCATTAATTTCTGAATCGTGTGGAACAACATCGAACGCTTTAGCAAAATCTATAACTACTGCGTCTACTCTCCCGCCCGCGTCAATTTCTACTGCTAGATCCTGAAATAGCGTGGCTACCGGTCTTTCGCATGAATAACCAGTCCTAAATCCGTGTTTGCCATGATAGAACCAATTTTTTGATTTCCCATTCTTGCTTAATGTAACTCGCTACCAAATGCTCCATAAGCTTGCAGACCACTGACGTGAGACTTACCGGCCTATAATTACTTAGTATTGTTTTGTCCCACTTTTAAAGATTGGTACTACAAAAGCTAATTTCCAAGCTTCAGGTACTTTTGAATTGTTCATGGACACGTGAAATATTCTAATTAAGTACGGTAATATTGCCTCTCCTCCTAGTTTAATTATGTCAGTAGAAATGTCGCCTGGACCCCTTGACTTACCATTTTTCATAGATTTGACTCTATTTCGTACAACGTTTACTTCAATATTAAATTGATTTGTAACCGAAGACCTTTGAATTAGTGGATGGCGCGTATTGCTTTTGAAAACCGAACTGAAATACTTATTAAAAGCGTCAGCTTTTGCCCGATCGACTGTGATGAGTGTGTTTCCATGTTCACGAACAACTGGGATATCCTCTTTGTTTACCTTTCTTTTACGAAGATACTTGTAAATTCCTGTCCAGTTATTTCCTTTTTCGTCCAGAATATTCTTTAAATACGCCTCTTGAGCAATTTTCTTTTCTCGCTCTATTTCTTTTGAACAATTTCGAAAAATGTGCATATACTCGGCACTCCATTTTCTGTTTTAAAAGCACTTCTCATTATCCTCTTCATTCGCTTAATTTTTGAATTGTAGAATTCTGCATCCGGATTATTTTTTAGAATTTTGCATGGTACGAACTTTTGCAAAGCTTCGTCTATATTATCTTTAAACGCGCACTATATTTCTTCCATACCTCCTTTTGTTCTCAGAAAGCGGTTGTATTGTTCTCCAAGAAAGTCACGAAGTCCCTCTACATTTGCTTTCTTGAACTGACGCACTTTCGTTCCTGTCGTAATACCTTTCCTTGAAATATTTTCGTCTAAGTCAAGAAGAACCGCATTGTGATCATTAATTCCCTTAATAACTTCACAAGATGTGAAACATTCTTTCGGCCTAATTAGGTAAACATCCAAAATCGCGTGCTGTCGCATCGCGCTCCTTACTACCTGGGCTAATCCCCTTTCCCAAACTAGCACAGTGTTAACAAGTGTTTGGACTTTCCCCTCGCTCACGGCTCCCCCCCAGTTTGCACTAGGAATATTTAAGTCTCCCCCGATAACAAGAGGATGACCATTTTCATTTCCTGTTCTCTGTATGATGTCTTCCAAAATTTCGTAGCCATCACCCGGAGGTCTATAGCATGCAATAATTTCCAATAAGGTTCCTGAAGTAGTAATTTCTATTCCCATCATTTCAAACTCTGTACTAACCCAATCTAATCTAATATTTATGCCTGCTTTGACGCAAATAAAGACAGCGCCACCTCTACTATTTCTATCCCTCCAAAAGATCTTGTAATTAGAATGAAAAATTTCCGGGGATCCGATTTCCTGAGTTAGCCATCACGATGTCGGGATCACAGGCATCAATTAAGTTCCAAAACTCTATTTCTTTATTGATTATACTACGACAGTTCACCTGGAACAACCTAATGAATCCCTTCCTCACCTGAATGTGTTCTCGGGATTGCGCGTCCCACGAAGCCGCAGCCGCCGTCGTCTCCGCCGCCGCCGGCACATGGATATTACGCAAAACATTATGTAACTCATGTTTGAATATAGTCTTATTTTAATTAGTTTTAAATTACTTACATTTACGATTTATATTAATGTTTTGAATTTTGGAAGCTATATTCGCGTCACTCGATGCGACTGCAACCCCTAGTTTGTTGGGGCATCAGCCGCCACTGCATCTCACCACACACATAACAGAAACTATTCGAATGGTTTAGGCACATTCGTGACATATTTAATCCTCACACACAAATAAAATTTATTTATAAAGAATGATATCAATGTAAACGCTTCAGGAGTCTTCGAAGAACTGTCGCAATGTAGTGATCAACCAGGAAATGTGCGGGTCGCGTTATGACTGAAAGTCGCGACAGGACTATTCCTCCTCCCGCTGACACTAGCTTTTCAGCTAGGTCGAATCCAGTCGCTGTCTGGAGGAGAATTCTAGGGGACGGCTGCTCTGATCGGTAGTTTTCCGGGGTTTCTCCGATCAATACCAGGCGAATGCCAGAGCAGTACCCTAACAAACGGGCCACGGACCGCGCGCGATCTTTCCTACCTCTTCGTTGTCCTATCTCCCCTCACACACACACACACACACACACACACACACACACACACACACACACTTACACTGACATGCACTACACTACCACACATGCCGGAAGACCGGTCGGGAGCGTAGAGCTTATCCCGGCTGGGCGGTGCCCCACATGGTGGGAGATTCCTGTTTGGGGGAAACCCGCGCTAGCCGACAGTTTGGTCTGCGCCGGATCTCACCAGCCATCGGAGAGGATCACTGCCACCTCTAGGGATGAAAACATGCACTACACTTACGGCACTAATGACCGTAGCCGTTGACGCGCCCGGAATCACTAATCAATCAATCCAGAGATTTCTGCAACCGGTTGCCTGTCGCAGGGCATTAGCAGGCCCTCGGGTGCGGTGACCGTTCAGTCTGGCTCCCTTCAATGCGCTGGTGCCACTCCTGAGATCACTTATGTAGAGTAGATAGAGTAGTAACTTTCCTAGTCTGAATGAATGCGTCTGCAGATGTTTTTTCAAATTATGCTTTTCATGGCGTTACGAGTGTTCTCCTTGGCGGTATTTATTGAATAAAACATACTGAAAATAAATTCCACTTTCCTCTTGGTGAATTCCCCTGGTTATTCTTCACTGGCTCATCTATGATGATAAGCACTATTCTATTTACTTAGTACATACAATTTTTTCTGCACATTTTTGTGAATTTCTTTTTTCGATGATCATGTTAAATCAAAGCAGTTATTCGAAATATCATCAATATTTTTTTCTTAAATACACATTTCTATGAATACATGATGAGTTTTCATAAACATTCCAAATCATATTTACAAAATAAAGTTAGAATTGTAATGCCAAAATCCTGAAATTAATTTATTTTAATGGTTAATCACAACTCCATCACCTTTAGGTGCAATATTAAGTTCATGCGCTCTTTTCAAATTATCCTTCTCGTCGCAATTTCATAATTTCGTCTGAAGCTGCGTAGTTTCAACGCTATTTTACTACACAGTTAATTTTGTTACACTGTTACTTGGTGAATGAATATTCTGAGTCCATTTAAAGTGCTAGGAGCGAGGGCCATGCCAATACCTTCTATTACAAGTAATCGTATGTAATATAATAACATTTCTATTAATAGGAGACACTGGCTTATTGTAGCGTCCAAGCGTCAACCGTATCCGGAGCCAGTGGGGAACGGAGGGCTGTTCAAAATCAAAGATCTATATTAAGCCGCCCAAATATGAAAAACGAATGGTCCCTACGGGAGTCCCCCTGAAAAAATGGAAACTTGAGGCGTGAAAGTGCTACCCAAAGATTTTGACTATTTTCTTAATGAAAAAAGGGTTCCTATATGGCAAAAAATTTTAGACATTTTGTAAATGAATGTAAAATGTACATTAACTTTGTGACACTAATTTTTCCCGTACTTTTCAGGGCGAAATAAAACTTGTCCCAAAGTAGCCCCACAAGATGGGTAACTTTATGACAACTTTTAATTTAAATTTCTCTGCAGTTCTGAAATTCCGTATGCTTTCAATACATCACTGTTTAAAGAAGAGAGAAACATTTTAGATCTTAACGTTTAATTACTCGCGATGGCGCAAGTAATGCCTCTTGACGACAATACTTGCATCCTACTGCATTATCATTCCCTCCAACCTACTTCTGAGTTTCTTTAACAGATTGAATTCCTGTTTCATCCGCTCTGTTGCAAGTGGTGGGAGTATTCTGGCTAAATTATCTCTAAAACGTTTTCGGCGCCCTGTATGCGACGCGCGTATAATAATGTAAATATATGCAAGAGTGATACCTTTTCAATGCACACACTACATAGCTCAATTATCACATATGATAACATGAAACATGAATGTAGTGTATAGTGTGAAATATCATTATCGTCCATTTATTATCATTCATATTTTTGTTACCTTAACGCGTAAACTTTAACTTTACGTTACTTAACGTTAAGTAAACTTTACAGCGTATAATGCACATGGGTTAAAAATTGCACATTATTCACAACAAATGTACATATTTTAGAGCAAATTTATAACTATATATTTTCATTAGTTTTCGTGCAATTACTAAGGGACTTTGCTCAAATAACGAACTTCGTTTTTGCAAGCAAGTATATGTGACTAATTATCATCCGTTACCTGTACACTGTTTACATATTTCGTATATTTTACTACATTACAGTAAATCAGTGACACTATATCTCGTTTATTAAGCATACATTTTTTAAATTTATTAGGTATTATTATATTATCATCATTATCTGTATGTGCTACCGATGGGTTTATTGGAGACACAGCCGATTTCACATTGTAAATTTCACGTATTCCAAATAATTGAACATTAAATATGCTTTTGTTTCACAAGTAATCATTTTTATTAAAATGTATCACTAATTTATCGCAATTATTGGTTTTATTATTGAATAAATATTCGTTCCTCTGTTGGCAAACTCAGTGCGCTGCGTGTGTAAATTACATGACAGAAAGAAATGCGAATAGAGAAAGATGAAAATAAAAACTGAGCAGCTAATAAAAAAACCCTGAAAAACCATAAGAAAGATACGCCTAAGCTTTCGAGATATAAACAAAAACCTAAAAATAGTGCGAACTTTTTACGGAAAATGGCGGAGGTCCGATTTTTGCTGTAACCTCTGAATTTTCGAAAATTGCAAAATTAATTTTTTTTCAACTCTCCACCCATTCTTTTTGAAGACAATTTTATTCTTAATGAAATCTATCCTTCAACCTTTATCGTATCCTATTGTCATATCTCTTTCTGTGTGTATATATTCTTTCTTTAATCTAACTGACTTCCCCTTATCTCACCCAGTCTCCAATACGCGACAAATGGGAAGGTTTTGGTTTAATTTTAGGGTTTTCAAAATGAAAAAATATAATCAAAATTATATTTAAAAAATCGACATAACCATCTCATTATGGCACGTTTATCGTGTATTTTGTACGATAATTATATGCAAGTTTTATACCGTGTGATCACTGTCAGGAACTACACGCTGATCTATTTTCAGAGAGTAAGCCACGAGTTGCTAGTCCTCAAAAGTGCTGGGGGGGCATGTCCGTGTATCAGCAAACGAATATTTTCGTTTCACTGGCATTGACAGTTTGTAGTGCAAATGTTTTACCAATCACTTGCAACAAGTAATTGCCAGTGATTTCTGGGGGCGGTCTTTGGCGGGGTTTAATTAATGGGATACCCTAAAAAATTGAAAATACATAAAAAGAGATATTGAAGCTGAAAAATTGTGCGTTATCAATACGGCGCCAATCTGATTACAAACATGAACGCTTAAAGAGCAGTGCGGATGTGCAAACTGATTTTGAAATGTTGGCTTCCCATTAGCTGACAAATCAGAGATTTATTAAGTCTATTTCAAGCATCCGCTCATGAAGTTCAACTCCATTAGCAAATTTAATGGCATATATTCTAATGTGAATTTCGAGCCTACATATTTTTATTTCGATAAATCCTTCACACTAATGTATGGAAATGTTAACAATGTGAAATAAATAATTGCAATAATTAATATTAATTTTTTAACTAATTTTTAAAATTTGAATTAAATATGTTTCATTTTTGCATCATTAAAACTTGTGAAATATTTTTACAAGATGTTTATGGATGTTAATATAAACTTTTGTGAAAAAATGAGGCCTTATACAGGAGTGGGGGTGGGTGAGGATAGGCTCTAAGAACGTTCTTAGTCTTCATATGCACTAATACACCTCTGGTCATTGGCACCCACAACTGGCACGCGTATTGGCAACGGGTAAATCAGGCATTACTCTATGCTCTCTGACCGCATTTCCACTCCACGCACTTGGACGCAACAGCCAAAGCGCAGCCACAAGCTTTCGCCGGAAGGGCCGAGGGAGCGGCGCGTTATTGGCCGAGCCGCGCGGCGCGGCGCCCCTACCCCCTCCCGGCGTCCCCTCCACCCCGTCGCGTCGCGACGCGCCGGTCGGCGCGGCGGGGGCGGCATTCCCGTCGGAGGCCGCTCGTCAGAGCGTCGCGTCGCGTCGCGTCCTCATTCGCGTCCGCGCCGGCGGTCCGCGCGCTCCGACCTGCGCGCTCGGCTCGGCGCTCCGGTGCACACGGACCCCACAGCGCGTCCCGTCTGTCTCTCCGACCTGCGTGCTCTGGCCTGCGCGATCCGGACAGCTCACGGCGACCTGTGCGCTCCGAGCCTCACGATCCGGGCAGCTGTTTCCGACCCGTGCGATCCGGACGTCGCGCTCCGACCCGTGTGCTCCGGCCAGCACGATCCGGACGGCACTGTCCGACCCGCGCGATCCGGACAGCTCGCTCTGACCCGTGTGTTCGAACCCGTACGATCCTCACAGCTTACTTTCATCTGTGCGCTACGACCCGTACAATCTGGATAGTTAACTCCGATCAGTGTGCTCCGAACCATACGATCTGGACAGGTTTGCACTGCGACCCGTGGATTCGGATAGTTCACTCCGACCCGTGTGCTCGAACCGGTGCGATCCGGACAGATTTCTCTCACCTGTGCGCTACGACCCGTACGATCCGGAGAGCTCACTCCGATCCGTATTTCGTTCTGCACGATCCGGTCATCACGTTCTGACACGTGCACTCTGACCCGCGATCCCGCAACTCCGCTTCCGGCGCACGTGAATATCTGCTGTCGCCGTGTACTCTCCTGACAATAGTGCCGGAAGGCCAACAGGTTCCGCCACAAGGTGTCGGAAGACGTGTGGAAGTTAGCGATGTTGAATCGGTTCTAGAACTATTTACCTCATATCAAGAATTGCTGAGAAGAATTTGTAGTGTTGTTTTAAGCTCGTGTGTATTTCGACCGCGTAGTTTTCTTTGACATCAAATCTCTTTTTCAGACATATTGCTCTGCGCCATATTTTCATCATAAGGGTTTGCAACCAACAAACGCTGCTTTGAGTGGTTCGTGATTTTTTTTACTAAATTCTAAATGCTTGGAAATCACTTATACGTTAATTTATGAAAATCATTCTTAGTGTTTGTAATGTATCTCATTGTTACCTTATCTTTCTCAGAAGTGGTGATCTAATTGGTTGGTATTTTCGAAGCATATTATATTGCATGATTAGTAATTTGAGATTATCAGCCTCAGATTGAGCGAGAGGCTACCCCAAACCTATTCTTTATCTTTCCTGTGCATTTTCTTCCTAACTATTCCCAATCTTGAATTACATTTTTTTTGAACTTACGGCGGGTATGACAGTTTTATTCTTCGACTCAATGAGGGATCTAGGAGGTTCATCAGCTCTCCTCACATTTTGTTGAAAAATTCCCACAAATAAGAATTCTTTTTTATGACTGTTGTCAACAGAATTACTTTAATGGAAAACGTAAAAAATGATCTAATGTTATTACATTAAACCACTACAAGATAGTGATTCGCCCAAAACGAAGCCTACATACGGGAAATGGAGCCGATCATTTGAAGTTCCTTTCTTTTCTCTTTTCCTCTGCCCTCTGTTAACTCCAATTCACCGAATCGTCATATAAGAATGGTCGTAATAAAGGAAACAATGTTTATCCATTTGCTCTTTAGATCAACACGAGCTGAAATTCCTTTTCTTACCTGGGAGAAAAGTGATGTTTGCAAATTCTTAGTCGGATGAAAATAAGATAAAATTTCGCTTTAAGCGATCATTCAAATTTATGTTGGCTTTTAGGGGATGAAGATGGTTCCAAAATCGTTACAAAAGCAAACGAAGACGAAGTTTTAAAACGGAGGAAAATTCTCGCGAATCTTGCTTGTTTTACGTTACAACTGAGAAGGGAGTTAAGAAAAGGAAAGTTTTGCGAATGCATTTGTGAAATAGCTTTTAAGATTAAGAAATGGAAGCACAATAGTGAATCTTTTATGGAAGATTGTCGCATATTAACGCGGTGACAAAACTACTAAACATAGAAGCGTAATATTTGAAAAATAGATTCAAATTATGATGTTTGTATTATATAAGTCAGGATTTTTAAAAATATAAGGAGAAACTTGTTTTGTACAATTTTTGCTCTATGCAACCCGCAGTGCCTGCAGGTATTACGGTTTGCGGAGCAGCGGTGCGGGCGGGGTAGGTGGATGGCGCGTGGCCGGGCGGGACCGAATGAGGAGAGCACTTGGGGCAGAGCGTTGGCGGAATGTCAATAAAATTACTTTCACACACCACTGATAAATGCATTCGTTTCCTTGCCTAATATAAACGGTATCCGAGCACCGCTGTAATTCAATGTCATTGAGGATAGACAACCTCGTATGTGAAAAAAACAAAATTTTACAGGAGGAAGAGAAAACACTTTTTGATGTTAATAATGTACATTTGGCTAAGCTTAGGCCTTCTACTTTTTCTATATAATGGTGTTAAATATTTATTTACTGTACTATTTTTCCGAAAGCATAATATACTAGCGAAGTGAAAACCTCCCATGTGGCTCTTAACACATACGATATATTCTATCATCACATAGGACGTTCTTTATTTTCAATTTTAAGACCACAATTTCTAGTTTTCTTTGACAATTTTGTATCAAACTAAAGAAAGAGCAAATTATAAATTATTGGTATCAAAATGTAACTAGTGGTGCTAAAACATCACCCACTTTCTCACCCGTATTTTCACACAAAATTACGCCAAAAGTAATCAAATTTTCGAAAAATTGTACGTCACCTTAATTCAAAATCTTTCTTTAAGGAATAGGTTTCATTAAGAGAAAAATCTGTATCTTTAATATTTTAGTTGTTGGAAGACTGAAAAAATTTTGAATTTTTGCACGTTTCATAAATCAGGGGTTTTAACGAACATGAGACCTGCACCATTCTCTTAAATGTCCTTATCCAACAACTAAATTTAATAAAAAACGCTTGAGCCATTTTCTTTAGAATTTGGAAAATATCCCAGGGGCTTCATGTAAAGTACCCCTAAAATTAAAATACCAGTGTCAAATTCAAGGGCTATCGAAATCTAATCAGCCAGATCGATTTCGGAATACCAATTTTGGAGGAAATCGGCAGAACAGTATAGCCGCTAGCGTTGTTCACAGACGGATGGAGAAATAGACAGACGTTTTGCCGCCATTCGATGTTTTGGCCTCAAGAACCCACAAAACGGATTCTGGCTACATCACATGTTAGAGAATTTTTTTTCAAAATTTAGCAACTGGATTCATCCACCTTTTCGTAAAAAGGGCCCTGTAAAAAGAGTTTTTCTTCCGAAAAATCGCCATTTTTTCGCGCAGCATTATATAGCTTTCTCTCTACTCCGAAGCGAGAAAGTAAAAATCGGCAATTCCGTTACATAGGAGGTTGTTCATCATCAACGACGATATACTTTAAAAAAAATGCTTTTAGTTCTGCGTCTAACCACAGGAAGCGTTGCAGTCGCGTTGCCCTTTGCAGTTCCCGCCGGCACGCGCGCGCTCGCCCTGCAGCACTCGTTCGCCGTCGACTGTAGTTGACGGGCGCGGCGCTGCGGGCTGTGACTGCTGCCACGCGCTCGTTAGCACTGCACGCTGCGTGTGGCGGCGTGGCGTGCGCGCGGAGCCCGTGTGTGCCGTAACGCGTGTGGCTCGTATCGACGTAGATATTATATCCTGACCTATATGTTTATGGACACGGGTGTACACTTATGTGACATCTCGTGCTGGTGCTCAATAAATTATTGTCCCATGCAAGTCGAAAAATTCCAAGGGAAGAGTAAACGGTGCCGTTTTATTCTGTTAAGTCAAGAGACGTAAGCGAAAAAACATTTCCGACTCTCGGTGTGGATAGTCAAGATTAAGAAATACGAACTAAAACTGATTGTAAAAAAAAATTATAATTTATTGTCGTCATTGTTTCGTTTCGCGAATTCTATTTCGTTGATTTTTCCGCCCGAAATGGGTGTTAATTAATGAGATCAGGCATTTTTTCTGATGTAAATTTTACGTTTGCAACTCTGTTGCAATTAGAACGCCACAGAATTCCCTGTAATTCATTATTATGGTACAACGGTTACATTCGTGATTTGAATCGCCATGCATCTCTTTTAAAGATTATAGAGGCTGTCGCAGTGTCCCCCTTTTTGAGTAATGGAGGCGCAAATAAAATAAAATTGTCGCAATGTGAAATGTGAAGAAACATCCTCTATTCTCAGCTTGGTACTCGACTGCCTCCTCAAAGAAATTACGGTAAGTGTTTTTTTTACATTATTAATCTTTAAATATGTTGTTTGGTAGTATTAGGTACAGCAGCAAAACATTTTGTGAAGGAAGTAGAACCTTTTAGACAGAAAAGCAGCACTGAATGATTTTGTTCTCTTAAATGGTCAGTAAGCAAATAATGTTCCTGATCTGTTTTGGAAGTTCCCTTTCATTTCGAGCAGCGTGCTTTGCTTTCTCCGTTGTGTTTTTTAATTGAAATTCTAATTTTTCCGACGAGTAATACGTAGTGCTTGTATAACGAAATGAACACAAAAAGCCGGCAGAGGTGGCTCAAGGAATCGACTGATGTCACTGCAGTGACTCTCACTGGGAGGTCCTAGAGTTTAAGACCCGACGATGACAGACAGGGTTTTTAACACTGGCTACATAGCTATTATAGGACGGATGCAGACGATGTGTGGAAGAGAATTCATCACCGACCATCTAACCAAGAATCCTTCTATGGTCCTAAAACTGAGTAATTATTATTTGTATTTCCACAGTTTATATTACTATCTGCATCATTTATGAATGTTTCATCAAGTTTTCGTAACTGAAATACCCAGAGTTTAAGTAGAAAGTTTATCAGAAAGTTCCTTTAAAAAAATATGGGTCTTCGTTTAGTGGTAGTCAATCACGAAACATTAAGCATTCAATCGAAGTTGTAAATATTTTTTGATGTAAATGCGATTTCAGTAAAATATGTTTTCATGCTTTAATTTTATTATTTTTTCCAGAATTAATGCAATAATACTTAAACTTTCAAGATATGGAATGACTGAATTATGTAAATTATCAGTTTCATAAAATTTACATTTTTAGAGTATTGTATTAAGTGGAAGTAGAGAAGTTTTTATAGAGAATTTTCTGTCTATGGAGTATGAACGAAAATAATAGCAATCTCAGTGGACGATAATGAATTTTTTTTTCATCGTAATTTTTATGTAGAACAGGTGCTTACAGGAATATAAAATTTTGGATCTTAAGATTGTGAATAATTTTCTATAACACTGCTTTTAATAATTTTAGCTGAGACATATAAGATAGTTGCCATGTTTTAAATATTAAGCATTTTTGTTCCAACTGACATTTCCTCCAATAATACTTTCATGGTTTTCGTTCTGCTTTGTATTTCCTTACGATTTATCTTTGGTAAATTTGGTAATTGTAAATGGCAGTATAATAAACTATTTTAGTGCGTCTTTCTCCAATTTTTGTATTTGTGTGTCTAGTAGTTTTCAAGTGTAATTTTTTCTTGGAATCGCGTTAAGTAATATTCAGACGATTATAAAAACATACTTTGGACGAAGAAACTACTTTAATGAGAACTCAGTTCGACGTCCTGGCCTGCAAGATACGGATCTTTGATCCCTTCATCACAAAAAAAATCTTGGAGACGTTTTTGCTCCATAAATGAAAGTGACAATTGAAGAAAATTCTTCAAAATAATATAATTTTGTTTATAAAAAGTATAAAATTTACATTTTCTTTACCCGACTACACCGATATATTATTTTTCATCGATTACAGACGGCGACAGTATTTTCGACATCAAACGGATAGCAAGGTCGAATTCAGTCACTGTCTGGAGGAGGATTCTAGCGACCGGCTGCTTTGATCGCTAGTTTTCCGTAGTTTCTCTGATCAACAGCAGGCGAATGCCGGAACTGTACTCTAACAAACGAGCGACGGACCTCGCGTGACCTTGTCTTCCTTTTGCTTGTCCTGTACTTACGCCCTGCTTACACACACTCACACTCACGTGCATTACACTATCACACTTGTCGGGAGCTTAGAGCTTGTCCCGGTTGGGGCGGTGATCCGCTGGTGGGAGATATCTTCTTTGGGAGTATCCTCACAAGCCGACGGTAGGTCGGGGCCGGATGTCGCCATCACCGCCACCACTACAACCACTACCACTCCCAACCGCGATAAAACATGCACTACACTTACGAGACTAATGACCTTAGCAGTTGGTGCGCCCGGAATAACTAATCAATCAACATTTTCTCTATTTTTCCTACGAAAAGTGACTGCCTGGTACTGGGTCATTTTACGGACTCAATTTAGGGAGTGAAAGAAACGGAATCTCCACGATCCAAAATACTCTAACATTTGAGGTTCTCGTTGCTCTTAGATGACCACGTGGCTCTGCGTCTTTAGTTGGTTATCCCACATTTTAGTAATTTTATCTTGGCCTTCTTCAATACTGAAAAAGAATCTAACCTGGAAAATTTCAGGAATAAGATATCTGTGGGTCGTGTCCTCAAAATTGGTGGTTTCTGAAACAATGAGATGTGGTCGACCCAGAATTGTCTAATAAAATCCCTCACCATGAAGAGTCAATGACAGTATAGTGCCGGGTTTTATTGGAGGCGACAGCTGGGTTGGCCCGCATCTCATTGTTATTATTTTTGATACCAGCAATCTTGACGGATACGAGCCGATAAAAGGTCCCGCACTGAGGCAAACTACCAAACCAACCCACAACGTGGAGTTCGGACAGTCAATGGACATTACAAAAGTCCGCACCATGAACCCTACATGTGTATATATATATATATATATATATATATATATATATATATATATATATA
This sequence comes from Teleogryllus occipitalis, assembly GCA_011170035.1. Lineage (NCBI taxonomy): Eukaryota > Metazoa > Arthropoda > Insecta > Orthoptera > Gryllidae > Teleogryllus > Teleogryllus occipitalis. Next base: position 649,517 of record BLKR01000008.1, on the reverse strand, counting down.
TATATATATATATATATATATATACACACGCACATAAAGAAATATCTATGTTTGTAGTGAGACTCAGGCTATTAGGTCTGCTACTCGGCTTTGAAAATTTAATTTATTAAACGCAATACATTATGCAATACAAAAACTATAGGTGTAAGTCATCAAAGAAGAAAATAGAAGAAAGTAAGAGAATTAATTTTAATATCACTTCTGAAACTGCAAGCAAGGGACACGCGTCCCTTTGCTTTCTAGGGGTTCTGCTTTTGGATTATTTGTGAGAGCGTTTAGAGGAGATCTGCTAAATGGAAGCCATCAATCGACGAGCGGGACTTGCGATCCTACATTCCGCGTATTGTAAATTTGTCTCCACCATGTAGTTCTCTCGATGGACCAGATTTTGAGAACAATGCGTCGGCGACAACTTTACATCTGGTGCCAGCTAGGCTCGTGATAAGAGCTTGCTAATGGCGAATGTTTCTTTTTGAAAAATGTCGAAAGCAAGTTTTTAATGTGGAATGCGCTATAGAATGATTATAGGAATTCGAAGGGTGCAAGTGTTAAGGTAGATGGAGTAAGATAGCTCATCCAAATAATCGCAAATTTGATAAAATCAGTTTGATTCGCTTCGCCCATCCATTTTCAAATCACTAGTGAGAGTGCAGATTCATCCACCGCATTACCTTTTTTTTTTTTTTTTTTAATTTTATTTTTTTACAGATCATACATAGTTTAGTACATATAACACTTTACATATGTATTGATTGCTTACATTCTAAATTACCTAAAATTAAACTAAAAACTAATTCGGGTGAGGAAATCTTTTCCAGACACCTCTAAAAACAATCTACTTCGGCAAATTTGGTTAGGAATACCTGGTATGGATATCTATTTTTTAATCGGGTTCTATGAGGACTTTTCCGGAGTCTGAAGTTGTCTAGGTGAGGAATTTGAGGTATGGAGTGATAGAACTGGGTTGAGAGGTATCTCATATGGTGTTGTATGGAGTCAATTTGAAATTCTTTGTGGAGTTGTGAGTTTGAGACAAACCAAGGAGCATTAGTGATAGTTCTAAGAAACTGGTTTTGGACTATTTGGAGCTTGTTTAGGTTTGTTCTTGCAGCGGAGATCCAAACTGGACAGGCGTAAAGGAGGAGTGGTCTAATGATACTTTTATAGATGGATATGGCGGTTGGGAGTGGGAGGTGTGAAGATCGATTAATGATGGGTTTTAGTTGGTGTATCTTATTTTTTGCCTGCTGTATTTTACTATTGATCTGTTGGTTCCAGTTCAGTTTAGTATCCATGTTTAGATCGAGATATTTGACGGTACTATTTGGAGGGAGCCAGTTAATGAGTTCATTATTTATTGTGAGCGGTGCTGGAGGTGTATAGGGTCTTAAAGTGAATATTTTAATGGCTGTTTTGGTAGGATTTAGTTTTATTTTTAAATATGCTGCCCAACTGTCTATGAGATTGAGATACAGCTGAAGAGAATTTCTGATATTTACTAATGAATTACCGGCAAGGAAAATGGCAGTATCATCCGCGAATTGGGCTGTTTGTATGTTGTCTAATTTCGGGAGGTCGGATACATATAAATTGAAAAGTGTAGGGGATAGTGGCGATCCCTGTGGTAAGCCAGCACTTATTTGTCTTGGATTGGAATGATGACTGTTGACGGTGACTGAAAACGTTCTATTTTCAAGGTAGGAGGATATTATTTGTGTGAGATAATATGGGGTACCTATCTTTTTTAGTTTGTAAATCATTGCTTTGTGCCATACTCTATCGTAGGCCTGGGTGATGTCAATAAAAATTCCGACTGTGTGCTTTTTATTTTGAAAGCCTGTGTGGATATATTCTGTTAGCCGTAGAAGTTGATGACTGGTAGATATTTTCTCGGTGAAACCAAATTGCTGTTTGGGAATTGCATTAGTCTGAATCAAAAATGCTTTTAAGCGCGTAAGGATAGCTTTTTCCAATATTTTCGCAAAGGTAGGGAGCAAACTAATAGGACGATAACTTTCAACTAATGAGGGGTTCTTGTTTGGTTTGGGAATCGGTATGATGACCGCATGCTTCCAAGTTAGAGGAAAATATCCGATTCTGAGACACGAATTATAAATGTTTGTGATGAAGGCCAGTGCAGATGGAGGGAAGTGTTTGACTATTGTATTACTTATTCTATCGTATCCAGGAGATTTTTTAATTGGCAGTTTGGATATGATATTTTTTATTTCTTTGGGCGATATTAATTTAATTCTTGGGTTTGGTCCGTAAGTGGGAGTAATAAATGCATTATTAATTAATTGATGAGATGGATGGTATTGTGTGGTGTTGGTGGTAAAAGTGGACGAAAAATAGTTGGCGAAATTTTCTGCCTTTTGGAAGGGGGTGTATGCAGTTGTTGTTGCTAATTTGATTGGAGGAATTATACTTTTTTTCCTGAGTATCTTTTTTGTGAATTGCCAAATTGTGTTGTTTTGAGTACTAAGAGACTGGATAAGTTCATGATATTGCTTATTTTTATGATTTATTAATACTTTTTTCAAGATATTCCTGATAATGTTTAGTTCGTGTTTGACACTATTATTTTTGGAGCGAATCCATAATCTTCTGGTTTGATTTTTAATGTTTATGATTTTCAATATTTCCGGGGGGAGGTTGGTGTAATTTGTTTGCTTCCTATCATTTGTTTTGACTTCCGAATTTTGGGTTGCCGTTTGGATGATAGAATTTAAAAATGAAACTGATTGATCAATCTCGAGCGCAGTTTGTTGTATTTTTATTTTGGGTATTACTGAATTTAATTCTGATTTAAACTTAGTCCAATCGATCTTACAAATTTTTGTATTGGGGAAAGGGGCATGAGGGGGAGGAATTTGGTGAGAGGTTACGAGTATGGGAATGTGGTCTGAATCTAACTCAAATATTGTAGAAGCGTTAAATTTATGGGACGAGTTGGTTATTCCAATATCTAATATGTCGGGATTCCTCGAGTTATCATGGGGGTAATACGTAGGTTCCAGTGTTGTTATTATTTTCAGTGTGGAGTTATTTATAAAATGTGCCAGCTTTGTTCCGTCCCGGTTATTGTTTTTACAACCCCATGACATATGTTTTGCATTCATGTCTCCGAGCATTAAAACATTATTACCTGTTTGAGATTTTTGATGCTATTAATATTTAATTTATGATCGGGAGGTTTATAAATGGTTATAATTGTCCAAGATTTTTGTAATATTTCCGCATTAAGTGCAATTATTTCTATTTCATTGTAGTTAGGTGTTGGTATGAGGTGATGTTTTATGTTAGATTTGATTGCAATTAAGACTCCTCCTCCTTTATTATGTGATCTATCTTTTCTATATGTAATAAAGTCTGGACAGTAAAACTTATTGCTAGGTTTTAAATGCGTTTCCGTAACACATGCCACGTCAACATTATAGGTATGGAGAAATTGCGTAAATTCTATTTTTTTATTAGAAATACTATTAGCATTCCAATTCATGAAGGTTATTCCATTTAATCTATTTTCTGCCATTGCTATTGTTGTTAGTTAGGAGTGAAGATATGGAACTTCGGATGGAGTTGATTAAGGTAGGAATTAAGGAATTTATGAAATTGATTATACTGGATGTGACTGCTTCGATGATGCTATTTAGAAAGGAACTATTTTGTTGGTTTCCATTTTGGGTGCTATTGGGGTGTCTATGATTGGATCCAGCAGAAGTAGGGTTTGCGCGGGCGGAAGAGTTGGAGTGTGTGAAGTGACGTAGTTGTTGTGATACTGGTAAGAAGGGGAACTTGGTAGTGGAGTGGATGTTGCCTGCAGTGTGCGAGGATGATTGGTTATTAGATGATGAATTTGTCATGGGGTCAGTACTACGGGCATTATGGGAGTTGAAGTATGTGCAGGAGGTTCTGTCATCGGCCTTGTGCGGACCACTGCAGTTTCTACAAATGGGGTTTTGACTTTTATTTGGACAAAGAACTGAATAGTGACTTTGGGAACAGAAAGCACAACTTATTTGATGGTTACAATTGTTTTTTGTGTGACCAAAATCCAAACATCTTTGGCATTGAACTGGTCCCTGCGTTTTCTTCCTTCGCTCTGTTGTCACTCTTAAATTACAAATGTGCTTAATGGCTAGAATATTTTCTATGGGGTCTTTACCATTGAATACTGCTGCTACAACGGGGATTGGGGCGTTGTTCTTGGTGAGTCTGGTTATTTTAGTTAGGGAAGGGAATTTCTGCTTAATTTCCTGGAAAATTTCAATTTCTGATATCGATAGATCAACATTTTTAAACACAACTGAGATGTTCTTATTTAATGGATCTTTGTATGTGTGAAAGCTTCTCTGAGTTTGGAGAAGGTATTTCACTATTTTACGAAAGTCCGTGGCTGTTTGGGAGTTTATTTTAACTTTTTGATTTTTTAAATCTGCTACGAAATTAGTAGAGACCTTGCTTTTTAATTCCTTTACGAATATGTTTAAATTGGAAATATCAGCGACAAATATGGGCGGAATTCTGTTAGGGGGGTCCGTTGACTCTCGGACGTCAATGTTTAAGTACTTGAATCTGTTGTCTGGTACGTCGGTATTTTCCTTTTCTAGAGGTCCAAATCTATTACCCACTGGCACTCTATATTCTATATGTTCTGGTGATGAGTCACTTGCATTGCTAGAAGCCCCTAGGAGCTTTTTATGTTCTGGCTGCGTATCACTATCACTCACTGACCTTTTGCGGTTGCCTGCTGCTTCCAGGTTTGAGGGCGGCTGGCCTGCCAGTTGGCCGGGCAGGGAGTTCATGGTCACGGCACCGACCTCAGACTGTTGTAGGTGTGAAGTCTGCTGTTGCACTTCCATTACTTCAGGAGTGTAACCATTGAGGGAGATGAAAGATACACCATCGGAGCTCGTTGCAATGGAGTCCGTGTTTTGTAGGGTTTGCAGGGCTGCGCACAATACTTCGCGCGTGTTTGGATCGATGGCGGAGGCCATTGAATCACTGAGCGACGCTGCACTTTACAACACAGAGATCCAGATTGTATGTGACAAAACACTTCACTGTTTCTATTTCCTCAACTACTCAGTACTATTAAAAATGTAGTTTAGTGAGAAAGTAAAATGCGGCAGTATGCCGCGATGCAGCGAGTGGCCGAAGCCACTTGCTGAGCACTGTGTTATTCTACCACTTAGCCGGATTCCGTCGCGGTATGCGATAACACAGGTTTGAGTCACTGTTGCGCTAGAACTGACTGGGCTGTAGCAGAGCTGCGGAGCACGTCCTAACTCGACTGCGGTCCGATAAGGAATGGCCGCATTACCTAAAACATTCTTGAGTCCAGACAACGATAAATCTTCAACGCGTTTTACACCAAAATACATATACAGATCATCTTGACTCAATTCCCTTGCGCAACTTCAATACCTTCAATGAGATAAATAAGTGCATTCTATAGCGGTTCATTTATCCTAACGCTTTTGTTCGCGACCCTAAGTACGGGTCGCTTAATGCAATTCATGCATGCATTCACAATGCAAACTTAAACGTAACGTAATGCCGTAAACTTAGCTGTAAAATTTACGTGTAAAATCAAACATTGACAATGACGAACGTAAGCGAACGTAAGTTTCCCCTGAACCAATGAGAATTCAACGTATTGAAGCTCGTTTCTAGCACGGCGGAAAGATCTTTCCACCATGATTCCTAGCCTTTTTTCGATTTTCCTATCTCTCTCTCTCTCTCTCTCTCTCTCTCTCTCTCTCTCTCTCTCTCTCTCTCTCTCATATATATATATATATATATATATATATATATATATATATATGTATATAAGTAGCTTTTATATTAGTGCTCACATTTCCCTCATCTTATAAACAAGATTCTCTTGTACCAAATTCACCCGGATTCATCCAACATAATTATTTTATTCGCCATATGAAGTTAAAGTTCCAAGAAAATGGCTCAAACGTTTACTCTGAATTCATTATATACGCATCAAAACCGTTTGCAAACTAGTTCTTTACATTACAATAATGAAATGACATAACCACAAAATACCTGAGCACAATCCCAAATCGACATTTCAAGCTGCTCTCTAATTGATCTTCGGTAGAATACCGACATAGAATTTACGTAAAAGCTTGGTGCTTGTGAACTCTTAAGTTTACGGCTTTACATCTGCGGTTACGTCAGGGCATTGTGAATGGTTTCACTTAATAAAGCATTTCTCGGTTTTGCGGCTACGTTACGTTTACGTTTCAGTTTGCATTGTGAATGAGGCCTAACGTGCAGATGCGTTGACAGGTGAGCGCCGCGGCGCGGGGCGCGGCGAGGTGCCGATGATGCGGCGGCTGCTGGCGACGCTGGCGCTGGTGCTGGCGGCGGCGGGGGCGGTGGGGGCGGGGGGCGCGGCTGCCCCCACCCTCATGCCAGTCCCGCACGACGTGCTGCCGCCCGACTTCTTTCAGGTATGCTAAAACCAATGGCGAACGCCGGGGGACCTAACCCTCTATAATTCAATTTTTTTTGTTAATATACTCAAATGACTGAAATCATTATCTCGCATTACATTCCAAATGAGTATTCGCCATTAGGTCTGAGTAATCGACAATTTAAGAAGAAATTCTCATTCTGAAAATTTGTCATTATTCGTAAACGAATTTATTAAAGGGGGTGCGTACTAGAATCGCCCTTCCCCTACATTTTTCTGTCTTCGTCCCTCATTCTAGAATCAACTGCATGTTGGAAATAGTGCACATAAATTTTGCCAGAGAGGCACCGATGACCAAACCAAATATTTTCAGTAAAAAGCATCCGAACTACTGAAAATAAATTACTGTTTGAAATCAACATAAAATATGCTGTCATATTTATATATTATCGATGTTTCTTTTTTAATTCTCGAACACTATTATAGTGCTAACCTAGCAAAATAATTGCGCTGCAAGACAGAGGCTTGGGCCCACTGCGAAGAGTGAACTGGTGCACGTATTAGAGTCTACGTCAAGGAGTAGATCACAACGGGAAAGAATAAATGCAAGAGTGCTTCTGGATACATCTCTTGGAGATCATACAAGATGTCTCAGAATAAATGTTACAAACCACTAGGGCATGAAGGGGAGAGGTCAAACATAACCAATTGTTTGCCAATCAACATGTGGTGGGAAATTTCATTTAACTAAACTACACGTGTGTCATTTGCCTTTGATTTGTAGACAAGCAATTAAGCTTTGGAGTTTTGTAGGACACATTCTGATGTAGTCCACTATTTCTTGTACCCATCAAACAGCAAACATGATGGCTCCCTACCAATCATGGATAAATGATACGTGCAACTTCGTTTTATGAAATGTTGCACTTTAATTGTCAAAAAGTGATTATCTTGTGCTATCTTATATTCCCTCGAAATTTGCAACATTTATTCTGAGACATTCTCTTTTATGCGAAATAGTGTAATTGAGAATGGTGTAACACACACCGCTTGTCAATATTCAGGTATCAGTGAAATACGGTGACTCATTCTTGTGGCATGTCTATACGCAGCCTATAAAGAGATCGAGAGAGAAGATGACTATTTCGAAGAAGTTTCAGGGAGAGTTTCCCGCTGATGATTCTAAAGGGAATGGTAAATTGTGCTTCAAAGACGATCACCAGACTGGCTTCACTATAATGACGTGCGTGGCTCTTTAACTGTAGAATTCCCCGTCTAATTGAACTCTTGGAAATATGAACATGTTGATGACAGATATTCCAATACAGCCATCCATGCCCAGTATACGTACTAAGAATATTATGAACGTTCTCTAAGACAAGTAAGTTGCTCCGAGTTTTATCTGCAGAGGGCCTACTACTATCACTAAACTCTCAGGATAGCTCATTCTGTTGATTCGGATTTTTTGTATAGTTTTGTGTTAGTTTATTTACACAACGTTTATTTGACATTAACGATTGTCACCATACTCGGCCGATAAAAGTTGTAAGGACTTCCATTAACGTAACGTTCATGATACACGCTACCGTATCTGGCAAACTAGGGATAATATCGAACTTCGATACCCATAATATCGCTACACTAGAATTCAGAGATGCACAAGGACTTGTGTTAGGTATAACGCTAGTATCTGCAGATATATTTTTTTCATATCGGGTTATATGACGGGGATACGGCCATATGTCGTAATTCTCAACTCGTGTATTCCCTTCTAGCTTCCTTTGAAGCATTCTCCCAGCGCGTATCTAGGGAATCTTTTTGAGCAGGCCCGCCCCGCGGTCATCCTGCTGATGGGCCTGGTTTTTGACTCTCACTCTTTCCAGTAGATGTCGTTCTCATTTAACCATATCCGAGCAATCTGGTTGGGAAAACGTGAGATCTCGTTAGAACGGGAAATTGCCGGAGGGATTTCACTTTGCTGGACATCTGCCAGGGTTCTTTTACATGGCACGTGCCCATTTGCATGGGCACTGTGGTATTTTCCACCCTCCGACATTCATCACGTCTCAGCCGGGATGTAACCCTCGCACTGGGGGTTCAGAGGCCAAGCAAGCTACCAATCCCTCTGTATTTCTTAATAAATTTCAGTTTTAAAATAGAAATTTCTTTTCTTTGTAAAAAAATAATTCTGGGTGAAAAAATAGTTGTTTTAGCATTTATGTTTGTATGTTACTTTTAATATATCGCACTCAAGTTTTTAATAAAAGAGTTCGAAGTGAAAAAAAATGTGTGCCTAACAACGAGTTTCATGTTAATTTGTACTATGAGTTTAAGAAATTAACAATTTTTTATTTTTAAAAGAATCTGTTTTATATGCCTACAATAGGAGGTAAAAAGGCCCTAAATAACCGAGAAATAATTATATTAGCCAAATCAATACTTAAATAACAGTACCTGGTATCTAAAAATCATTCATTTTTCAAGAAAATAAAAAAGATTAACTGATTTACACAATGTAAATAAATACTTTTATTTTCTATTTACATTTTTTTAATGTAAGACTCTTTGCAATAGGGAGGCGACATCGGCAACGTAACATCGATATTTGTAAACGTTGATATTGAAACTTGAAACATCGATGTTAAAAATTCATCGTCCGAAACGAGTTTTAAAACTGGTTTAGTAGATTCTGACATTAAATATTTGCGATGGTTTGAGTTTAATTTGAGAGAGACCGAGTTTATTAATTTATAATTAAGATTTAAGTACCAAAATGTTAAAAGTAATAACACTTAATAAACGTAAGCCTGAGCGTTCAGTGTCATCTTAAGGGGTCAGAGATGACTCAAATCGCCATAGAATGGTACGGGAAGAAAGGGATGTCATACACATATATCGCATAAATTGATTCGGATCAGTTATTTCGTAGTTTAATATTTACGAAATTTTAATCACGGAACTTTTCCTCCGCTTACAAAACGTCGAAACGTGAAAATATTAATTACACAACATTTTTGTTGGATAAACTTCGGGTTTAACAAATCGATGTTTAAAATATTAACTTCGTATTTCATCAATCGATATCGTATCCCTATTTCGTAACAGAATAAGACATTTATTTTTATTTTACTTGTTTAAAAGCGAACATGAGCTTAAAGAAGTAGGTTCGCTTTCGCTGGGTGCGAGGCGTGGTGTGTGACGCGCGGGCGGCGGGCGGCGCAGAGCCAGCAGGGGGCGGCGCGCACGGGCGACCCGTGCTACGCCGACGGGCGCGCGCGCCGCTGCGTGCCGGACTTCGTGAACGCGGCGTTCGGCCGAGCCGTGCACGCGTCGTCCACGTGCGGGGTGCGCGCGCCGCAGCACGTGTGCGACCCGGGCGCCGGCGCCGGCTGCATCCTGTGCGACGCCGGGGTGCCGCGCCGCCGCCACCCGCCCGACCTCCTCACCGACCTCAACAACCCCAGCGACGTCACGTGCTGGCGCTCCGAGCCGCTGCCGCCGCCGCGGCCCGGCGCAGGTGAGTCCCTCCGCCTCCCAGCTGTTGCCAGTGCGTTGAGTAGTGTTTCCGAGAGTGTAACTGCCAAGGTCATTGGTTCCGTAACTGTTGGGGATGTTTTTAATCGTGAGAGGGGGCGGTAGTCTTCCCCCTTGGATGGCGAGATCCAGCGCCGACCTAAATCGGCTTGCGGGATTTTCCCCAACCAGGCATCTCCCATCAGCGGGGCATCGCTCCAGCCGGAACAAGATCTAGGGTCCCGACTGGTCTCTCGATATGTGTGGTAGTGTAGTGCATGTAAGTGTGTGTAAGTAAGAGTAGAGGATGTGACAAGGAAGAGGAAGGAAAGATCGCGCAAGGTCAGTGGCCCGTGTGTTAGGATTCTGCTCCAGAATTCACCTGGTATTTATCTGACAAACTACGGAAAACTACCGATCAGAGCAGCTTGCCGCTAGAATTCTCCTCTAGTCAGCGACTAAATTCGACCTAGCTACGTAGCTAGTGTCGAAAATCCTGCTACCGTCGGGACTCGAACACTAGGACTTTCCGGTCAGAAGCACTGCAATAGCATTAATTGATACCATGAGCCACATAAGCCGGGTTGCAAGTGCAATGCGTCTGACTGAGGGGACCTAGCGTCCGAGTCCTGACGATGGCGGAATATTGACAATAGTTTGTCAGCTAGCTCGAATTCAGCCGCTGCTGGGAGGAGAATTCTAATGGCCATTTACTCTGTTCGATAGTTTTCAGTGCACTCTGACATTCAGTGCACACTTAGACATACCCCGCGAAAGAACAGGGACGGCTCGTTTTCGATTCCCTTTTCCTTCAGACGAAATAAACAAAGACGTAAATAAATACGTGTCTTTATTGGTGGCGAGGCTCATGCCATTGATCTTAATCTTCCGCATGACCACTTCCAAAAGTTTATTACAACACACCATAAATAAAAGGTCTTTCAGAAATCTCGTTCGCAATTAGGGAGAAGGATTTTTCACCAGTGTGACCGGAGTGAAAACGAGAGAAGTGGGAGTTCATGGAAAAGGAACACTCTCGCAGTATTTGTGTACGTGTATTGGTTAACTTCAGGATTAGAAATGAATTTAAAATTAATCAGAAATATATCTAGTGATTACATTTAAACCCTACGCGATTTTCACATAATGTAGTGGAATTATCTTTGTGTGACACAGCAAGAGAAGAGTAGTTAACATAGCGGGATGTTAATAAATACTATTAAATGTTACAAAAAGAGGGAGTTTTTTGGAAAACTAAAATAATGCGTACGTATTACGTATTAATAATGCGTATTGAATTACCACCAATTGCTTGAATTACCCAATTGCTGCCGCAGGCCCCGACAACGTGACGCTGACGTTGTCGCTGGGGAAGGCGTACGAGATCACGTACGTGAGCCTGCAGTTCTGCCCGCGCTCGCCGCCGCCCGAGTCGCTGGCCATCTTCAAAAGCGCCGACTTCGGGGAGACGTGGCAGCCGTTCCAGTTCTACTCGGCCGAGTGCCGCAAGGTGTACGGCCGGCCGAACCGCGCCACCATCACCAAGGCCAACGAGCAGGAGGCGCTGTGCACGGACGCGCACCGCCTGAGCGGGGGCGGCGCCGGCGCCGGGGGCGGCGGCGGCGCGCGCGTCGCCTTCTCCACGCTGGAGGGCCGGCCCTCCGCCGCCGACCTCGACCACAGCCCCGTGCTGCAGGACTGGGTCACCGCCACCGACATCAAGGTGGGTGCCCCGCTGCGAGACGTTCATTGGACGTATCTTCCGGTGCCGTTTGTAAGCCTGGCTTCGACCCCGGTTGGAAATAATGGTTCAACTATGCGGCGGCGATAGATTGAGAAGGCTTGCGAGCGGCCTTGGAAGGTGTATGAGACTTTTTCTGTCTATCTACTATCATCTATCTATCTATCTATCTATCTATCTATCTATCTATCTATCTATCTATCTATCTATCTATCTATCTATCTATCTATCTATCTATCTATCTATCTATCTATCCATCTATCTATCTATCTATCTATCTATCTATCTATCTATCTATCTATCTATCTATCTATCTATCTATCTATCTATCTATCTATCTATCTATCTATCTATCTATCTATCTATCTATCTATCTATCTATCTATCTACCTATCTATCTATCTATCTATCTATCTATCTATCTATCTATCTATCTATCTATCTATCTATCTATCTATCTATCTATCTATCTATCTATTTACTCATTTATTTATTTAATTTTGAAGATGGCCGACGGCCTAAGTACGCTGGATGTTTCATTGGGGCTCATCTGTTTTCTTACTCATTTTATTCGTCGTACATTTGAAAAATAATAGCAATTCGATGACATTTGAGAATGTACACTTGGTTTATAGGAAACATCTGGAAATGCGTTTTTTAATTGAATACCATTATACTGAAAAACCATTATCAAATAATTATTTCAGAGGCTTCTTGTGATTAACGCGGATTTAATATTTTCATGGATGTGAAATTCGAAGTCCGTAATGGGTCTAAACAAACATCAGCACGAATAGCGGTCGCGAATGAAAATAATTTCTTATATCAGTGTGGTTTATATTATACTTTTTGGACTGAAACATAAAGACTACCGGGATTCTAGTCTTAAGTACTATTTTAAAGCTAATTCTGGCAAAATCTGTACTCTTCCAGGTTAGCTTCCGGGTTTTAAGATGATAATTTGAAAGGGTGGAAACCATTGTTTATAAGTTTCATCGCAGACGTTCCCACTCTGGCAAAAGCAGCCCTTAGTCACTAAGGCTTAGTGTGAAACTAGTACCGAGATTAAACTCCAAACGCTTTAAATTAGCGGGGAATAAGAATTTCATTTTTAAAAACATTTCTTTTAATACAGTCCTTCGTAATGGTGATCAGAACTGGAAAAAGAGAATTTGGATTTTATATGGGTAGAAGCTGGCCTGAATCTCCTTGCCGAAAAACACAATTTCTGAAAGCATAGAATCATCTACATGAACCTCCGTTCGCGTTTCATTACACTTCCACATACACATATAATGACGGACCATTCGATCCACCGGGAGCCCCCTTCGGAGGGTCCGAGGCTTGAGAGCGCGTACCAGTGGCTCGTGCCCTGTGCTGTACCGCTGTGGAAGGCGAGCCGCGGGCGCGGCGTGGCGTGGCGTGGCGCAGGTGGTGTTCCACCGGCTGCAGCTGCCGCCCTTCTTCGACGACCCCGCGCCGCCGCCGCCGCCTCCCCCGCCGTCGGAGGGCAAGGGCGCGCCCAAGGGCGGGAAGGAGGCGAAGGGCGCGAAGGGGGCGGGTGCCGCGGCCAACGCCCTGCCGGCCGCGCCGCCGGGCCTCGCCGCCGCCACCGCCGCCGCCGCCGCTGCGTCCGCCGCCGCGCCCGCGCTGCACTACGCCGCCGCTGATCTGGCGGTGGGCGGGCGCTGCAAGTGCAACGGGCATGCGTCGCGCTGCGTGGCGGCCGCCGCCGACGGCCTCCTGCACTGCGATTGCAGACACAACACGGCCGGCCGCGACTGCGAGCGCTGCAGGGCCTTCCACTTCGATCGGCCGTGGGGACGTGCTACCGCACGCGACGCCCGCGAGTGCAAAGGTAAGTACAAGTGCACAGGTAGTGGCTTCGGTGGTGTAACGGTTAGCGTGTCGAACTGTAGAACCCGAGTTTGCTGGCTCAAACCCGATCCCCCGCAGGGGGAATCACAGTGACGTAGGTTGCCGTGATTTCACAGTGATGTAGGTTGCCGCGGAGAGTTGTAGACGACCACCTGGACTCTGAATTTCGCGGTGGCACTCACAGCTTAAGGTGGAGGCAATGAGTAGGCAAGCCCGGCAACCCACCAGTTGGGCTCCTGGCGCGTCGACCTTTGGGCAGGATTGGGTGAAGGAGATTTTTCAGAGTGCTCCGTAACCCACATAGAAAAGTCTGGAGGGAAACTGATACCTACCGTCAGGTTGCCGGGGTTTTGGCGATACTCACGTCGTTAGCCTAATTATTTAAGCAGTGAAGAAACGGGATAGGGGCTCCGAGCCGCTGGAACCTTAGTTCAGGTGGTCCCCAGTTGGGCTCTCGGCTTCATCGTGGCAGTAGCCCGACTCTGGCAAAGAGGAGGGACTCGTTCCCGGCGCATGTGAGTGGTGCATTGTTTTGACTCCGGTTCTAGTCTGGATAGTTAGGAGCTCTGAACTGACAGGGCGGCCCGACCCAGGTATTGAATGGGGAGGTTGCCGTGAAAGCAAAATGAGTTCCGGCGATACCAGCCTGCCGGCATACTTGTGCGTCGGCGGTGGATGCGGATAAGAGCTAGTCCTCAAGTGCCCACCCCGGGGTTAACACCCCCCGGTTGAACACGTTATGTGTGGTGTGATTGAAACCCGATCAGCCATAGATTTTTAGAGGAGAAAAGTCCTTCGGACGCTTCCCTTCGGGAAGTAAAGCCGGCTGTCCCATGTAGTAGATTTTATGCATGTAAAAGATAGTTTCTGAGCAAAATTCAAGCCTAGAAGAAGCTTCTGTTCAAATCGCCTGTATTGTCACACGAGTGGCATCTTCTTTCACCGCTAGAAGGTGAAAGGTAGCGAATTTTGCTTGCTCAGACGGAAGAACGGGCTTGATGGCTCGATTCTCACCGCGTAAAATAACACATGAACTAACAAAACTAACTCCCGACGATGCTCCCGCTTGTGCTTTACTACGATGTGTTGCGCCGTGGAAACCCTCGGAATCGGTGTCATACTTTCGCCATTTCGGTCAGACGAATGTTCAAATACTAGTGTGGTTGTAATTGAAAAACTTGGGGCAGTTACAAGATAAGCTGTATAGCCTCCCGGCTAATCGCCCGACAGCAAGCATCCCGCTAACCATAAATGTTATTATATCAATTTTGTGAAAGAATAGTTTTTATGTCGTGTTCATATTTACAAAGTTCCTTGGGCATGTACTTCCGCAGAAATTGATATATTTACATTTACAAATAGCGGCAGGTTTGCAATGGCTGGCGCAAGCCGTTCCGTTACACTTTATCTATTTAACACTTCTCAGACCGGAAAACATTCATAGTAGCACATGGAGCTTAATTTATAGACCGGTGTAGGTTTAATTCACAGAAATTATGCATAATATATTGAACATGTTGCAATCTATCGACAGTGTTTCAACACACTTGATTATTCACTATTATTCTTTCTCAAGTTCTTGACAGTGTTCACATTATGTTTTGTGTACATGTCATCACTCAGTTTGCAAGTTCAAGCTGGATAATTTTACCACCTATGTAAGAGTTTCAAATTGTTCAGGCACTTCAGAAAACACGACGTCATCAATATTGCACATTGCGACACACTTACTGAGTAACGCTGAAGGGGCAATATACGCTTTGCAACATGCGAACTCACCTAAGAGTTGTTCGGGCAAGGACAATATCTGTCAATTAGTATGATGTACTCCGTTTTGAAACAATTCCTCAGTGATGTGACAAACACCTTTGGTTTCACGACAAGCAAATAGGGAACTATCGTCTTTTCTTACAACAGTGTCTGGAGAATAGAGAGATTTTTCAAATCGTGGATTTGAAAGACGTGACACACTTCTGGGGAGAATTGTACTACGCATGCGCCAGCATCAAATGACGGGATTTCGATTGACGCGTCACGTCATTCTCCCTGCTTTGTCGTCTATGAAAAATGTGTTCATAACTTATACTTTACGTAGTTTTCGCCGCCACCACTAAACACGAATTCATAACTAACACACAATGAGCATGGAAGTAATGAAAAATATAATATACTTAGTACCAATATAATATGGCAGGAACTTAATTGTTAATTTTTCTCATGTTAATTCAAATATGTCAGGAACAAACTAACGTAATTATTTAGGGTTTAGAGGTAATGTATATATTGAGGCTACATTGATTGTCACGAACAATTAACTATTTATCCATTGGGCGTTATAATTACCAAACATTTCCCATTACTAATATAAACAATTTAAATATGTTATATTAAAATAGGGGTTTTATCTAGGAAGCTATAGCTTTCTTTAGAGGTATACATGTATTACATATTCGTATGATACAATGAGATTTCATTTATTATACATTTTACTATCTTGTAATGCAAATGAAAGCAAAATTAGACACAGAGTTACACAGATGTTCCATAAAAGATTTTGGATCCTGTTAAAGGTATTCAGTTCCAATTAGTTCCAAGTTTTAACGTACTTTCCGATTGTGCGACATGCAAAAACTAATTTTTCTGAAGATACTTTATTTGATTATTTCCTTTTGACGATAATGTTTACGAACTACGATAATGGATTTCCCGTCTTGCAAAAACTCTCTAATGGCTGTGCGACGGCAGGTATTATAATGGCGAACGAGTGAGAAGTCCGAACCACCGACATAACGGTGGTCAGACGAATTGCGAGAAGTCTGAAGACTGTGAACAGAGCCGGCATGGGCAGACTGGGCGATCGGCGCGGGGCCCCGCATGTCAAGGAACCCGTTGATGGGATTGATGAAAAGAATAGTAATAATTGAAAAAGAAATTAGAACTCGAGAAAAGCATCATCGTAATTTTATAAGTCACGGTACAGTAGTCTGATATTTCATAAAATTTTCATTTAATTTTTCCCCCTAAAGTAATTATAGTCATTACTCGTAAGGCAGGACTCTATGACATGAATCTAATGGCGCCAACATTAAAATAGGTTCTACTGAAATTCATATCTATTATTTAATGTATTTAACAAGTGATTTTACTAAACACAACACAAATTTTAGGGTTACAAGCTCACCGTGTAAATTGTATTATTTGATCACTAAATACTTTTACGTAAAACTATTGTTTGAGACATATTACCCCAAAATACTTGTAGCTTCAACGTTGTAATTTTTTTCATTGATTGATCTTTCACATTTTAAATTGGTGAGGGGGAACTACGTTTCAGCACTGCCCAGGGTTCAAAGTTGTCGAGCTCCAGCACTAACAGTGAAATAACAAACCCAAGGTTTCACACTATCGTCGTTACTGCTGACGCATGTACTGCTGCTCTAAACAGTTGTCAGAAAACATACTCAAAACATACTCCCCGTTTAAGGCAACGTAGAGTACGCACCGTAATGTTCGGTCGAACACGGCCCCCCTGTTTCGGCAGCGAGAGCGGCCACAGCCGCATGTTCTCATGACGACGTCCTAAGCGTCAACGGGCAGGGTCGCATTGTACACCGCTACCAGCGACCGGTGAAGTAAGCACAGATGTATGATAAGAGCGCGCATCAAAAAGTAGTGTTTCATTATCGGCACAAGTATGGTCATTTGGTCGCACAAGTTTTGTCGCAAAAGTTTGGTCGCACGAGTTTGGTCGCACAAGTTTGGTCGCATCAAGTCATTATGTAAAACAAAATAGCTTGACTGCTTGTAACCACATCATCACTTCTAATTAGTAGTACTCTCGGCCTCAGATAATCCACGTTTTCCCACAAAACTGGAGGAAATCCACGGGGCCATCTTATTGTCAGAAGTGCCACGAACATACGTTTGGATGGCCTATTTTTCTCCTTAATTACTTTTTTTTTCATGACTTAATTGCTGGATATCCAGCTAACAATTACAAGTTGCTGGTAGTCGATGACGAACTTCGCTCAATTTTCGTTCGCGGTTGTACTCCCAACAACGGAGGCCCAAAGATTACTCAGGCCATTAGTTGGTGTGCGGCCGCCGGCAGCGCCCGACTTCTTGCGCCGAGGCGCGCGCGGGGCAGCCACCCTCTGCCTTCTTGCTGCCCGTCATCCATCAAGCGCGTGGGCGGGAGTTACGCACGCGCGGCGCGGCGGCCAGTTGCAGCGCCCGCACAGGGTGCCTCGAAGACCTTGTCGCCGCTCACGCAGTTCGGGCGAAGGCCTCGGAAGGAGAGCTTGTTTTAGTTGAGGTTGTATAATCCAGTGGGTCGGGGCGATTAGAAGTTCTTAATAAGGGAATATCATGCTTGCAGTAATTAAAACATTACGCCTGTTTAATTGTAAATTATGACAGCACGAATAAATAGTTTATTAATGCTATATAAAAAAATTTTCACAATAGATTTTCACATTATATTTATAAGTTTCTTGGGTTTGGGTAATAAATGATTATAAGTGAATAATTATAAAAGGTTAATTTAATTGTATTTATTTCATATTTATATGTTTATTTAATCATTCATGACCCAAACTCAAGGATCTTACAAATACAATTTCAATGGGTCAAGAAAAAAGTTACGATACTTGTTACTTTATTTTGAGTGAGGGGATTTCTTGCCGTATCTCCTCTTGAGCTTATTGATTCTTTTAGCCATGTAACTGATTCTGTGACTGATATCTGTTCAACCATGTAGGTAACTAGAGTTAATATGTTCTTTCATGATCTCATTTCCTCTTGCGCTCAATTTCTTCTTTCTCTTATAGGACTCAACATATTTGTTTCCAGAAAATAAATCAATTGTAAATGATTAGCTAATGATTAATGAGCCCAAACGAATACTGATTACACGGTTCAACACAAAAATTGTAATGGAAATTAGAGGAACTAGTTTTATAAATGTTGGGTCACAGTTTCTTAATATTTTAGTTCTCTAATCGTGTAAATGTTAGGACCTCAGTTAACATGATTGGGAGTCTTCTCGAAGCGTTCGTCATAATTCAATTCAGGAGTGAATAGAAACGGAGTTTATGCAGTAAGAAGTGCTCGTGGTTTGGGAAGAACTTAACCATGAGAGTACTAATTAATATGGTTCCGCCTATGAAGTTATATCCATGCAAAAGTTCAACGCTTGCGAATTCTAATATACCTTGTGCAATTTGGCCTGTACCCAGGGAGAAGGAGTTTCTGAACCTTTAGAAATATGTAATGTGGTCTCCGGCTAACGAAATCAGCAGTATTTGTTCAAACAGCCAAGAAAGACTGCCATCGACTTCAATAGCTACAAATTAGAATACATTCACAGGCTTCTACATTCGCAAGATGACACCAACTGGACGCCTTAGGGATCTAGAACTAACTGAAAATAATTCACAACATTTGACATTATGGCTGCAACAATTTAATTATCAACATTTTTTGTAAACGTGACAATCTTTCGTACTAGAAATGAAGATTTGGATTTTTTTGCACTAAAGGTGATTAAACATGTTATAAAGACATAGATTGTTATCTGACGCCTCAGAGTAGTGCATTTGCAAACGGGAAATGAGTTGTCTTCCACTACTGTGGAATGTGCTTCCAACATAAAATAAAAAATACAAATTTGAAAAATAATCCATTAGGACTACATTAAACATCAGCGTGTTATTTTGCTAGGAAAAGTTGGCCCCTAATTTACGCATACAATTAAAAAAGTTTGCTCACGAACCTTGAAAAATTCAAGAAATATTTCGGTCGTGAAAGCTTGAGTGAAATATTTCATTACGAGTGAAATTATTATATTACGAGTGAAATATTTTATTCGGTATATTCTTATGAAATACTTCACTGGTAAAGGATTCTGTATTCACTTACCGACTTGTGTCAAACCTTTTCAAGTTCAGTTTCGGAATAGTACAAGCAATGACCTTTGGTCCTCATGTCAGAAATATTGCAAAGACCACAAGTTTCAAACAGTGCTAAGGGACAAAATATTTCGATTTCTTAACTGGGAATTTTCATAGCTGAAAATTTCAAAGAACTTTTAAAAGATTTGATGCACTCGTGAAAATATGGTTGCAAAATGTCACAAAAATTTTTTTTTTTTCATTCATACTTGGATAGTCTCCTTTCATATTGAAGTAAACTTAGAATATGGTAAACGCCTCTACAAATGCATCTCAGTTATGTAATAAAACTAAAAGGGAAAAATAATCCAGCTTTAATGATTGGTCAATGATGAAGAATGAAGAAATTACGAAATAAAAGAAGTCATCTCTGTCAAATAATATATTCATTTAGAGAGCCGGCTTTTGACGGCTTTGCCATCATCATCAGTCTCGCTGTGTTGGACAAAAGTGGGAAGTCTGACAGACTGCGAGACTGATGACGGCAAAACCGTCAAAAGCCGGCTCTCTAAATAAATATATGAAAATGACGGAGATGACTTCTTTCATTTATTCATGTAATTACGCCAACAATACCGCATAGGAATTCCCACAATTCAATGATGAAGAGATGCGCCTGAAATATAATAGTCAGAGAGAAAGGAAACCCCATTAAAATATAACATTTTGACATCAATTTGAAAAATATTGTGTTCATATTTTATTGCAAGATACATCTAAGAAATGCTCTTCTGTCAAAAACATGAAATAACCAAGCAATTCAAGCATTATTTTCGTGTTCAGAGACCTAGAAAACATAAAAAATTATCATATCCAATCCCTATTACAAATCTTGAAATGTGGAACTTATGGAAACCTTTTTAAAAAATTCAACCTGATATCTTTATCCTCTACGTTTAAGGGTTCTTTTCACTTATGTAATGATTTAGAGCGAATCAATTTTGCTTCGTGTCTAGGAATCTCAACACTGACAATTGAGGCATTTGGGAGAAGAAGGATTTATGCTCAAAAACTATTTTAAGAAAAATGCATTGCAAATTTTCGATCATATCATTCTACACACTGGTCTATTTAATTGAAAATTACATATTATTTTAATATATTAGTACTGTTTTTAAATTTAATTTAATTTAGAACGTAATTAAATTCTCCTTAATTTCAAACATGTGGCGTAAAGAAAAAATGCGTTACAGGCCCTTCTTCTTGAGAACACTTTATATTTATTGTTGAAATGGTATAATTTATAAATATTATGAAATTTTTAATTTGCTTTTAATTTAAACTGCTAATACAAATCAAAATATGGTTAGTTACTCCCTTTTTTTACCTCACAGTTTATCTTACCAGGTTCGAACTCACTTTCGTCGACATTTCCAGTGTTCACTTCTTGAGAAGTACACTCTTCAAAAGAGTTTTGGTAAAATTGTTTGCTCTCTTGAATACCCATATAAGTCCCGAATTTTAGTAACTTTTGCCGGATTAAGTACTAATCCTCGAATGACAGGTTAAAGTGCAATATTCCGGGGAACTCTCTTCAAGTAACAGAATATTAGGCTAACAGAATATTAGAATAACAGGCTCGCCACGTAAAATAAGGCAAATTCAATTCAATTCAATTCAATTCAATATTACTCTACCAACCTAACGAATAGAGATAAAATCATGAAAATTTGCTTTGATATAGATTAAAGTACCCAGAATGAAGGACCCAAAGTCCAGCCTCTCTTCCAGCTACCGCCTGAATTGCTCCTCAATGACAAACGACACTGAAATATTGCGCTTATATTACTTGTATATCTTCTCGAGCGTTTTTAATGCTTTACACGATGTACAATTTTAATAACTTTATTTTTCCGTGTGTTTCGACTTCTTTACTTGTACAGTAATGAAGTGAAATATTTTTCTTTTCTTTTCGAGAAGTACACATTTTTCTTAAAATGCTGCCAGAGTTTATGTGCAAGCTTAACTTTATTTTTTCAAAAATTGCAAGTATTCTTGTGCTTGCAAAAGGGCTGTTCTGTAACAGAACAACGTTTTGTGCGCATTTTTCAAGCCTTCTTTGTAAAAATTATTTATTAATAACCCACGCAATTCGGAATACATTAAAAGAGCATTTATCACAATGAAAGGGCGCTTTCGCCTCTGGTGAACGTTTCCCAGCGGTTTGTTGCGTTATTGCTGCGTAGTTTCTCTTGGTTATCTGCGCGCGCAAAGCCGCGTTAGGGCGGCGGAGGGCCGCGGAAGCCGCGGGGACGAAAAGGGCGCTTCGTAACGCCGCCGCCCTCGGAGGCCAGAGTGGGGCGGGAGGGGGCGGCGCGGCGCTCAGGAAATGAGCAGCCTCTGGCGAAGGGGCGCCGCCGCAGAGACCTTCATAATTTCCTCCGCCGCGTCCGGCGGAGAGGCGGCGGAGGAGGGCGGAGGGAGACGGGTAGAAGGCGGCGAGTGGTGGATAGAGAGTGCGGTGGAAGCGGGAGGAAAGGAGGTGGCGGGTACGGGGTGGTGGTGAGGGGCGGCAATGGATAGAAGATGAGCGTGCGTTGGGCGGTGGGTCACAGTAGTAGGATGTAAGTCTTAGATGATGGATAGAGGATGGCGAGCCGCAGACGAGTGGAGGCGAATAGGGACGGGCAATGGATAAAAAAGCACGCGGCGAACGGCTGCCGCTGATAGAATGATGAGCGATAGGTGGAGGATGGGGTGCCGGGCGATAGACATGGCAGTCATTGGGCTGGCGGTCGGTGAATAGAGGATGGAGCACCGCAGGTGGCGGCGGGCGACGGGAGGGCTACAATGCGAAAGTAGGACGGCGAACGGAGGGCGCAGGGAGACGGGTAGAAGGCGGCGAGTGATGGATACGGAGTGATAGGCACGGAATGCGGTGGGGACGGAGGGTAGGAGGCGGTATGTAGAAGGTGATAGGTGGGGCAGGAGCCGATGGATAGAAGATGGCATGCGGTGAGCGGTGGTCCACAGTAGTTGGATGTAAGTCTGTGGTGATGGATAGAGGATGGCGGGCCGCAGCCGAGTGGAGGCGAACAGGGTCGGGCAATGGTTAAAGAAAGCACGCGGCGGATGGTTGCCGCCGATAGAAGGATGGGCGATAGGTGGAGGACGGGGAGTCGCGGACGGCGTCGTCGTGCGTTGCGCTGGTGGGCGGTGAATAGAGGTGGTAGGATGGTAAATGTGAGGCAATGGATAAAAGAACGCGTGCGGCGTTTAGCGGCGCACAGAGGGGCGATGCAGAGAGGTTGGTGGGCAGCTGCTGGCGATACGAGACGCCGCGGCGCGCGGCGGGCAGCTGGCAGGGGGCTGGGGGGCAGGCGGCAGCGGCCAGGGGGCGGGGGGCTGGCGCAGCGGGCAGCGGCCAGGGGGAAGAGGGGGTGAGGCAGCGGCAGGGGGCAGCGGGCGGCGGGGCGGCGGGCACGAGTTTCGGCGGGCAGTGATCAGTGAAGTGCGGGCGGCGGGCAGTGGGCGGCGGTCGGCGGGCTACGGGCGGCGGGCAGTGGGCAGAGGCGGGCGGTGGGCAGGGGCGGGCGGCGGGCGTAGTGGCAATAAGCAATAAGTGCCGGAGCGGATTTGAAAAGTCGAAGGGAGCTGCGAAATGGGAACGGAGGACCGGAAACAGAAAATAGCGAGAAATATGTTGTTTGGGCGTGCAACGTGGAAGAATGGAATTGGCAGTTGAACCAATATGACAGGTGTTGATTTGGAAGCTCAAACAGGAGCAGAACGGAGGATAACTTCTGTGAGATGAAGCGTCGACAGTGCGGTGAGATCGTGAAGCAGTACCCGAGGAATGGAGTGGACTGGAATCAGGGAGACGTCGCGAACTGTGCAAACAAGACCCGGTGTTGGGCGAGATGTCGTTTCCGAAGGGAGAAGGGAAATTAAAAAACTGATAAAGTGTATTTGGAGGTATCGGGAACGATTATTTGTCGAAATATGCCTAAAGCCAGTTAGTATCTGCAACGATTGCGATATTTTACACATTTATTTATTTAGTTACTTATTTGTTAATTTATTTAGTGATATGAATGATTTAAAAAATCAATTATTTGGTAACCCAAAATAATTGATATGTAATTTTAGAGTATGTACTTCGTCAGCATAAAAAGTATGTATTTTTTCAGAAGTAAAGTTTCATAATGGTGATCACATTTTAATACATTCATCTATAAAACAGGTCACGCATTACTCTAGCGTGTACGTGTATTAGTAATGCAGATAGTTAAGCCCTCTCTGCAAACACAATAAAACCACATAAATCACATGTTAGGAACACTTAATGTTTGGTCGCAAGTGGCAGACTATGGGCTCTAATGGCGCGAGAGCGGATCCATAAAAGGCGAATTGGACGAGGGGCTGTCACGGTCGACCGATCTCGTCGTGCACTGAACTCCAAACGGCAAGAAGCTACGAGTATGTAGTTGGACCCAGATATTTGTTGCACACTTATTGATGTAGGAAAAATAAATTATTCCGGACGTCGAAGTGCTCCGAAAAATACATTTTTAAGTTTTCGACTCGGTAGAAAATGCTTACTCGACTTCGTTACTATTTTCTATGTGTCTGATTCTGTTATGTAGCACAGTACAAACATTCGTATTAGAAAATCTAAGCACCTATCAATGTGAGAGTTGGGACAATTAATTTAAGAATCGTCCCAACGTACGTGTTACGACCGAAAACTTCTTTTAAAAAAATGATTGTATTATTTTTGTTTCGTGCTTCCTGGTTTACTTACCAACAGAAGAAGCATTTTCGGTTGTTATAATTCCCGTTCACTTTAATAACTATTTAAAAAGATAAGATGGAAAGGTTTTATTAAAAACAACGATGAAGACTATTCTTATAATGACATCTACATTACATTCGTTTTCAGTTATCTTTCCCCGACGACCGCGAAGTCCAGTGGATGATGAATGTGTTCCTATTTCAAAATGCAGAGAGAGCTGTGCAGGCTGGTCTAGATTGTTGCCGATCCATCACGTGAGTCGTTGACCTTCCATATTGATATTGCAAACGGAATGTGTGTCTGCATGCAACGGCACGAGACATGAGGCTCGTAGCGCGCAATCGTTCCGGAGTTTCACAATCGTCCCGATTCGGGCAGCCGACATGTTCATGAAAATCGTTTGTGAAACTGCATAATTATTCATTTTTAAAAACAAAAATTCTTGTCACAACGCTTTAAAATGATCTGTATTGATTAAATTTCCAGGAAAGATTATGCCATTCTGCGAAAAAAGGGAAGTGTTTAATAAAGGACATGGTATTTTCTCAAGTTTTTTTATATCTTTAAATGAAACGAATATAAGCGAATGTACAACGGCTTAGCTTTTAAACCCCTCTGACTCACTGTGCCGTGTCGGTGCCTCGTCCATTCTCTGGTTCTGTCACCTGCTTGCTTTCCACGTGATACAGCGCTTATTCGAAGTCGAGAAAAGGTAGGTCGCTTAGGGCTGCAATGGTGGAGCTCCATTAAAATATTATTTTCGATTCAGAAATTCATTATTAAGAATGTTCATCTAATTTTAAAATCAACGATAACGAATGCCTACAACAAAATTACCCTCAATTAATACATTCAATTAATATTCATGAACAATGGATTTTCTGTTGAATTATTCGATAACAGAGTGACTGAAAAATGATCTTTAAACTTGCGTACTAGATTTACTTCTCACTGGAAGAAATATTACTAGTTTCGCAGGAACATATTACACATACAGTAAAACTTGCTCAATGCAGAATCTCAAGAGACCAATATTTTTTCCGTATTAGACAAAATTTCACATTAAGCAATGTAATACTGAAGAGTTTATATTTGCCCGGACCGCGATTTATGTCACATAGACAGATTTTCGCATCATACACGTTCCGAAATGGGCAAGTTTTACTGAATTAACTACTAATTTTGCCGGCATGTACTTCGTATAGTAACGATGACACGCTGAAAACTTACAAAATAGATTGGATTAAAGTAATTTACCTCGATATCCTTTCCTACACAAATATCCGTTCCGCGGAAACAAATGAACTAAAATACATTCATGTTCTGCATATTTTCAACTAATTATGCGTAACTTATCCATAAAGTGTCCATATTTGCTCTATTTATTCATATACAAACACGCGAAATGATTAAATTTTAACCTACAAGATGTTAGTGTTTAAGAACATTTGGTTCTGGTCATTGAACTTAGAGTAATCTAGGCTCTCCCTACGTAATGTAAACTGGTCTATAGACCAACGAATACCCGACATAATGAGATGTGACTCTCAGAGAATATTTTCATGATATGAGAAGTTTATCTCATAAATTACTACAAATTCATCTTTTTCCCATTTCTTGACTATCAATGAGGCTAGTGTTGATAATCATTTGAAGCCTTCGATCGCGTTTCAGTGTTAAATCGTTCGAAAATACATGATTGAATTTATTTAATTCGGAATATTTAATTATTACTGAATGTTGTGGCTAGTGTGTATGACACACACACATACACACACACACTCACACACACTCACACACACACACACACACACACACACACACACACACACACACACACACACACACATATATATATATATATATATATATATATATATATATATATATATATAGTCATAGTTGATGAATAGAATTTATTGTAGTAAGAATAAATCGTAGTCAATTATTCTTGAGTGAAGGCCAAGGATTTAAAAACGTGTTCAAACACAACAAAAACGGACAGAAGTCATGAGCAATTTTTTCAATTAAATAAATTTTGTATTTAATATAAAGATAAAAAATGGTATTGCTGTTATCTACATTACTGATTTCAAATGCGCGCTGAAAACGAAAAAGAAGCATATGGGGTCTCAGACTATTTGAGAGGTTAGATACCCAGGTCGTTGGGGAAAATCCATTAACAATGAGTTACATTTTGTTGTAAAAATGCAAAAGCTTGATTTTGTTACCCCACCTATTCTCAAACAACGTGTTTTAACTGAATATCCAGTAGGTCACTGCTTTCAAAGCATCTAACGTCATGCGACAGCAAGACCCCAAGGAAGAGACCGACCGCCATTAAATATTTGCTATTCCCATGTTGTGATATGGAACAGCAACATTTTTTGACGGTCTGTAAAGAATTGAGCTAGGTCAAAATACTATGATAAGTTATTGCTGTATTCGTGAAGACTTTTTTTTATAATTTTGAATTTGTTGCAGGGTAACAATTGCATTTTATTTGTTCTTGAGCAGTGTGCTCAAAATTGTTTGAAAAACCATTTTATGTGGTTCTGTTTAGTAGATCTCTAATAATAATAATAATAATAATAATAATAATAATAATAATTATTATTATTATTATTATTATTATTATTATTATTATTATCATTATTATCATTATCATTCTTATTGTTGCTGTTGTTCGACATGCATGAACCAAAGAAAGTAATATTCAAATCCTTAAGTTTAACTAGCTCGGGAAATGGTTTTATGTAAGCGAAAGAGCCCAGCGCTGGGTGGAGTGTGAGGCGGCGTGGCGTGGGGTGGCGTGGCGCGGCGCGGCGCGCGTGTCGCGTGACGGCATCGCCCGCGCCCTGCGGTGGCATGTGGCAGAGCGACCCCTATCGCCCCGCGCCCACCGCCCACCGCCCACCGCTCGCGTGCCCCGCCCCCTCCGCCCACCAGCCGGGCCTCGCCTCCTCCTCCACCACCACCACCGCACACGCTCCGCTGCCGCTTCGGCCGCTCTGCTCCCCGCCGATCCTGCCGCCCCCGTTGCACCCACCTGCCTTCCCCAACGCACGACCACTCCCCCGCAACGATCCCCTCCCTCGCTTCCTGTTCCTGCCATAGCCGTCCTGTCGCTCCAGCCGTCCCCGTTGGTCCCTCCACTGCTGCCGCCTCTTCCGCCATCACCGCCTCCTCTGTCTTTACCTTCTCCATCGCCCCGCCGCTTTCGCCACACACTTCACCTCCATTGCCCTCCACCCCCGCCACCCCTGCGCCCTCGCTGTCCTGCTATTCCAGCCACTTCCGCCGCCTGGACACCCCACCATCACGCCCCCCCTATTCCAGACTTCCCCGCTCCCTGTCACTCCTGCCGTCTCCGACACCACGACTGCCCCTAAATGTCGTCTTCACCGTTACTACCGTGCCGACCACCCTCACCGCCCCCACATTTCCTTCCTTCTAGGCCTCACCATCACGCCCACCACACCCTCCGCTCTCGCTTTCTTTCCGCTTCTGCTGTCTCCACCGCCTCCACCGCCCCTGGCGGTCAACCTTCCCTACCTGCCCTGTTGCCCCAGCTGTCTTCACCGTCTCCGTCAACCCTGCCGCCGCCCCCTTCACTACCGCCACCCTCGCCGCCTTCGCCGCCCCGGCCGGCCTCGCCATCCCCCGACACCGCGCCTTCGTGCGTTCGTGCGTGTCCGCCCTATTTCATTTTCTATCAGCTGCACAGTTCGGTTTCGGTCGAGTGGGGCTTTAGGAACTTTCATAATAAATTTGAGGCTCGTTGCGGTTAGGGAGTGCGTTATCTGTACAATATATCAGGCTGAAACGATTTTTCTTTCATGACATTCAAGATGTCACAGTAATGATATCGGGCGCGTTATGCGCCATTAGTGCCAAAGGCTTCTTCCGGCTTTTCCATTTCAGAGGAAAACGAATTTGACTGATCGATTTTGATTGGGCTGAGTTTAATAACTGTTCATTAGATATTTTTAAGTTTATCGACTGTACACCATGAGTTATTTTGTAAACACATGGATCAAAGAAAATATGTATTCAAAATGCAAGAATATGCCATTTAGATGCAAGGAAATACAGCAGATCCTGTATAGTAAGGTCAAAGTTGCTGGGCACATATTTTTAAGTGAGTTGATCCTTTGTGCATGATTAGAGTATCACTAAACTCAACTTACAAGCAGAAAAACTCAGGTATTACTGCAATCCAGCACAGTTTCAAATTGATTTTGGATTGTATTACACAATTTGACACGATGCACGATTACGTGCTTGATATCATTGTGCTTATAAATGCACCGTCAAACGTATTTGTTATCTATGTTTTAAAGTAAAATTTTTAATTTACATATGAAGTCCATTATGCCAAAAATATAAAACACAGTACATTTGCTAAAGTTACAAACTTTCTGACAGATGTTTTACGGTGTCATTATTCAGCAATAGTTAAAAGTCATTAGGATTGTCACATATTGAAATGTGAGTTCTTAAACGTAAAAGGCTCCTAATGTATGGAGTGTGGAGAAATCCTGTGTGCGACTTCCGTGTTGTACAGGTCTTAGTAAACCCCGAGGTAGCCCCGCCCGCGCCCCCGCCCGCGTCCCCGCCCGCGACTCCCCCGCCCGCGTCCCCGCCCGCGTCCCCGCCCGCGTCCCCGCCCGCGTCCCCGCCCGCGTCCCCGCCCGCGTCCCCGCCCGCGTCCCCGCCCGCGTCCCCGCCCGCGTCCCCGCCCGCGTCCCCGCCCGCGTCCCCGCCCGCGTCCCCGCCCGCGTCCCGCCCTGCCCTGTCCCCGCTCTGCTCTGTCCCCGCTCTGGTATGTCCCCGCTCCGCCCAGTTTTCACCCTCCCCGCTCGCACCCCGCCCTGCCCCGTCCCCACCCTGCCATGTTTCCGCCCTGTCCCGTCCCCGCCCCGACCTCGCCCTGCCCCGTCCTTGCCCTGCCCTTTGCCGCGTCCCCGCCTCTGCCAGTGACCAAGCAATCGCCTTGCTCTTTGCGCCCTGTGTACCTACCTTCGAACAAGAGTCCAGCCCCGGGCCCAGCACGTGCCACCACTTCGCATCTTCGCGCTCATTCCCGCTCGCGGCTCGTGCCCTTACGGCTCGTGCCCGGTATTATCCCCCCCCGCTTCCGCCTCACCCACCCAACCTGCCACCTTCTTTCTTTTTTGTGTACTCCCGTACTCCTCCCCTGGTCTCCTACCCCGCTCATCACCCGTACCAGGTGCGAGTTCTCCACTTTTCACCCCATCCTCCACTAAGACTCCCTATCCCCCCCCCCGTTGTGTCCCGCTTGCCCGTCCCTTTCCCATCTCTCTCCTTCCCCGCATCATTCCCACGCCCTCTCCTCGCGCCCGTTCCCGCTCCAAAGCCGCGTCTCAGGCCCCATTCCTGTCGTTCCCCACACCGCGTCCGCGTCCCGTGCCTCGCCCCGCTCTCCTCCTCCAGCCAAAGGCGGAACTGGCGGCAGAAGCGGAGCAAAGCTGGGAAGGCCGCCGAGGGGCGAGGGCGGACGCGACGGCCGAGGAGCCGGCAAACTGAGCATCAGAGGGCGGAGGGGGCTCGTTGATTCGCTGCTAATGCACCGTTGCCCGGTGCATCGCGTTCCACCGCACCGACCGTCGCGTCGCCGTCGCTTCCGCCTCGCGTTTCCGGTGCGCGCGCTTCCGGTGGCCGTCGGCGTGTGCGTCAAAGGGCCAGGCGGGGCGGGGCGGCGGGGACGGCGGTGCAGCCAGGTGCGAAACGCGCGCGCCCTTCGGAGCAGAAGCAGCGGCGGCGCCCGCGCGAATCAAAGCCCCCTGAGTGGCTCGCCTCTTGCCTGGCCCCCGCCCGCGCCTCTGCCGACGCCTCCTCGTCCACACCGCAGGCCCGGTATGCAATGAGACGACGCTGGCTTTACTCAGGGAGCAGTTCCATCTCGTCTCGACGGACGTGTCCTCTGCGATATGTAAGACTAAAGTGACTCTGAACATGGAGGTCCAGTGGTTTGAGTCCCGACAGCGGCGGCAGGATTTTCGCCAAAGGTACGAGTAGATAGTCCGGATGGGAATTTTAGCGACCAGCTGCTTTTGTAGGTAGTTTTACGTGGTTTCTCCGATCAACACCTGGCGAAGGCCGGGGCAGTACCCAAACAAACGGGCCACGGACCGCGCGCTATCTTTCCTCCCTCTTCCTTGCCCTATTCTCAACCCTTACTTATACACACTTGCTCTACTACATGTCGGGAGCTTAGTTAGGGAGCTTAGTTTCGGCTGAAGCGATGGTGGGAGATAGAAGTAAAACGTGTTTCTCTCGACATTGACTCATTAGGCATAAGTACGGGGATCAATAGTCAGAGTGTATGTAACCTCTGATCTGGTCCACGGGGTCATTTGCAATTTTTCAAAATATAGTTTTCGTGTAATTTTGCGCGATTTAAAGTCAACTTTTAAAAATAGATTTTTGCAAAAACCGCTCAAAATTGTTTTCTGTATTTTTTGTACGTATAGTACGTACGTATAGTAAATGCACTGAAAAAATGTTTTAAACGTTATTTTGACAATTTCAATTTATGAAAACGACTCCAAATTTTTAAATGAAAATTTGCATATTCGACCAGGATCCACTCTTCTATAATATTCGTATCTATGCATTCGCGTAATTATATTTAAATTCTACTATTAGGGGACCGAAAATTGAGACGAAATGGTGGCCTTCTTTACGTTAACATTATGATAGTACTGGTTACATCTTTATTGGTTCATTTTCGGTAACTCTTTATCTGTTAGGTATTCCTTTGTATTTTAGCTGTCTTTTGTGACTATTTCGAACATATACGTAAATATAGTATTTCTTTTAAGTTATTAGTTGTCTATTGTTCCTAATGGATTGAACTTACATCCTAGTCTCATTTTGCTTGGCCAGCTTTTTATCGTTTACCTCGGGAGTTCATCGAAATTCTTTCTCCTCTTGGAGAAATTATAAGATAAAATACTTTATTAAAAGTATATCGTAATTTTCAATATACTTTTTTATTCTCCTTGGATGGAACTGTTCTCACTTTCCTGATACTGCAGAACAAATGATCTGAGAAACGTTAAAAATTCTCACCACGAAACCTCCTAACTTACTTTATGAGAATGAGTCCAGTACATAAATTCGTTTTGATAATGTACTCTGTTTTGAACTTCCAACTCAGTTCACCGCGAGAATCGTGCACACACATCGCCATACACTTCTTATTCAATTCTCGAAAATTATAAATATTGTAATAAATCGGTCCCGGATATATAACCTTGACTTATCAGATGACGTCGCCAATTGAGCAGAAATGTCAACGTTCCGGACTTTCTGAGATAGTCTTCAGGGACCGAACAACTTTTATATGCAGACAATTGCAATAGCAGACAGGCAATATTCCCCGATGTGTCAATTAAGTAGTGGCAGTCGCCCAGTCATAAAGAGCGACATCATACAGCAACACACACTCACATTAGCTTAACCTCCACCAATATCCTGGACATGCCGCCGGACGGCCAAGGGCCACGATAATTGGATTTGGACAAACAGTGGAGCCCGTCGGGGGCACGGCAGAGTGCCGGCGCGGCGGCTGGCCGACCGTGACCCCGAGCGCGCAATTGCGCCTGGGGGTGGGCGGCGGAGCGTCTGGCGCGCGCGTGGCGGGGCGGCGCGCGTGCTTCGTCGCCACTATCGAACGCCGCCGCCCACCCGCGCCACCCACCTCGCACGGTGGGCGGTTGGAAAGACGCGGAAAGGGACAAAATCCATTATCTTGAAACTGTCACTAACTGGGTTTGCTCTGTACAACAACGGTTGCCCCTGCAGCGGCTCTGACCGAGACCCTAGAGTTCGAGCCCCGATGGTGGCGGGTTTTCCATTCGAGGGTACATAACTAGGTCGAATTCTGACGCCGTCTGATGAAGAATTTTGGCGGCCAGTAGCTTTGGTCGGTAGTTTTATGTTTTTTTTTTACTAATATCAGGTGAATATCGGAGCAATACTCTAACAATTGACTCAAGGATCGCGCACGATATTTCCTTCCTCATCCTTGTTCCCTCTTCTACCCTCACACATATACATATACTCTCGCTCGTATGCATACATTTAATTTACGGCGCTACGCTACCACGAATGTTGGTAGCGCAGTCGGAAACTTGCCTGGCTGAAGCAGTGCTGGTGGAGAAACTTGGAGGGGGAATCCCCGACGTGTAGATCGGCACTGGATCTCACGTTCGTAGCTCGAAGGAACACCGCCACCTCCCGTGATATAACATTCATTGTACTTGCGGGACTAATGACGCGCCCGGAAACACCAATTAATCTCTCAATCAAAACAGTCCAATTTATAGAGCTGTGAAAATTATTAGACTCAAGTTCGTTTCTAGTAAAAAAGGACATATTTTGAGTTGCCTTTGTGCGTACCAATACAAATTCATATTTTGTAGACGTACTTGGAGTTAAGTTCCTTAGAGAAACGTACTCGAGAAAATCTACTATAGTTTACACAACAAATCTTCGATTCAAATGTTGTGAATATAATATTTGTGAAATCATTTCTGCACTATCATGCTCTCACAAAATTGTATATTTACTTTTTGCAAGCTCATTTTGATGACAACTCCTTCTCGAACATCATCGTGGCTTTAAACGATTTGCAATGCTTTCTACAATAAATGGACATTAAAAAAATTGTTTCATCATCCCGGAGGCATTCGATTGAGTTTCTCAACTAGTCCTTCTCTCCTTTTATTTATTTCTTTTTTCAATTTTTGCTTCATAATTGACTCACATATTATTTTCTTTATATACGTGGCTGCTTTCAGAGCCTTGCAATGTACTACTTTAACTTCAACCAGTAATTGTTTATATTACCTTGACTTTACGAATTGATGCTTCATCGTGATTTAAGGCAATATCTTTGTTAGAAAAAATGCTGTAATTCAGTGTGTCTAAAGCGTTTTTATTTTGGTGCAGATTCGTGATTACTCTCGTCACATACAAGCTGCCAATATCCCGAAATACAACACTATACCAAACAGGCTCCAAAGCGAACGAAGCTTGATTTTCAGCAGCCACCTGCTTGAGTCTAATATTTATCACATTTATGTACAAGGTGCATGCGCATATAATTGGTGTTCAAGAAAAGTGACACGAGTTGTTTTCAAAAATGTTTGAAAAGTGAAGAGCCGTTTATTGCGCAGATGAAGTGAAAGGTTTCACTGTATATGACGGTTGTTTGATGAACTGTATTTAGGAAATTTTTACTATTAAAATATTCTATTTTACAAATATATTTCTTCACGTAACTCGGAAATGATTATTTTTGAGATGTGTTACTTATCTTAGGCATCGACGAAATTAAAAGAAATATTGTATGTGTTTCATAATCCATTATATCTATTTATTATTTTGCCTAATGTTATGAACAAGGTTAGTAATCTTCAAATGTTTTTGGAGGGCCGAATCGGTCCTTATATTTACCCAAGTTTGGAATATACGACACTTAAGCAAGCACCAATATTTTATCTACATTTTTTCACTTGTGAAAAAATATAAATACAATTATCCCTTGAAAGTTGTACGAATATTACAAGAACGTCTAGCGAATACGTTCTCTTCATTTCCAACTCCCATCAATTATAAGACTTCAAATTCACTTTACTTGTGGAGCCCCAGATCAAGATAATTGGAAGGTAGTATCGAGGGTGATTTTGGCCCGTTGATTAAAGTTCTGCTCCGACATCCATCTGGGAATTATCTAAAGAAAGTCCGAAAACGACCAGTCAGGGAGCAGTCAATCTGTAAAATTCTTATCGGGGCAGCGGTCTACTTCGAGCCAGCTATTTTGCTGGTTCGAAAATCAATCACCGTTGGGAAGCGAACCTCATTTCATTAGCGAACCCATGCAGAACCTCGCATGTGGAAACTCGCCCCTCCCCTATCCCATATCATAGAATATCAAACAGTCAGTAATCCATATAGAATTCGAGATTCTGCACAGCTCTGATATCGGACCAGGGGCATACAGAAGAGCCAATTAGTAGACTGAGATTGCATCACGCCGATGAACATGAACGCGAACGTAACTTGAGCCCTCACGCCTCAAAACCAGGTTTTAAGGCTCTGGGATGCACCGTTTTCGACTTGAGTACAACTGATGTCAAGGAAAAGACGGTTAAGCAATCTGACATGCCTTTTTTGAACCCATTTTTGTCAATAAAAATCGTTATTTTTATGAAGTGAACATGCAAATCGTTACATTTCTGCGAACTTTTCTTTTTTTGACATTTTTTGTTTATAATCAGGGTAGCCAACCCAAGGATCTGAGAGGTAAAACGTGTATATACTGCAGAAATACTAACCGTGACGATTGAAGGAAGGTATTTTTGGCCCCGTTTCACCCGAGTGTGGACCATTGTGCGTCGCGCGCGCCGGGCGCTCCGCCGCGAGGACGGCACGGCACACGCGGCGCTTCCGCGCGCCTCGCTACCACAATATTTATAGGAACGGGGCACTTCGAATACAAATTCGAACGGCTATTACTCAAAGTTGCTGAAGCGATAACATCTTTTTATGTGCATATCATGAGTCACGTTTTCGATTCTCGTGCTGTTGGGTAGAGGTTTAAGTGATTTCTATGGAAGGCTCCAGGAATTCTAATAATTAATTTCTTGTTTCCTTTACGTTTAATTATGTGAGTTGTTAATTTTGTTTGTTGATATTTGTTTTGCTTTGAATACAACGATGAAAGCGAAGATTTTGAGGGAGGGCAAGAATGAAAGTCAATGAAGGATTTTATTAGCCCAAAGAGTTGGAGAAGGTTGTCAGCTGTAATATTTACTTATTTCGGCCATGTCATTTTGGAACGACTGAAATATATTAATTTAAACACATTTTCTCTCAACAGTTTCTCATATTGTTTGGTTTCATCAGAAGGAGTTCCTAGGATTATTGGACCATATGTGTCATAATAATTCCTCCTGCTTCATAAAATAATATTTATATACTGATTGCGAAAGAAGAGGAAACCGAATGAAAATGTATTTTGTAGGTGGCTTGGCACGCCCTCTATGCAGGAAATGCCTTTGTTTCAGGAACGAACATGCTCGAAGGACTCTCAGAACCCGAACATTTTAGTTGAAAAAATTGTATCAATAATACCCAGTTACAATGTATTTTGTTTACACGACAATATGATGCCTTGAAAAATGACAAGATCATCCCAGGAGCTTCTCTTTGATGGTAATTATTATAGTTCAAAATAGGGCCTATGAGCCCCTGTGCTATCTTGATCCACCCCATAGCCTCGACTTACATTATTCTTTACGTGAGCTATCTCAAAACTGGAGATCTAATTCTTACATGCCTTACTAAAAAAATCTACCTTAAATCACCCGTCTATTTCCTGAATACTGCCTTGTAGTCCAGTCTCTATGCGTCCGATACCAAGAAAAAATTCACAAGTTTTTTTTCAAGGATTCTACATGTTTTTTGGGGGTGTAGAATCAGAATTTTGTTTTCCATCTCGAAAAATGTCGGCGTCACAGAGAAAATTGTAAAAAATACTAAACATTTTTCCCGTTTTCACCGTGTCTCAAAAACTGTGTGTTTTATTGAGTCACTATTTACAAAATTAAAGTAAACCATAACCTTATGTAATCAAAATATGACGGAAACAAAAAAAATGGAGAGACAATACATACGTTATGTACAATACGTTCATCATTTGTACCAACAATGCATTTTGCCTGTGTGCTACATAGTACGTAATTGCACAAATATAAAGAGGAAATTTTAGGTAAGAAATGAAAATACCGAACAAGAGAATCAAATTCTGTCAGAGTAATTGTTCTAATAATAGGTTTTTAATGAATTAACTGCATTGTTGAAAACTGAAATAAAAAATGTTTTAGTATTACGTGAGATGAAACGTTAAGATTTGTTCTAAAGGTTATATTTTTTTAATGAGAATAGGCTAAGGAGTGTCATCTTGGGCAGTATAAGTTCCCGGCTCGTCTACTTAGAGAAGTGTGGATGGTGGGTGGTTCCTCGACTCGAAAATAATTTGGAATAGTGCTGACTAGTGAACTTCCAGATGGCACAGAACGATCTAGTGAACTTCCAGGATGGCACAGGGATTGAGGAATTTTCCCTTTACCTGGTTTTAGAAAACAGAGATTAGTAGAAAGTTTAAGATCCGTAATTTTGACCGGAAGGTGTACACCTTCCCTCACCAACCCAATCTTTTGTGATGAAGCTAGAGACACAGTCGTTCACAACATGTGAATGTTTACATCTTCAATTGCTTGCTTTCAGACAATTTCGGATTATCCCATTTGAGCAAATATCATTCTCGCTCAAATCAGGTATATTTCTCCATTGCAATGTTACATCTTCTGGTGGGTCCAGACCCCCAGATTCCTATCTGACAATGTAGCCCGAGTCTACATGCACTATGATATAGTTCTTGAAAGAATATGATTCTCCATTGTGTTCCTCAATTGTGTGATTCTCAATTACATCATTATAGGTTAATAAATGCCATGGATATTTTATTTCACATCAGCAGTCGATTAAATATAACAAGTAATTATAGAGAAGACAAAAACAGGTTACATTAATTAAGAAAACAGAACATATATTGGTAACTGGATGGAATCGGTGATGTTCGGCGATTCCTTACTATCGTATTATTTAATAGTGATGCTCAATTTATTTTTAACCTGAAGTTTACATTTCAAAATAGTACTTAAGAAATTATCTGGTTCACTCTTGTTTTTACGTAAAATTTCATCTTCAGTTTCATTCCTAATTTTGCATTATAATTTGGGACGTATTGTTGGTACAAATTTTTGAAAAATGTAGACTATTGTATTGCACAAAACGTATTGTCTCTACTTTTGCAGTTTCCACCATACTTTGATAACAAAATGCTGGGTTTTACAGATACTTCGAGCGAGTAAAAATGTCCCTACTGGTTCTATGAGAACCGGAATCGCTTGATCTCAATATTTAGGTAATTCATGGGTTTTGTAGAAATGTTCGTGATCTTTAATTGTGTAAATAGTAGCTGTTTTGATAAAACCAACGGGTTTTGAGATATGAGCGAAAAACGGAAAAAAGTTCGAAATTTTTAGTTTTTTCCAATTTTGTCTGTGAAGCCGACGTTTTTGGAGATGGCAAACATAAAATTCGAATTCAGCACCCCCAAAACATATAGAAACCTTGAGAAAGAACTTCTGGAATTTTGTCCTGAATCGGACCCTTCGTAGCACAAGGTGTCTGGACTATTAGCCTGTTGCACTCGAAAGCTCCAGAAGTTCTGTCACTTCGTAACATACATTTCCCCAAATACTTCGCTCTATTACGAGTATTCTAAATTTCGTATGGGATTTGATTGTGGTTATGTCAGAGAGATAGCTAGCTTCAGCATGCCCAGGATGAAAAAGGATGGCTAGCTCGCTTCAGCATGCCAAAGGACAAAGTTAAGGGTGGAATAAGGTCAGTGGCCCATGCATCCCATGTCGTTTTATACTCGCCGTGTCAGCCGCCACTCGCGCCGAAACAGCTGCAAATTATTTTACATCTTTAAGCATAGACCCCTTTTTTATCGTCTAAATTATTTTAATATATTCCTTGAATTTATTTAAATGTTAGAATAGTTCAATGATCTTTAAATTCTTGCTATACTATGAATTATTTGGTTTACAAACATGTGAATTTGTTATGAAGTCACATCCTGTATCGTAATTTCACAAATAAAATTCTTTATGCATTTGTTTATCTCAATTTGGTGTTTATTTAATTTGAATTTGGCTGTTTTATTTTATAAGTTGCAAGGCACAGGCTGCCGGCTATTGTTTTCTAAATTTTATATAAACCATAAGTTAAAGACGTTTATTCAATCTCCAACTGACGAAGTACTTATGATAACTTGTGGGTGGACTATTTATGAGGAATGGAGTACATATAATCATGGAGCTAAGAATTCATAGCCCCATCATATGTGATGAAGCTATGAATTCTTGTTTAATCATAGCCTCCATGGCTCCGTGCTTATTGAATCCTTAATATGTTTTACCACAGAGCATCTACAATGCCTTGTTACGGTCGGTAACATATCTCCCTCCAACAATGAAGCTTATAATTTTCTTGGTTTGACTGCCGAGACATGATTGCTGTGCTTTTAAAGCCACTTCACTAGGCCATGCTTTTAAAGCCTCTTAAAAATAAATATTTCTTGTACCTTATATTATATTACATAAATTTTATTACAAATTAAATAAACTGTGGGAGATGGTGGGGTTCAGTACAGTTTAAAAATGTCTCAGAATAAATGTCATAAGTTTCTAGGGCATGTTGAATGGGCGGAAAATAAACATTTTTTGTCAGCAGTGAGTATTTTAGTGGGAAATTTCATGTATCGGAGTTACAAGTATGACATTTGACTTTAATTTTTAGACACATAATTTTTAAACACATAATCAGACTTTCGACAGGTCATGTTCTGACGCAGGCAAAGGAAATTGATGTACCTGCTGAACACACGTGCATAAGACATATAACAATCAGAGGCAACTGTCACATTTGTAACTCCGTTAAATGTTATTTCCCGGGATATTCATTGACAAAAAGTAATAATTTTAGATCTCTCTGTACGCCTTAGAAGTTTGTAACATTTATCTTGAGATATTGTGTATAAACGCCCTAATATCTCCTTAAACCAAACCTTTTCAGTTAAAGATCAGAGGCAAACAAAAGTAGCAAGTGGTAAACAAAAGTAGTAAGTGGACGATTTTAATTTTTGAACTAGTCAACAGATACAAATATTATAATTATGGTAAAATAAGGATAGTCTTTATGGAACATTCAAAAAGATTCTTATTAACAATGCACTTGGCGGAGCATATTTAAACATTTATAAAGTTTTGGAAATTTCATCTTCCATATTGCTGCCAGATTTGGACATTGATGAAAAACAGATAAAACAAAGAGGAGGCTCTTGAGAGCTGCAGCTTCTGGTAGATTAATTCATGAGAAAATGAACTCCAGAATATTATGAGAACTGAAATTCAATTTCAATGAGCAAATAACATGGCATCAAAAAACGTGAACACTTTTCGAGAATGACAGGCTACAGAATGTTGAAGAAATTTCTACAGCTGACGGACGAAGAAAATATCATAGGTCGATCAACAAAGAGACTTATTGAATTGACCGAGTTCAAACACGAAAAGATCTAAACCATGCAGATGGTGATGTTGATTATTACGACAATTGTGATGGTAGACTGAATTGAAATTCAAAAGGGTCTGAAAACGTCAGGAGGTTGGACTCCTAATGTACTGAATACACATTCAAAGTCAAAGTAGATTACCATTGTAGATGGTGTTATCACGCAATCAGTTGTAGTTTTATGGACACATAAAACCTGTGCGGCCACAGCCAGAAGCATGGAAGCTCTTCATTGCTTTCCGAAATCTATCTTTGGGGGAATGTTGCATAGTAGAATATTTACAACATGCAATTGGTCGCAAAACCCGTGAACTTGTGTGTTCGTAGATTTTCTTTGTTAAAATTTTTTCAGTGATTGCTTAAGCCTATAATGTATTGTCTACAACTGGTAGAAAAATGAAATGTATTTATAAGTGACTGAAACGCATGCAAAATTGTAGTAAAAAGGAACTTACGAAGATGGCTGAGATTAGGTACCCATGAGGGATTTGTCTCTAACGTTAAAAATCAACCGAAAGTAACTCTTCTTAATTTGCATAACATTCGAATTAAAGAGTTTGGATCTAGTTAGTCCTATGCTTCAGTTAATTAAAAGATGTAAGAAGATAAAAGTTTAAAACGGTCGTCCGACATCAGAATAAAGAAAAAAATGTTTTCGTTTGCTGCAATATCATCACAACACTTACACATAATATAACAGTTAATTTGAGTAATATGTTAGTAACTACAAAATTATGTAGATTATCTTAATTTTGACAGAAATATGACATAGGACAAGAGCCGAGTTCTTCAATATTGTTTGAAAGAAAAAATATTTACCATTCTTATATAATATAAATTATATTAATATATGAATTGTATTTCTCTTACAAAGTGAATAATTTTTTAAATTATTGTAACACAATAATACTACACATACGTGAACTGGTAGTTAAACTATGTTGTCTTAATGATATTTGCAATGAAAATTTTTCTCGAGCGTACAAAATTACAGAATTAGAGTTTAAATAATTCGCGTACAAAATGAGACTTTTCTGAATTATATTTTTGTAGTTTAAGCTCAGAAACAAGAAATGTAATCTATTTTATGTAGTAGATATTTATGTATATATCGGATAGTATAATTAAACCACATCAGTCTGTCTCTCTGCTTGTTAATAAACCCAATATTATTAGCCTTTTTACTACCACTATCATACCCTTTAGGTATATGTTTTACCTAAAATAGGTAAAAAGGCATTTCATTTTACTAAAATAGGTACCCCTTAAGTACCCCTTATTCTGGATAAAATAAGGATGCAAAACGCCGTGAAACCAATGCAAAAACACAATTTAAAAGGAATTTAAATTGTAAAATATTAATAATTAAAATGGTTCACATTTTTATTGTAACTGTAAAATTTACATTAGCACTTATGCGGAAGGAAACGATTTGTAGTCTTGATGGCATGATCACCCTGTATAATGACAACGAATTTGTTTTACTCGCGGCGCGGTCTTTATGAAATGATATTGGGGCCCCCTTTTGAATCTCGAAATGGCATAAGTGAAAACGTAATCATAGTTTTCGTTCTTCGCATTTGCGTAATCTCAAACACCGAGAAGGGTATATCATGTACAGAGAGCTCTGTCCTAAAAAAGGATCGGGGGCCAAATTCTCGAAAGTAGGAAGGGATTCCTCGTGAATTAACAAAGTCTGATTGCATCAAAGAAAAAAATCTTAACTAGTATCATCTTCCTTCCTCTTCCTTCCTCATTTAGATTTTTAATCCTACCTGACCTCAGATTCCACAGAAAGACAAAACACGGCATGCCTTTGTGTTGTTCTGGCTTACAGATACGTTTCCAGCTTGAACGAGATCGTTGCCAAGAGAAATCAAGGAAAATAATGACGAAAAAGGAAGAAAAAGGCAAAAATAAGGTAAAATGCCAAAAATAGATATTAGAAGCTAAAATAGCTTAAAGTAGTGGTGCTATAACAGCACATATTTTCTTGCATTATTTTTAAATGTGCAATTGTCAAAAACTAGAGAGTTCAACGAAAATGAGACTCGCCCCATTCTGTTAAGCGTCCCTTCGGTTTGAGCGATTTTTGACAAAATGTTTTCTTTATAAATTGCAAT
Source organism: Teleogryllus occipitalis (assembly GCA_011170035.1). Taxonomy (NCBI): domain Eukaryota; kingdom Metazoa; phylum Arthropoda; class Insecta; order Orthoptera; family Gryllidae; genus Teleogryllus; species Teleogryllus occipitalis. The sequence goes on along the minus strand of BLKR01000008.1, from coordinate 607,897 downwards.
AATTTCAAACCCAAAATACACGAAAACTACATGTGCTTATTGCGGCTCAGCCATTCAGAATATACAAATAATTTATATGACAAAATATGCTTAAAATTGTTTTAAGAACTTATTTTCGAATTTTTGGCGCTTCCTCCCCGGTCATCCTGTATAGTCGAATGACTACGTGTGCGTGTGTCCATGTGTGCGGATCCGTCATTCACGGTTGAACCACTCCCCTTCGACCAATCGAGACACATGAACTCTCATTCGACGCCTCTCGGTCTCCTGGTGGGGAACTGATAATTTGTTGTCGGATCCGGCCAGAATATTCTAAGAAATTCCCCAAAACGTGTTTTTGCGAGCTTAAGCGCTGCGATCATAGATGGTAGATCGCGAGTTAAACCAACGCCAACCAAATAGATCTATGTAGATGGCATTCACTAAACCCCAGTACCCAGATGCAATTTTTGCTCCACGACGTAATAATTTTCTCCCACTAGGATGGCAACAGTTATCGTTCTGGAACAAGTGAAACGATCTACAGAACTGTTAATAGTGCTGCTGATTTGAACATAAAGAGGAAGTTCATCCGTATTACCATATTTTTAACAATAAATTTGCAAACACCTACGTACAGCATTACCTTGGAACTTATTAAATTTGAAGAAATTCAAATGAATATGTAGAAAATCTGAATTATGAGTAATGCGAGAGAAAGAATGGACATCCGTATTCGACTTTCCACTTTTACGTTCATAAGCGTGCAATTACCGATTTTTAAATGAATGTGACTAACAACTTATTCTTATTAAATTTCACTATAACCTTATTCACATAAACATTAAAAACAGTCGCCTTTTAATATTTATATAGATTAGCTTACAAACGGTTACAGAAGCGTAAGTGAGCATAAGTATAAGAGATTACAAGCTGTTACAGAAATATAAGTGAGCACATTTCAGAGTTTATGGAGTTTTAAATTCTCAAAAATAAAGAGACAGAAACATGGAATTGTTAAGCAAATCCAGGGAAGAATCACACATAGTAGTAGAATATTTTGCGACAGAATTTGTATAATTAATTGAGAATGATATTGTGTTAGGATTTGAGAATAAAGGTAAATAACAGCTTGTTAGTAATCTTTGACGTGCGTTTTTGTGCATATTAGGAATAAAGCGCAAAAAATATATCTGTTCTAAATTCTAACTATTCGCTTAATCCATTCCTGCAATTACAGTTTTACTACGATTACAATTTAGAAATTGCAATATCCCGTATGGAGGTAACATGCAAGTTTATTGGGTATTGGGAATTTTTGAACGAGAGTATAAAATAATAGAATTATCAGCTACTACGATTCAATGGTAAGTCGAATGCCAGATACTGTGAGAACTTATTTGAACAATCTGTGGATCAAATTTAGAAAGTTTCAACACATGAAAATACATTTAAAACCGTTCAATGCGTCGGCGGTGCCTCATTCATCTAGTAAGTAATATGCGGAAAAGTGAAATGCATAATATCTAATTTGGATAAACATGCTAATGGACACTAGTAATGGACGACAGGACGTTGTTAGAAGAGCTAAATAGGCAAGATCACACACTTTCTGATTGAAATTGCAAGTGGAAACTGCGTAAGACGTGAAGAGTTAGAGAGTTAAATCTGTTGTAAAGTGTGCAGTTAAATCTTGTTAGAGCTCATTTGTAAAAGAAAACGATTGTTATTCTGATAATGAGTTCTAAATTAGTCTAAAGCATGAGTAGGATATCCGGTTCATAATTAGAATCCACTATCCGAAAATCGGTATTCTGTAACACCATCAAGGTCAACGCAAAATAGACACAATCCATTTTTAAGGCGTCAATGTCGATACAAAATGCCTTTTGGTTACATACACAGGAAGAGGAAACATGATTTCTCTTGACTAATTTGTAGTACTTTATGCTCTTGCTATTTGTAACGTACTTTCAAAACAACTGAATGACTTACTTCAGAAACAATATAAGACAATGAACTCTTCAGTACGATAAAAAACTCCTTTCTTTTGTTAAAAACGTAGTGCTAATGTTTTTAGAAGTTTTGTTCCATATTTTATGTAGAAATATGACTAATTTAATAAAAAGTAACTAAAGTCTAAATCGTTTTTGAACTAAAATTTGAAGTTCACATGTTGTTTCTGAAATAATATATATTGGGACGAAAAAGTAATGTTGTTCATTGAAAGCTTTTCACATTCGGAATCCATTGACCTATTTTTAATTTTGAGAGTACTTTACATGATGATCCTGGAACATTTTCCAAATTTTCAAAAAAGTAGCTTCATCGTTTTGATTAAATGTTATTGTTGGATAGTGTGAAGGATGTTGATGAGAATGATGCAGGTCTGACGTTCGGTGAGAATTCTGATGTTTCGAAAATTGAAAAAGTTCAAGATTTTTTTCGGCGTCTTCCGACAACTACAATTATGAAGAAATATAATTTTTCCTTAATGAAATCTGTTCCTTAAAGATAGATTTTGAAATAAGACCGAGTACAATATTTCGAAAATTTGAGTACTTCTCGCTTAATTTTGCGTGAACATAGGGCAAGGACGTACGTGCTGTTTTAGCACCACGAGTTCCTTCTGGATTGAGTTCCCGATCTCTTTTACATTGGTATTCCTTTCAGTTGTAAATGTGAACGCAATGATTTTCTTTGCTCATCAGAAGAGCAAAATTTTAATCTCTCAGGAGGGTGGAATGGCCTGAAATTCGAAAATATTGATCGCTGTTTTATATTTCCTTGTAGAAACAAAGGTAGAAATGCCTGTCAACACCGTAATTTATATTTTGATCTACCTATACATGAGCAAATATGTAAAGGTTTTCGATGTTGGAGATTGAGAGAGAGAATGAACCAATTGTTCTTTGTTTGAACCTACAATTGTGCTACTCATATTTGCCGCAACAGAACTTGTTAAAACTTTCTAATCAATCAGCTCTTCGAACTCAAATGTGAAACGGCTTCAGGAGCTTTAGTGCAGAGACAACTCAAGTCATTGATTTATGTTGTGTCTTTATTAATTCATATGAATTTTACGTAGTCTTTTAATATACCCCCAGAACCGCCTATCTTATGTTAGAAGCACTCAAACGATGCACATACATGCTGAGAATGTGACTGTATTAAAGTCAAAGCGAACTAGAGGTGCTACAGAATGACACAGACTTCTCGCAACAAATTTTTCTAATTTCCTTGGTGTGGTCTGGCTTTAAGCTCGTGCTCCATTCTCTGGACAGCTGCCATCTATCGTCGCCCAAATTACATTTTTTGACCATTTCTCAACTTTTTGCTTTCCTATTAGTACAACTGAATCATTACTTCAAGAATATTACAGAAGAGTAAAAATTCGTCCTAAATAGAAGTTTTCTTTGAAAAATTCGTAGTCGTTTTTAAGAAAATGGCGATTAAGTACTGTAAAGGTGAAATTTAAGCTCTTTTTCACAGGAATATATTGAGTTTTTGAAAAACTTCATTTAAAATCCTTTCAAGCACATTCACTTACAAATGTGATAATGCATACAAATCGATGAAAATATCCATATTAACGGCGTGAGAGATATTTCAAGAAAATTATATATGTGTAATTTTTTAAAAAACAAAAGAATACACCCAAATAAACTTTACGTCATAATAAATAGTGCAATTAGCACTATATATTGGAAAACTTTGAAAAAAAAATTGGATCTATTTTTGAGCAAATGGTGTTTGAGCTTTTCTGAAAATGCCGAATTTGTGCTCATTTTTATAGAAAACTGTTGAGTTTTCGAGAAAATTTATTTGACATTGTTTAAAATACATGTACTCATAAATATAATAATGTAAAGAAATTGTCTTTAATGTAAGTTTTACAGACGTGAGAGACAAGTCAAAAAAAATTTCATTTGAAATTTTTGAAAAACAAACAAAAAACAGCAATATGGGTTTATGTCGCGGCATAGGGGTTGTCTGACACTAACATTACCAAGAATTTAAAGAAAAAAATTGGAGAAGTTTTTGAGAAAATTTTGAAAATATCCGGGGAACGTCATGTAAAGTACCCGTATATTTTAAAGAATGTTTTTCAAAATTTCAAAGCTTCAACTAGAGCCAGATCGACTTCGGATTCTTCAATTTGGGAAAGATCCTACTTGTGGTTTAGACGCTAGTAGTGTTCACAGACGGACAGACAGAACGGACGGACGTTTGGCTTCCAATTGATTTTTCGGCATCAAGGACCCACAAAACAGGAATTCTGGCTACACCACGTGTTAGAGAATTTTTCCTCTTAATTTAGCAACTGGTTTTATGCACCTTTTCGCCACCAGAGCCCGTCAACGAATTTTTTTCGCCGAAAATCCGCCGTTTTTTTCGCGCAGCATTACATAACTTTCTCTTACTACGTATATTACTGCGTATACACGTACGTATACGAGAAAGTAAAAAAATGACTAAGGTTCATTCTGAAATAAACCATTAATTTGTCTTTCTCAGCTTTTTACATTGACAATATTTTCGTGTTTTCTCAAGGCCTGGATTATTATTCCTCTGAAAGGGTAAAAAGTTGACATTTTAGAATTGAACTCTACATGAAGAAAAGCTCATCGCCGAGATAACATGAAATGCCTTCAAAACTGCGAGGGCTCCAGGAATGAAAGATGCATCGTTTCGTGTTCCAAATTATAAATTGAATGGAAGGTATTGTGAATCTTCAGGAAGCCGCTACAGTATCGAATGAGCGATTGTAAAGTTAATGAGTCTAACGTTCTATAAATAGTAAATCGATAAGTGAAAGGAAATGAAGAAATAAAAAGTCAGGGTGTTCAAATTTTATAAATATAAGGCAAGGAAAAACGCTCTCTTGAAAGCTGGTGCGCGTAGTAGCATTAATTATTAAAATTGGTTCAAATACGTTAAGAAATAGTTGATTATCAACGACTGATTTAAGGCGCTAAATTCGAAGGGTACATGGTACAAAACTCATCTCGCATGAAGTCATACTTTAGCATGTTATATTGCATGATGGTGACAGCCGCGAGTATCGAAAATGTGATCTATATTTATTTCGTAAATACGTCTGAACGTAGTAGTAGTATTAGCGAGATTCTTTACAGCCGACGCCGCTTCTCGCATCCCAGTCTCCACGTTCTTCGATCTTCCCAATCTTCCTCTTGAAGATCTCGTTCCTCCATCGCCTTTTGTATCTCATTTTCCCATGTTTTTTAGACTGCCAAGCTTCCTGTTTCTTTGAGGGAACTATTTAAAAATGTTCTTATGCCATCGAGTTTCCGTCGTCTTTTGAATGTGGCCGTACCATCTCAATATTTTTGCATCACTTACATCCATTATATCAATATTTATTCCCATTTAATTTTTTTATGCCAACATTGGGTATTTTACCCAGTAATATAAGGCCACAACAACGCCTCCAATAGTTCGTTTCCATTGATTTTAATTTTTGCCCCTTGCTCTGACGTAGAACTCAAACTTCTGAAACTTTGTGTACATATGCTTTCAACCAGCGATTTGTATATTATTTTTGCTTGTTACTTTTTGGTTATACAAAATATTGCTCAACTGTTACGTCACTACTCTCCCTTGAGAGATCCTATGTTTTACTTATTCTGTACATCCACCTTCCTTTGATATTTACACACTAAGATACTTATGAGCTGATGTATTTTTAATACATCTGCTCCCAATTATTAAGTTTGTTCCTTGTGACTCCACAACAACATACTCAGTTTTTGATGGATTTCTGGTTAAACCCCAAGTTGAATATTCTTCATTTAGTTTCCTCAGCATACAATATTATTCATCCTCGGCAAGAATAACCTTATTGTCACCGAAGTGAAGGGTAAAAAAATTAACGTTGTCAACTTCTGTCCCCATATTCCGACGTTTACATCTCCAATATCCAGGGTCAGCATTTAAATATATTTTGAAGAGAGTAGAAGCTATACAGCATCCTTGTCTCAGACCTTTAGATTTTAAATGAATTCGTTACCTTTCTTCCAATTTAAATACAACTTGTCATATCGTTGTACAGGCTTTGAATTCGTGTTATAAATTGTATATTTATGTTTTGACGTCTGAACATTAATGGAAAAATGCACCAGGAGATATTTAAATATTTGAAATTTTACTCTCGTAAAATGGCAAATTTACATAGTATACGTAAATCGGGAGCGGTGGCTCAATGCATCAACTGATGTCACTGCAGTGCCTCTGACCGGTGAGTCCTAGGTTCGTGTTCCGACGGCGCCAGGATTTTCGACACTAGCTTGTGAGCTAGGTCGAGTTCAGTCGCTGTCAGGAGGAGAATTCTAGCGGCCGGCTGCTCTGATCGGAGATTTTCCGTGGTTTCTTCGATCAACACCAGGCAAATGCCGAAGATGTACCCTAAGAAACGGGTCACGGACCGCGCGCGATCTTTCCTTTCTCTTCCTTGTTGTATCCTCACCTCATACACCTACACTAACATGCACTACACTTCCACACATGCTGAGAGACCGGTCGGGGGACTTAGAACTTGTTCCGGTAGGGGTGGTGTCCCGCTGGTGGGAGATACCTGGTAAATGTAACACTGTTTTGTGGAACGTGCCTGACTCCTTAGCTAACTCAATCGCGACCAATCGCGATCATCGGCGACCATTGCAGATCAGGCAACAGGGAGGCAAGAGGCTGAGCTCTGTTGTTGTCCGTTGGGTCCGACCTAAACGGGTGTGAGACTTCCATCTCGTCCCCGTACATTATGGTGACGCTTCACACAATCCACGCTTCACACGTACTCTGGAAGCACTGTTGTAGACCCAGATCGGGCGCCGCTTCAGTTGTGATCCATGCATGTTGTTCGTCTTTCCTAATCACATTGATGGGGCGCTTTCTCTCTCCTCGTCTGCTTCACAGCACTTCTCCTTTGGTGTGACCAACACATACATAATCATTACCACTTGCCACAGTTCCTAGACTCGCATTCCCTTATCAGCTATGAAATTCCACAGACGCTGCGACACCCTCATGATATGACAGCAGTGTTGCCTCTGCTTTGTATTCATACCTTCTAGATTTCAAAGTACTGAAATAATTTTATCATTTGACCTATATTCCTTAATGAAAATGAAGATACTAGTATATAAGTAACTCCGTTACTGAATATTATTTTGTAATTTTATTTCTGTTCTTCTTACCTCTGCCATAATTTTGTTTCTATAATTAAATGTAAGGCTTAAAGAGATTACAGATGCATGTAAGGAAGTCAGAACATGTGTAATTGTATTGACGATTACCCGTTTCAATCGAGGAATCGAGAATAGGAACATATAAATTCACTTCCGATATTTAAAATAAATTAAAATATTTTAATCCGTTCAGAGGTGTACAGACGGTTTAGTGTTGGTTCCAGACAGACTGACAGAAAATCGAAGCCGACCGATTGCTGAAAGCCACTTTTTAGGTATTAAGCGCCCCCAAAAATGTGGTTTCTGACTTCCTTACGTATTCTTGAAAATAATTTACTACATGTATGTGAAAGAAAAAATTACTCTTTCTGTATCAGAGTTTGTCAAAACAAGTTTTTCTGTTGAAAAATAGCATTTCATCATCCAGCATTACAATATTTTCTTTAAATGACTTTAAACGAGAAAGTGAAAATGAAATAAAATGATAAAGAAAATGTGTAAATGTAAAAAATATGTGAAAGTCACTAACCAATCCTCGCATTCTGTTGTAACATCCGGCGCTCCACGTGATCTGCCACTTTGTTGTTAGTTTCGGAATCTTACCTTCTCTCCTAAAGCGGGTGGGGGTGGTGTGGGGTTGGAGGAGGCCGTAGCGGAAGCGATGACCAGCGGCGACTCACATCGACCGAGAGGAGGCACCGCTCTGCATCATTCAGAGCCGCGCGTCAGCCGTCGCTTTGGCACGTCGTGCTGCCCTTTCCTTTTTCCTTTCGCCCTTGTTCCACTTTCCCATCACCTTCCTTACCCGCCTCTCTTTTCGTCTTCCCGTCGACACTCCCCATTCCCATGACATTCTCGTCCTTCCTCCCTTACCTTGTGTTTCTGTTTTTAATTTCTTTATCTGCGTGTACTCCAACAATTGGCAAATTTGTGCAAGTTGTTAGGAGATTTTTGCTCTCTTCGTTCTCCTGGTTTCCACAGAGTTCTCTAAACTTCTATGGTAGTCTACATTGTTTCCTGTCTGCCTCCAATTCATTTTCATCAGTTTGATTGTCTCTTTGTGTGGTTCCTCCGATTTAGTTCCACATCGTTTGGTATCTTGCGAGATATCGTATCTGTCTTTCTGATATATTTCTGCCTCTAGTACGACCTATATTGGTGTAAATAAATGTGATATAATTGAAACCACTATTAAACACTCCAGTACAGGAATGTAATGGACTTGGAATGGGAACAAAAATGTAATGAACTTCGTTCGGAAATGGACTTGTACATTAAAGGGATTGCCAATTTTTTCGGTCTTAGAAAATTAGTTCTATTTCAATCGTGCTATTGCTGTGTTGTGTAAACGTATTTCCTTACACATTTTGAATCCACGTTAATAAAATTATTTAGTTTTAGTTTAATATTTATAATGTTCATTATATCAAGATAAATACTTTAGGCCAATTTTCTTACCGCGTATTCACAGTGTAGAGAATGTTATGTAATACTGCAAAAATCAATGCTAATATTGTAATGGAAATACACGTTTTGGTATTCTCATAACGAAAATATGGTTTTTTAAACGACTTTCTGTTTGTCAGTCTGTCCGACTGGCTGTCTGTTCTGTGAACAATACTTACGTGCTACACAAAGGTGAACTTTTACGTGAACGGCGCATTTTTTGCAGAAAAACTCTTATTTAAGGGCCCTGGTAACGGAAAAACGGATAAATCCAGTGGCTAAATTTATAAAAAAAACCTCTAACACGTGATGTAGCCAACGTCCACGTTTTGGGGTCCTTAGTACCGAAAACTTGAATGCTGGCAAAAAGTCTGCCTGACCGTCCATCCGTCCGTCCGTCCGTCCGTCCGTTTGCCAGTCTGTCTGTCTGTGAACATTGCTAGCGGCTAAATTGTTCAAGCAATTTTCTCCAAAACTGATATTTCCCAATCAATCTGGCTAATGTCACGGCCCCTTGAATTTGAAATTGATTTTTTAATTTTGGGGGGTACTTTACATGACGCCCCTAGGGCATATTCCAAAGTTTAAAAAAAAAGGCTCCATCGTTTTGATTGAATTCTATTGTTGGGTAGTATGAATGACGCTTAAGAGATTGGTGCACATTTCATTTTCGTTAAAAACTCTTATTTTTCGAAAACTGCAAAAATTCAACTTTTTTCGTCGACTCCCTATTCTGCAATTAGGAAGAGAGCTTTTTTCCCTTGATGAAATTTGTTCCTTAAAGTTATATTTTAAAGTAAGGCCATGTACAATTTTTCGAAAATGTGAGTACTTTTCGCGTAATTTTGCATGAAAGTACGGGCGAGAAAGTAGGCTACGTGCTGTTTTAGCACTAGTTTCACAAAGCTATTTTATACCTACATTCGAGCGCAAATTATCTGTCCGTTGAAGGGACATGTTGCCCGCAAATGAATTGTCTTGTATATATAAGCGAATCGAAGTGGCATTTATCCATGCAAGGAGAGGGGTAGTTCTAACGTTGCATCCAGCGAACATACTTTTTCATACCGTAATATGGACCTGAAATGTTTACGATTGTATCCACGTCCCAGTAATAGTGGCCTTATGTTTAGATGTGCATTGCGAACTCGACAACACAACTCGATGCTTCTTACATAATAATACATCTCTGTGACACTTTCTAGGGGCTTGGCAATATCGTATTCCTGGCTTTCGCGATAGCCCAGCTACGGAGACCGTTTATTCCCAATTACGTTAAAGATTCAGCCCCTCTGTCCGTGCGCCTCCGAAGCCGAGGCGCGCACGAACCCTTCCTCATCAGCCGGCGGCAAGTGGTCATTGACTGCGGCTGCGAAGGGCACGCGAAGGGAGCGTCGGCGCGCGTGTGTACGCTCGGCGGCTGCGCCCTTCGCCCTTCGCGGTGACTCAGCGCTCGCGCGCACTGTGGGCCGCGCGGCGAAGAAAGCGGGCAAAAGCTAAGGAAATCTTCAGTCTCTTCAAACGCTATGAGAGAGAGAGTGAGGTGATCCGCGAGGTTAGAGGTCGGATAGCTCGGCTGCCGACGGTGGGACCGGGATTCAATTCCCGCTCGATCCATGGGGATTGTGTGGTGGACAGAGCGGGTTCGAGCAGGTTTGCTCGGGGTTCTCCCCGTCTCTCATTCCACCATTGTTCCAGCATCATACATACTTTACTTCCATCATACATAGCCTGCACCGATTAACAATATTGCTGAACAAAACCAAGCAAAATAGTATTACAAAACGTAGCTCGAATACTGCTCAAGAACAACAGGTAACACACTCTCGTATAACACTGCTACAAACGAAGTATTTTTACGAAAGAAGTCTTCACGAATTCTACAATAATGCGCGAATAGTACAGTACATTTTCAATACAACAGTTCTTTGCATACTAATAATATAAAACAGTTGCTACTTCATAACGCAACTCGTGAATAGCAAATATTTAATGGCGGGCGACCTCTTCCTTGAATTCTTCCTGCCACATGATGTGATCTGTGTCGTAAGCATTGATGCACTTAGTATGGGCATTGAGGAGAGACGCGCAATGTCAGAATAGGCGGAATAACATAAACTAATATTTGCATTTTTCAGAAAAAATCCGAAACTTTCAACGGTTTTGTATTTTTTCGATTTATATCTGAGAATGTAACGAAACTGTAGGCATCTCTCACATGCGGAAGACTGTATAGTTTTCTTTCAATTTTTGCACGCATTGTAAATTAGTAATACAGATAAACATTCCCCCGTCAAAATCATTAACCAGGTGTATTTTTTAAGCATTGGCGCTGGTATCAAGTAAGGAATAAATAATTCAAAATTATGTTTAAGCGCCACGGGTAATGTAGTAACGTTCAGCACTAAAAATCACTTGAAGTTGTAAAGTCATACCTTACGGATAAGGTACGATCTTATCTCTTTATTTACAACGGGCTGTTTTCATTTAGAGAGTAGCTCGAGCTTTCTACGCACCAAATAGAGTGATTTTTCGTTAAATGAAAGTTAGTGGGCCCTAGAGGTGTTATAATACGATCTCATTAACTTTTTTTTAGTAAAAACACTAAATTTTAATAATATCTTAAAATGTAATAGAATGAACGCATACCTGCCGCCATTTTTAATTATTTTTTTGTACGGGTTGCAATCGATTTATCGAAAGCAGTGAATGTTTCGTCTAACGAGAGCAAGCGTGAGCGTGAACATTTTAAAGTTAGTGAAGCGATGATATTGAGTCTTTTATATTCGATTGAGTGTTTGATTGAGTTTTTATGTTGGATTTTAGTGTTTTTCAATTCAAAGATTACTGAGTGTTGATAAATCCAACGCTATAGCAATAGACACGTATCACTTTACAAAAATTGTGCAGTGTCTCAAAAACATGGTTAACCCTGCTTTCATAGTGAATAGTGATTGTATTGTTCCATAATTTGTAAACTTGTCTCATTTCATTAGACTTGGACAAGAAGTATGGGACATGAAGCAATATTTTTGGGTTTTCAATTTTACTTATTGTGCAAATGTAGTACTTTTCTGTTGTAACGCTCTTCAGCTCTTCTTTTTTGCATTGTATTAACAAGGTTTCATCTATTTCTTTCATAAATAATATACGACACTTAGAGATCTTAAGTTCTAATGTAAAACTTACAAAAGGGCCAAATTACTGCCGATAAACAGGAACTGTTGTGTTTTTTAACTCTGGAGAACTGATTATCTTATAAGATGAGGATGCTATTAATCTTTACTAACATGAACAGTTCCAACAAGAATTGAGTGTTGTTGATTGATGATGTAAAGGGTGTAGAGAAAAAACTCTCAAAGAGGGCGGTGAAATTGCACTTTTGCTAAGTAAAGTTCATGTATCACCGTCATAGTACAAGGCAAGAAATGCGTCTTGCAAGAAGATTTGTTTACTCCTCACTCGTAATGACGTTTAAATGTCTCACCAATTGTTTCGATTTTTTGATATACTATTATGTAAATTATTTTGTCTAACCTTCAAATACTTCTTGTATTATAGTGCACAAAAAAATCTCACAATATCTTAAAATTATATAAACTTCGTGCCTCGCGATCACATAACGTCGTGACCCTACATAAGGGCGTCCCAAGACAGTATCAGCTTTCCTCCTCTGTGTAGCTGTTTTCAAACGCTGGACGATACACGTCGTATTTGTGGTGGTCAAAGCTGATATGCGGCACATTTTCTTGTTATTCTCCCTTTTCCATGCTTCCCTTTCCACTTTCCTTTCGTCCATCATAATTCGTACCATCATACTTCCCTATCCACCGAATCACTCACTCACTCATTCATTCATTCATTCATTCCAAATCTGGATAAAGACTTAGGTTCTGTGTTCACAATAAATGTAGTTTTGTAGTCGAAGAAGTCCTAGATTGGAGTTCCAATGGTAGAAAATTTTCGACACGAATTAATAATAGCTGGATTGTAGGCGACCACTGCCTGTATGAGAATTCCACAGGCTAACTGCTCTGATTCCGAGGATTTCTTCAAATAGTAACATGCCGGAACAGTTTCTTACTAAGGGGTAATTTATCACACGCGATATTTATTTCCTTATTATTTTATGGAACTCTAAACGTAAATTTGAAGTTTAAAAGTTGACGAAAATTAGACACCCAACCACTATGAACTATTTCCTATTTTGTTTTTGTAATTCTATTACACATTTCAATGTCTAATTTTTAAGTCAAGAAACGTAGCTGTATTGTTGATCCTATCAGGTTTGACTTAAATAAGTAATAATTTTGATTTTGTAAGAAATTTTTTATGGAAGTAATTAGTAAAGAAAAAATGCGATTTTATAACATTCATAATTATTGATGAATGTGGATTCCAAGTCGGATAGATTTATGACGTTCGGATGGTTAAAAAAAGGTCCTGTTTGCGGGTTACGTACACAATGGAGGCGGTCAGGATAATAACGGCAGATCCCAACTGACCTCGCATTTTGAGTTAGAAGTATGACGATAAACTCCTGTCATAAACCTATCATCTGCTGAAATATCACATGAATTGGGATATGGCAAAACCCTCAAATTCCACCAACAGAAATTTGCCCGAAGTGTAAGTGAACACGAATGAAAACAGAAAAAGTCATTTTTCTGAAAACGAACTTCGATTGGGATCTGCCGTTATAATTCTGAGCGCCTCAATTATAGACGAAAATTAATTGATTGATTTATCGTGTTTCCGGGCGCGTCAACTGCTTTGGTCATTAGTCCTGTTAGTGTAGTGCATGTTTTTTCTCATGAGATGGCGGTGATCTTCCCTCGCTGGATGGCGAGATCCGGCGCCGACCTACCGTTGATTAGTCCCTAACCAGGACTCTCCCACCAGCGGGGCACAGCCCTAACCGGGACAAGCTTAAGCTCCCGACCGAACTCCCGGAATATGAAGTAGTGTAGTGCATGTTAATGTAAGAGTGTGTGTAAGAGGAGAGGATAGGACAAGGAAGAGGAAGGACAGATCGCGCGCGGTCTGTGGCCCGTATGTTAGGGTACTGCTCCGGTATTCGCCTGGTGTTGATCGGAGAAACCACGGAAAACTACCGATCAGAGCAGCCGGCCTCTAGAATTCTCCTCCAGACAGCGACTGAATTCGACCTAGCTGAAAAGCTAGTGTCAAAAATCCTGCCGCCGTCAGGACTCGAACCTAGGACCTCCCGGTCAGAGGCGCTGCAGTGACATCAGTTGATGCACTGAGCTTTACGAAAATTAAGAAAAGGCAGCATGGTACTTTGTTTCTTCTTTTCATACGTTCTGGAATTACATAAACTTGTAAATTAGACCGTCATCTGTGGAAAAAAGAATTTTGTCCGCTGGGGGCGTCTGGCAACCACCGTGCCCCGCCCGCGCTTGCCGGCGCTCGCTGTGCAATTGGTCCGGATGGGAGGCCGCGCGTCGCGTGCGCTGCCGGCGCTCAATAGCCCCTGGGATTCGGCGGCCCCGCGCCGCGGAGAGGCAGACACACCAGCGGCGCGGGAGGCCAAAGGGCGGGAGCGGCGCTCGGGCAGAGTGGATCCGTGTTTGGGCCGTGGCCGACCGAATGTTTCAGACGCCAACTTCGTACGAGGCGCACCCAGAAATTAAGATTCCCTGTGTCGTCAACACAAATATTTCAGGGAAAAAATTTATGATAGTAGATGCAGCACATTTTACCAATTTTTGAACATTATCATCGTCGGAATTGGGGCATTGTCTCAACATTTACAACCTGAGTTGTAGACGTCTGACTCAGGGGTAGGTACCAGTGTTTGACAGCCCCCTGCAACTCTTCCTCATTGTAATACGCGTGATACTAAGCGGACAGGAATTTCTTGAGGTGTAAGAAAAGATCGAAATCGCTGGGGCGAGATTCGGACTGAAGGGTCAAACTCCTCCCAGCGGGACTGCTTTAGAACATCTTTGGTAGCCGAGTCGTGTGTGGCTGAATGTTAGGAAAACAACGCCTGTACTGAGCACCCCGCAGTGCTTGTTCGGAATGTAGTGCCTTCGCAAATTATGCAGTGCTCACACGTATCGCAAAAACACAGTTACACGTGGCTGTCAAAAACGGTAACTACTCAGGTGACAGACTTCTACGAGACAAGGATACAAGTATTGATCTCACGGTAATACAAATGTCTAATTTATAGTGGTGATAAGCAAAAATAATATAAAATATATAATGGTTATTCAAAAATCGTAAAAATAGTGCAACATCTGCTGCCTCTGCTACAATAAAAGTTTTCGATAAAATTGTGTTTTCGGTTTGTTGACGATCTAAGGAAATTTACTTTCTAAAGGAACACAGTTTGTTTTTATCTAATTTTATTTAATGTTTTAATGTATCAAACAATAATATGTTTGTCTATAATTTAAAAGTGAAAACTTTATTATAAAACAACTTGTTTCGTTACTTTATGAACAAGAAGCTATGAAGTCCTACAATCCAAGGAATCATCAGGAACACCAGCAGGAAATAATGGCAGGATATGTCACGAGAAATTGGCCAAACGTTCGCGATAATTTCTACGAACATTTAATGTAATCTCACAAATACAATATGAATATGAAGTTTCTTTAACAAACCTATCAATTATAATTGTATTTAAAACCTACCTCGTTTCAAACATAGCTTTCAACAATGTTTTAATCTTTCCGCTTTAATTATGTATGCACATACGTAGTTATTTGAAGAAGAATGTGTGCGACAGACGAAGGCAGTGTGACCTGCCGTTGGGCTGAATCAGTGGACCGTTCGCGTTTAAACTTTTCTTCGGTCTAACATGGCCGATCTACTCTGATCATACTCTATGGGTTGTCCAAATGCCTGAAACTAATACTGTGAAGCAAATGGCTTAATCATAGTTGACCCTTAAAGAGTAAGGGAAACCTTAATAAGGGATTACTTAAAAATTGTAGTCACTTGTAAAGGACCTTATTGAACTGATATTCTCATGAACTCAGAATGAGTGCTTTGATAAGTGACGGGCAACGTATCATTTGCGCCAGCTATTTAGTGATTGTGTGGTCGCGGAGTGCACACACTCAATGTTTTTCGTACAAAGGGCATCCATCTAGACTTGTTCGCTTTCGCGATCTTTTCTGATGGACCTTTTCTATTGGAACTATTAGAACACAGAAGGCTTCTGATGTACCTTTTCGCAAACGAATGGTGTATTGCGTGATGAATTCAAAATATTTTGAGAAATCATAGTAATCGTTTTCCATAAGAGAGCTCCGCGTGTGTAGCCGATATGTCACCCAAGTAATATTACTATTGCTTTCTGTATTTTTACATACCTTGTTCAGTAAATCATTACAGACCAAAGAGTCTTACATTCATTTGGACAAATCTTATAATAAAAATGAGATGATTCTTTGTGAAAACTTATTTTCGTTTTGATTGTGAATTTTAAGCTTTTTTACTCTTAAGCAGTCGGATTCATGTACCGAATGCGTCACGATACCCATTATATCAATATCTATTACAATCGTACGGATACTGAAGTAGGCATTCACGCTGGTGCTATGGTATCTAATGTTCAAGGTTCGTGCGAAACTTGAATTTCGTCTTGAGTGATTGTGCTCTCTTCATAATACTAGGGAATCCTTAGAATGGCTGTTTATAGAATGTTGATGCGGGTAATAGCTTCTTCCTACTAGCCAACTTCCTCGGCTAGAATCGAAAATCCTTTACCGATCAGACTCGAACCTTAACCTCGAACCTCAGGCCTGTGAAGCTTCAGATGCGGAATCGCAATTGTGAGCCATATCCGGCTGCTCTTCCACTCTAGAACTCAAATTTCCATTCTTAATACTAATAGGTATACATCGAAATAAATAATTTCTTAGAAACAACTATTTGTATTATTATAAAATTTGCAAAGACTATGCAATTAAGTAAGCACGTGAAATTGAGCGATGAAAAATATTTTTAACGGCAATAAAAATATAAAATTTGTAAGAAAAAAATCAAACTCGATAAGTCAAATACTTTATCAACATCAAAATTAGAAACATGAAAGTAACTGTAAGTTAGTCAAGATAAAAGAATTTGATACATTTGTTCCCTGAAAGAGAGTCGGCGTAATGCATTTGATGGATGCTGCGATCTCACGGTCACTTGTAAACAAATGTCCAAATACACTGCTTTTGGCGAGTTTTAATTATTACTGGTCGGTTTCCCTAAAAAAAAAAAAACATTAGGCACGGTGTACCAATAAAATGAAACACGTACACCCCACCGGTGGGCCGCCCGAAATAGAATATGAGCGTTTGGGTTATTTTTTAGTTCCTGGTAGTGAGCAGTGAAGCTGTTGCCGCTGGCGCTTCTTCTCGAGGCCTTTGATCTCCGAAGCGCCTCTGCGCCGGCTCGATCGCCGCCTCCTGGAAATGAAACTTTTGAAAAGCGCCGACTCCTTGGTACACAGTTCCCCGGGCAGATATGTCGTCGACAATTTCCATAAAAAGCGATAGAAATGGTATTTTTGGCGAGGAATATATGGAAGAGAATGGAAATGTATATGTCTGTCATTCACTTTCTTCATAGTATTAAAATTATAAAAAACTATTGGACAATTTTTATGTGCAATATAAGATGTAACTAACAGAAGAACTGAAGGACATATGCATAGTAAAATATAGATTTTCAATATACTAATAATGTCCAGTTAGTACTCGGCAACTGGAAAAAAGATATAAAAAGGTGTTTAAATCAATACATTGTCATTAAATATACATATAATAAAATTGCCAATATTTCCATGGTAGCGTGTCAAAAAGAAATGGCGAGTCATCTCATATATTTCTTCTCCATCTTATTACTTTAATTCAATTCATTTCCGTTTATTAATACAATAATTCTTAAGAAAAGAACAGAAAATAATAAGGGACTATAGTGAAGCACGCACAATGATACCATTCACTGAACCATTTTCTGCACTATTCACTATACCATTCACTCTTGGCAATTGAGAAAAATTTCTATAAATGTACTTTTTTTTATTAATACTTAGTGTTCTTCGGCATTATTTATTCCAAATGCATTTACTACACAATTAGTTTGACACAATTTTTAATGTTTTTGAACACAAATGTAAAGTAACAGACGACGTTGGAAAAGTTCTTAAATAAAAGAGTGTTCTGCTTACATTGGATAAATGAACGCATGAAAGAAATGGAGAATGCTGATAATATCGAAAAAAATAATATGGTACAGTAATTGTAATTTCGACTGTAGTTGAGTCGTGTTTCAAAAAATGGGGCAGGGTCACTAATATTGATGTTTTTGGGGTCTTTGGCCGCATATTCAATATCTAGTTTCAGTAGGGCCTTTCAAGCAACGATTCCAACGAACGATGGCGTATCCAGCATAACGTCCAGATGAAAGGGCTCGGCCCAGCGCTACGCTCCGTGAAAGAGAGGGCTTTGCAACGCGTTCGCAGCGGGAGGGCAGGCGCGGCGAGGAGAGTGGGGCGCGCCGGTGAGAGCGGGGTGGGGGTGGAGGGGGCTGGTGGAGGGGGGAGGCGAGGGAGCTGCGGAGGGTTGGGAAGAGCTGCGAGTGAGCCGAGTCGGCTGAAGCACTTCATTATTCATTCAATCATTACTTAAGCACCACTCTTTGATTCGTTCAAGATCTGCATTTCAGAAAATTCTCCATTATTGACATGCATCGTGTGAGCCAAACATTCACTGTTCAGTACAGCGAGTGAAATCCATTTACGGCTATTTTTATGAAATGATTCAGTTGATACAAACTGTGTGCTGAAAAAAGACTGAAAGAAAATAATAGTTGTTGTAAATTTTGAAATAGATGTTAGCCATTTATTATTTACTTTGTTTATTTTGTTCGTTGTTTCGACGTGCTTAAAATATTAAATGACAGTTCTATAATTCATAACTGTCCAGTGCACGGATTTCGCCAGATGCACATTTAATACATTTGAAAATCATTCATTGTCAACGACACAAGTGCTCGCTCTCTCACACACACATATACACATATATGCAAAGCATTGAATAGTATTGCATTAAAAATATAAAACGGATAATAAGTGCAAAACAGAATTAAAAAATTCTCACTGCTAAATTCGATAAGTATTAAAAGTTAATCTGCATGAAATATTAACAAAATGAATTCAGTTTATATGAACTGTATGCTCCCCAAACACGCTTTGTACGAAATTCAACGGTAAGTTCCATAGACAGGTATTTCCATTTTTAAAAAAGGAATTTATTTCTGTTCTCTATCATCGTCATTCAAATTTGATGACATACATTTAAAAATATAACATTTTAGGATCACACGTTATTAAAGTGTAGTGCATTTTCCTTATATTGCAATTTAAAAATATAAAAGTGTTTTGATTTAGGTACTAAATTCATCAAAATGGTATTAAATTGACAAACGGATGTAATATGACATTTATATTTAAATTTGAGGTAAGAAAAATTCACGGAATAATGGGTATTACTAAACAAAAAAATATACGTAATGCACTTATGATAAATGATAGACACAATTTTGTTAGGTTTATTGTTCCACAATACAAGTACAGGCAAAAGATGTCATTGCATTAGAGAGTTTTTGCAAGACGGGAAATCAATTGTCGTAGTACGTTAACATTATCGTCAAAAGGAAATAACGTATCTTCAGAAAAATAAGTTTTTGCATGTCGTACAATCGAAAAAGTAATACGTTAAAACTAACAACTAATTGGAACTGAATACCTCTAACAAGATCTAAAAGCTTTTATGGAACATATGTGTATCTCTGACTCTATTTTTGCTTTTATTAGGATTACAAGATAGTACATACATAATACATGAAATCTCATTGTTTCATATGAATATGTAAAGCTTACCTATCTCCAAAGAAAACTATCGCTTCCTAGATAATCCCGCTATTTTACTATACCATATTATTGTTTATATTAGGAATGGGAAATGTTTGGCAATTATAACGTCCTATGGATAAATAATAAATATTTTGTGACAATGTAGCCTCACTATACATATAACCTCCGAATCCTAAACAGTTACATTAGTTTATTCCTCACAAAAAATTAACCATTAAGTTCCTGCCATATTATATTGGTAGTACGAATATTATATTTTTCATTACTTCCATGCTCATTGTGTGTTAGTGTTGAATTCGTGTTAAGTGGTGGTGGCGAAAACTACGTAAATTGTAAGTTTGTCGTAGACAACAAAACAGGGAGAATGACGGAACCCGACAAGCGAAATCCCGTCATTTGATGCCGGCGCATGCGCAATACAATTCTCCCCAGAATTGTTGTGTTAATCCACGACTTGCAAAAACTCTGTATTGTGGTCATGCATGAGGTACAATTATTCATTAGCCGTGGCGTGAGCTAAGATTCTAAAATTGGAGAAGCTGAGCTCTTATAGAAGCTGAGTCTTAGTGCCGATCAGAATCCGAAATTCGTGTGCACGTCACAAAAGTAAAGGGGTCTGCAAAAAAAACTGACTCGACTATGCTCAATGAACACTGAATACTGAACGAGGGCGCATGAAGAGCTGAAACGAGTTTAGTCCTGTCAGCCAGCGTGATATCATTCTGCGCGCATGATCACCTACGGTGCCTCTACAGTGGTGGAAGTTTCAGTTTACCCTGTGTAAGGTACGAATGTAGTACATGGTGTGAAGTATGTAATGGAAGGTTGAGATGAAATTTTACCTGCTCGGTGCCGATAATAAAGACTAGAAGAAACTTAGTGGGAGCATATTCATATAATCATTTAATGAAACATATTTTAGTTCTTCGACGATTTGTTTATAAGTAATGACCCACGGTGGTTTTAGCTTGCAACAATTTATTTTGGGTTACTTGTAGGAAGTTAGTATAAATTAATAAGGCTCCTAAATCAGACTGGACAGGACTGTTTTTGACGCACTCTACAATTTATTCTCAGAGGCGATTGAAATTAATAAATGATAAAGATTTTTCGAAAAAAATATGTTTTCTTTGTAGTGACTTTACGTAGCTTCCGCGTCAATTATGTATTCAAAAGAAGCCCTAATAGATATTTATCAGGCATATTGTGAGTGTTCATAAAATAATTTTCTAATTTCTCTGATTGTTCTTCAGACACACTCACCTATATTTCCTGTGGTTATTATTTTTTTCAGATTGAGAGGAACAAAAGGAAATAAACTCACCAAATGTGTCATAATATTACTAGTGTAGTTGGCTCGGGTTATCACGTGCTTCCATGCTCACATGATATATTTTTCTTATATAATTTATAAGAAACCTACTATCAGGCGCCCTTCTGTCAAATCTTTGTAAGAATAAATCAAGAATAAAAAAGCCGAGAAATTACGAGAATTTTAGTTTTTGCTATTTGCAACTAATGTTACTTATACAAATACAAGACAGTTCTTTTCAGTTTAATTATTGATTATTTTTCTACTGACTAGTTAGACAATTTTAAAACAATTTGAAAGACAAGTTTGGGTTCCTGCCCGGTTGAAAATAAACTAGAGCTGTTTGGAGAAACGAACACCTTCATACGCACGAAAGCACAGATAATAAAGCTTACTTCCCACTGCCCACAAATATACTTTGTAGTTGCATTATTAAAGTTCTTCGAACAAAATCCTTCTTTAAAAGCTATCTTCGACGTTTTCGCTTTACAAACATTCTCTTCTGAGGTTTATCTCTGTTTGGTTTTCTGCAATACGGAAATTTAAAACGTCGTCGAGGCGTGAAAGGTAGCAACACAGAGAGGGGACGATATGGATCCTCTGATGCAGAAAAAATGTCTTTTTGAAGCTGTCATTTTTTATATTCTCTCGTTCTCTCTGAAAACAACAAAAAATAGGTGTCTTCATTGGTCTCACAAATAATACTTCTTTTCTAGAAACTACTTTCTTATCATTCATTTCTTTATCTATTTATTAGCGCGTTTCTAGATCATTTTCAAACTAGTAATGCTACAGAATGGCACAGGCTTCTCGTAGTTAAGTTTTCTAATTTCCTTGGTGCGCGCTGGCTTTAAAGTCTTGCTCCATTCTCTGTCCAGCTGCCATCTATCGTCGCCCAAAGTACATTTTTTCACATTTTCTCAACTTTTCGGTTTCTTAATAGTAGAACCGAAATACTACTTCAAGAATATTAAAGAAGAGTAAAATCTCGTCCGAAACAGAAATTTACACTGAAAAACTTGAAGCCGTTTTTAAGAAAATGGCGATTAAGCATAACTGTAAATGCAAAATTTGAAGCTCTTTTCCACAGGTATCTATTGAGTTTTCTGAAAACTTCATATAAAGCACGCCCACTCACAAATGCAATAATGTATAATACAAATGGCAAATTGATGGAAATTGATGGAAATGAACCTACAAACCGCTTAAGGCATATTCCAAAAAAATTGCAATAGTGAACTTTAAAAAAAAATAAAAGAATGCATCAAAATGAACTTTACGTCATATTAAACAGTACCATTACCACTATCCGCTGGAAAAGTTAGAAGAAAAAATTCGGAGCCATTTTTGAGAAAATGGCGTTTGAGCGTTTCTGAAAACGCGGAATTGTGAGCTCATTTTAACAGAAAACTGTTGAGTTTTCGAGAAAATGTATCTGATATTATTTAAAGGCCATGAACTCATAAATACAATAATGAGAAGAAATATCCTCTAATGTAAATATTTTCGACATGGGTGACAAGTAAAATAAATTATATTTTGTAATTTTTGAAACAAAAGAATAGAGCAAAATATCGTTTATGTCATAATATAGGGTGCACTTGGCACCCTCTTCGAAAATTTCAAGAACCAATTTGGAGCTGTTTTTGAGAAAATGTTGTTTTTGTAATTTTTTTAAAATTGCAAATATTTCACGCACTCATTCACGAAAACTACTAAAATTTTCAAAAACGTTTACATGACCTTAATGAAAGAATTATTTATGGACAATAAATTTTATTGGAAGGAAAAATCTTCATTTTCTATTTTATAGTTGAAGGAAGACGCCGAAAAAAATTCAAACTTTTGAAATTTTCGAAAATTCAGAATTAATTGTGTAAATCGGACCTATGCCACATTTATAAGTGTATTTTACTCTATTATTACAAGAAATGTAAAGAAAAAAATGTTGTCTTTTTGAGAAAATTTTGAAAATGTTCGGGGCCTCATGTAAAGTACCTCCAAAATTAAATAAATGTTTCTCTAAACTGCAGAGCTTCGACTCAGGCGAGATGGACAGGGGTTTCTTCAATTTGGAAGAAATCCCACCCGTAGTTAAGGCGCTAGTACTGTTCACATACACCAGACAGACCGACAGACACATGGACAGACGAACGGACAGACGTTTTGAAAAAAACAATACTTTTTCGCTACCAGGGCCCCCAAACGTGTATTTCCGTTGAAATCTCGAAATCGATTTTCTGCAGCGTTCATAACTTTCTCTATTACTACGTATATTACGCCATATATACTACGTATGTATACGAGAGAGTAATACAAAATCAGTATCTTTTCAATGTTTAATAAAATCAACGCCACAATATACTATTTCTCCTTTTTGCTGCAATATTCCTATTTATTAAATATTATCGATTTTCTTTTTCCGTTACTTCATCTTATTTTCGTGGCTGCGAGTGTTCACAATACATCATAGATAAAACTAGTGGTGCTTTAATAGCACATACTTTCCCTCACCATTTCTAAATTTGCCATTTTCAAAAATTCAGAGAATTCTACGAAAATAAGATTCAAGCCATTCTTTTAAGCATTCCTTCTTCTATCTATGAACAAACTTTGAAGAAAAAAAGTGTAGCGTTTTTTGATATTTTTTTTAAAGAAATTTCTTAAATTTCGTTGACAAATTTTGCGAAATCTACTAGCTTTTTCAAAAACTTGTTCATAACCTTTTTTAAAGAGCTGATGTTTTACAACACACTTTGAGGCAAAAAGCTCTATCACCTACTTTTGTAGTTTGGATATGTTACCTTTTTGCAATTTTCGAAAATTCAGTGTATTCGCCGAAAATGGGACTAGCATAAAATTTTTTACCGACACGAAGTAAGCGCAAGAAAGTAATAATAGTTTATTACTCGAAATAGATTATCGTAAGTAGAATGGATTTGCATTTGCGTGCACGCTAATGGTGGAAAAGTTACTCTCCTCTTATTTTGCTGGTCGAATATCATGTCTAATTACTGGTCGAATTCGTATCATTAAGTGATGACATGTCTGTGAAGTCTACAAACATAACAGCACATTTTAATTATTAAAATGTGTTCACATTTGTCGTGAAATGGCAGTTCCATTAGCACTCGCATTAAAGGATGAATACTAAGTGTAAATGCGCGATATGCCGCATTGTTTTCGAAGAACACCGCATCATACTAGCGATAAATTATTCTAGTACTCGGCCCAGTGATTTTAGAAAAAGTGAATTACTCTCTAGAAACATACGTGAATGTATAACTGCTGGAAAGTGCTCAACTGATTCTGACAGTACTTGGCATACTAGTTGTTTACAAATGCATTTATGGGATCATTAAAAAACTAGAACGAAATGATTTTACATCTTAGCTTCTTGTAGTCCAGTATAAAAGAAATTTCAAATTCTCGGTGTTCTATCCTCTAGACTTTTCAGTTCATGACACAAATAAAACTTTATTGTAATTATTTATTGCTTAAGGATAAATGTTAATTAGAGAATAAATTTGGATATAACATCATCAAACGTGCATCTCGGATTTCCGTAAACATTATGGGCGTTGATATTGATTAGATTCATCGCAATTTTTAACTATAAGAAGGTATACTGCGTCGATGAAACGCAGCGTTCAGTACACAACATTTCAGATTAAACAAACAAAATGAATGTATGATGAGAAAGGGCCATCCATGTGCTGCTCGCTTCTATTATGGTCCAATCTGATTTTGTTATCGTTTTACTTACTTGCTTCTTTTAATTTTATAATTCACGATAGTCGGTTAGTTGGTTGTTAGTGATTCCGGGCGCGTCAACACCTTAGGCCATTACTCCCGCAAGTGTAATACATGTTGTTCTTCTGTCATCTTCCCTCGCTGGATGGCGAAATCCGGCGCCGAACTACCGTCGCATAGTGGGGTGTTCCCCCCAACCAGAAATCTCCCACCAGCGGGGCACCGCCCAGCCGGGATAAGCTCTAAGCTCCCGACCGGTCTCTCGGTATGTGTGGTAGTGTAGTGCATGTTAGTGTAAGTGTGTGTATAAGGGGAGATGATAGGTCAAGGAAGAGGTAGGAAAGATCGCGCGCGGTCCGTGGCCCGTTTGTTAGGATACTGCTCCGGCATTCGTCTGGTGTTGATCGGAGAAACCACGAAAAACTACCGATCAGAGCAGCCGGCAGCTAGAATTCTCCTCCAGACCGCGGCTGAATTCGACCAAGCTGTCAAGCTAGTGTCGAAAATGCTGCCACCGTCGGGACTCGAACCTTGGACCTCCCGGTCAGGGGGACTGCAGTGACATCAGTTAATGACCTGAGCTATCTCTCCCGGTCTGTAGTCGGTAAAACATACGCCAGATATTATTCAAATGATCAGATGGCCACTAGTACATTCCAGAAGCAACTCAAGTTCTTTAGATTACTGAACTTTCTAGTTCGAAACTCAAGGAGCAAACGCGAGGGAGAGAGACATCAACTGATATGACTACAGTGCCTTTGACCGGGAGGTCCTAGAATTCGACTCCCGACAATGGCAGAATTTTCGGCACTAACTAGAGAGCTAGGTCGAGTTCAGTCGATCTCTGGAGAATTCTAATGGTCAGCTTCTTTGAACGGTTGTTTTACATTGTTTCTCTGATCAACACCAGGCGAATACCGGAGCAGTACCCTAACAAACGGGCTACGGACCGCGCGCGATCTTTCCTTCATCTTCCTTGTGTTTTCGAGCTGCCCTTACTTACACGCAGTACATTACCACACACGTTGAGGCACCAGTCGGGAACCTGAAGCTTGTCCTGGCTGGAGCGGTACCACGCTTGTGGGAGATACCTGGTTTTGGGAAAACCTCGCTAGCCGACGGTAGGTCGGCGCCGGTTTTTAGCATTAAGCAGGAGAAGATCACCACCACTTCCCAGGTGAAAACATGCACAATACTTAGGTGATTTAGCACTTGACGCGCCCGAAATCACTAATCAATCAATCAATGAGGTTAGCGATGATAGAAAAAATAAGAGAAAAGGGATGCGGGAGTACATCGAGAATATCTCCCGAAATATTCCTCCACAAATTCGAAACGGAAAGACGGGGACCGAGATCCGGGTCTAGCGGTGGAATGCAATGCATATGCACTACCAAAGTCGTGAGAACGCCGCCGCGGAGTGAGTTTAATGGGGCGTCACAGCTGAATGAGTGCCACTGCTCTGTGCGAAGTCGTTGCCGGCATCGGTGGATTAATGAATATGTACACGAAGCACATGCTTAGGGCCTCTCCTGCATGATGATGATCAGGGAACGGATTTATTTGGACTAAAAATATATTAAATATGTAAATATATGTGATTATTTTTATCAAAATATGGAGTTAAATATGCACTTAATATGATAAAAAATGACAATGGTAAAATAATATTTTATTGTCAGTTGATAAACCATCATCTTTAAATTATGAAATGTAATCCAGTAATAATGTAAATGTAACCAGTGTAAATTCAAATTTTACACTGGTTTAATAGAGAGATTAGTAGAACTGAACCAACACATCGTACTCTGACTGGATTGTAACTGACCATGAGGAGCTGTACAAGTTGAATTCTGATGTCCAAGTCTCTATGATGTCATGTGATTTCCGGGCGGCTGCCCCACACTGAAGGAGAAGGGGTGGTGTGAATACTGAGCCGAGGAGAGTTTCCCACAGATGCCAGAAGTCTCAAGATCATCTGTCAAACAGATCCAATAGTTATTACCTCCTCGCGCCCCTCTTCACCTCGCGAGGCAACCTCAAGACCCCTCAGTCAGGTTCTCAGTGCCGGAGAGTAGGTCTATTTTTCACATAAATTAAAATATTAAGTTTCTTAACTTGCTTTCTCAGTGTCAATTCTCCCTATTTAAAAAACTCTTATTTTTAAGGAATTACTGAAAAATTTTAAGCTCTTTTTTGTTAAAATGCATTTTTAATATTTAATGAAATTTCACTTTTAAGCTTAGTATGCTATACGGACTGATTTTGTAAGAAATATGGAAAATATGGGGGACTTTTATTCAAATATGTACCAAAAGCCAAAATATGGAAAATAAAAATACCTTTTTTTCAACTCTACACATTATGAAACATACAGATAAGGTAAATTACTATCAATATTAGACTATTTAATAAATAGGTATTGACATAGAAATCCGTTCCCAGAAGATGATGATGACGATGATGATGAATGCCAACTCGATTTCCGAGAGTAGGTGAGGAAGGATGTTTACGGTTTTATGCTCTCCCTTACTTGGACAGATAATCACGGTGCCATTGGCCACTAGTTGTCATTGTCTTCCTCAGCATGAATTATGGTGTAAGGGTGATCATGAGGAGCAATAATGAGAAGTGAACGATCATGGGTGGGATGATTTTCAGAAGAGAAAAGGGATGGTGTGGGAAAGCCAACCACTTCGCAACTACTTGGTGACTATGCATGACTAACGTGAGATGATATTGTCGTTAGCCTTCTGCTCCTGCTTTCAAGTAGCTCCACGCTCCCCGTGCAGCCCAAACGGTACCGCTTGATGGGGACTAACAATTACTTTGTAAATACAATTGTACATACATAACAATTGGTTCATACATATGAAAAAAATATTTTCTATTTAGTATTTAGTCATGCTATGAGTATGTATGTGTCAACTCTTGATAAAATTAATATTTTATTGCATATCTCATGCAATGAAATAGCATGTTCAATGCATATTTTCTGTCTGCGCTGAGATGTTCAACTTTGGAAACGTTCTAAAATTTTCTTACTCTTATAGAGTGAACTCGTGGGTAAGAGAATGTTTCCTTTCTGAGAAGTTTTTCCTCGTCCTGTCACGCGGTTGTAAACATTTGTCAACTGATTTATATTCTACCGCAGTGGTTTTAAAGTCGAACCTGCGGGCTCGTGAAGGTCTGAGCAGCTCTCTTTCGAGGTCTTTGAATGCTATCCTCGCACATGATATAATACTACACAGAATGTTCGAGGAGGAAACGCTGGAAACTGGAAAATAAGCTCTTAAGACAATTTTAAGTATATTTTGTCTACTAAACTACTTGGATATTCTGAATTTCTGAGCCGCTATAAACAATCAAAAATGATTTTGAAAAAATGTTTACTACGCAAAAAGTTTCATTGATGAAGCATAGAAACACTTCAGAAACATGAAAATTGTTTATTATTTACAAAAGAAATGAATATATTTGTTCAGAAAAAATTAAAACAAATAAAAACACCAAATTTACACAATTCAATTTTTTTTATTTATCGGTACATTTTTATTTCTGAACAAATATATTAATTTCCTTTGTAAATAATAAACAATTTACAGGTTTCTGGAGTATTCCCATGCTTCTGTAATGCAAATTTTTGCCTAGAAAGCATTTTTTCAAACCAACTTTTGAGTGTTTATTGTGGCTCAGCCATTCAGAATATCCAAATACTTTATTAGACAAATAATGCTTGAAATTGTCTTAAGAGCTTATTTTCGAATTTTTGACGTTTCCTCCCTTTCTCTTCCCTTTCCTATCCTCTCCCTTACACACACACACTTTCACTAACATGCACTACACTACCACATATTCCGGGAGACCGGTCGGGAGCTTAGAGCTTGTCTCGGCTGGGGCGATACCCCGTTGGTGGAAGAGTCCTGGTTAGGGGGAAACCCCACTAGCCATCACCCAAGAAAAAACATGCACTACATTAACGGGTCTAATGACCAAATTAGTTGACGTGTCCGGAAACACAAAAAAAATCAATCAATAGATGTAAATTTTTAAAGTTCTCTCGGAAGATGTCGTTTCTCACACAATCTATTCTTCATAATCCTAGAATCAACGTAAAAATCTCATTTCCACTGCCTTTACTCAGCAATAGGTTTTCGGATTCAGAATCCATGTTTCACATTCATACAGACCAAAAGTCATTGCCATAATTTTGACGAATTTTAATATAGTGTCTTTGCTAACTTTACCTCTGCATGTTCTTTTAAATTACATACAATACTTTTTGTACGACTAATAGACTTTGAACTCCGATAGTTATAATTTTTGCATTTTCTCATAATTCGGATGATGTTAATCCCCATGTTTAATTCATGCCCTTTGGATATTTTAGAATTTTGTTCTAACGTTGCGGCATACCGTCAACTTCTCGCACGGCATATCTGGGCACTCTAATTGCAATATACACAATTGAACGAAACATTGTTACTAGAAGGTGATCAATTATTAATTACCCTCAACGCAAACATCATTGTTTCACCATCAACCTATATTATAATGAAACTGTACTCACCTACATGACTATCATGATGGCCCCAATCATCTAATGCGAGAATTGGAAGTAGAAAATGAATCGTAGTCATTCCACTAACACTGGCTGAAGTATCTCAGGGCATCAACTGATGTAACTGGAGTGCCTCTGGGTGGTCAGAGGGTTCGAGTACCGACGGTGGCATAATTTTTCACACATTTGATCTAGCTATATGGCTAGGTCGAATTCAGCCACTATCTGGAGGAAAATTCTAATGGCCATTTGCTCTAATCGGTAGTTTTCCGAAGATTCTACGATCAACATCACTTCTTACCATAACAATCGGTCCACGGAACGAGAGCGATCTTTCCTTCTTCTTTCTTGTCCTATCTTTAACTCCTTATTTACACACACTTATCCTTACATGCACTTCACTACCACACATACCGGGAGATTAGGGCTGATCTGGGCTGGGCGGTCCCCGCTGGTGGAAGATACCCGGTTGGGCGAAAAGACCGCTAGCCGACGGTAGGTCGGCGCCGGATTTCGCCATCCAGCCGGGGAAGATCCAGAGACCAGTCGGGAACTTAGAGATTGTCTCGGCTGGGATGGTGCCCCGTTGGTGGGAAATAACCTCCGCAAGCAAGGCAACAATAAAGGCAGATGTTTGCATGTCTAAGTAAACGTCTTCATCGTGATTGAGACTTTGAGGAAATGTGATTGCATATTGCGTATGTGTGTTTAATGTCGTAGCGTGCAACTGCAACCAGCACGCGCGCCGCTGCCGCTTCAACATGGAGCTGTTCAAGCTGTCGGGGCGCGTGAGCGGCGGCGTCTGCCTCAAGTGCCGCCACTTCACCGCCGGCAGGCACTGCCACTACTGCAAGGAGGGCTACTACCGCGACCCCACCAAGCCCATCACCCACCACAAGGCCTGCAAACGTGAGTCGCCACTCGCTTCACCTCCATCGACACGCTCATTGTGGGTTTTCTTTCCACAACTTTCCATTTCAAAAATTTGAAATTAAGGTGGATTCTTGTAATGTTGGAGATTTGTGTCTATTGAAAATAATACTAATACTCTTCGATTCTTATTGAAACAAATACACTTTTTCATAACTTAAACCTACGATAATAAACTTCGATTACTTAACTTAATTATGATAAGAAATAATATATCTCAACTGAAGAAAAGCAAACTTATACCTTCGCAAAAATAATAATTGTGATGGTAGAAGAAAATTTTTGCTTCCATCGCAATTCCTTCATTTAATGAGCATTTGATCTAAAACACTTTTTTGGAAACGTCAATTTTGGAAAGAGAAACCACAATGTTCTTCGTCATTTATAGTCGATGAATTGTAGTCGACCAAACCTTGCCTTGAACCAAATATTGTGAAGCTGAAAATTTTATTACACATTACTCTAAATAGCACATGAACTCAGGATGTGCCTGTTATTCAGTTAGTTCAAGAAGGACACGAAGTGTAGTTTTCTCTAAAGAATATTCATGAAAAATAACACAGGGCTACAAAAGAAAACTTTTCGAAACTTGATTTGATAATATCATCTGATCTTCATGTTTTTTGCTGAGACTGAAAGTAAGGTCAGTTTGTCTCGAACACAAACAGATTTTTTTTCAATTTCGAGTTAAATCCGGAAAGACTAGTTATAACGACATAAGAAAACAGAATAGGCAGACACTTTATTATTTATTTACATGTTATTAGCAATACCAAATTCTTTATTCTGTACAGAAATAAGCGTGCCAGTGTAAACATTGATGCATTTTTAATTGTTATTTTTGTGAAAATGTGTTGTTTTTCTGTAGGAAACTTCATTTGCGCTTCCAGGTATATGACTCTTCAGGCGATTCAGGCTGTAGCATCCACCAATAGTCCACGTTCCACTTCCCGGTCAATCATGTTCACGTTCCACTTCCCTGATACCTACGTTCCATCCCCTTGATGTCCTAATGGAACCTATCCCTTGTTCTTCACTGATGTTCCTCAAGATTACCGGAAAGTAGTACACTTGTGAGTGTAGAAAGTGAACCTTCAAACTCATGTGACTACGTAGGATTTGAAAAATTTTTCAAAATGCGTTCCATGATACATCTGTTGTTAGGATCCTTTACATTACCAGAGATCTTTAAAAGAATTCCAGACATTTCCTTTCTTCTCATTCATGGTCTCAAAATGTGGATCTGAGAAAAGTTTTCAGATGGCTGGTCCTACAATGATTTCTTCTTTTATCTTAGCGTCACTTAAATCAGAAAACTTGGAAACATTCACCTTCTTTATCGAAAGACGAATGCTTTATCAGCCCTAGCTGTATTTGCAGTGGATGTAACACGATTTTCTGAGAAGGAACCAAACTTTTCCTAATTACATTTTTTCGTCTGGCAACAAAGCAACTCTTGGTGGTCAGTCTTTTTTGTTCCAGAAGGAATTACTGTCACGGTTCTCCTATAGGTATAAAAACAAGGAAACTTTGTGTACCCTGTTTGCTGACCTTCTAAGGTGAGGACTTTCATGGACATCATGATGAAGACTTTCAAGTCTCCATACATCAACCACTTATGCTCATTATAACTAATTCGTTCGAGAAATAATACGAAATTTTCGTATGTTTTCTTTATATGTACGGAATGTTCAACTAGAACTAAAGCATAAGTATTGTCATTGTGTTACAAAACCATTCTCTGAACTGTCTGGTTCAAAGTCATTGTTTGTTTCATAATTTTCCACCATACAAGCTTCTCTGTTTCCCACTCAGTACTGTCCAAGTCCCGAGCGGGCTGGGGAGCTGACGATCCAGAACGTGGGACCGGACGAATGGTAATGGACACTAGCTTGTGAGTTAGGTCGAGTTCAGTCGCTGTCTGCAGGAAAATTCTAGCGGTCGGCTGCTCTGATCGGCAGTTTACTGTGGTTTCTCCGATCAACACCAGGCGAATGTCGGAGCAGTACCCTAACAAACGGGCCACGGACCGCGCGCGATTGTTCCTTCCTCTTCCTTGTCCTATCCCCACCCCTTACACACACTTTCACTAATATGCACTACACTACCACACATGCCGGGAGACCGGTCGGGAACTTAGAACTTGTTCCGACTGGGGCGGTGACCCGCTGGTGGGAGATACCTGGTTGGGTCAATATTATAGTTAAATGATAAAAGTCGAAAGGATACTAAATTAATTGATAAGCATTCACAGGTTCAAATCTTTCTCTACAGATAATCCTTCTATAGTTGCGCACTCTTTGAAGTAGTAGCTTGTGTTAAATTATTCTTGTCTGTGCGTCATGTGAATACTGTTACACCTGTGATTTAATCATATTTATTTTATACGAAATGGGTAAGAAACGGCAACTATTTCTGACAACCGATGTAATTTCAGTTTCGAACCTCATGCGCTACGTTAAGTAGTTTACTCAAGTGATGACTCCGTTTATTCAAGTGATGGCTGAGATGTGTTAGTATGCACAGAAATTGCTACTTATTACATATCAGTTACTAATAGGAGAAAGTACGAGCTGTTGTAGCTTCACTATTTTAGAATGTTGTCTTTATCTGAAGATACGGAGTACTCGTATTTCGAAGAATGCAGAAAATTAAAAGTAAATTAAAAATCCTACTATATTTTTTACTTTCTCGCTACAACGTACGCAGTAGAGATAGAGTAATGAAATGCTGCGCGAAAAAAACACTTATTTTCAACAGAAAAACTCTCATTAAAGGGCTCTGGTAACGAAAACTTGGATAAATCCAGTTGCTAAATTTATAAAAAATCCTGTAACACGTGGTGAAGTCAGAATTCGTTTTGTGTGTCCTTGAAGAGAAAAATAGAATGACGGCAAAACGTCTGTCTGTGCATCCGTCCGTCCGTCTGTAAACTCTGATGTTTTGAAAATTGCAAAAGTTCAAAATTTTGTCGGCGTCTTCCTACAATGACTATTATGAAGATATTTCCCCCCTAATGAAATCTGTTCCTTAAATATGGATTTTGAAATAAGGTCATTTACAATTTTTCGAAAATTTGTACTTTTCTCGTAATTTGGCATGAAAATACAGGCGAGAAAATACGTGCTGCTTTAGCACCACTAGTTTTACGTTATGTTCGAGTTATTTTGACTTAAAGATCCTTCAACTACCGAGGTCATTAGGCCCATGAGATATTTTAATAAGTGAGTGATAGTGATAACGATGTTGAAGTGAATAGTGATGGATCAAATTTTGACATGAGAGGTAGAGGAAACGGGAGAAACCCCTAAAAAGCCTGCCGAGAGCTTGTTTTCTCCGCCACCAATCCCACACGGATTGCTCTGGAATAGAAACCGGATCCTTGCGAAGAAATTAGAATTCGCTCACCATTACATCAGGAGCGCCCCCTATTATATTCACAAAGTTATATAATTTGTGATTGTAATAGTAGTAGTAAAGTAACTTTGCTGTTTACTGTAAATTTATTGAGCTCTCTCAAGAGTAAACAGTAGTTCAGAGAATTATGAACTTCAGATATCCTTTGAAGATATAGAGTGGAATCCCGACTATCCGCAGGCGGATTATCCGCTTCTCGAATTATTTGCGTATCTCTCCGACTGCTCCTATTTCCCTTTTTTACAATAGTGTTTATATAATTACACATTGAAAAAACTTCAGTTACAAATAGAGATGAAGGTGTTTCAACCCCCCAAAAAAACAAAGAGACAATTAACAAATATTGTTTAAAAGTAAGAAAAGAAATTTATTAATTGTAATAAATTAAATAAAATTATTGTTTTTCATGTAAAATTACTAAAACTAAATGTAAATGTAAATTTCATGTAACTAAACTAAATGTAAATTTCATGTAAAATTACTAAACGTACTAAAACAGCTATTTTAGTATAAATAAAACATGTTAAAAGCAATTTGTGATGATTTGCGTCCTTTTTGGCCTATTTCGGCTTTGTCGTGGAATTAGCTTATCCCCACTTGCCGCGTCACCCAGTGCCGCGGATAATCGAGAATTTACTGTATCTGTCTGTAACAAGTATCTGCAAGTCTGTAATCTTACCATTGTCCCTCCTTAGCTAGCGACTAACTAGTGCAAAGCATTTATTTCCTTGCCAAGGCAACTTGAGGTTCGACTTCTGTACAAACAAGGCAAATAATTCAAGTTGTTTTCCATTTGACCAGATCGAAAGGCAATTGGGCTCTCGTGAAAGACTCGTATCCTACCAGAAGTCACGTTTACGATTACTGTTGTCAGGCGAATACTTGAAAGA
Source organism: Teleogryllus occipitalis (assembly GCA_011170035.1). Classification (NCBI taxonomy): domain Eukaryota; kingdom Metazoa; phylum Arthropoda; class Insecta; order Orthoptera; family Gryllidae; genus Teleogryllus; species Teleogryllus occipitalis. The sequence continues at coordinate 573,498 of BLKR01000008.1, read as the reverse complement.
ACAACAAAGGCTCAAACAATGTTTTTACAAAGCATGGTACTATGTTCAAGAAATACGGGGTGGATCCCATACGTTGCTGGCTTCAGTAACTTCACTTTTTATACAAAAAAAAATTATGCAATTTTTTAACTAATCATGCTTTACTCCAACTCACTTTCCACATATGAATACTAACATTTCTAGGCCTTTGAAAAAAACTTCAAAATTTTGTTCGTAAAATGGTAAAACAATTGCTTCTTTCACTTTACACCCATCTGGAAATTTTCTTTCCTGAAGGTCTTTCTTCAGTTTTGATAAATGGAAGACGTCATTAGGTTGTCAATTAGAACGGTAGTGTAAATGGTTCAACTCCTTGAAGCCATAGTCCTTCACAACATTCCTTCCAATCTGAGCAGGAAGCTCAGGTGCGTTGTGAAGAAAGTAAACATCATGAGATTTTACGCAACGCATTAAACTCAACTATCTCTCTCCATAAAACTGAATGCTATATCGGATACAAACTTTTAGCATTACAACAATTAAAGATAAGTCTATATACTGCTCAGAGGGTTTTACCATTGATGAATCATAGGAAAACCTTCTGAGTAGATCGTTATTATGGTCAGGGCTGAAACTTTTGGAACTGCCTCTATATACCACCCATTTCCTTCAAAGACTATAGAAATAAAAAGTGTAACTCTACTTAAAATAATGGAAAACAGAAACAAACAGTAACTTCTTATTTAAATGTGAACCGATCAGGGAAAGAACGGAAACCATTGATCAAAGCAGTCGGCCAACGGATTCGATTCCGGCAGGCATCTTAAACGCCGATATTTTTACATCAGGTAAATTCCCAGTGGGATCGAACCCATACCGGCTTTGGTGGCTCAGGGTATTAAATTATGTCAAATTGATGTCAATGCAGAGCCACTGGCCGGGAGGACCTAGGGTTCGAGACCTTACGGTAACAGGATTTTTAACACTACCTACATAGTCAGATCGAATTCAGCATCTGTCTGGAGAATTCTGGCGTCCAGCTGCTCTGATAGATAGTTTTTCGTGATTTCTACGATCAACACCAGGCGAATGCCGGAGCAGTCCCTAACGAATAGGCCATGGTCCGCGCGCGATCTTTCCTTCCTTTTCCTTGTCTTAACCCTCACCTCTTACTTTCACACACAGTTACATGCACTACACTATCAAACAAGTCTGGAGCTTACAACTTGTCCCGGCTGGGGCGGTACCCACTGGTGAGAGATATTTGGTTGGGGAAAATACCGCAAGCCGACGTATCCAAAAATTGGTGGCTTGGCTGGCTTAAAGTAAAGCTGGCAAAGCCAATTGACCAAAAATATTTTCTATATAAACAAAATAGAGTGCTGTTTTTGTGCTTTTCAAATATATAAAATATTTTTTTTTGCTCTTACCATTTTTCGAAAAAAAACAACGAATTCTCGAAATCCGGGACAGGCGCAATACCAACGTGTAAGAAAACGACTCGTAGAAAAAACTAACCAGAAAAATTAGATTATCTTGACACAAAAATAATAACAAAACATAATACATCAATATTGTTTTGCAATTTTTAACATTTAATATTACTCTCAAATAATTATAAATCTTTACATTACTGTCAAAGAACAACACGCTTCCAGATACATAATTTCTCATCAAAGCTAAACTAAACAACAGTACGCAGTGACCTTTACCAAAAACTAGAACCAAACACAGTTCTAATAAACTACTCCAACACGGCTTTTTTTGCTCTCACCATTTTTTGGAAAATTGAACAAAACCTCTTATGCGTCACCGGACTGCCGAACTCCCCCCTCCCCATATAACAAAAACCCTCTCCGAAGGAAATCTGTCTTTCAAATTTAAATTATATGTACAGAACTTCAACCACAATACATTACACTACACAACAGTATTGTTTTTAATTTTTTACTTCCGATTCTATCCATAAAAAATATAATTCGTAACACTGACTATCAGAAAACACACGGATGGACGCACATCAGTCCTAATAAATACTAATCTACTCAACAATTCGCATTGTCCTTTCCCAACGATTAGAAAAGAACATTATTCTAATAAAATACACCAACGCAGATATTTTTGCTCTCACAGTTGTTTTTTAAAATAATTTAACAAAATCACTTAAGTGTGACCCGGGCTGGCGCAACTCCGCCATAGTATAAAAACACTCTTGAAGAAAAACTCAATTATCAACAATTAAATTATCTTTACAGAACAACATGCACAATACATTACACCACAAAAGAGTATTATTTTTATTTTTTTTACTTGCGACACTATATTGAAAAATAATTATAATTCATTACACTGAATATCGAAAAACACACGGATGAAGGCACATAAATCCTAATAAATACTAAACTGCTCATCACTTGGTATTATCCTTTTCCAGGAACAGAACCAAACATTAATCTAATAAACTATACCAACCGTGATTTTTTTCTCTCACCGTGCTTTGGAAAATTGGACAAAACCACTTATGTGTGACGCAGATCTGCAAACCCCCGTCAAATAACAAAACTACTTTTCGACAGAAAATTATCTTTTAAAATTAAGTTATCTCTACAATATATCAACCACAATATCTTACATTACACAACAGTATTGTTTTTAAAATATTTGACTTCTGATACTATCCATAAAAAATTACGATTCATTTCACTGATTACCCAAAAAACACGCGGATGAATGTAGTACATAAATTCTCAAAAATACTAAACTACTGAACAATTCGCATTGTTCTTTACCAGCAATGAGAAACACATTTATATGCAAAACATGCACTACACCTACGGGACCGAATGACCGGTTGACGCGCCCGGAATAACTATTAATGAGTCAATCGTTGATGGGAGTGGTGTTGTGTTGCAGCGTGCGACTGCCACCCGATCGGCGCGTCGGGGCGCACGTGCAACCAGACGAGCGGCCAGTGCCCGTGCAAGGACGGCGTGGCGGGCACCACCTGCGACCGCTGCGCCAAGGGCTTCCAGCAGAGCCGCTCGCACATCGCGCCCTGCGTCCGTGCGTCCAAGTTCTGCTACTCTTCCTTCTTAGCTTTGTTGTATTCACGGCCGGCTTGAGAATTTTGTCTCCACCGTGGTTTGATTCTCTACCTATGTGTTGCAAGAAAGTAGAGAAAGTTTTATTATCGCGGTATACATATATCAGAATTCAAGCATTTTTAAATAGAACGTATTGTTAAATATATTTAAAAAATATTACACAAATATTTTCTCCTAAGATACTTTTAATAATTTTAAAATAACATTATTTTAATATTTTCCATTTTTACAAATAATTTATTTAATAATAATAATAATAATAATAGTAATAATAATAAATTTCATTACTTTTAAAGATTTAGATTTTTATAACAAATTGTACGTTTAAACATAAAGTATTAATTAATGTCCTTTTCACTTGCTCTCAATGTTTCACAGTTTGCAAAATTTACATAGTTCCACACTTAGTCAACCACAGATATAATAAACAAAAGTAAAAGTACATACATACAAAAATACAAGTCTTTGGGATTACAAAATAACAAAATAATTTTAGTAATTTTAGTAAAGATCTAAGAAACTCTTTAAGTTGTGCAAACATCCTCACCATTACTACAGGGTAGTAAGCATATAAATAATTAAGATGCAAGTCTGCGGACATTCTGAGAACGTATGACAAACTTATGTAGAGTTTACAAATCTATTTAAATCGTTTTCTTACAAGTATAATCTATATTTATTCAGGATGTCCATTTCTTGTTATTCCCAATAAAATGAATCGAGGTTATACGCAATGCTATGCTTTCCTATGTTACTCAAAAAATCTCTAATTAAATATGTCCAACTAAATTTTGTTTAAAATTGTTTTTCGTTAAAGTCTTTTATTTAATTTAATTAAATTATCGACTTTTGTGCGCTTATAAATTAAGAAAATGAAAGGCCATGAATCAATGTTATTTATGGAAATATACAAATCTTGCTAAAATTACAAATTATATTGCTTATATATTGCTAAAATGATAAATGATATTTCTATCAACTAAGCAACAGATACTGATAAATGTCACCGTGACTGAAGTTTCTGTAATAATTTTAGACTTATATTTTTCACAAATCTATTAATGATATTATAATGTTTGATGACTCATGAAAATTCAAGTGTTTTGTCTTTGTCAAAACATTTAATAGTTCTGTTTGTATTTGTATGAAAATTTGAGTTTCAATGTGTCAGCCAATGACGTATGTATTGGCGCTGATGATCTTTGTCACAAGTCTTGTACACCTGAGTCTTAAAACGAAGGTTCTTGTTGAGAGCAGCGTTCTTTATTATTGTTTCAAGCCGACCTTAATATTATTTATGGGCTCAGTAATATGTTTCCGTTAAAATAATGGAATATGTTTCTCAAGATATACGGACTTTTTAACGGCACAAAACGCATTATACTTAAAACTTAATGAAAACAATAATGATATTACAGTATCCATAAATTAATTTCTTGTAATGAACAAGTATTTTTGTGAATCCTCGCTCGCTCTCTTCCAGGGATACCGAAGATGCCAAACGTGATGATGGCGATGGCTGGTGGGGGACGCACAGGAAGCGATGGTGAGTGTATAGACGCTTGGAAAAGTCACGATTTGAAGCCCAGCTTCGTAGGATAGGTAGTATTAACACAATGCCACATGCGAAAAGTGCGTGGCCTCACACTTATCAATGACACGATCTGATTTAGAAAAAAAGAAATTAATTCTTTCATTTTTCTGAGATATGTCGTTTGGGTAATTAGACATTGGCAATGTTTACATATTAATCAATTCTATTATGTATTTGGATAATATGAAAAATAATGCCAGAATCGTTCATAATATGTTTTCGCTCGCGCTGTCGCCCGCACAACTCGCAAATACATAATAATTATGCTTAAATTATTGCAACTAACATGTGCATTCATACCTTTTTACGACAATATTAACCACATCCATCAGAAAATCATCTCTTCCAAACATTTCGTCTCTTGTACACTTAATGCACTCACGCATACACGCAATTAAAATCTGTATTCAAGTTACTTTTATAAATAGAGCGGAGAAAATTCAGAATAATTTCTGATTAGACATTTGACAGTGAAAATAAACAAACAGTCCTCTAAATACTCAATTATGTGCATTGATGAACTCAATCGTAGATCTCAGTCGTCATCCTGAGGTGGAGCGCAGCTAAACTATTACACATTGACGCAATTTTGAATCTGTGATGTCATGGTAGGCGGAAAAAGTTCAAAAAATAATTATTTTGTAAATATATTAAGTTTTTTGTTGTAATTCATAGCCTATAGTACTCCTGACCTTCAAAGGAAGCTAGCACAAAAGTTTCATTAATATTAGTTTAGTTATCGCGCAGTAGCGCAACTCCCTTGTGTCTTCATATATTAGTATAGATATAGAAGTATAGATTACTATAGATAAATTAAGTGGCATCTTGCAAACGAAAACGCAATTTGCACTTCTCTCAGGAAGCCAATTTTGCTCGCGATGTTCGCTCATAATTTGCATTGATTATGATATTTGTTTATTAAAAAAAGTATCCGCATTGGTTCAACAGAAGCCTCTGTCAATAGTTAATTGCGGTTTTGCCACTCTCATATACTCGATTTACGATCTAAGTCTCCGTATCACGAGCTGCGTAATTCCGTAGTGACTGCCGTAATTTATATCTGCAAAAATGTGCCGTAATACGTATCTGTTCTGCGGGTTGCCGATACCGGTGATGTAGGCGTCAGAAAGCGGATTGCGGATGTTCGATGCTCAGTACGAAATATACGATTGGAATATATTATTTAAATGATATTAATGTTATTATTATGTTATTGTTTTTGTAATCGTTCAGGTTTCGAAGGTTCACACCCTGTTTTGTTTTCAGATGAGTGCGGGAAGTGTAGTATCAATACTAGGCGTCTCAACCTCTTGAAGTACTGTCGGCGAGATTACGGTGAGTAATATGCTTTTTGGATTTTCCATCAAAGCCGCCCAGAAGTTTGTGTTGTCCCTATAGAAAATAAATCACTTCTTACAATATAGATCGTGTAATACAGTATTGAATGTGATCAATTCTTTGTCGCCAATTAAAATCGTGGGGGCTCTTGGCAAGCATGTATGTCATGAAATACGTCATGATGTCATGATGTACGTCATGAAATAATAAAAAAGCTTGGTGAATTAGTCGATAAGGTAATGAGCTGCTTGGTGAACGACTGTGATACATCTTAGGATTATTTTCCATTATTACCAACCTGCACCTATCGAGGCCTGTAAGATGCTGTCATGCGTAGGTGCCCATTATCACGCATTTGGACAAGTGCACCAGATCATCGCTTTGAAGAAAAAGATATGTCCAACACGTTATTAAAAAATCGTGTTATTGATTTGAACTGTAGATCATTTTCTGTTACGGCTCCATTGCTCTCTGCATGAAGCAAGTAAACAAATATTGTGCATCGGTATCTATTCTGTTCTATAATCTAAATTACAAGAAACAGGTACTTGTATTCGTGATATAAAAATTAAAGTGTAATTTTCGCCCACGCGTAATTTATTTCCCCGCCAGTTTATGTGATACTTTTTTTTAGAAAGGCGGCATTTGCGATCGGAGTCAAAAGATTCCGGAGAGCTAAAAATACTCAGATAATCAATAAATTATTATTGTTATTATCACAATAGTATATTATGAAATATATATAATTACTACTATACAGATAATTTACAATACAAAAATATCACCAACATGATAATGTATCATAGGAACACTGAGTTAACAGCACGCACTGCCGCCACAATTGGAACAAATTCCATATAGCGTGATCACCTGACGGATTTGGTATGCGACACTACCCTCGTGATTATAGTCTTCTAATTCCAGTGGAATAGCTTATTCCGCCCAAGTGCCCCACACTGTGCGCAAACTCTAAAGGCCCATTCACAATGCAAACATAAACATAAGCATGGCGTTAACATAAAAGTTTGGACTACGTCCATAAGCGGACTTCTCACAATGCGTTCGCATAAGCATAACACGTAAGACGTTAACTTAATAGCTTGCAAACTTCAAGCTTCTGTGCTTATGCTTATGTCAAAAATAAGAAAAGAATCATTCACAGAACGTTTACTCATAATCGAGTATCGAAATAAGTCGATAGACGAACTAACGCAATCCATGGCAAGAGCTCCCCCCGTCATGGACACAGTCGATATCTCGAAATCGATTCTTACTTCCAACCAATAGTAAACTAGAATGTCTCACAGCCAATAGAAACTCTTATTTTGCCTACGTTTATGTTCGACATTGTGAATACTTCAGTCTATCACTTATGTTAATGTTACCGTCTATGTGTCATGCTTTGTGAATGTTTGCTTTGTGAATGGGCCTTAATTCTCGCCGTGCCGTGCGCAGCGCTGCTGGCGCGCGTGGCGGGGCGCGCAACGGACCGGACCGGTGGCGGCGGGGCGCGAGGCGGCGGTGGCGGAGGCGGAAGCGGAGGCGGGCCGTGGGTACGCGTGGCCGCCAACGTGCAGCGCGTCTTCAAGCGCGGCGCCGACTCTCGGCTGCGGCGCGGCGCGCTGGCGCTGTGGGTGCCCGCGCGCGACATCGCCTGCAAGTGTCCGGCGCTGCGGCCCAACAGGTGCGACCCGACCCGACCCGACCCGACCCGACCCGACCCGACCCGACCCGACCCGACCCGACCCGACCCGACCCGACCCGACCCGACGAGTGCGAAACAATGCGAACCAACGTGCGAGTGTTGGCATTTCTATGATTGATCCATTCATTGTTTCGTGTTTCCGGGAGCGTCTACCGCTAGAATCATTAGTCGCGTAAGTGTTGTGCAGGTTTTATCTCGGGAGGTGGCGGTGTTCTTCCCCTACTGGATGGTGACGTCCAGTGCGACCTACACGTCGGCTAGCGGGGTTTTCCCCAACCAGGTGTCTCTAACCGAGAGATCACAGTGTGCGAATCCTGACGGTGGCAGAATTTTCGACACTAGCTAGGCAGCTGGATCGAATTCAGCCGTTGTCTGAAGGAGAATTCTAGCGGCCGGCAGCTCTGATCGCTAGTTTTTCGTGGTTTCTCCGACCAACACTAGGCGAATGCCAGAGCAGTACCCTAACAAACAGGCCAAGTACCGCGCGCGATATTTCCTTCCTGTTTTGCCCTATCCTCATCCCTTACACACACACACACACACACACACACACACACACACACACACACACACTTCCATGCACTACACTTAACACTCATCTCCAGAGACCGGTCGGGAACTAGGAGCTTGTCCTGGCCGGGGCGGTGCTCCACTGGGGGGAGATACCTGGTTAGGGAAATCCCGCTCACCATCCAGCGGGGGAAAATCACCGCCACCTCCGGAGAAAAAATGTACTACACTTACGGGTCTAATGACCTTAGCGGTTGATGTGCCCGGAATCACTAATCAATCAACCCGAATATGTATCTCCTACCCCAGAAAGGGCAAGTGTGCTCCCGCCTGCTCTCCCGACATGTGTGATAGTGCAGTGCATGTAAATGTGTGTAAGGGATGAGGATACGTCCAGGAAGAGGAAGGAACGACCATGCGCGGTTTGTGGCCCGTTTGTTAGGTTATTGCTCCGGCATTCAGCTTGTGTTGGCCGCAGAAACCACGGAAAATGATCGATCGGAGTAGCCGGCCGCTAGAATTCTCCTCCAGAGAGCGACTGAATTCGACCTAGCTATCTAAGCAGCGTCAAAACTACTGCCAGCATCTGGACTCGAACTCTAGGACCTCCCGGTCGGAGGAATTGCAGTGTGGTCAGTTGATGCTCCGAAGGAAGGACATACCGCTGACGTAGTTGTAGGAGAGGAAATACGAATGTGGCAGCGGAGGAGGGGGAGGCGATGACATAACATAACATAACATCATAATACATCAGAATCATTCTTCCACGTGGCTATCAAGTTTAATAACTGACATCATAATACTCGTAAATATAAAGTACATTATTGAATTCATTAACTGGCAACTTAGGTTACTGTGAACCACGGTTAATACACACTAATCTTTACACTATTTTTTCACATACTTTAACTGTAGATTTATATAATTATTCTCTTATGATCATACACTCATTTCACCCTTCCCTCGAATGTAATATTAATTAGTATTAACTATATCATAAACCAATTTCGAAAATATTAATACAGCTTGACAATATTTTAATCGAACGCTTACTTCTACGCTTATTGAAACTAACGTCTGAAGATTTAGGTCTCTTGATACTAATAATATCATAATTTCTATAGAATTTATCGACCATGTTTTGTTAAGTTTCTAGAACTGAAAAACTCGTGTACGAACCCAGCTAGGGTCAGACTTCAATCAACTTTATTACGAACGGCATTAATACCCTATTTAGTTAAAAACAAATAATTCGTACTAGGGGCCTATAACAGTAAAAATGCTGCTGAAAAAACTCACAAAATGATTTCTGAAAACACAGAGACCGCTCAAGAACAACAAATGAAGAATATTCGTAAACAAAAAATTCTTCACGAATACTGCAACAAATTGTAAAGTATAAATATACACAAAACAAATATTTCTTTGTTTACCAAGAATATAAAAAACGGCTTTTTCAGAACGCAACACGAAACAGCAAATATTCAATGACGTGTGACCTCTTCTTTTGAGCTTTAATGCCGCGTGAGGTCCGCGTGTCGCAAAACTGGTAGTCGGCATGCGCAGTACCAAATATTTGCATTTTGGTTGGTTGGTTAGTGATTCCGGGCGCGTCAACAGCTTAGGTCATTAGTCCCGTAAGTGTAATGCATGTTTTTCCTCGGGAGATAGCGATGATCTTCCCCCGCTGGATGGCGAGATCCGGCGCCGACCTACCATCAGCTAGCCGGGTTAGGTGGAACCAGCACCGCCCAGCAGGGACAAGCTCTAAGCTCCCAACTGGTCTCCCGGAATATCTTGTAGTGTGGTGCATGTTAGTGTGTGTATGGGGGGTGGATAGGACAAGGAAGAGGAAGGAAAGATCGAGCGTGGTCCGTGGCCCGTTTGTTAGGGTACTGCTCCGGCATTCGCCCGGTGTTGAACGGAGAAACTACGGAAAACTCCCGTTCAGAGCAGCCGGCCACTAGAATTCTCTTCCAGACAGCGACTGAATTCGACCTAGCTGAAAAACTAGTGTCGAAAATCCTGCTGCCAACAGGACTCGAACCTAAGACCTCCCGGCCAGAGACGCTGCAGTGACAGTTGATGCACTGAGCTACCGCTCCCGGTATATTTACATTTTCAGTCGAAATAGAAACCATTTCTAAGTTTTTGGATTTTTTCTCGAGTTTATGGGTATCTAACGAAACCATAGATCCTCTGAAATGGCACATGGATACGTTTTATTTCAATTTCCGCGCGCATGGGAAATTAGTTATATATATATATATATATATATATATATATATATATATATATATATATATATACACACACACATTACAGTGCTTGATTTCTGGCGGAACGCGACAGAACGGCGTTCCGGTAATTTGGGGTGCGTTCCAGTGAAATTTATAAATCGAGCACTCATATATATATATATATATATATATATATATATATATATATATATATATATAAAATATGCTGAAGTTGTCTTGTATTTAATTAAAAGAAAGTACCCAAATCATAATAATCCACGCTATATTGTAATTAACAATTAATTGTCTCTGTAATGTAATAGAGCAATGATGATGTTAAGAATACTATGTTCCACCCTCACATTGAATTGAAATATGATGTGCTCTTCCAGGCTGTACCTGATCCTGGGCCGGGAGTTCGAGTCCCAAGAAGCATCGGAAAGCGAGGTCTCCCGCCCTCGTCCGGGCCTCACAGTCGGCAGGCGCTCAATCGTCATCGAGTGGAAAGACGAGTGGCTCCGGCGAATGCGCCGCTTCCAGCAGCGAGCGCGCCACTGCCGCTAGATGATGCCAGCTCTCCTCTTGGTGGGTTGGAGGACTTCCAGCACGTTCCGTAGAATTTGAAAAGGGTGGCACATTTCAAACAGTAATTTGATCAAACACAATGCGGAAAAGAATAAAGAAAAAAGAAAAAGAAAGGGAAATGAACATTTTCCTGATAATATAACGTGAAATGCTGACAGTCGTTATGAAGAAGGCTTGATTAGAGTCACGAAGTTGTTATGCTTCGTTAAATCTTCAAAAAACGTAGGAAGGGTAAACGGTAAACGTGAAAAGGGGTAAAGGACTTGTATTGCAAAAATTCACATGAGTTCATATAAAAGTTATTGCAACATTAAAGACTCGCATTTCATCAATGGATATCATATAAAATATAAAGTAAAATTAGCATATTAACTTGTATGTAAATCATCTCATGTTAGTATAAAATACATTTTTTCTGAAATTCTCTTTACATTTCATAGTTTACTAAAATTTGAAGGAGTTTAATGAAATGCCTAAAAAGGTTAATTTTTCTCCTATAAACTGAGTGAATTTTGAATGCAATCTATGAAAAATTATCATAAGCAGAGTGTGTTGTGTCAATCTTATCTGGCACTCAGCACCAAGTCTTCACTATACAAACACTATACTCTGTGATGTTGCTACAAGTGACGAAGTATTGACTTCACCTCTAAAACTGTCACTCAGGACAACATTAATGCCACCATTAAATAGGATTGTTAGGTATCCTGAATTACTTAAAGCATAGAAAAAATATAAAGGTTAATAAAGTAAATATTAACTATGCCATTAAAAACAAAATTAACAAGTGCTAAAATTTTATAAATGCTCAACAATCCATACCAGAAACTATCCATGTGAAGATCTCCACATAACAAAGGAAGAAGGTTCTGAGAGTGTTAGTCTGATGGTGCCAGAACTAGTGACATCATTGATTATGCTTCCAGTCAATAAGGTAATTTCTCCCATGTGTAAGTTATTTTTAAAATTATAGAAAATTTCATTATGTTACAAAAAATTTAACAGAATTCCTATTGAACAATGGTTCCAAGGCAAAGTAGACCATAAGAGGGGTTCCCCAAAGGTTTTTTTTCAGGTATTCTAAGTTTGGCAAATGTGACAGACGAAAAAATGCCTTTCAACACCAACAAATATTAGGAAGTGATCATTAGTATCCTAGAATATTGATAAAAACATGCTCATAACAGAAACAAATTTTGAAACTTATTTTAATTTACACTGAATTTCATAAAATTTAATCAGTTGTATGAGAAGAAATCTTATTGAATGTGGAAATTCATTGCAAAATCCCCAAATTCTTGAAAAATTTAGGGCATTTCTTCAATGAACTAAGAAAAATAAATGGTGAAACCTGAAAGGTACTCGAGAATGTGAGCTTGGAATATGACTGCTAGGTAGAATCATGTTCCATTAGCAATCTCTACATCATGACAGATTTAGAAAATCTTGAGGCCATAAGTCAAGAATATTTCAATTTTTGAAGTTCAGTCACACAATTTTAATTGCTGTTCAGGAGAATGAGTACACACGTTTGAGTGGGGTTTCGTGGGGTTTGTGACTCCCAAACCTATCATTCATTTTACAAATTGAATTGAATAAGAATAGCAAATGAACCTTCATTACTAAAAATAATGAAATAATTGTCAACTGTAGAAGCCTGTTGAATTACTAGACTGATATCGACAAAATCATCTTCAAAGGAAAATTTAAATTATAATAAAATATTGTAGTTTTACATTAAACTATCTGACCATTAACCCTTCCCCTACCCCTCATACAAACATATACAGAAATTATTCCTCCTATATCTGCCTCCAGGACTTGGTTATCTGTAATACAATGATTAGTCAATGTTCATTGATCTTGTCTTCATTCAGTGGTTAAAAGTAAATCATTAAATGGAGTTCTTAGGGCTTAATAGTAGTGGTAGTGTACATTTTTGGAAAATGTTATTAGCTAAAATGTAAAATGTTAAAATCAATTTGTTTGTTTTTGTTTTTTGCACAAAATTGGAATTTTTGCGTACTCCCCACTAGGGCCTATGACAAGTGTCTCATTGCCCTGCTCAATAAAAGTGTTTTTTTTTAGGTATAAGTGAGTCTTCAGAGTTTCCTCTATATCAAGAGTATGGAATGAAATGTTAATGTTTTATTTAAGACCAAACATATGAAAATAAAATTATTTTGTATGAGAAAAAAAATCATTTATATATAATAGATTTTTTCCCCCTGACATCCTGACACTATAAAAGATATTATTCCTTTAAAATCAAGATTGGAAAGTATTTTTGGAAAATCCTGAAAGTAGATTTTAGTATCCATATTTAGTATTCAAAATTTTGGAACTGAGGTGAAATACATAGGATATAATTCATGAGCAATAGCCCATGAGATATAACCCATATTAGTATTAAAAATTCAGGAACAGAGGTATCACTATTTGCTCTTTGACTAGAGAAAGAATTAAAATGTGCTGCCAGATAACTAAATTGCATCCAAACCCTTTTTCGAAACAATTTGAGTATCAGGAAATTTCAAAAAGTGTATGTGCATCACAACTGTGAGTTAGGTATGCACAAGCAAAATTATTTTATTAACCTAAGAAAGATTTATTAAAAATAGCTGCAAAATGAAGTAGGTAGAGCCCAGTGGATCTGAGAGGGAATGTTGCATCTGTAAGAAATTTAATTAAAAGAAGTTCCAAGTATGTTTATCAGAAAGTCTATGTGCTTTGTTAGCTGTTCCTACAGTTTATTTAGTATTAACTTTTAAAGATATAACATATTCACAGAAAACTCAGTACTTAATATTTCTATTTTTGTTGAGTATTGAAGAGAAATCTGTACAAAATGAAGTTCTTTCATCTGTTTAATATTTAGAATTCTTGTGTGTGTTGAAGGACAACTCTGAGAAATGAAATTGTAATAATTTGGCTTTTATTCTAAGATAAACTATTTATTCTTTAAGTTTCAAAGATTTTTTTATTTACCATTGTATTTTAATTTGAATGTTAATATTAAGACATTAAGCATTATGACATTAAGGCATGAATCATGCCTTGCACTTAATTAGATTTTGTGAAAATGATCACTATTCCCCACAAGACATAGTTTAATTACAGAACACTAATAACATGTGGGTTATGTTAATTTTACTCTCATACAATATTTTATAATTCCCAAAAATCTGTGATTCTTAAAAAATAAACTGTTAAAAAAATTGCTTTTATTTTAATGAAATTACAATTGATTTTGGGTTTGATTATTTTAAAAGGATTTTAAACATTTATAATGTATTGGGTGTCATTTTAATTAATGTTTGTTTATAACTGTAAATATTAAAAAAAGTTGAAATTACGTTAGGGAGAAAAACATTATCTACATCTTCTACCTACAGGAAAAAATGGGAATTTTGGCATTCATTGTTATTTTTGCTTAGAAACCGGATAATAACAAGTGAAACTTCAGTCATTGAGTCATTGGCACAAAAGCACTTATTAGCACATTACATAATTATATGTACTCAGTTTTTAAATGGAAGTCTTCATTTGCAATTTTGACTACAAATACAATAAGAGAAAGAAGAAAGGAAAAGAAAGGCTGCTCAGGAATTGGCTAAAGTAGTTAGAAATTGTTTTGGTGGTCAGAAATAATCAAAGATATTTGTTACAACTTGTTATTCATATCAGAACCATCCAAGAAAGCAAAATTATTAGAATTTAATGAAGAGTGACATTAATCTTGTTATTTTTCTCTGAAACTATAATGGCAATTTTCTGAACTTTCCTAACATGTGAATGCCTTCATTTCCTTATTTCTTTTGATTATGAGTAATCAACATTAACTTGTATGGAAAACAAGAAATCAATGTAATTGGGACAATTTAATTACCACTGATCTGTATAAGCATACTACTGTGAACAGTATTTCTACAATCTGATATTTAATGAAGCATTTAAAATCATTGAGTACTTATTGTAATGTGACATAAACTATCGTTTTCATTGAAACACAATTTTCTAAAAAGGCTTAACAAATGTGATATTATGTTGTAGTTCATAATGCTATTTGCTAAGAATAAAGCAAATTAACTGCAATGATTTATCAAAGAGCTCATGAATTTCATTGCAGCAATAATTGAACATAAATTGCTCTAATATATGGTATATAAGAATTTAACAGATTTCATTGATCACCCAAATCAAAAGAGTATTAAAAACATAGAATGGATAAAATGTGTTTTTGAAAAAAACCTTAGGAGTTTTATTTGACTACATATCCTAATAATGTTAATTAAGTTTAAAATAAACAAAAAAAACAACCTCACAAGCATTTGAAAGATTTTAAAAGGAAAATAAAGTTATTTGTCAGTTTTCAGTTCATGTTCAGGTAATTATTATTTTGATAAATTTCTCTGACTTTTTCATTTGGAGGCCTGGTTCAACCAGTTTGATAAAGGAAGAAAAAAAAATGTACCAATGTAATTCAGTTACTCACAGATACAGACACTCAAATGTAAATATATTCACAATTGCTTCCCATGTTTTTATGTATTTTTAGGGTTAATTATTTATGCATTCTATGATCTTTCATAAAATACATATTACATAAGTAAATGGGAGATGTGTAATTTTTAAGCATTTAAATTAAATAAAGTATGATGATGCCTTTTTGTTTTTAATATTTATTATTAATTGAAATCCTTGATAGTATTTTTTTTGGTCAAAATATTTTCTTTTAACTTTGGCATAAGATGGAATGTGGTGGGAATTAGATTTTATAAGGAACTTAAAAATTGTTAATGCAATGACCACTTTCAATTTAATCTTCAGAAGGAACTAAGAAATATTAACATTTTCACCATCTAAATCATTAGTCAGGAACGGATTTCCATGTAATTACATGTTTTTACAAGAACTAGATATCTGCATTCAATTATATTTTCTAGAGTTTACAAGACTTTCTGAATGAATTAGAGCTATTTTCATTTTACATATTTTGGTATAATTACATATTTTACCAATTATGACAAATTTTGCTACATTTTGATATATTTATATGTCAAAACGGAATGTTTCAGATGCATGTTTGCCATATATGTTATGGAATCATCTTTCTTACAAATCAAATGTATTGCTGCTATGCTTCTATGACCACCATATCTTTGCTATGAATTGTCAAACTTACCCCCCCCACACACACACACACTTACTGCCTCGCTTACTCTGCTCCCCCCCCACACACACACACACACACACTGCGAACTCGGAGTGGAGGATGATGGAGTTTTGTAAACAAAAGTAATTTCAACTACACTCTTGCTCATGTTTCAAACAGCACATTTGTTACTCAATTGAAAACAAACAAATAATTTTTATAGTAAGTTGTTTTATCGCATTGTTTGATTTGGAGGGAGGGATGTATACCCTTGACCTCCTGGGATCCATCTTTCACCACCCGGTTCTACTACTCACATGTACACTGGCTCCTCATAAATATTGTAATAAATACTATGAACATATTTTATATTTCGAATAAAATACTAATGTGTGATGAAGTCAGTTACTGTTAACTGTGTACAGTTACATCAACAGAGATAGAACCTACTTAACTAATATTACTGATGTAATCACAGTGGCAGATCGGGAAAAGAAAAAAAAAAAGAAAAAAGAGAGAGAGAGAGAGAGAGAGAGAGAGAGAGAGAGAGAGAGAGAGAGAACAACATTCACCTGGAAAAGAGAAAGAAATCTAATAAAAAGAAAAAGTAGAAGAGACTTGAGACATATTTTGTGAAATCCTGTTGACTTTCTTCAGTCCTGGGCAGTAATGTTTGTATGTAAGCGAATGTTTAATATGTAAATTGATATCATGCATTTTTATTTAAATTCTATCTGTTCACATCTGTATCATAGAAGGAAAAATATGATACCCTAATCCTTTGTCATTTTGCAGCTTTGAATTCAACTATTTTAATAACAAATTATTACTATTTTTAAGTTAAAACCATCAAGTATTCATTAAATATTAAACTTAATATTTTAATTTTGTTAAAAGCATTTATGATTAATAATTTACCTTGATTATAATTTATATTTTCTTAACAAATTTTTCCCTCGAAAATTTGTCTCTGGATCCACCCCTGGGTTAATTCTGCATTTCCTTAAACACTGCTAAGGAGATTCAGTACCTCACAGTTTGAATTTGATACTTTTTTAAAATTTCTCTTATTATTCTTCTGTTGTGTTTTTACTATTTCTCTAAGTAATTTTGTCTCTCTTGGATTGTTTTGAAGTTCTCTTCAGGAGATATTGTCTTCATCAACATCTGCAACAGCTGCAGCAGAGTGTTAATAATATGCATGCTGCTTGTTCCTGTTTTATAGTAGACATGGTGGCTAATCCTCTAAGTGTTCTTTACTTAACAACAATTAAACATTTTAGTGTAGTCTTCCCTCAGCTTTTTGGTATATTGACTTATTTCTCAACACTGTTCTTGGTAGTTAATATATGTCTTAAGTTCTGATTAGCCATTCAAACTATTAAAACCTTATAGTGCTCTGTGTCTGCTTTTGCTTCTAGAAAAATTGTTTCATAATTTACTTTTTCTTGTGAGTTTTAATGTGGGCCCTTAGGTGTTTCATTTGGACTGTTTCAAACCTAAAGCTGCCTTTTCGGTTTTTATACTCACATTTCATTGCCATATACACTAAATTCTTATTAGCATGTTCTCACTTACCATTACCACTGCCATAGTGTAGTGTTGGTTTGGCAATGATATTATGGAGTTTAATTTTTGTTTCTGTGGTCATGTTTTGGACGTGTCTTTTTATATAGCCATTGATTTTGTTGTAGTTTGCCAACTTTGATTCAAAATCCTCTTCCTGTATTGAGATTTTGTTACCAGGGTAGGTAAAGGTTGACACTTATTCTATTATTTTGTTGTCAATCACTGTTTTTGTCCTTATGACGCCCTTGTCTTTAAAGCCCGTTGCTTTAGTTTTCATTATAGACATTCTCAATCCGTATTTCATTAAAATGTGGTTCAGTCTATACATATGCCATTTGCTGTTCATCCTTTGATGTCATCACAATTACTTGGTTGTCTGCATAAAGTAAAGGCTTTGTTTCCTGACTTCACCCCATGGCAATGCCTCCTTTCACTTCTTTCTTCCATGTCTTCATGATGTAATTCATATACATATCAGACAGAAGTGGTGGTAGAGGGCAATATTGCATGAGGCTTACATTAATGAGGATTGCTGCAGATGCACGTCTTTTTGCAATCTTGTATTTTAGCACACGAATTTTCATATAAGCTTCTAACTGCTCTTATTGCGTTCTTCAAAGTTTTCTTCCATAAGGATGTCCCATAGAATCTTCCTATTTATTCTGTCATATGCCTTTTCATAATCTATGAACAATACAAATGCTTCCAGGTTCTGTTCATTTCTTCTTTTAATTATCTGGTCAGTTGTGAATATTACATCAACTGTCCCTCTGTCCTTCCTACATTGCTCCTCTCCTATTATTTTCTCACTGTTTTCAATTAATTTAATTTTTAGTATGCTTGCATATATCTTGTGTGCTGGAGTCTGCATAGTTATTCCTGTAATTTTCACATTTATTTTTTGTCCTTTTTGTGGATATTCATCACTGTTCCAGTTTTCCATTCTGTTGGGATTTCTTTCTTTGTCTATATTTCATTTATTACTTCTAGGAATTTCTCTTCCAGTGCTTGTCCTCCATATTTTATTAATTCACTGTTTATCTTCTGGTTGAGGATTTTTTTGGTTTCTTGTATTTTTTAATATTACTTTTAACTCTTCCATAAGTATGAGCTCTGTTGTGTCTATGTTTTCTTCATGAGAATTTTGTATGTCCGTTAGATTCTTCCTCTTTATTTGTCGAATCCATTTATCCTCTGGTGTTATACAAGAGTTTAAGTTGTCTCTTTTTTCCATGTTTAGCATTAGTCTTTATTATTTTAAAACCAATTGTCTGTGGATCTGTTATATCTCTCCTCAGTGCTTTCCAGAATTTCTCCCAGTTCTCTCTTTTCGTTTTTCTTGTTATTTTTCTAAACTTAGCTCATAGTTTCTTATATTCTATATGTGTTCTGAAGTCTCTGGTCTGTAAATATCTTTTGTACACTTTTTACTTCTCCATTATCAGCTTTGCTATTTCTTCATTCCAGGTCCTCAAAAATTTCCTGTTTTTTTTTTGTTTGTATCCAACTGCCTCTTCAGCTGTTTCTTTGATTATCTGTGTTAGAGGTTCCCATTTTTTCCCTAGTTTTTGTCATGATTTTATTTTTAATACTTTGTTGATACAATTTCCTTATACTTTGTTCATCTAGTAGGTGCATTTAAACTGCTTTAACTGCACCTTGTACAGTTTTTGATTCTTGCTTCACATTTTCCTTTTTGAACCATTGATTTGCTTTCCACAAGGTAGTGGTCACTATCCACTTCACTTCCTCGAAACACTCTTGTATCCATTACTTGAGTTTTAGGATATTCTCTGACGATTATATAATCTATGAAGGATTTGTTTCTCTTCCTTCCCAGGTGTAGTTGTGGCTTTCCTTATGCTTAAACTATGTGTTTGTTATTATTAGTTTATTGTATATGCACAAGTCTCTCAGTATTTTTCCTTTCTGGTTGATGAATGGTTCTTCTGTTCCTATGTATGGTTTAATCTCTTGCTTCCGTATTCTACTATTGGAGTCTCCAGTTATGATTGGTATTTCATTCGTTTAATTGTGTCAATTCTATGTGTAGATAAATTTAAAAATTTATAGTGATTGTGATAAGTGTATGAGCAAATTAGAATATCTGTATATTGTTCATCATCATCATCATCATCATCATCATCACTATCATCATCGTCATCATTGTCGTTTCATCGTCGTCATTGTTGTCACCACCACCACCACCACCACCATCATCATCATCATCATCATCATCATCATCATCATCAAGAACTAACCAAAAATTAGGATTTACAACCTGTTTCTATTGGTTTATTACAGTATTCTTAGCAGCTGTCAGTTTTCCAAGTGCTCCTGCTGCTGCCATATCTTTTGTGGTCTTCCTTTATCTCTGTTTTTCTCTTCTTTTTAATATTCTTATTTATTTTTCTTTTAATTTATAATATTCTTATTTCTTTTTAATATTCTTATTTCTCAGTCTGCCTTATCTTGTGATTTCCATGATATGTCTTTGGAATCTATGTGCCACCTGCAGTTCTTCTCTTTTATTACCCATGTTTCAGAGCTGTACATGAACTATACATGAACCATACCAAATACATGTTTCCTTATCTGTATGTTTGAGTAAATATTTTGCCTTATTTGTAGCTTTGGGATTTCAAATTTTGGTATTTTACATAGTCGCAAAACTTTGCTGTAATCAATAACACAAATTCACTAATTTTCAATAATTAAAATTAATATTTATGTTGATAATTTATGACAATTTTACTTTGTGGTAAACAATAGTACATACACATATACACACATTTAATAATTACACAATTTGAATGTACTTTTTGTTTTTGATTATGGTATTTAAATTTTACTTTTGAAATTATGTTACTTGAAATTGTATCTGATCATTTGTTATTCGTGAGTGCAGAACCAATGAGTTAATACCAGATCCCAAAATATGAAATAAAATATGTGAAAAGTTCTTAAATTTTCGAGAAACGATGTAAAAATTGTAAATTGTACATGAGTAATGCAAATTCACAGCAAAAATGTGAAGAAACTTTCAAATCTACCCTTAAAAGGTGGCCAATTTAGACTTTATCCCTCTGCAGAAATCTCTAAAAATACTTAAAAAATCCAAAACTGGCCCCAAATAGCTAAAAACATGAACAATTTATTAAACTATCCCAAAGGTTAGAGTTATCTATATTAAACTATCCCATAGCTAATGAGTTGAAGTCAATCAACTGCCTACTACTACCTAAAAATATGTTTCAAAAATTAAAAATTAGACTGAAAATTGTTGTTCAAATAAGCAAATGCAATAAAAAAATTTAATGGATTAGGGGCTCCTGACATGCAGTTGGTCCCTCTCGCTCATTTTAGTCTATGCATACCTATGAACATACAGTAAAATAGAAGTGAAGATTTTGGCAAGTATGTTTAAACAAACATGAAGAATGAGATCATCAAATTTGGGCTGAAATTCTTGACATTGTATTGGTACTGTGAGAAAATCTCAAATTCAGTTCATCATTTGGCGAACTCCTCATACAAATTTCCCGTCTTTCTATTTAGGGACACAGTTTTATGAAGAATTGTTTTCTTTAAATGGAAAGAAAAATGAAATCATTTTTTCAATACTACAAACAAATTTCTATTATTTAATATTATCTTTGAAATTTCTAAAACATCCAAGCATTATAACTTCTCAAGACAAACATGAGGATTGTGTTAAAAAATTCTTCTGAATGTGAGTAAAGTCATAATGTTTAATGTTTGTTTTAAATGAAAAGAATAAAATATTTTTTTTCCACTAATATGAAGATCAATTACCATTACTGAAGATTATTTTTCAAATTTCTAATGCATCCAATCATCAGATTTCAAGATAAATATGAGAACTGTGTCCAAAAATTCTTCTGAATATGATTAATGAGATATGTTATGTTGAGTTAGTGAATTGTAATTAAAGTTATTACAGCTACGATTTTCTGAAATCTGAATTTAATACAAAATTATTACTATTCAGAGAAAACTGCTTATTAAATAATTAATAAAACCTTCTTTTACTACAATTATTGTAGTAAAAGAAAGTTTAAATTTTGTAAAATAATTTATACAAAATTTGACTGCAAATTCGAAGGTTGCTTTCTTTTGCTTTTTGGCATATACCTAGTTAAAAAAATATCAATTTCAAACAGCCCGCTGAAAATTGAAAACGCTTGTTTTACAGCGCTGTTGTGCGGTGATAAATAGTATTATTAGTGCTCATATAATGCTTCTGAGTCTATGGAAGATATGGAATATCATTGGTTGGACACAGATTGGACATCTGATAATGAAGGGCACGAGAGATGATGTGCAAAGAGGTCTTTCGTTATCTGAATTGGGGCATGTATTAGGCCTTGTTTCTGTGTCCCTCATGTGTACAGTGAAAAATTGACCGATATGTGCATTTGTCTTAAAACGCATACAGTATGAGTTATATTTTCATGCGAGTGGCGCAGTTCAGTTGCGGTGGCGTTCTTAACCTGTATAGTGAATGTTGTGTGTTTCATCAGTTTAGTTAATTAAATGCCAGATGAAAGGTCGTGTGCTAATATACATACCCGGAAGAAATGTACATAATTGTTCGACATAATAGTATTTAGTTTAATAATTGTTTGATGTGAAGTGTCATGGCGGTGGCGGCGATGTTGAAGGTAAGGATGAGAGCCGGCAAAATAACAAGTAGTGTGGTACTGTTTAATTGTACATTGCATGATGCTCTCAGGCCAATTTCTTCATTAAATAATTCTATCTGCAAGTTTCGAGGAGTATGTTGCTTGTTAAAGTGATACACAATTTGTTATAGATTACAAGCTGTTTAGTGAATGCAGTTCATTACTTGATCTATTTTAGGATAAAGGGCAGCTTATGTTTGAAGACAAATGGCCTTCTATGAGACCAATTATATTGAAGTTATTACAGCAAGAACCAGTGACTCAAAACGAATGGCAGGATTTATTTTACTCTGTGCATCTTGTATGCTTGTGGGACGAGAAAGGCCCACCAAAAGTGAAAGAAGCATTAAAAGATGATATTATGGACTTCATCAAACAAGCCCAGCAAGTAAGCAGCATATTTTGTGAACAGGAAACCTTTACATTAGTAATGAGTGCTAAATTAGATATTTTACTGCTCTTTCATTTCTTTACAGTGCTGAAAATATATTGCTTATTTATGTGCATAAGATTTCTTGGTAAATTTTAATATGATTTATCTTTCATAGCGTGTTTTGTCTCATCAAGAGGACCAAGCCTTACTGAAAGCCTACATAGCAGAGTGGCGTAAATTTTTCACTCAATGCAACTACTTGCCTACTCCTTTTCGACAATTAGAGACTTCACTTGCTGGGAAGACATCGTCCTCAGTTCAAAAGAAGGCCCAGAATGATGAAAGTATTGTTCGTAAGGTAAGAATGATTGTGTTGACTTAATACATTGAGTAAATGGGTGGATGTCGGATATTTTCTTCAAAATATTGTAATAAGAGCCTGGAAGTGTGGCAAAATGCCTCTTTGTTATTGTTACTATTCATTGTTCCCCTCTATTTTAGCTTCTGATTCCTATTTTTGCACCTATTATAGCTTCTGATTCCTCTTTATGTCATTATTTTATTTATTTTCTCCTTGCACCAAACTCGATCAAGTTGGATATATACCTTCAAGCATGGACAACACAAAGGCACAGATGTATTTTGTCTTTCTGTGAAAGCTGAGACCGTGTTAATCTAAATGAAAAGGGAAGATGTCAGTCAAAAGTTTTGATTTTTTTTCATTGATGCCAACTGACTTTGTTTGCTCACAAGGAATCCCATCCTACTTTTGAGTAAGGCCTCCAGTCCCTTCTGAGGACAGCCCCCTATGATATATTGTTGTTAGTGCTGGCAATTATACAAGTGAAAAGAATGAAAAATACAAATCCAATTTCAGTGTTGACATTTCAGGATTCTAAAGGGAGTCCACGAAGTCATTTTGAAGAATGTGTGTCACAAATAAAATAAATTCATAGCTATCTTATTTTATGGACATGTGGAATCAAGATAACCAAGAAAAGATTGTGTCCTTACAATATAAATTTTAGTTTTAATAAAAATGTGAATCATTTTAATTATTAACTTTTTACAATAATATGGTTAAGAGGCATAAAATCGTTTATCTGTGACAAAGTAGAGGTTTTAATATCATATACCACAATCTATCAGATAATCAAAAAATCTTGACTTTCCACTGTCTACAGCAAGAATCAAAGAAAGAAAATGATTTATCTCTATTTGTGTTTATCTTTTTATTGAAAAGAGTGACATAACACAGTTAACCTTTCATAATTTAATGAAAGTTTGTACCCTAAATAAATAATGACTTGCTATTATTGCTGCTGTCATGTGATTTCATTAGAAATTTCTTCTGGTTTCAAAATTGTATGAGGTTAATGCAGTTGAAAAATTATGGGTAAAATATTGTACTAACATTTTTAACACTGTCGATCCAAGGTTAAAGATAATTATACTCGAAGATTAATGATCTCCTTAAATGGTAATCATAACTACAAATTGTTTGATCAAATTAATTATTGTAGAAACTATTAGGGAAACTTAAATATATGAATCATTGTGGAAGCTATGTTGGAAAAGTTTGACCGGTGAAAATTTGACATACTTTCAAGGCTAAAGTGATAGACATTTTTATGTTCCTTAATTTGAAAATGTTGTTACATTTTCACTTCAGTGTGATGTAAGATGCAATTTAAATACATAATATTTTAGGTTAATGTAAAATTTAACATAAAATTTATTTTTCAGAATATTTGTATTTTCTAAGCACTTCATTGTAGCTGTAATAATAAAGAATAGATAGGAAAGAGTGAACGATGTGTACTTCTTGCTGATTATATAGGAATCTTCTTATTCTATTTAAGTTCCTTTGTCATTGGTGAGAATCATAGATGTGAACTGATTACCACAGATTTGTTTTACACGTGTTTCTCTTTTCTTGTAGCTTATGCTGGATAGTTGGAACCAGAGCATTTTCTGTGATATTAAACAGCGGCTTCAGGATTCAGCCATGAAACTCGTGCATGCTGAAAGGAATGGGGAAGCTTTTGATTCCCTACTTGTCATTGGTGTACGCGAATCGTATGGTGAGTGTTGTTCTTGAATGAAATTACAATTGGAGTTTTATTTCATTCCTGATCTGCTAACTATTAGACTCTAGATTTTGAAGAAATGTACAGTTTTAATGTTATAATAAATGGTAAATTTTTTTAGTTCCCATTTTGGAAATTCTAAACTAATAAAAAACAAGATCTTCTGTTTACCAGTGTTTAATGTTTATAATAGAAAGCTGAGATATAGTTTCATCATAGATGTTTAATAGTGTATAAACCTTTTCGACCCTTTTGTAGGGCTATTTTCATGACAAATTGAAAACGGTCGCAGTGTGACTGAAAAAGCTTAATGTAACAATTGAGATGAGTCTAATATTACTAATATTAAACAATTGAGATGAGTCTGCTTTTTAGTTTTCTGTTGTTGGGCACATCATAAAACCTACACCATCTACTATTTGTGACAATATAAACTTCAAGCTAAGAGCATTTTTTGGATACAATGTCCTTCATCGTCAATTATTGATTATTCCTTTTATTTGTTTCTTAGATGTTTGAAATGAAAATAAGGAAAAGCATCTGGGAAGTTTGGGGTGGTACTTTAGGGATACGTAATTACACAACACATTTATGCACCATATATGAGACAAATATTTATAGAACATGATACCTCTTTTTTTTCAATGAATTACTATTTCCATTTTTCTCTAATTGTCTGTTGAGAGAGAACAAAAAGTATGTTACCTAAACTTATTGATGATTTTAAAGATTTAAACAGTAATTTTTACACCATGCCGGGTAATCTAATATCTTGCTTTGGGTAGTTGCATGAAATGATTATTTTGTTATACTATTAATGCTTTGATGTAAGAAATTTGAGAATTTTCTGGGCTCATGGTCAATAAGCTTGTGGTATTTGGTTAGTGTGGAAAAGTTACAAGAGTATAAACTGCAGACAATGAGTGGAGAATGTTGTCTTTTTCTGAGGAGTGTTGATACTGAAGTGGATCAGCCTTGCCTGTTACTGGAGCATATTTCTTCAGGTTGCTTTTTAAAGCTGGTATGAGGATATGAAAATGAAAGTTGCACTGCTTTATTCTAAATTTTGAAGTTCTTGCCACAGAATATTGTGAAAAACATTTTCCTTTCCTGATTCATTGAAGAATATTACGACTGTCATCAAGATTGATATTGCTTACTGGGCCGATAGCTAGTTCAAATCAAAATACTTCTTTAAAAAAAAAAAAAGAAAGAAAAAAAAGTAGTATTTTAACTGGACATGACCAATCTGCCTGTAAGCAGTATCAATATTTATTACGTATTAGTGAAATTAGAAATGTAAACTTTCATTATTGTGGCTTGCTGTTTTCATATGCTTTAACTCTTTGTGAAAAGCCCTTCATGAAGACTAATAATGTTTGTAAACATTTCTAATTTTTTTGTGTTTTAATGAGGATTATTCTGTAAATGTGTTTGGATCGGAATGTATAAGAATTATGAATATCTATGTTAATGATTAATAAGAGATTTAAAGCAACATTGAATATTCTCAAGGGACACATTAAGATTTTGTAATATTTAATAAAACCTGGGAGGAACTTGGGTTGATGAAATTAAGTGAGATTGTTCATTTATTGTGAAAAATACATTGTATGTTTGAGAAATTTCCATTATTGAGAATTTTTTGTTTTACTCATCAATGTTCCAGTTAATCTTTGCTCAAACCCAGAAGATAAGCTGCAAATCTACCGAGAGAATTTTGAAAAGGCTTATATTGAAGCAACTGAAGCATTTTACAAAATGAAGGCTCCTCAGTATCTACAAGCAAATGGTGTACAGAATTATATGAAATATGCAGATAGTAAGTTACGCGAAGAGGAGCAAAGGGCACATAAATATCTGGAGTCTTGCAGTGGCTCTGTTCAGGTGGTAAGTTGCTGTAATTTCTGTTTTGTTTTTTTTTAAGTTGCTGTAATTTCTGTCAATTTCAGAGTAAATTGCATTCTCTGATTCTGTAGTCATAAAGCATGGTTTGTGAAGAAGCTTATGTTTTGGAATGTTTGTTTATTTATCGATTTTGATAGTCCTAAAAAAAGCTAACAGTATTGTTTAAATTTATTTTGGAATTTGTGAACTACCGTATATACTCTAATAATGCCTGCATATTTTTTTCAAAAATTAGTAACTGAAAGTGGGGTGTGGGTATTATTTGCATTAAGGGTGTTACTGAGAACTTGATGTGTGTTGCACATGGTCAAATGGTGGCGTGGATTAGTAGAAAGCATTGGTTGAGATGCAGACGATGATCACCAGTAACACTGTAAATCATGACTTCTGCAAGTTCATGCAAGAGATCTATCACCGCAAATGAAAAATTTGACCTGATAGAAGATGTAGAACAAATTGCTAACTGTGCAGCAGGAAGAAAGTTTTTCTTTTATTGGAGGTGGAGGATTATGTTTCAACATTAACAATGTAATAAATTAATTGAACTATGTTTTTGCAATAGAAATTGAAAAAAGCAACAAAAAAAATTTTTTTTTCCTCCCGAAATTCGTTTCTGTAAAATTGTGGTGTGGGTATCACTTGAGGGTAGGGATTATTCAAGTATATATGGTATTTTATTGTTAAGTCATAATACAATATTTAGTTATTTATTATCTTGAGTGTAGTGTTATTTTTCTATACTTTGAATGGAGGGATAATTTCTCAAATAATATCACTAAAATTCTTGGTTTCAGCTTACTGACTGCTGTGTTAATGTTTTGGTGTCAACATTTAAGTCAACTATACTTGCAGAATGTGCTGGCATGATCAAAGCCAATGAAACAGAAAGTATGTAAATATTTTTAGGAAAATATTATTAAATTTCCTTCAATTTTTTTAATGTAAGAAAAGATAGAATTTGCTAATTATCTTCTCCGTTTGAAATTTCTTGCATGTAAGAATTAATTAAAAAATAATTTTTGTATTTTATTTTTATCTGACCGACTGATATGGCATTGAGAGATTGAGATTCTCTGTGGTTTTGGTGAAATAGTGTTCATTTTTTCTAGGACTGCAACTTATGTTCAAATTGATGGATCGAGTACCTGATGGTATTCAGCCAATGTTACATGATTTGGAAGAACACATAATGAGTGCAGGTCTGGCTGATATGGTGGCTGCCGCTGACGTAATTACTCAGGTAAGAAGTTACTTCATTCATATTCTGTGTTGAAAAATACATGAATATATCTTATTAGTTGTAATATTTATTATTAATTTATTATAATTTATGACATCGTCCATAATTTTGCATAATGAATAATATTTTCTTTTTATTCTTGTGGACATTTTATTCATATTCACTTCAACATTCTGAAATCAATATTGCAAATGGATTGTTATTTATTTTGTAGGACTCTGAAAAATATGTTGAACGATTATTGGAACTCTTCAAACAATTCAGTGTATTAGTATCAAAAGCTTTTAATGATGATCCACGTTTCTTAACTGCAAGAGACAAAGCTTATCGCCATGTTGTGAATGATACTCAAGTATTTCGACTTGAACTGCCGGCAAAACAGGTTAGTGTTTGTATCATGATTTTCTTGTGATCTGAAATGTTAGAATTGTATAGAATATAATAATTTTTTACTATACTTCTGTTTGTAGACTGGAGGTTTGAAGGCACAACCTGAATCAAAGTGCCCAGAGCTTTTAGCCAATTATTGTGATATGTTGTTGCGAAAGACCCCACTTAGCAAAAAGCTAACCTCAGATGAAATTGAAAGCAAGCTTAAGGATGTGGTGAGTACTTATTTAAGCATTGTTGAGCGTAAGAAACAAATTTCTATTTCTGTATTTGGATAGTTCTTGGACTGAAAAGTGAATTTGTAATTTAGACAAGATATACTACATTAACTACTCTATTATTAATAGAGACTGGATTCTTATGTAATGACTTATTTTTTGTCTTTCTATGTACAGTTCTAAAAATTGTAATTTTGGCAAATCATTGATATTCTAACACAACATCCTGAAGCTCTACCAATTTTCTTACAATTATTTGATTGTTTTTCAAAAATTGTTTTAATTGAAAAATTCAGCATATTTTTTACTTGCACCTCATCAGAACTGCTTGCTGCTGATCTGAGGTGCCCCACATGAAGACATGGCCAGGTGTATGAGGTCTGTGTGGGTTAACTTCTGTTTGGACTGCCCTCTTTAACTAAACTGTTTTAAGTGTGCAATAGCCCTGAGAGAATTACCTTTAGGTGTCGAAAGTATTAGTGATGTGCTTTTTGAAGTTAAATTGAAAGTTCCATGAAATATCAGTTACAGACTTCAAAGAGAAAGTTAGTGTATCTCTGCTGGTCATTTAGTTTCTATGTTGGTACCATTGCTCTCATTGCTGCCAAAGATAAAAATGTACTCGTTAAAAAATAAAACTTTAATCCAGGAAGTCATGCAAATTTTATTTTTAAAATTGGATTAATAAATATTTTCTTTATGTAATTTTAATTCTGAACATTATTTTTTATTATTATTATTATTATTATTATTATTATTATTATTATTATTATTTATTCTTTTTTAATATTTGTGCAGTGTAATAAATGTTTTTTAGTGAACTTTGATCTTGCACTGATTTCATCTGATTTTACGTGTGGTACATATTCCTCCTATTTTCTTTACATATTAATGTACATCTATTTCTGTGACATGCTACATAATTTTTCTGACTCTTAACTATTATTATTATTATTATTATTATTATTATTATTATTATTATTATTATGATTTTTCATAATAATTTGTATTGGTCATTATCTTTTGTGTGTTAAATGGTGTAGTGTGTCACTTTAGAATTTGATTTTGGAAAAATTTGAAATATTTATTACTGTGGTTCTTGTTACTTTTACAGTTATTAGTTCTCAAATATGTGCAAAACAAGGATGTATTTATGAGGTATCACAAAGCACATCTCACTCGGCGGCTGATTTTAGATACATCAGCAGATTCTGAGAAAGAAGAGAACATGGTAGAATGGTATGTAGTCAAGATTTCCTTTACAATTTTTATTGACACTTTCTGTTGGTCTGTTGTGTTAAAGAATAGTTTAACTTGAATCTTTGAAATTAGAATTCCATCACATTTCTTTCATGCCTGTTGTGGGTATGTATAACTAGACATCAGAAAATTTTCCTCTGAAGCAGGAGGCGGTGTAGAGACAGAGTGGCTATAGTGATGCACTGGGGTGTCTACATTCTTGCTACCATTTCAAACCCATTGGAATTCTTCCACACTCAACCCATACTCACTATTGAAGAGATAAAATATTATGTTACCTATGTTTTGTGAGAGAACAATAGAAATATTTACAACCAAAAGACGTTTGTAAAACAAAATTTATTAATTATCATTTTCATCTGCTTGTTAGTTGATTGGAAATGCGTTTTGACAACATTCAAAATTATTAGCAGTTGATCAGTGAACAAACACACTCGACTGTGTTTGTTTCCGAAATTCAGGTTCTACAAATATGAAATAAGCTCTGATGATCTTGTTAAGAACGTGTGAATTATATTGAAATTTTTGGAAATGTAAATGAACTATACACGACAAAGAAACCAGTTGAATGTGTAGAAGCAGTATGAAGTTCATGGGGATCAGGGTTGTCTTTGAGAGTCTTGGAGGTATTCTTAGAGCTCCGGAAGTGAGAACTCAAGGAGCACTTTTGACCTGTGAAGTTTGAAAGTTTGAATTGCATATTGAGGCGACCTGTGGTTTAGCAGTCAGCCCACTTGCCTTCTAATATTAAAATCTGGGTTTGACCCTTTCTCAATTCAAGTGGAATTTGTAGTGGGCAAAGCAGGTTCAAGGCTGGGATGCTCTTATTTCATAATCTTCTCCATCTTCATGGTCATTTTTGATCAAGATTATCACTCAAACTGGCCAAATGAACTCACAGCGCCACTGTGCTAGCAGTGCAGCTAGCAGCTAGCAGTGCAAATTAACTCGAGCTAGCAGTGCCACTGTCTGCAATGGCTCTGACCAGGTACTTAGGTTCGAGTTCTGATGGTGGTGCAATTTTTGACACTGGCTTTATAGTTAGATCGAGGTCAGGCACTGTCTGGAGAATAATTGTTGCGGCTGGCTGCTCCAAAAGATAAAGTGATTTATCTGATCAATGCCAGGTGTATGCAGAAGCAGAAAAACCTAACAAATGGTTTTCCATGGACCACAGGCAATCTTTACTTTCTCTTCATTGTCCTATCCTCTCGTCTCACACACACACACACCCTATTCTCTCCTCTGACACATACTTACATGCATTACATTACCACAGGTTGAGGGATCAGCCATGAGCTTAGAGCTTGCCCCAGCTGAGGCAGTACCTCACTAGGTGGGGATAACTGGGGGAGGAAATCCCCTGTAAGCTGACATGCAGGTAGGCTTTGGATCTTAACCTCCAGCGGGGAGGAAAACTGCCACCTTGGAGAATAAAATAATTTACTACACTAATGGCATTAATGACCATTGCAATTGACATTCCTGGAAACAATTAATCAAACAAACCACATCTCAACACAAACGCCTTTTCAGGGAAACCCATCAACAGCAATATTTAGTTTTTTGGCTTCAGATCTATGATTGCTGTCTACCTGAAAATTAATGCCATATAATAAGTAAAAAAGTTAATAAAAATTGCAAATTGTTTGTTTCTCTTAGATTTAATGTTTGTTCTAGGCTGAGAGAGGTGGGTATGCCAGCTGATTATGTAAACAAGCTAGCTCGTATGTTCCAAGATATCAAAGTTAGTGAAGATCTCAATCAACAATTCAAAGAAACTTATCGAAGCAGTCGGGGTAGTATTGCAGGTCAGTACAACATATATTAATTAAAAAAATTACTTGTGAATAGAAAGTTTAAATTATGTTATTTTCTCGTTTTAGTGAAAAGTAGGTTTCGAAAAAGTCCCTTCGGGCATTTTGGTGTTTATTTGTTGTTTTTTTTTGGCATGTGTGTATTGGGGGGTATTGGGGAATATTATCTTCTAAATTTATTTCTTATAAAATACTGATTTTCATCACTTTAACAGTCAAACTGAAACATTATGCATTGTTACATTGCATAATGCAGAAAAAATATTGGTCTCTTCAGATTCTGCAAGTTTTCATGTATATGGTGCGTTCAAGGGTTAACTCCCCTGCCATTCAAACTCTCATAATTATTACCAGTAACATAGTTTTGTTCATGTTTTATTGCTTGGGTAATACAGTAACAAATGCATAATAGTGCAAAAGAAGTTTTGTATTTTACTGGAAGTTTTATTATCCTTATGTGGTCTTTGCATTTGTTTGTTGTGATGAAATCAGATGTCGATACTGGCAAATTCGTATGTCATTGCCAGTTTATTTTGTACTTGTGTTGTTTTCCACACATTTTGTAAGCATTTGCTGCAATTAAATGAGTTTTGAAAATGAATATTTTGATAAATAAAATTAAAATTTGATAAATGAATTAAGTTTTTTATTTTATTTGAAATAGTTTAAAAAAATCATTAAAATCTTTAAATGGGTCAAAGGTTTTTTAAATGAGTTTATTTTTAAAGAACCCGGGTGTGTTAGAGCTGGGGAAATTTAGCCAGCTCTAGTGGATATCAGCTTGTAAGTGATATAATTGATTATATTAGTCTTTTAAGCAAAACCTCTTTTTCTTCTTCTTAGAACTTGTTTTAGAAATTCTTTTCAATTTACATCCAGAAAGATTACCCTGGGAGGTTTGGATGGCTTAAAAAGGATTAGGGCTCTCGTTCGTTATTATACCGTGTGTGGAAGTTTATACAGAGAAAATGCAATGATGTCTTATTGGTAAGCTAATTTGGCCCATTTGATACTTTGTTTCACCCATCCAAGTTGGTAGCAAGGCTTTTGGCCTTCAGGATTAACTTGCTAAAACCTTATGACACTGTAACCCTCTAAATTACTTTGTATTTTACACCAGAATACTTTGTTCTCCAATTTCATGGATTTCCACTTTGGTGTATTAATCTTGAGGCATACTGAGGTCAAGGGAGAATGTTACAGATAAAACCCAAAATTTGTTGGAAAATGCTTTATTGATGACAGTGTTTGAGAAAAACTAATTGTGTGCGCAGATTCAATCAACATCAAGATACTGAATGCAGGTGCTTGGGCACGGGGTAGTGAGAGGGTCACAGTCTCATTGCCTTTGGAGCTTGAAGACTACATTCCAGAAGTTGAAGACTTTTACAAGAAGAAACACAGTGGTCGCAAATTGCAATGGTACCACCATATGTCAAATGGCACAGTAAGTATGACATTACTAGTCAAAAGTGAATGGCATTCTGGCATGAGGCAAGCACAGAACAAAAATATTCGTATAGTTATATTGAAAATAAAAAGGAAGTACTTTAATGAATGGTAGATTATAAATTAAAGGGCAAGTAAAAAACAAATTAGTAAAGTTATTTTATGACTTACTGCAATGAACTAATAGAACTTATTCCAAGAAATGTCACGTCATTGTTACTAGATCTTGGCATTAATAATTATTGGGCACATTAGTTTTGATAACCAAAAATATCAGTACCAAAAATGATTTACAGAATTGGTGCAATCTTGTCTATTATGGTAATTTCTTGAGAGAAAAATTTCTAACATATTGATATTGGAGAGATTTTGTTAATCTTCATTAAGACATTAATGCTATCCAGAGGGAGCTGCTCCTTAAAAATTCTTAGGCTGTGCCTTTCTGGAAAAATCAATAATGGGAATAGTTGAAAAATATATTAAACGCAAATATAATAAACTCGGCTACTCCTTCTATTTTATACATTAATATGCCCATTTACTAGCTAACTTTTCAAAATTCTAACAATTTATGCGGGCATGAACTTGTGATGGCCCCCGTACAGGGACCGAAACGTGGTACTCGTGCAACGCGCACGTGGATCAGCATCTACCATAATCACAACACATTCTCTAATGGTTATTGATGAACCCGAATGCATTCATCTCAATTTATTTACTACTTTTATGGACTGTTTCTTTTCCTCTGATGTTTCAAAATGACAAACATATGTACAATGATAGTGCCCTCTGACGGCACACAAAACAAAACATAGCAAACAAACAATACCCTTAATATTAAAACACAGAAAAAAGAACAAAATAATGACCATTCACACTGAAAATTACATACTACAAAATTACATACGAAAATACATTCATCTACACCGAATGCGCATTCTGTCGTTTCAGATTGTTGACCCTCTTATTCTATAATGAATTAACAGGACTTAATCTTTGACAAATGCCTTTGAAGTTGCTAGATAATAAAAAAAAAAATCCATGCATCATTTCCCTGATACCGTATGAACACTGCAACATGTGGCCATATCACACGTCACCATCGGCAATGGTACCGTCTCAGCTTCCACCAGTTCCCAGGACCATATATACCACGAACCCACATGGAGATTAAGAAAACCACTACGAAACGTTTTGCGATCAAACGCAAAGTTTTCACTACATTTAAAGTTCCCGCGGCGAAGAGAGACTGTTTCGTTACGTGAACCAAAATAAAATAATCTGTTTGTATTAGCTTTTACTGCCCGGAGCATGCCAAACTTTGTGTTGTAAACACTGCGACAAAATGTCTGCAACCATCGTTCAAAAGTGCCACCGTGTAAAATTAATGTTCGCGTCGCTTTTACCCGTAAATTATTCGCCCTTACTTATGAATCCATTCACTCGTTTGTTGTAACCTTTTCGTCCGCATCAAAATATCTAAAATGTTTTCAAAGTCCACTTCCGAACAATAATTTTTAAAATGTGACATGCTTACACGGAGCTAGCGTCTTCACTATTCATACAACACTGCACTTTTTTCTTGTCTGTTGAGTATTGTTGTCTACTATCTTATATAGATTTTTTCTTGAACAAACGCCAATCGCTCGCCCGTGACCACAAACAAGATTACAGAATGTTTTTTTTTATTTCCCGTTTATAAGCGTTTTTACGCCTCTCTGCTGGTTCTCAATATTGTCTATTGTTTCTCCAATAATTATAGCGATCTCTATTTTTCCTTTCGATGTCTTATTTTATTAAATCTCATGGTTTTTAGTTAATTCACTGTCGTGACATCACTACGATGCGTCGCTTGCTTCACACATATTTCAATTATACTTTTAATTTTAATTCCTTTTCTAGACGTTTCCCAAAATTGTGATTACTTTCGAAATTGTTCATAAATTTCGCCCTGTTGTTCTCTAAAGTCGCAGCTCGATTCCTTCAAGCATTTCCGTAATAATCATTAAAGAATATATTTGCCCTCAACTTTGCCCTAACAACAATGGTCTCCATGTTCATGCTTTTTAGCTTGAAATGTACGATTACGATTATCTTCGAAATTTTGTGAACCCCTTACCCGATTTTGCTGATTGTTCTTTCTAACAATTCTAAATATTATGCTTTATAGAATGTTTATGTTAAATTTGACTTTCTTCCACGCATTCGGTTAATTTAGAAAAAATGTTTGCGCACAGCGCTGCCGTCTTCTGTCTTTTTTAATATAAATCTTAACATTTTATTGGAAAGTCTTTATTCTCTGGAACACTAAATTACTGAATTGATCGCAAATCATTACACAAACTAAACATTTA
The DNA here is from genome assembly GCA_011170035.1 of Teleogryllus occipitalis. Taxonomy (NCBI): domain Eukaryota; kingdom Metazoa; phylum Arthropoda; class Insecta; order Orthoptera; family Gryllidae; genus Teleogryllus; species Teleogryllus occipitalis. Next base: position 537,914 of record BLKR01000008.1, on the reverse strand, counting down.
ATTTGTCAACAAAAAACATAAACTCATTTAATTTGTGTACATCACCAGGGCAAGTTTTGAGGATTATTTAATTTTGTGTGCCCTTGTAAGCAAATGATAAGTGTTTTTAGAATGTGCTGCATCATGGACTATCGCATTGCTGACTGTAGCTGATGTGTACTAGGCAAAGGTTGTATGAATATGAATTGGGGTACTGGAAGTTGGGTGGGACAGCATGTCACAATTAGGGTTCAGTTTGGCAGAGCGTGCACTAATTAGCTAAGCTACAAATGTTGACCCTTTCATCTGATTTCATTAATGCACGTTTTGTTTTGTTGCAAATATTTTTCTACAAAATTGTTTTCATGAGCACAATTGCATCTTTCGTTAGCAATGTAAAAGTTATCTCAGCCAAACATTAAATTCCTGTTTGCAAATCGGCTGTATACTACATGCTATAGTTTGTCCAACATCAAGAAATATTCTGGAGATGCAAAATGTATGCTTGTGTGTGTTGCTTGCTGCCCCACTTAATTTGCAACCGACTGATGCCTACTGACAATTATAAAGGGACTTGAAAAATACTCTGTCAGGATTTGGAAGATCACTCTGTTTCAAAATAGAATCCAGTTTTATCAAACTCAAAATTCTTTTTGCCTCTAAGTGGCATTTAGTGTTAATTAATAGAATGTTGTTGTATTTCATTTGCACTTGTGTAAAGTACAAATTGGAGAATTATTTTTTGTGAAGATATAAATAGTTCTGAGAAGATAATGAAAAGGAAAGATATTGATTGCAGACATACAAAGAATAAATGCAACAGGCAATTTTATATGTTAAATATATTTACACAAGTTCACCACATTAATTAAGGTATTATAATAATTATAAATATTAGTAATTATTAGAGACCGGATTTTTATGTAATTACGTATTTTTTGTCTTTCTACTTGCTGTCCTCAAAAGGTCTAAGCAAAATATCCAATTTTTTTGGTACATATTTTTACATATTTAGTACTATATTACATATTTTATATATTTTGCTATTTGCACAAAATACTTTTTTATTAAATCAATTGTCTTCAATTTTATTATGTATCTTAAAAAAATTAGCATTTTCCCCTACATTATTACTGCACGCTGTCTACTTAATGTACTATACGTGCTACGTGAAGACGCGGGAGATGTTTTCACAGTCCGGCGCACCTGTTTCAGTTCTCTGTAGCAGGAAGTGCGCTTTAGGGACTGAGAGCATTTTTACCGTTAGGTGTGAAAAGTTTCACTGACACCGCATTTCATGACCTATAACTTTAATTTCTGAGTAACCTTGGCAATTGCGAACATGCAATACTTTGATGAGAATGCCGCCCACTGCAGTGATAGTTTGCTGGCTGTAGATATCGCCAGTTTGTACGATAGCTTCTGTTGCATCTAATCTTACTGCCGAACTATGGTCTTGCATAAAAATAGATGAAACTTTTACTACTGATTGACTGACTGAATGATTTTTAAAACTTTTGTATTCTTAAAATTTGTCTGGGAATATTTTTATAAATGTAATTTCGTATTATGTAAACGAGTTGTTTTATAATTAGAGTATTTTAATAATACTTATTAAATCTGATATTATGTATTTATTACTTATTCTTACAGTTTTCATTACATATTTATGTATATATTTTGACATTTCATACTACATATTTTTCCAGTCTCCAGTAATTATATTACTATTATTATTGTAAAATTGTGAATTATTTCTTGATTAGTGAATTATCATCAATGTTATAAAGTTTTCATGGCTTTGGCTAGTGCTTTTGCGCTTGTTATGTATATGGGAATGGCAGTGACAGGGTTTTGTGATGTGAAAATTAGGAGTGTCCGCAGTAGCTTTAAGATAGGTTTGTTTAGGGTTAGGTGAAGATAGTAACAGTGTAAGTCGATAGGTGGCACTCCGAACAAGGGATGCCAAAGCATGTCTTGGGGGGAAAGGAAAGAGGAGATACAGGTAGTTAGACATGTGCGTTGTGCATGTAAGAGAATGTGAAAAGTATGCACTAATATCCTAGTAGTTGCTGGAGATTTTTTATTCGGAAAGTAAGTGCCTTTAGTATTGCATCCCTCTAAATTGTACATCTATGTTCATATTGGGTTATAGTTCTTTAGGGATATACATTAAGTATAAAGCATTTTTGCATTGTGAGCCTTTCTTGATTCAATTTTTGGGATTGTTGCAGATCACATTTTCAAATGCTGTGGGCCGTTTTGATGTGGACGTGACAACATTTCAAATGGCAGTTTTATTTGCCTGGAATCAGCGCCCTCTGGAACGAATTCCGTATGAAAATTTGCGTCTTGCTACTGAACTTCCAGACCCAGAGCTAAGACGCACTTTATGGGTAAGTGCAGAATCAAGTGTTTCTGGTATATTGAATTTAAATAGCTTCTTAAATTCCTTTTTGAATATTTTAGTAAAGATACTGAAAAGGAAATCCAATAATGTGTAACCCTCTCTACCCTGTTGCAGTCTCTGGTTGCTTTTCCAAAACTGAAGAGACAGGTTGTTCAGTACTCTCCCGAAGTGCAGTCACCGAAAGATTTTGAAGAAAATACTATGTTTTGGGTTAATCAAGAATTTGCACTTGTGTGAGTATGTCTTCTGTACGATTGCATGTTTAAAAAAATAGTTTTATAATAGTTTTGACTAATTTACCAATACAAGACATCTAATTTACTGATCCAGTCTTAAGTTATAGAAGTCTCTGTGAATAAGAATTGTTTCATTGTGAGACAGAAACCTATTACAGCTGGAATTCTTAAGTAGTACTAATTTCTTGTCTCATTTATATTGTATTTTTGTACAAATATGTGCTAGTTTCACTTGTGGATATTGGAATGCATCTTCATCATCATCATCATCATCATTTATTGTTATTATTATTATTGTTGTTGTTATTAGTAGTAAGAGTAGTATTAGAATTATTATTTGGATCATTGTTGGATAATTACCAACCCTTTCTTGATGATGTGTTGATTTGTAGAGTTGTGTTTGCTTCTCTACCAGCCATCTCTGGACAATTTTATATCTGCCTCAAAATTGGAAAGAAAAAAAGGAAACCAACATACCGTACTGCAAAGTAATATGGTATGTTGGTTTCCTTTTGATTCAGACATGTTTAAAACCAGCAATTTTTCATTTTTTATTCTGTTTAGTAATTTTAGTGTAATCTTATCTTAAAGAAGTAATGTGTTTGTGTAGCAAAAATGGAAAGCTCCAGCGCAGAGGAAAGATCAATTTGGTTGGTAGACTGCAGTTGAGTACAGAACGTAGCAAAGAAGAAGACAATGAAAGCATTGTGCAGCTACGCATCTTAAGGGTGCAGGTAGGTTGTGTTATCAGAGTTTTAATACTTTATTTAATAATCTCGATATTATGTAAAGAAAATTATTTTGAATAATTTTTGTTGTTTCCCTTTATTGTTTCCGGTTATCTATCTATCGATTTAATATATATATTAATCTGTACATATTATGAATGACCTATACATATTATTTACATTTTTAAATCTTTTCTCTACAGATAATATGAATTACAATAGTGTAAAGGAAAGTGATTTAGTTTATTTTCTTATTATTATAAGGTAACTTGAGTACATATATATAGAGAATAATTTTATGCTAATTTTCTTTAATTGTGGTTTGAGAAACAAACATTTCGTGTGCAATTGGAGGCTTCCATGGCCAGTATCGTGAGTAATCGTCAGTATCGTCATGGCCAGTAAAGGCTCTTGGCTTTGTAGGTGACCCCGTGTCGACCCGGCTGTCCAGGTTGATGCAGGGTAAAACTGGTCTGCTGAGAGCCTTCATAAACATTTTGTGTGTTCTTGGACTTAATGTAAATATGGGATAGTTCTTGGACCTAATGTGATAATGGAAAAAATCTATAATTCCAAAAAAATTGTGAATGCTCCTGTAAAGTCTTCATGCACGGTGGCATAGCATAACAAATTTAAACAAGTAAACTTAATCACGAAAGTAAAGTTTTTTAAATGAAGATATAATATTATTTAAGTCCAGGAACACATGACTTTTTTTAATTGAATAACTGAAAATATGGGTATTTAAAAAAGTTTTAACACAATTACTTCTAGATCACTTTAATATATCAATGAACTGAAATGCTCCTGGAGAAAAGACTTGTCAATGCCAGAAGTTACCTTACATTCATAAGGAGAGTTTAAATCTTTCTCTGTTGGCTTATCAGCAATGTTGTGCAGAAATTCCTTGCAAAAAATTAATTCTAGGAAAACTGATGGAGAACTAGCTTTTCTGAGTATACCGAAGTGTATTTGTTCATTCCTTAATAATACAGCATTAGAACTTTTGCTTTCCAAACTCATAATTGAGGAACTACTTGTTCTCTAAAAATATACATGCTACATTCTAATAATCCTTCCTCTCTTTTTATTACTTTTCTCTCACACTACGTACATAGTATAGAAAGTAATGTAATGCTGCAAAGAAAAATGGCATTCTTTCTGCTGAAAAATTTGAATTATAGCTATCTGATACCAAGAAAGAGGATAAGTAGTGTTCCTATATATAGTGATTTACTTCCTCTATCACATGGTGTTGTCAGAATCCATGTTTTGTGGGTTCTTGACACCGAAAAATTGGTTTACAGCAAAATTTCCGTCTGTCTGTTTACAACGAACAGTGATAGGGGCTAAACCACAAGTAGGATTTTCACTTTTGATATTTCCCTATCATTCTGGCTGAGGTCACGACTCTTGGAATTGGAAATGGATATTTCAAGTTTTGGGGGTAGGTACTTTACGTGAAGCCTCAAGGGCATTTTCAAATTTTTCGCAAAAATGGCTCCAAATTTTTGGATTATTTTCTTTTTATCATGTAGAGCATGAAACATGTATATGTAAGCGAGTACATGTATAAAAATGGTGCAAGTCCAATTTCATTGAATTCTCTAAATTCTTGAAAATTACAACAGTTTGAAATTTTTTTTTGGTGTCTTTCTACAACTACAATACTGAAAATAGATTTTTTTTCTTAATGAAATCTGTTCAAAGACAGCTCTTTAAAGAAGGTTGTGTGCAATTGTTTCAAAACGAGTGGTTTTTGCATAATTTTGCATGAAATAAAGGCAATTTATAAAACAAGTTTCTCAAAAACTCAAAAAGTTTTCTTTAAAATGAGCTCAGAATAGTGCATTTATCACAAACATTCAAATGATATTTTCTAGAAAAAATGAAAATGTGCATGTTGGACCATGATTTACTCTTCTATAATATTAAAGTTGTTTTTCAGTTCCATTGTTAAGGGCTCAAAAATTGCGAAAATATAAAAATTTCTTTTAGGTGCTGATAGGAAACAACTAGGAAGGGGATGGGGTAGTTCTGTAAAGCTAGCACAGAGTTAGAGATTAGAAAACTAACTAGTACGTGGAAGTCTGTACCATTCTGTAGCACCACTAGTTAAATTAGTAGAGGCTATGCCACTATTTTTATTTTATTGTATTATTTTATTATAATTTCACTAGTGTTTTAAGTATTAACTTGTGTGTTAGGCTTCAGAAAACAAAAAATCTTCAAAATACTCATGTTAAAACAATAATTTTTATTCAGTAGGAAGAAACTTAAAAAGATTCCCAATATAAATTGCAACTATATGGTTGCTATTTATTTTGGGAATCTTTTTAAGTTTCCCTGCTGTTGAGAATAATTGGGAATCTTTTAAGTTTCCCATGTATATTTATATTTATATTGGGAATCTTTTTAAGTTTCCCTGCTCTTGAGAATAATTGAAATACATTGTGGAGATAGTGCATGAAAAACACTATTACATTTATGTTACTATCAGTACCTTTTGAAATGCTAATGTTCATGCTAAATAATTTCTTTTACAGGAAGCGATTATTAAGATCTTGAAAATGAGAAAACATATTTCCAATGCACAATTGCAGTCCGAGTTGGTTGATATACTGAAGAATATGTTCCTACCAAGTAAGAAGATGATAAAAGAGCAAGTGGAATGGTTGATTGAACATAAGTATATGCGAAGAGATGAAGATGATATTAATACATTCATCTACATGGCGTGAGAATGTCGTGGGCAAGATTCACCAGGGCAGGGTTCTCTGGTTGAGTACTGGCTGGCATCAGTATGCCAGATGTATCATTGCCTTGCCACTGCCTCCCTATGTGCATCCCTGCCACTGCCTAGGCTTTGGTGTGTGTCATTTGGCAATGTTCATGGGATGGCAGGAGGGTTTATGCATTGCTCATGTCCTCTTGCTTGGTTGTTGTGGCCCCTTGTGTAAAACACCTTGGCTGGAGTTTCTAGTCATACTCCTAGATATACAAAGGGACTGTGTGAATAAAAATGATCTGCTTTGCGATGCCAATCATTTCAAGTATTGTCGCATCGAAATATGAAGTTTTGTTTTTCTACCTGTATGAATGATATGAGAGATGCTATTATTGGAAAGTCTCTGCTGGCCTGGACCTTTGAGGAAAGTAGTTAATTTTCATCTTTAAATCTCCTTCAGCTGAATATTATTTAAGAGAGAAAAATTGTCAGAATGAATAAATTATTTGAGACATTTTGGTATGTTCAAAATGTCAGAAAAATATTTGACTCTGTGTCAATAATTTATTTCTGTAATTTCATGATCTCTGACACATCTTCACTTCCTATCCTCTCATTTATTTGTTATTCCCTTATTTGGTTAATGATGCTGTTGAAATGTTTCAGAACTTAAAATACTTCTATTTATCAGAGAAATAAAAGTTATATCATGTGTCCACTCCCTACACATACACACATTCACATTCATACACAGCTATATATACAACAGCAGCTGTGTTGGAGAAATTTTTGGATATGACTGAAGGGCATATGACATGTGAACATAAGCTTACCATGCCAGCAGGTGGGTGCATACATGTATCATGATGCACCTTTGTTATGTGAATCACTGAAAATCATTTTCAGGCAAGTGTGTATTTATTCTTTGTTAAGAATAAATTTTTAATGTTATGGTACTTTCATTACTCATTCATGATCCCTGAATTCCATAACCCTATCAACACTTAAAAATATCAATATCTTAAGAGTAGTGTATAAATTGAGTTTTAACTTTCTCTTATAATAAATATAGAGTTATGTTATGCTGTGAAAAATTGATATCAAGGTTTCATCAGACAAACACATTTTGTGGTTTCCTGATATCAATTTTGTAAGTCCCTCACCCCAAAACAACTGTTTGAACGTCTGTGAACAACAATAGAGCCTAAGCCAAATTGGATTTTCTCCAAAAGAAAACTCCCTGGTCGATCTAGCTTGAGTCAAAGCCCTGGAAAAATGAAATGTATCTTATAACTTTGAGAGCACTGAATGGTAATAAAGATGTTACAGGTTTCAATTTTCATTTCAACCTCTGAATTTTCAAAAACTGCGAAAGTTTAAACAGTTTTTCAATATCCTCTGTGACTTCAGTTTTTTATATAGATACTTTTTACAAAAGGATATTTGACCATTCAAATTGGATCTTAATTAGAATTAATGGTAATTGATAAAACTCCTGGATTTTCAAAAATTACACATGCATAATTTTTATGAAATTATCTCAAGTATTTAATATAAACGTTAGTGGTATTTTTTTTATAGTTAAATAGACTAGTGAACTTGAATACTTCAGATGATCTCTGGTATATGTTACTTGAAACCTCAAAAGTTTTTAACTTAAATGAACTCGAATTTGCACATTTCAGAAGATGATTCAGGAGAGATGGGAGAGGATTTCAAGGGGGATGAGAGAATTCCAATTACATTCTCCTTTAGATAGCCCAAGAGTTGTAAAGGTAATTTTTTTATATAATTGTAGAGATGGACAAACTTCAAATTTGAATCAAATAATATACCTGTCTCTAATATTAAATACATTTTCAAATATTTGACTGTTAATTGAATAGAGATACACTTTCGGCGACCTTGATTTCAAGTATCTTATGGCCCGACATTTCCATACATAGGAAAAAAGACAATTATTGTTCCACCAGAGCAATCTGCATTCACAAGCAATCATTCTGTGGGTGACATTTATAAATATTTTCATGTCAGCAGAAAGCAAAAGAGAAATAGATGGAGTCATTTATTGATATAAATTTGAAAAAGTTCATTGATATAAATTAAGAATTACTGTGGTCGTGAATGAGAAGAAGGTTTAAAATCTTTTGAAATATATTTCCCTCCCTAATGCAAGAAATGTTCTTAATGTGCAGTACAGCTGAGAAAATGTTTTTGCATTATCATTTATTTTCTTTCAGTCAGATTAATTGTATTCTTCACTGTACTTGTCTTCAACATTGTAATAGAGCTTATTTCATATACAGATTGAGGAAATGAGGGAAAAATTGTAAGATTCCCATTTTCCTTTTACAATATTCAAATCATTGTAATACAGGGGGTGTATAATTATTTATTTATTACCACATTACAGGACAACCATAAAGGCCAAATTTTACAACATAACCATAAAGGCATAATTGCATAACAAGCAGGGCTAAGATTTAAATGGAATAACATGTACCTAATTTTAGTGCATACATATGGACTAAAAATACTCAAAACATGGAAAAATGTGAGGACTAAGAGCTGAAGTAAAAAGGATTGCAAGGAAAATCGGAGCGATCAAGGAGATTAGGCAAAATTTATCAAAATCCTCAAAAGGGACATAATAACCCCAAAGGTTAGGATTTAAAATATTTAAAAAATTAAAAATAGAAAAGACTTTATATATACCAATATCCGACTAGATTGAACATTACACTAACCTATGATCAGATCAGGATGAAGATGATCTAAAAAGAGACCTAATTGAATCAGATGCAGACCATGATATCACTAAATTACTGAATATCCCACAAAAGATTGGAAGAGGTGAAATGAGTTCTCAAACTAGCAGGAAACAACCCTTGACCAGATGACATAAACGTGGAATTATAAAATTTAGAGGCATACATCTGGAAAAGAAATTACCTGAGTTAATGAATTGTGGACAGAATTAACCATACCAAAGGGATATCAAGTGGGGATGGTAATGAATTTACACAAAAAAAGCCCATAATCAAAATGTAAAAATAATAGAGGTATCACACTGCAAGCAGTAGGATACAGAATATTGGCAAATATTTTGAAAAACTGGTTAGAGAAATATGGAGATGAAGTTGTTTCTTTTTCCACTTTTTGAATACCCTTGGCTTTACTATACTCAGGTGTCTTGAGGGGCAAACCACTGTGCCAAAAAATATGTATAATGTGCAGCCTTGATTCATCAATAATTATTGTTAACAATTATTCATATAAATAATCTGTTATTTCTTCTAAGTCATCAGCTAATGTTTCTTCAAAAAGTCATATCCCTATACCGTATGTTCTTTTAATTCATAAAAATACTGTCAAAACCATATTTAGCTCAAGGATTTATATTAAACTACTATGTGTAAATCTTCTGACTTCATTCTTTCTTAAAAGTTATTTCACTTGTCGTAGTAAGTTGAAGAAAGAGTATGATGCATTAATGAGCTGGAATATAGAGAAACATTACATTTAAAGACTTTTTTGTAAACTTGTATTATTGCTAGTGGAAGTAAAGTAATAATACTCACTGATAAGAAAGTAGCTCGTGAAAATGTATAAAATACTCCTCCATGGAAGGCAAGTGTTTTCTGAGTCCGAAGTATAATGAACAAAATTCTCTTTTTAAATTCTTTGGATCCATTGTACCACGAGCAGCTGTATGCTGCTAAGCACACTTCCTCGTTCTGCACATGTAATGTATTTAGTGTGAGAAGGCTTAGCTGATTACGTTCAATATTGTATGTCCTTAGAAGTATTACCTTCTCAATAACATTATGCCCGAACCAGCAATATAAAAGTATCTCTGAGAACATGACACAAAAGTAGCCTCCAAATTTTACTGTGGCTGCATGATCTTCTCCAGAACTCTGTAAACATTTTTTATAACATCAATTATCTCTATCAAGTCATTATCTTCTGTCTCTTCTCCCAGATTATCTTTTGCCTTATTTTACTGTCACACTTCTCATTGTGTTTTCCATTATTTCATCTTTTAGATTCTAATTTCCTCACTTTGCCATTTTTATCTTAAACTCTTTTCTATCTATCTACTCACAATTAGATGGGTGAATTCAACAAAATAGTGATAGAATTGAACTGAGTCGCCAATTCTTACTTTGAAGAAGTTGAATAGAATGTCCAGTTAGTCTGAGAGTGTATGAACAATTTTGCTTATGTCAATCTATACCCAAAATCTATGACCAAATTTAAAAGATTTTGCTTTCTACAGAACTAATTTCTATGTACTATACACTAAAATTATGAAGTTGTCTTTTATCTTACGAAGTTTACAATTGAAGTTTGTTAAAATTTGATTGTTGAGAAGAACTTACTGATGCAATGGCATACAATGTCATACAAATGACTAATGTAGACGCAAAAAATTGTATTAGAACTGGAATAGATATTACAGATTGAAAGTCCTGGACACATCTGAAAACAAATATTTCTATTGTAAACATATATTGAACTATTTATGTAATATTTATATTTTATTCAATATATACTTTTGAACTTGTTAAGCTAACCTTATGATTTTTTGGTGGTATACAATGGAATCTTCTAAATTTGCCTCAATTTTCACTTCTTCATTTCTTACAAAATATTTGTCATTTGAAACCCCATACTCATTGGGTTTCAAACTCCTTTCATGGAGAGAATTTTGTTCTTGGATCGAAATAAGATCTGAAGCTAATATTTCCAATTGAGAAGCTATGAACATCATGATACTAGCAAAAAACGTATCTATGCATGATGTTGTGATGTACAAGTAATAGATGGAGATCACCTGTCAAAGAAAGTTCATTATTGTATGAAACAGGATTATATGCCAAGTACTTGCTAAAACTGAAGATGAACTTCAAAAAGCAGCACTCAGACTAAATGGAATGGCAAATGAATACAAAATGGAATTATCAATAGGAAATACTAAGGTAATGGGAATAGCAGAAAAGATTACTGCGGAGTAAAAATTGTAATAGAAAATAAGACAATTGAACAAGTAACAACCTTGACATATCTGGGCAACAAGATATCAGATAGGCATCAAGAGAAGAAGATATTAAGACAAAACTAGTAAAATTTAACAAGGTCAGTGGCTGCATAAACAGACCCTTGCAAAACATGAACAAAGAAACAAAAATAAGAATCCACATCAGAGTGGCAAAAACAAGCTGTCTTGTTACAATATGTCAGTGAAACATGTACACTCAAACAAGAGAGAATAGAGGCAGCCCAAATGAGCTATCTGAGGGCATATTACAAGTAACATGAAAAGACAAAATAAAAAGCAAAGTGATATGAAAAACACCAAAAACAAAGGATTTGGTCACTGAAATAGAGAAATATCAGGCAAAATGACAAGAACATATAAAAAGAATGCAACAAAGTAGACTTCCAAAGATGGTAATGAACTACAGGCCAAGAGGATATAGAGATCCCAGCAGACCAAGAAAACTGGAGGAGGACCAGGAACACCTACACACAAGTGTAGAGGGACACTGGAAACAAGGAACATGGTCAAGGGACCTAAACCTTAGTAATGCTGATGATGATGATAATCATCATCATCATCAAATTCTCTGCAAGGCTTAAATTCACTGCAGGTTATAGGATATTTGAGAGCAAAAACCTCTCGATTCACGAGCATCCTTTCAGAAGGGAAGTAAAGTAGTGTTGCGTATTTATGGCATGTAAAAGAACCTCAAATGCAAAAGAACAAAACTTGAATAAGACTTTTCTGCTACTTTGTGAGACAAGCATTGTGGGGACAGATTTGCCTTCTACCACACAGTATAAGATTATGAAACAAGGTTAATGAAATGAATGGCTTATTGAGATTGTCAATTCTCTTCAGAACAAATCTTATGTGTAACGATGATAAAGCTGCTGATGATAATACTGATGACACTGAAATGAACTCTGTGAAGTGCATTGGCCTAGGAGCTATCAAATATATTTTATATATTTTAACCTATATTTTCAGTGCTGAAATCATTGGTGGTTGCTTGTCAATGTTCTGGCATGATACTATACCAATTATTGTTGTTTAAATATATTAAGTTACCATTTTTTGCTTTATGTAACTCTCCTGACTGATAATGTTCTTTACTGTAAATTACACATGAGTAAGTGATTCACATGTGTACAGCAGGCCTGGTGGTTAACTCCAAAATGCTATTTAAACTCTGTAATGATAAAGCAGGGTATGACAAGCCAAGGGCAGTGGGGCATTGAGGGCTTTTAGTTGGTCACCTCAAAGACCTGGGGAGAGAATGGGTTGTCAGACAGAGCATGAAAATGATCTTCAGGGTTCAGGTCACTTTCCTACATGTGTCGTTTCCCCAGTCTGGTTGTTGTCAAGATCGCAGATAGGGCAGGTATGGACAGGGGTGAGGAAACTTAATGAGAAAGCTGTGAATTGGGTGTAGCAAACACATTGATAATTCATATAGAGACATTTATGACATGTTACAAAATTTGATGAAATTATACAACACTATACATTCCAGAGCAAATGTTAATGAAGGAACTAAAAAGAGCCCTTGAACTTGCAAGAAACAGAAAAAGCTTTGGTCCAAATAACAAATTTGGAATTGATGAAAATGGAGGAAAGATATTGGAGGAACAACTATTAGAAATATAAAATGGCCATGGACAGGGTGACCATCCTAGCACTGGCACTACAAAATGATTTTAATATGAAACTGATTAAGTGAGGCAAAACTAATGGTAGCACTAAAAAAATTTCAAAAATTTGACCTCAGAAACAAAAATCAAATTAAATAATGTAGTATCTAAACCAACAAAACTGTATGGTAAGGAGGTATAGGTACTAAAATAAAAGTCAACAAAGATTTGAAGCCCAAACAAGATATTTAAGAGCAATAATAAATGTGGCTGTTCTTGTTCCTTTTCTAAGGCTCGACAGCCCGCTATGGGCCTGGGCCCGACCAACAGTGACCCAGCCTCTTGGTCAGGGGATAAGGGATTCATGTGGCTAGCACGAAGACACCTTATGGTCTTCATAACCTTAGGGTGGGCTTTCTCATCATCACACAGCAATAGGACATTTTGGTATAATTTACCTAGACCGGGAATCAAACCATGGAAAGTGAGCATGCTAACCAATGAACCACCAAGGGAGGCAATAAATGTATCTAGAAGAGACCAAATTAGGTACAAGATACTAAACACTAGTAACAGATGAAACAGAAGCTTATCAAAACAGATACTGACATGTAGGTCAAAGAGATGGAGATGATGTGGAAGACTTGAACTAAGATAGGAAGATCCAAACTCCACAAAGACTAAGGAAATACTGACTCAAAGGAAGAGGTCATACAGAGCTAAACTTTAACTGTTAATGATGATAACAATAATAAAAATATTTTAATGTCACATTTATGTTTAAACTGAAATGGCAAATACAAATTTCAGTAACAATACAATGTATTAGGAAATTGTTTAAACTTAATAATTTTTCAGTACAATTGAGTTGAATTTCGTCATTTTTCCAAAAATTACTTTACATGTCTTCAATCTTGAACATCTTGAATAAGATATATGTAGTTTATATGTGTAGTTCAATATGTATATGTATACAGTTTTGTTTGCTAAATTATGTTTATAATACTGTGTGCTATTTGACTTTCTGCAAAATTTTTATTTATTATATGACTGACAGGTTAAGAACTGTAAAAATCTTCGGATTTTATTGTGATGGCAATGAATGTTGATGATCATACACAGATATTTCAGAGATTTGATAAGAATAAATTATTTATGATATTTGCATCAAAAATTGTCCCATTGTTTTTCAAGTAATTTTGTTTCATGCAAAGATATTTTTAAAGAAGTATTTGATTTTTTCATCATCTCTCTTTCAAAATCATTATAACACTTTAACACTCTGTGAGAATATCCATACCATGTAACCCATTAGGTTTTTCATAAATTTTGGTTGTTGAGTTGTTCACATCACAATGTCAAATCAGGCTGTGTAGGTAAATTAATAAAACACAATTTATTAGAGGAATTATTGTCCCAAGACAAAATATGATATCTCCTTTTGAATCATGAGTCCTCTAGAGATCATATCTCCTTTTGACTTCTAGAGTGTTCTTTGGTAAACCCAACACTGAGAGACATCAGGGGGAGAAGAAGAAGAAGACTTCTAGAGTTGGCAGAAGTTGAGCAACTGATTTGATTAAACGTTTGTTGTAATTCATTTCTCTTATCTATAAAGTATATAAAATAATATATATAAAAAAGGTGATAAAACTCTTCCTTGACCTTATCAAAGACTAATATCACTTATGTCAATCATCTTTAAATGTACAGAAAAAGTATTTTTTTCTAATATCAAAGATTTCTTGATTGGTGAACATTTGATACCTGATGGTCAACATGGTTTCCTTCATGGCAGACCTACTGTGAAAAAACTTATAGTATGATCAATGCATTGAACAAAGGAGTTTGAAAAAAGCCAACCAATTGATATAATTTAGTATTTGAATTATGAAAAAGGTTTTTATAAGATCCCATGTAAAAAAATAAACAAGATAAATCGCTATAAAAAAATTAAAAAAGAAATAGAAACAATTTCTCAGGTCCAAAATAGGATACACTCAAGAAGACAGAATATGGAAGACATCAGAATAGACGAAAATGTTACTAAACGAAAAAGTTTTAAAATACAAAGAAGAGTGGAAAGAGCGTCTTTACCACATATCTCAGGATAGACTTCGAAGAATGGCCTTGAAGTACCAACTAAGGTAAAAGGAATGTGGGAAGGCCACAGATGATGAATTGTAACAGGCAGTTTGCATAATACTGGAAGGTCAGAAAAAGAAGATACAAATAATAATTGAGAACTTAAGGATTTTAGGGAAAACTCTTAAATTGAATCACCATTTTCCTTGAAAAAAGAAATTTTAGAGTTCAACTTGATAATATTCTCTCAAATCCACATCCAACATAGAGTGGTGAACCTCATGGCTCTAGTGAGCCCATTACTCTCTGTGATATTTTTGATTGACATGAGTATAGAACTATAAAATCCTGCAACAATAACATCCTATGTTAATAATACCAAAATTTACAATAATCCATTTTCTTTTAATTAACTAAATGACCTACACAAAATCTTGGAATGATTAACAAAATAGAATATGATGTAGACACCACAAAATGTGTAGTTCTACATGTAGAGAAAAATAATCCTCACACCCAATACATTATTGGAAATACCATCTTGTTACCAGTTTCATCCCAAAAAGATTTAGAAATTATTACCACCAGTAATCTTAAATGGAATAGCCACTTCTTGGATTATTCTAAATGAACTCTCACTCTCTCCAATTCAGAATCAGAAAGACTTTTAATTTCAGAAAAGTATTAATGTGATCTCTACATTGGTACAGGATTTACACTTTCTATATTCATGTCCACCTTCATTCACTTTTCTATTTTTGTATGTATACTTTATAATTTATTTTGCGTATTGTTATTATTTATTCAATTCCTTACAATTAATTGAACTTTATCATCTGAACCTTATCGTTTTTAACTCTGTTCATTGCAAACAAAATAAAAAATATAAAAATAAAATCTATTTTAAAACCATAATGTCCACAAAGAGACTTCTTTGTTTAGATCTTCAAAACAACAGAATATCTTACTTGAATAATGAAGGCATATGTATAGCCAGGATTTGTGTAAATATTAAATGGATACCAGGCCACTGCTGGAAAAATAGGTTCAGGACATGTTTTTGATAGTGTGTGATTGTCATTGCCATGAACTGATACATGGCTATTACTGAATATTTTATTATTGTTCAGAATTGTTTCTGTAATATTC
The DNA here is from genome assembly GCA_011170035.1 of Teleogryllus occipitalis. Taxonomy (NCBI): domain Eukaryota; kingdom Metazoa; phylum Arthropoda; class Insecta; order Orthoptera; family Gryllidae; genus Teleogryllus; species Teleogryllus occipitalis. The sequence continues at coordinate 521,918 of BLKR01000008.1, read as the reverse complement.
AATGTTAAATTATCTTGGGGAGTGGCCTTTTCTGAAGTTTTGGTTATTTTGGATAATAGATCTGAAACAAAATTAAAACAAGTATATTTACAACTGATGAAAAGGAAAACATATTTTTCATTTTACAGATAGAAGGTGTTTTAAGAGAAGTAAACATTTATTTATATTATGTTTTAATTAAACAATTGCAGAGTCCAACTTTGTAAGCTTAGAAGTTATTCAGGTGTTTTCTATTAAAAGATAATCTAATATGCCTTAAAGAACTCAAGCTGAATCTGCTGAAGTTTATTAACATTCATTATCTTTTCAGCCCATTACCCTTTCAAAGCACTTTTTATACACATTAAAATTAGCATTGAAAATATCTTCTTCAAGCCTTTTACTTCCTAAAATACTAGCATGTATTGAGTAAAGAAAAAATCAGTATTGAGGTTTTGATGGAAATTCTATATGTTATGTGTTGTATATATATATGAATGGAAAGATATTTTGAAAAAAGACCAGTTTTTTTGGCATTTTAAAAAAGGGGCCATAAATTCAATATCCTAAAAATCATCATTCTACATTAATACTAAGTACTAACCTATTAAAAGTGGCAATTTTGATTTTGGTTTTGATGATTTTTGAATACATAAGTTGAAATCATCATGATCCTCATCATCATTATTATTATTATTATTATTATTATTATTATTATTATTATTATTATTATTATTATTATTATTATTATTATTATTATTATTATTATTATTATTATTAATTTTATTATTATTATTATTATTATTATTATTATCTCTTTATTCACAGTTTCCTGGTATTGTACAATCACACAGATATCAATCAGAGCATGATTACATAATGATTGTAGAAACACATACAATAGAACATTAAAACATATTACTATCAAATAAAATTATATAAAGGATATAAAATATCAAACAGACAATTATTACTTAATTATCAATTATAGAAAATTATTATATCCTATTTTTACATGTTTTCACCTGTGTATTTTCTGACCAGAGAGCAGGCACTGATCAGTACCGATTTCTGAATATTAATCTTAATGTTTTTATTGATGTTCAGACCCTCCAATGCCTCAATGGTGACCTTCGGGACGACGCCAGTGGCTGACAATACTATGGGTATAATCTTGGCAAGTGTTAGAGCCCATTACTCTCAGTTTGGGTCCAGAGGGGTGTAATTATCATCTGCTTGTTGAACTACACCATGAAGTTGCGATGTCATGGCTTTATTTCTGAAATAATCTCTCAAGGACTTAATTTGTCTAATATGCAGATTTGAGAGATTTATAATACCCCTACCCCCTTTCTTTCTCGACAGTGTGACACGCTGTGTACAGCCTCTGGGATGGTGGTACCTGAAACGTGTCAACTGTACTCTGATCTTTCGATGGTCTCGATGTCTGTCTTGATCCATTTAATGATGTCCATAGAGTATGTAAGCGCTGGCATGGCTGCTGTGAGATTTTTTGAGTTGAGAGAGGACTTCAATATCGCTTTCAGTCGACGTTCAAACTCTATCTTCAGTTCTTTAATTTGTGTGTGGGCTATTGTTAGATTTTGTTGCATTCCAAGGTATTTGTAAAAGTCATTTATGTTTATTGCTGTTATGGTCTCCTTAGATACGGTCTCGTATTTAACATTGCCTATGAGTTTGCCCTTTTTTATGCTTTGGATTTTGCATTTCTCAGTTGCATTCCCGTATCGGTGGAGAATTTCTCAGTGATTTCCAATAGTTTTCTCAGTCCACGTTCCGAACATGAGTATAATTTGACATCATCCATGTATGCGAGATGTGTAATTTTACATTTTCCCAAACCTTTTAATTCGAACCCAGATTCACTTTTGTCCAAGAGATTTGAAAGTGGGTTCATTGCAAGGCAGAACCAGTAGGGGCTGAAACTGTTGCCTTGGAAAATGCCACATTTGATATCCAATGTGTTTGTAATAATCCTTTCCGAATTTGAGGTAATTATAATAGTGATACGCCATTGGCTCATAACTGATTTTAGAAAATTCACAATTATGGGGTTTACGCGGTATATTGACAAAATATAGTCAAAATATAGCCAGTCATGTGGGATCATATCAAAGGCCTTTTTATAATCAACAAAGCATGTGAATAGATTGCGGGTCTTTTTTGTTGCCTGAGACATTATAACACTGTCAATAATGAGTTGCTCTCTACAGCCCATGGTACCTTTGGAGCACCCTTTCTGAGCTTCTGCAAGGATTTTATTGTGTGTACAATGTTGCTCTATTACTGATTTCAGACAGCTGGTAATGATTTTATAAAACACATTGAGACAGGTGATTGGACGGAAGTTCTTTGGGTCAACTGTATCACCCGTTTTAGGCTTCATAAACGTGTTACCCTCACATAGATAAGATGGAATTTCCTCCGGATTCAGGAAATAATAGTTTATCAGTTCAAACATCTTATCATGTAAACTGGTGAATTTTTTGAACCAGAAATTATGGAGTCCATCTAACCCAGGGCATTTCCAGTTGTGTAACTTGCATATAACGTTTTTAAAGGTTTCCATTCCAATGGATGATGTTGTCATATATTCGATTTCTCTTGAGTCATTCTCTAATTGTTGCAGCCATGTTGCTTTGGTATTGAAACAATTTTCTCTTGTCCAGATGTTTCCCCAGTATTCTTCAATATTTGATTGCGTTGGGATTTGATTTATTTGAATTTCGTCTCTTGATACTCTTCGGTAGAAAGGCTTTTGGTTGTAACGGAAATCCCGATTGTCTGTTTTCCTTCTGAGACTTTTAGAGTATCGGCGTACTCGTTGGCTATAGACCCTTAGTTGTTGTTTTAGGGTGACAATAAATTCTGTTAGGGATCTATTCTATTAGGGATCTAAGCGCGCATGTCTTCGGTGTATCCTCTGTATATTGGCTATTTTATTGCGCATACGCTTACTTCTGCTTCCTGTCTGGAAAGCTTCGATTACAGCAATGTCTGATCTTAGATTTTGAATTTTCTTCTGCAGTCTTATTTTCCATGGTGGATCTTTCTTGCCACGGAACTTCTGTGGCGGTTGGGTTTCAATTATCTTTCCGCCATTCATTCTGACGATTGCTACGGCCACACCAGTATACTCTCTGGGCCAGATGACAGAGTCTAGATCTAGGTATGTTTTAATTTCTCTACACTTATAGGGCATTATTTGCTCATTCGCTATTTTCACCAGCAATGCTAACTTTTTCGAGTTGTGCTGCTTGGGAATCCTTGGTCTATAGCGTGGGTCAAGTCCTTCAAATTCTACCGTTGCCAATTGATATTCTGATTTTAAACTCTCACTCAGGGTATCTTCGCTATTTGTTTCGGGATTTCTGTGGGTTTCGTTTACTATTGGGGCTGTGAGATCAGGGCCTGGGATTTGGTCAGATTCTTGCAATGATATAGAGTTCTGTGGTTGAGGTTGGGATTCTGCTTGTATTTCACTCTTTATTTCTTGTCTTCGGGACTGGCTCACATATTTTCCGGATTTGTAGATTAGTGCTCTATAGTCAGCAACATTCTGTTCCGTTAAATGCGACAGATGAGGGTAAAGTTGTATAAAAGATTTATGTAGCTCCTGCCTATATGACACACGACAAGTTTCGCAACGGGTGATGCGTAGATATAACCGAACGATATCTTCATTCATTTCATCGGTCCACTGTATCCTCCGTCTTGGCAGGCCTGCTTGAGTGGTCCCGAGTAATGTCCGAGAAACACTGTCAGCAGGTGCAACTGACTGTTCTTGGGTGTTGCTTTCGTCGGCTGTAGTAGATTCGGGTGTCCCGGTGTGTGCCCGCCTGTCCAACAACACACCACTAGCGGCTTGCATTCTGTCACGACCAGCGCTAGCTCCAGTCGTGCCCTGGCGCTCACCAGGCAGCGGCATTTTATCCTCAGAATTTTCAGGGTTCATTCTCCATATGAATAGGTGGGTTGCATTTTATGCCTTCTGCCAGGCCCAAATGTAGCCTTACTTACTCCGGCTATGGGAGCCGCTGTTGACCGAGTTTGGTTCCTCCACCGCCTCCGTAGGTCCAGATCCAGTTGGATGATCTGAACCATCATGATGGGCCTATCTTAGATTGCTTCTAGTAGCCCCATCATGATCCCCATCTCTCATTGGTTCGTCGGCGGCTCATTCCGCCGAAGGGGCTAGTTACCACAACCTTGGAATGAGTTCTCCTTACGACTTAACAGGGCTCCCCGCGTGAAGGGTGAGAGTGGAGTTGGGTGTGTTTTCTTAACATGGTTTTGAGTCACACCCCTTGAGCCCCTTATTATTATTATTATTATTATTATTATTATTATTATTATTATTATTATTATTATTATTAAAATGTAAGCTGTAAAAAATTAAGCTTAACTTCTTAATGTCATGTTGAAGTGGATCGGTCTATTCCTGATGGAATATGCATAGAAGGCTTTCATGTGTTTCTTTCTCTATCTCCCATTATCTTTCTTTCTATTTCATACATCACCTTCATTCTTTTATCACCGTCTTTTCATTTAGCCTTCTCTGAATCTGAACACCAGTGGCATAGCTTTAGTTGGTGACCCCTCCCCCCATAAATTAAATATAAAAATATTTGTAACTGAATAATTTATACATTATTTAATAAAAATACAAGTATTCATATGCTTTAGTTAGCGTTACCTTTTATTTCCATCAACAGTTCACTCATTAAGATGAAGAAATAGTTGAAATCAAGACTCTGACCATTGAAGAATAGGTGCTTACTGCTTATAGTTTTGTGTTTTAGTTTACATTTTTTCCTTTGCTTTCTTACTTTTTATAATTTAAATGCATAACTATTAAATAAATAAATATAATTTTAAAAATAAATCATTAGAATTATATAATTCCAACTACAAAACTTTCTAATTTGTGCTCACCCCTAAAATGGTGAACCCGGGGCGGACTGCCTCTCCCCCCCCCCCCGCCCACACTACGCCACTACCGAATGCCCATTTATTTGTGTGCCGTGAATTGCAACGACGCGTCGCTCCGGACCCGTTGCGAACTGCGCAGTGTGGGTACAGGGGTACCCAACGACGCGTCGTTGCAATTCACGGCACACAAATTCGACACGTCGCGACGTGTCAAACGGAATGGGGGTCCTGGGAGTTGAGTCTGTGGGTGTTCGCTCGCATGACGTTGGCCATGCCTTGACGAAACCTAGAGGTAGTCTCCATCTAACTGTTTGCTGTGTGAATCCCAGTGAGTCCTGGTGTCTGCAGAAAGGTATAAACTGCGTTCCCCGATACACTACCTTTGCCCACAGCCTCTACGCGATCGCGAAGCTAAGCCACTCCTGATTTATCGGCTCGGACTGGCTGTCTGAATGAACTGAAGTGAGTGTCGAGAGTGTCACGACATTCCTCTGCGAGTGTGAGGCTGGGAAGCAGCCATGTCATTCCTGCTGTTCTCATGGCAACCCTCGCATCCCAATGGAGTGACCCTTTGTGCCTACGGGAAGAAATGCAGTCGTCTTTATGCGTTCGAGAACCATCCCCATCCTCTCCACAAAAAAAGAGACGTTTAAGACAGGGAGAAAGAAACGTTGTTATCAAAGTTCCTGTAAAGAGTTTTATAAGTCTTCTAAGTCCCGCTTTCTCATTATTGAGCGTACTGACAAGGTCGCTCTTTAAAAAGCGGCAGCTGTGCGATGGCTCAAGCCACGACGAGTGTTCTGAAAAGCTTCAGGTGGTGGTTCGTTAGAGAAATAGTGTCATCCTCTTTGAAGCCCGCACGAATGACCAAATTGAAAAACCCACCGAAAACCCTACAGATAGCCGGCCTGCAGAAGATCCTTCTTCCAAGCACATGGGATTAGAGATTCGCTTAAGATCGAACGGAAAGACAACAGAAAGGAAATCGCCACTTCCCACTCTGATCCTTAATATTGACCGCCCTTCTTCCATAACAAATCTCTTGCGGATTTTCTATCCTTCGGGTGTGGCAGTACCTGCCCAAATCGTGCGAAGAAACTTGCTCTCTGCTCCTCCCCCTCATTGTATAACTTGCAAGGATAGTCACGCGGCTAACACTAGCACGGGCTCCGTCTTCATCAGAGGGAAATCCAGAGAATGAGGTGACTGACAATTTCATTCCCCAAAGCAAAAATGAGATACTAAGTAAACACCCCCTGGATTTCGCTAAAACGTTTTGGACCGTGCTAGGTCAGTCCAAGAAGGCAGCGAACATTCAAACGGAGCCTTCTGTTCCTTTAAGGGCTACTGCCAAATGTACTCCGTAGACCTCCCTATGGCAGACGTACCACAAAGGGAGGATATTTTTATTCCTTCGAAATGTAAGAAATAGGAAAACGTCATAACACCAACACTTTCGACAACTTCGGCAGAATCTGTACCGGAAGCTTCTATTGGCAGGAGACCCTTACTCACAAGGACAACTGCTAAATAGTTCACATTAATGACTTGCCACTCGCATCTAGGGGAGCACTTATAGTGTCAACGACATTAATTCCCAGGTCTTTTCAGGAGAATTCTTTGAGGGGGGAGGAGACTTCCCACTGTGTGGATTTGCGTGGCGCCAGGGACGCACATTCTACGTCACTATTATGAGAAGCAAGACAGGCTTTCTGCCAGCCAGTGACAGAGGCGTAAAAGTCACTCTTCGCAAACCCAAGTGCTTGGGTTCAAATCCTTGCATGCATCAAATCGAGTTAATTTTCTCTAAAGAGTTTGAAAGAGTAGAGCACAAGATACAAATTTTAATGATATAAATAGCATTTCTTAAACTTTAAAATATCAAAAAATCTTATAAAATTAAATATCAAAAAAACGAGGGTAGGTGGAAATCTTCAAAAGACATCATGTGTTCCGTACCACATGGTAGTGTGAGATTCTTACTCACTAAACCACCTCCCTAGGCTTCTTCACCCACACAGAACCACTGTTAGACATTACTTCGCGGGGGTGAATAGGGCGTGCGCCCCCTAGCCTTTTGGCATCATCCTAAGACGCTATTCTCATCTGCTCTTCGAGTCTTAGCTTCTTTATTTGGGTCTCGAAGGCCGCCACTGCTTCCCACGTCTCCCTAGAAGCCAGAATTCCCCTTACGATGTTCCTGGGCTGCAGTTGCTGTCCGAGTTGCCGGCAGAGATGTGTCCTCTCTTCGAATCGAGTGCAGACAAAGAAAATGTGTTCTACATCTTCCGATACTGGGGAGCAGTGAGGACACGTTGGGTCTTCAGTCCAGTGGAAGCGGAAGAGATACTCTCGGAAACAGCCGTGCCCAGTCAACAGCTGCGTGAGATGGAAGTCCACCTCGCTCTAGCTTCACCCTTCCCATACTTATATATTTGAAATGAGTCGATGCGTCCATCTCCCTTTTTGCGAGTTGTCCCATAGTCTCTGCTACCAATCATGGACTTGCGTCTCTCTTCTGCGCGGCGTGTGGGGTCTTCCTTTTCTTAGTTCTGTCCGCGGCGTTGGTAGAGCCTGTGTCGTTCTGCCACTAGGAGCTCGATTGGAAGCATGCCTGTCACTATACACACTGCATCGTACAAGACCGTGCGGTAAGCGCAAGCCCCCTCAGTGAACTTCTCCTATACACCAAGACTATCTTCTGCCTGCTCAACGCCGTATTTATTGCTGCTACCCACACTGGAGCAGCATGCAGCAGGATCGAAGTGGTGACATTTGACAGCAGTCGTCTCCGCTCCTGTCTCGGTCTTCCAACATTCCGCATTAGTCTCGTCAAGACCATCATTGTTTTTGCCGCCTTATCGCTGACGTACTGTAGGTGATCACTAAATTTTAACCTCGCGTCATTCATGATGATATGTGATGATATAAATATAAAGGTTTGATGATATGTTAACGCTTCAAGTAACACTAGAAAGTATGGTATGTTCAGACCAGAAGATGATGTTTTGACAGGATTTAAAACAGTTGAGAGTCGCCGAAGACCGCATCGTTCTGTGAAATGTACGAATGTGATCTTCTGCCTGCCAGTTGAGCCGACCGCCAGCCGTTATGCCTCAAAGCATTGAGGAATATATAATTGCAAGCAAGCAAATAATAACAAAGCATGAAGGAATGTACTCCTCCATGCCTCGATGTGTCAGTTCAGTGCTTGCAGTTAGAAATTAGGGATGGTTTTCACGACTTTTTTACGTTGTTCTGATATCGTCACTAGAAATCATATCGTAAAAGTTGATAAATATCAGGTCCAATGGCAGATGAGAATATGAATGCGTATGGATGTAAACGGACGGGTCGTAAATACCGAATTTCAAAGAGACCGTGTATTTCCATTCCGTCAAAGAGATCGTTTGCTTCCATGACACTTTCCATTCAACTCACAAAAGACAAAATTATAATCAAATAATTATGCATGAAAATAATATTCTTTGAAAAGTAAGTTTTAAAGTGCACTTTTCTTGTATTTTAGCTTCAAAAATAAATAAATTTCATGGGAATATTTTCCACTTGGCAAAATTACAAAAATAATAGGAAGTTACAATAGCCCCAGGATAAGTTAGCCTACATTCGTGAAATTTATGCGAATCATTTCTACGTGATACTCACCAACTACCCAATTTAGTTTGACATCAGTGAGTGTCAAAATACCGCCCACGTGACTGATTAGACATATGTGCTGTCGTAGCATCACTAGTTCAATCAATCTACAGCCATCAAAATATTTATGTTTGGTTAGCAAAGCGCTGAAGTTCGATAAGCTGCCTTGGAAGGTCTGTGTATTGCTGTGTCTAAAAGCAGCTTACTACGAGTAAATGAAACGGTAATTGAGGGCTGTTACGTCGTAGACTATAAAGTGTTACGAACTGGGAGACATGATGGGAATCTTATGACCACGACTGAGGTCCTTCAGCCTCGACAAAGGGGATAAGACAGGTGTGAAAGAATTTAATGAGGAGGAGGAAGAGAAACAGGCACAACATTAGGGTAACCTCAAAGCACAGCGTAGGATAAAAAATTAACAAACATAAAAATAAATATGTAGGTAAATAATATAAATAACAAGCTTTACCATTGCATACCTTCTGAGTGTGCTCCGTCGGCCTCAGCGACTGCGGCGGCAGCCGCGGCCGCCTCGTGGCAATCGATCCCGCTGCCCAGGAAGGCCGGATACACCATCCACGACATGTAGGTGGAGAAGCCCATGGAGAGAAAGACGCAGGTGACGAGCATGGAGCTGCGCGCGGCGCGGGCGACGGTTCTGCGGCTGCGCGCGCCGCCTCGCTGCGCCACGCGGTGGCGCGTCAGGTGGTCCAGCTGCGCCAGCACGGCCTCCAGGGCGCCGCGCCGCCACACGAACGCCCCCACCTGCGCCACGCCCACCGTCCGCCGCCCGCGCTCACGTGCTTCGTCTACGACCCTAAGGGCCCCTTCACACGTAGACACTGCAGCGCGCTTCCGAACACTGCACCGCGGCTGGTATAGAGCGATTTTCCTGAGGATGAGCCAAAGGGACAGCTAGTGCTGGCAACATAACTGAAGGTTCTGTGGTCGTTGTGCCCTTGACTCCCTTCCCGCATTCGTTCGTTTGCAGTTGGCTAACTTGTAAATGGCCTCGACACTTCCTTTTGTGGTGTCCTTGTCCTACAAAAATATAGTGCGCTGCGAGAAATAATTGGTATTAGGAAGTTTAGTGTTATGTGCTCTTCTGTAAAAATTCTTTTTTTCTTTATATATTACATTGAATTTACATTTTGTGTGATAAATATTATGTTTATTTTAAAACCAAGACTTGAATGCGAGATGCGTACCGGTGCACGTGTTTCCGGCTTAAAATCATTTTTCTTTCTATTTACATTCGTGGCAGTATTATTTTATTGGTTGTGAGAACATATTAAGAGATTTTTCACATACACAATTAAATTTAAATATTTCCCGGACTCACGTACGTGCATATACCTCAGCGAAACTCTTAGACATCTTCATAGGGATGTTTTCACAGGAGCCATTAGCACTTTACGAAGGGGCGTGGCTGAACAGCTGTCGCGGCGGAGGGATACTTCTCTGAAGTACATGTGATGTTCACTTGTTTTCACAAACTGTCACTTTGGCTCATCCTTAGGAAAATCGTTCTGTAGCAAAGCGTTGCTTTAAATGAAGGCCTTCCCACGTGCGGCGGATTCGCGCTGCTGTGGCGTTCGGCGACAGACCCTCGCCACCAGCAGTCTGAGAGGGCGAAAGCGCCACCCCTAGCAAAGCGTTGGTTTAAATGGAGGTCTTCCCATTGGGATACTCGACGCGGCGTTTTGCCTGCTGCGGTATCTTTCTTCGTCGTCGACGGTGTCGGAGATTCCCCCGCAGAATCTTCCCTCTTCCACGGCGAGCGGCGGGGGCGGCCTATAAGTCTGAAGCCTTCCCCTCCAACAGATAGCCAATACCCGATATCATCTAGATTTTGTGAAATGGTCCTACAGGGTACCTCGGCAGTTCCTCTCAATCCGACAAGAAAGATAGACTTGGGTTTATGGGCTATCTCCTCAATACGATGAGAAGGTGACATTGAATAAAATGGATAGTGTAAAAATCAAGATTTTGTAAAACAGTATCGTAAAAGCTTTTCCGACAAAGGAACTTAACCCTGTACTTTTTGTTGCCATCATAATCTTCACCTTTAGTAATTAACTTTACATACTAACTACAAAGGAGAAATGTGCCACTTTTGGCATCGCTGTTACCTTAAGAAACTCTACTACAAATTAAACCTTGGCCGTGGTGATTATTTGATGATTTTCAAGAGTGATACGTGGGAGTGGAAGTGGTTCTGTCATGAAAGTTCCCTGATGAAATCATCCATCAGATCAAGTCTCAAGATATTTTAAAAAACTATTGTTTATGACATTTGCTATTGGATGAAGAGAGCTGCTACCAATCGGGAGATTCATTTTTAATTTCTTAGAGCAACATCAATCGCAGATCTAAATAATTTGTTTCGGACAAAATTGCACTTGTTTGGCACAGAACCCGAATCTACTATAAAATCGTAATAGAAATTTCCATCTCAATTTTCTAAGTTTGTAAAATTAATGTAGCATAAATTTATTTCCTTCCTAAAAAACACTACTAACCTCATATTTCAAATGTATATATCATTTTTAATTATGAATTTGATATTTATCGTCTCGGGAAATTCGACTTCACAAAGAAAATTGCAAGCAAACTTTAAAAAGTCGCACATTTTTTAGTTTTTCGCTTGTATCTCGATAACTACGCACAGGACTTAATTTCTGGTGGAACGCGACGGAATAGCGTTCGGGTACCCCAAAAATATTCGTTAAATTATATTATGAATATATAACTCTTTCTATTAAATTAATAGAAAAATTTAGGGCGCGTTCCGTAGCCTAAAATTTTATAAATCAGGCACTGACTAGACACATATCCAAAATAGACAAAATTTGCTTCAAACGTCCTACATTAACTTCAAATTTCAACAATTCTTTCAGGTGCTAGAGCGTGCAAAACGGGAGAAGAACTCAATACTGCCCTTTTATCTCGTGGTGGCGCTTTGATTTCACTACATCACTCTTGAAAACGACTATGACGAATTAATTATTTCAATTGTTAAATGATTAACTCTCCGTTATTCTCGGAGACATTAGGAATGCGTTACACGCGCGGGGTATTTGTAAAACGCAGCCTTACGGAACTAAAAAATGACGGAAACAAGAGAAAAGAGAAGAGAAAATACGTTGAAACACGATCATTTGATATTGTTACCAAATGCTTGTCATTGTATGGGTTAAAATATCATAGCTCAAATCTACACACTTATTACTTCGATTGTTCTTAACGAACGCTGGACTGTAAAATCCTTCTTGATGCCAGTCATTACGAGTGGTACGATTTTCGATTACGAGTGGTCCGTATTTCCTTCCTCTATTTACTTGCGTTAAGTCGATGTAACAAAATAGTATTACGAAAAGTTATTTTCATCTAGGTTTAAACTGCCTGTCAGAAAGTAAAACGCGCATTTTCACTTTTAAGAGTTAATTTTTGGCTTCTAACGTGAGAGGTTTTCGAGAATAAATATCCGACGTTTACTCATCACGTCTTAAAACGAAGCCCATGCACAGTCGTGGCGAAGTATTCTTTTTGAGATGTGATGAGCCGGCAATCGTGACGAAGGATTTTTACCTTGAGCAACGCTGCAGTGGTTTCCACGAAGAGACATGTGTTGGAAGCGATGGTGGTGAGGTCGTCCGTGTAGAGCACGGCGGCAGAGCCTTGGATAAGGAACAGCACCACCAGCCACCCCATCATCCAGCAGGTGAGCAGCGCGTACAGAGCGCGCTGCCAACAGCCCCACGACGTCGCGCCGCGCCCCGCCCACACGCCTGCCAGGCGCAGGATCAGCTCGTTCATGCACACGTCCACGCCTGCCACAGCGATGGCATGGCATCATGCAGTGCCTCTGATCGGGAGGCCCTAGGCTCGAGTCCCGACGGTGCACATAGGAGTATTTTGTAAGAAAAGCTGGCCGAAGTCGAAATTAAAAATTTTAACACACGAGAAAACTAACACCATTTCCTATAAGTCGAATATATATTACGTCATACGACAGATATCTGTTAATCTCAGACAAGTAATTTCGTTGTAGCTGCAGTCTAAAGTGGGTCGTTTTATGCGCTGCAAGTATTTGCTACCAGCAGTTCCGGACAAAGGGATCCTTTATTCGCTTCGTGAGAGATTTCAAAGTTGTCAAGTGGATTAATTCGTCATGAATATTGAATTTACAGGTATGTACTGTGTTTTAAATTGAAAACTGACCCATTTAAGATTAATATTTACATAATTTAATACGTTTTAAATGACCGTACAATGCATTCAAATTTTCAGTTGACTTTTATCAAACAGTGTTTTAGTTATAATGTCAGGACGTGTCAAGCAAAACTTTTTATTACAAGTGGTTCTAGAATTTGCATTCTAACCGTTAAGAGAAAATTCCCATATATTTCCACAATTTTAGTTAATGGCACTTTATTTAAAGATCGGTGATACGTAACAAAATTCGTGAAATTTAGGAATATCGGTAAGATTTTTTTGTTGTATATTCCGAAGAAAGTGTTAACGAGATGACTAGAGGATAACTCTACAGCTATATCAAGCAGTGTTTTTAACCGTTAATTGATGATTAAATACATGGAGAATCATTTGTTGAAAATTACAAATTGTTTACCGGAAAAAATGAACGAATTTAAACGTACATTATAATTTTTCAAGTCTGAATTCAAACGAAAATGAGCAGCTGCATTTAATATTGAAGAAAGATTTGTAAAAAATATTCACAAGTGGCTTATCAGTGCTGTGAAATTACCACTATGGACTAAACAAAAGGCGGGTTGACCGAGGAAGGAATTCGGAGGTTCAAGTGACCGCAGCAAACGTGGCAAAAAAACAAGAGTTTTGGAAGCAAGTATCTGATTCCACAATAATTTATGCTGCTCAAATGAGTTTAAGAGCTGTTGGTAAAACAGATACGTCTGCTGTTGTGAAAGAGATATCGAAACGAAAAGATCGTCAAAAGTGGGTAAGGCAATAACAAGCTTTCAGCAACGCAAAAAAAAAAAGATGAAGTAGAAAGTGATGATGATGGTTAAGAAGAACAAGAAGAAGAAGATGATGATGATTAAGACGAAAATGATGAAGATGAAGGAGAAGATGATGATGATGAAGATGGTGACGAAGAATATTAGCGACTGGGAATATCGGGAATTAGAAAATTATATTCTTAAGTAGTCGAGTGCAAAACATTTAACCAGAACTATTTAATAGTGCTTCTACTTACCCTATGAACTAACCCATATTTAATAATTTATGTTGTTTTTAACGCGATGTTTATTTAAGTAGTACCTCTCGCCAAAATATGTGAACTTGCATTAATATACGTATTACCTAATTTTAAATAAATTCTAGGAAAGAAATAATTTTGGCCTGCTTTTTATACACAATACCCCTATGTGCGGTGGCAGGATTTTCGATACTAACTTGACAGCTAGGCCGAATTCAATCGGTGTCTGGAGGAGAATTCTAACGGCCGGCTGCTTGATCGGTAGTTTTTGTGGTTTCTTCTATAACCAGCAGGCGAGTTCCGGAGCAGTACCATGACAAGCGGGACACGGACCACGCGCTATCTTTCCTTCCTCTTCCTTGACCTATTCTCACCCCTTACTTACATACTTTCACATATATTCACTATACTAAAACGCATGCGTCGAGACCGATCGAAAGCTCAGAGCATGTCCCGGCTGTGGCGGTGCCCCGTTGGTGGGAGATACCTGGTTGAGGGGAACACAGCCGACGGTAGGTCGGCGCCGGACCTCACCAAACAGCGGGGAAAGATCTCCGCCACCTCGTGAGCAAAATACAGACACTACACGTATGAGGCTAATGATCTTAGCTGCTTACACGTTGGGAATCATCAATCAATCAAAAGCCACAGCGAAAATAGAGAAGTTCGTCTAAGTGTAAGAAGGGACCAGTTTGACAGGCCGGAAAACAAAAAAAGTCGTTTAGAACGATGGAATTGCCAGAAGATATGTCGAAAGCATTTACGAGTGAGTCAAATCAAACGATCGCGTTAACTAGCACATGAGCATAACTTGCAGTAACGAAGCAATAGCTGCCAAAGCGATACCTTATTATCCCTTCTTATCTATACTCGCGACCAAGTTGGCACCTCGGTTCCACAAACAGGGTGTTTACACTGACTCGAACCAAACGTTTAGCACTATAAGCACCAGGTTATGAACAAAATGAATGCAATTTTTTGCGAAAGCTTCATTATACTTCCTTTTGTGGGTCTTGTTTCTTGTTTGCTACAACGAAATGAGCTTTTATTTAGCAATTTAGCAAACGCTATTCGGATTTTTCTTCAAAGAAATCTTTAAAAAAAAGAATACGGAATATCTTAATATTTTTATGTATATTACGTGTATTGGTCCTCATAATAAGTAATTTCAAAGCGATATATTTAATCAGTTGTAATTAAAATCTGAAACTACTCTTAATTAAAACACTATTCTTCTTAGAAATAGTGTACGTATTCCCTACCCAGTACCCTTACGTACAGAACTTTAAATAATCTAGGATGTCGATTTTTAGAACAATTGGTCATGTCGCTAATCATAAATTGTATTTTTTTTTTGGTTTGTGGAAGATTGGTCCCCTGTGTAGGAGTTCTGATGGAAATTGGAAACTTCCGTTTGATTGTTCAATTTCTCGTTATTACATCAATTGTGTCAAGTGGGCGTGGTGTGGAGACAGTTGGGAGTTCAAAACTTCCGGGTGGCCCTCGTTTGGGTGTCGATTTTGACGAGGCAGTGCACCCCCACCCCAACACAAACATTTACACACTGGGGGGAAAGTGAGAAAAGAGTCTGTCCCGCTGAGTGAGTAGCATCCGGCATCTGTGTGTATAGACCAGCAAAAACCTGGAGAGATGATAAGCTTCGAGCTGCAGAAGTGGCCTCACATAAGTTAGGGATAGATGCTCTTGTCGAGCTTTCTGGGGTATAAGAGGGTAAGTCAATAAATTAAAGCACTCAATGATTTAATTGTTTAAAACTACAGTAAGTAAATTTACAATGAGACCAATTTTCAACACAGGTATCATGATTTTCAGTGAACTTGGACCATCATAGCACCTGCTTTCCGATACCCTCAGAAAAAGGATTTTCGATTGAGCAGTAAGTAGGGTTTGCATCTGCAGGGTAGAGGTAAATAATCGATCACTTTAAGCATAATTAAGTGGACCAAAGAGATAGTTATTAGACTTGACAAGATTGTAACTCTATCCGGGTTGATCTGTCACCTCGAAATAGTTTTGGAAGAATTTGGGCGGCGGTATGTGGATACACGTTGTCTTGCAACAAATAAGACCTTCGGCAATCCATCTCAGCGTCCCGTTCTCACGCAAAACCTCATTAACGTGCATATGGTTTACCACTTCATCAATAGTCAAATCAGTTTTTCAGTCAATCAGTCAAATCAAATCAGTTTTTCAGAATCATGGAAAGAACTTGTTCAATATTGTGATCACTAGTGGATGTGGGATGGGATTGTGATCACTAGTGGATAAAAAATTACGGAGCTACGGCCATTTGAAGTGTCTATTTCTATGTATTTAACGTAAAATTTGCCATATTCGGGTTAATGTGGCACACTCTTTGAGTCAAATAAGTAATGTTTGATGATCATAAAACTGTTGCGGGGTAACGTGGGCCCCATCTCAGTTAAAAATCCGTTGATAAAAGAAATACGTAATTTTTATTCGCTATTTTCTAAAAAGTAGCGAAAAAGGTCGAAAATGGGGTGTTTATGGGGAGTTTTGGCCCCCTAAACCCTTTTTAAAAACTGTTTTATTGGTGCTGATGTTCTTCTTGCATCGAAAACTAACTTTTTTCACTAAACCATTGACTTCTATTCTTTTCGATACAGTCTTATATGCTTTTTGTCACATTTTGGGGCACTTGCTAGTAGAATAAAAATAAAAATTAAAAAAGAAAACTCTAACTCTGTAAGTAAATTTGGATTGAAGCATTTGAAGCTGTTTTTGAGAAAATGTTTGCACGTTTATGAAGATGCGCAATTTTGAGCTCATTTTCATTTAAAACTTTCGAGTTTTCGAGAAACGCCGAGCTAATAAATTGCAGCGCTCGTACTAAATGTAATAATGTATAAAGAACGCCTGAGTAAATATTAACATCATAAATAGGGAATGGATTTCCATGTAATTACATTTTTTAGAGGAACTAGACCCCTGCATCGAATAATATTTTTTCGAGTTTACAAGATATTCTGAATGAATTAGAACTATTTTTATTTTACATATTTTTAAATATTTTGGTATAATTACATCTTTTACCTATTACTATATATTTCGTTACATTTTAAGATATTTATACGTCGAGACGGAATAATTCAAATGCGCGTTTGCAATTTATGTTATGGAATCATCTTTCGTACAAATCAAATGTAAAGCTGATGCGCTTCTATGACCACCATATCTTCGCCATGACTTGTCAAACTTACCCTTCCCTACCCCCTCCCGCTTACCCCTACCACGCTTACTGCGTACTTGGAGTAAAGGATGAGCGGATTTTGATGAACAAAAGTAATTTCAACCACCTTCTTGCTAATGTTTCAAACAGCACATTCATTACTCGATCGAAAACTAATAATTTACACAAAATTGTCTTACCGCATTATTCGATTGAGGGGGGGTATATTGCTTTTAACCCCATGGATCCATCCCTGGCTGCACGGTACAACTATTCACATAAACACCAGCTCTTCGTAAACATCATAATATACCATGAAAGCATTTTATATTTCGAATAAAATTCGTAGTGGTGATTCTTCTATTCTTCTTTGTGGTGAAGTCTAGTGCACAATATCTTTTGTAGAGATAGAACCTACTTTCAGCCACCCCGAATTCTTGTTAAGAACTAATCGGAAAAGGTTTGTAGAGAACAATTTTGAACACAACAATACATTTTTATTTTACATATTTTTATATTTTCTTACATGTTTTGAAAAAAATAAGCACATATGTATGTACATATTTTGCATTTTTATATTATAATAAATTCCGTTCCCTAATCATAGGAGATATTTAAAAAGCTAGAGATACTAAAAATAGAGATCTACTACAGTATGACCCAGACTTTCTCGTATTATTTTCCATTTTCTTTGGTCTGGGCTAGCTATTCGGATTTGCAACTTATTCTTGCCAGCTGCCATCTATCGCCTCACAAAGTACTTTTTTTTTAATTTTCTCAATTTTTCGGTTTTCTAATGGCAGAACCGAAATATTACTTCAATAATATTATAGAAGAGAAAAATCTCGGCTTACATAGAAATTCTCTTAAAGAAATTGGGAGAGGGTTTTAAGAAAATGGCGTTTAAGCGTTACTGTAAATGCAAAATTTGAAGCTCCTTTCCACAGAAAAGTTTTGAGTCTTCGAAAAACTTCATATAAAGTCATTTAAGACACTTAAACTCACAAATGCAGCAGTGTTTACAAATCACTGGAAATTAGCATATTAACGATGCGCGAGATATTAAAAAATACAATTGTATAATTTCAAAAATAAAAGAATACAACAAAACGACTTTTAGAAAACTTTGAAGAAAAAAACTGGAGCTCTTTTTGAGAAAATGGCGTTTGAGCGATTCTGAAAATGCGGAATTTTGAGCTCGTTTTAACAGAAAAGTGTTGAATTTTCGAGAAACTTTATATGACATCATTTAAAGCACGTGTACTCATAAATACAATAACATGAAAAATCGCCGGTAATGTAAATATTAACGTCGTGAGAAAAAAGTAAAAAAAAATACATTTTTGTAATTTTTGAAGAAACAAAAGAAAAGAGCAAAATCGGGCTTATGTCATTTCATAGGGTATAGGCATTAAGCACTATCCCTACCAAACGTTTAGAGAATTTTTTTGCGCCTTTTTTTAGAAAAATTTGTTTTCTAAATTTTTTCAAATTGCAAATATTGCACGCAAAATTGAGCAAAATATACTAAAATTTTCAAAAAAGTGCAGGATCTTAATGAAAGAACTAAATGTAGAGAACAAATTTTACTTGAAGGAAAATTCGCTATCTTCAACTTTTTAGTGCTAGGAAGACGCCGAAGAAATGTAAAGTTTTGCAATTTTGGAAATTCAGAATAAACTGTGAAAAACGAAGCATGCCATCTTCATAATTGTATTTTACTCTACTCTATTAAAAAATTTAAAGAAAAAAATTGAAGCCATTGTTTAGAAAATTTTGAAAATATTCCTAGGGCTTCAAAGTAACCCCAAATTTCAATGAAAGTTTT
This sequence comes from Teleogryllus occipitalis, assembly GCA_011170035.1. Classification (NCBI taxonomy): domain Eukaryota; kingdom Metazoa; phylum Arthropoda; class Insecta; order Orthoptera; family Gryllidae; genus Teleogryllus; species Teleogryllus occipitalis. The sequence goes on along the minus strand of BLKR01000008.1, from coordinate 503,042 downwards.
TCAAAATCGTAACGCCTGGAGTCGAGCCATATCGACTGGGGACTGTCCATTATGGAGAATATCACGTATGGTTATAAGCGCTAGTGGTGTTCACCAACGGATAGACGGACGTACGGACGAACGAACGTATGAATGGACGTTAAAAAACAATACTTTTTGGGTATCATGGAACCCTAAAACGTGTATTTCCGTTGAAATCTGAAAATCGATTTTCCGCAGCATTACATAACTTTCTCTATAGTACATATATTACTCCATATAATAGTACGTATATGAGAAATAAATATATTTGTGTAATTTTTGAAAAATCAAAAGAACACATAAAATCACCTTGAAGTCATCTTGAAATGCAGCGCATTTAACTCTATTTGTATAAAATGCCAAAGAAAAAAGTGGAGTTGTTTTTGAGAAAATATTTTCTTTAATATTGCCCTATTTCACTCAATATTGCACGAAAACTAAAAAATATTTTTTTAATAATGTCCGTGACGATAATTTAATGACCAAATTGTGGGCAATGCCGTTAGACTTATGTCGTCTTTATAAGTGTTGTTCACTCTCTTCTTGCAAGCTATTGGAAGAAAAAAATGGGTGCCATTTTTGAGAAAATTTTGAAAATGTCGTTTATGCTTAATGTTCCCTCCTAAATTAAAACATCCGTTTCAAATTCAAGGGTCCGCGACAGTAGATAGATCAGGGAATATCATTTTTGGTGAAAATCCTGAATGAGGTTTAGCCGCTAGCGTTATTCACAAGGGCGGGCGGACGGGTGGACATTTTACTGTAAACTTTTTTTTTTTTTTTTTTTTTTTTTGTAATCAAAGGTCGGATCGGATTCTGATTACACAACGTACTACATTTTAAACAAATACTAAAAAATCCACTCTTTCGGTATCAGGCACCTACAATACGAGTTTTTGTTTAAAAATTTCGCGTTTTTATTGCAATATTAAACTACTTTCTCTTTACTTCCTAAGTAGCATGCGATATAGTAAACACAATATCGAAGTGTACTCCTGTATATATCTCATTAAGTTAATTTGATCGTATTCGAATTTAATCTGAGGAGTCATAATTCATGAGAAAAAATAGAAAAATTCGTAAATTAGCGATCTTCTGGTCTCGCAAATTATCTTTATATGTTTCAACGTTTGTGAGTATTACCTTCACCGTTGAACTTGAAGACTCCGCAAAGTGTGGCATCAGGCTTGGACATTGCTGAAAATTTATCAACGTTCACAGTACGATCTGTAATTCGATACTCTTCCCTTAAGTATATTCAACGAAATGGTGAAAACGAACAAAAATCCTTTTATCGCTGAGAAGATATCCTTTTGAGCACCATTGATGTATATTTTAGAGATCAATCGCCCAGTGAAAGAAACTGTTTTAAGGCTCATTTGTATGCGGATGTATTGTGCGGTACCGTAGTTACTTTGAAATTCTCGTCTTACCTTGAAGTTCTGAACATAAGTAATCACAGTTTGTCATTACTTATTCTGTGGAGCTATTGAATCCAATCTTTGAACTTCCAAGAAGTCTCAAATATTTTAACATAGTGGCCTTATTTAACCTACAATCTCTTTCACTCTGTTAGTCGTCTCGGATTAAGTTAACTTGCTTAAACGTAGGAAGTACGAGCACTCGACACATCAATGGCGTATTAGCAAATACAATTGAAATTCTTGCGTAATATTTCTGTACTTAAAGAAGTGTACAAATTACATTTACTTTTGTGAAATGTATTTAGATGGCATATAAAATATATACTTCAATATGCATTTCTTATTAGTTATTAGATTTTCTGTACTACAACATGATACTACCACAGTATACTTATTTATATATAAATAGTATAATGTGTAAATCTAAATAAATAAAACAAAGTCGGGTTAGTTACACCATTTATAACTCAAGAACGGCTGGACCAATTTTATTTATCTCTGATTTGTTGGATTAATCTCCGCTTCGAATTGCTGAGTAACTATTAAAATATCGGGCAAATTCACGAAAAAAATTATGGCGCTGTAGAACAAAGCTAAAATATTCATGTCCAATGCAACCCGGAACACTCGGGGTTTGAATCTATAACGTTAAGTAACTCCTAAACAAAGCGTTATAGGATATTAATAATAAAAATATTGAGGCCTAAGGCCTCAAAAAACCGTTTCCCACACCGTAATCTACAGGATGCTTCTTGAACGTTCTATTACATTTTTGCTGGTCCGGCGCTTCTCGATATTATCCCATCTGCTGATATTGCCACAACCAGAGAAGAGAGTTGAAGATAGATAGATAGATAGATGGATAGATAGAGAGAGAGCAGGAGAGAGAGCAGGAGGGAGAGAGGAGGGAGAGAGGAGGGAGAGAGCAAAAGGGAGAGGGAAGGTGAGAGCAGGAGAGAGATTAGGAGAGAGAGCAGATATATATATATATATATATATATATATATATATATATATATATATATATATACAGAGAGAGAGAGAGAGAGAGAGAGAGAGAGAGAGAGAGGGGGAAAGGGAAGGAGAAAGAGGAAGATGAACATACAATTTCAACTTCAAGAGAGAAGAGCTGAAAATTACTGGTGGTCGTCGAGATTCTTTGGAGAAAAATCTTCACTTTGACAGCATTCAGTTTACGAGGACATCTTCAAGAACCGCAAGCGCTACGGAAAACATCTAAGAAAACGTAATCATTCTTTGCAAAGCAATTATTGGACAAATCTTAAAAAGGCCTTTTATAAGTAACAAAAGCCGAATTAAAGAGTACAGCCGAACAAGGCGGTGAAAAGTGCCTCCAAACCAAATTGAAAATGAATTTCAAATATTTGTTAATTTTTTTTCTATATGAATTTGGCGTCAAAATTCATAGACAAAAATACTTTGAAATTGAACTATGTTTCCCCGTCTCTGCAATTTTGTTCAGCCAGATACACGCAATAGATGCTGAGAAAAAAATTAAACAATGAAAAACACGTTTCTTCTTTATCTCTGCAACAGAATTCCCTAGGAGGCTGATTTTTTGTGAATCTAATTCATTTTGTATTGTCTTTCATATGAGCATCGCGATTATCGATTTGATTTGGGGGCACTTTTAACCGCCTTATTCGGCTATACCATTTATTGGCTTGCCAATGATATTTATAATGTAAAATTTTATAATTTTTATAATAATAAAATTTTATAATTTTATAATTTTTTTAAAATTTTAAAATTTTATAATTTAATAAATTTTATGCTCCATTAAAAATGAACAATATGCAATTAGCTGATGTTAAGGTAACAAAATTTCTAGGTCTCTCAATTCAATCAAACCTCAAATGGAATGTACATATAACAGAATTAAACACTAAATTAAGCTCATTATGTTATGCATTCAGAATTCTTTCTAATTCTGTCAGCCTTCTTGCAGCTCGTTGCGTGTATTTTGCAAATGTACATTCCCGCCTGAGATATGGCATAATATTCTGAGGAAGCTCATCCATTAGTTCCCAGACATTTAGATTGCAAAAGAAAATTATCCGAATAAAGAAAAAATCCCATCCACGTTGTGACATACCGATATGTCACATGAAAATAAACAAACATTTATTTGTAGACTATATGGTGGAACATGCATTATAATATATCACGAGAGCAAAGGCTTAGCAACGACCGGGAATAAACAATGTAGTTTTTGTTTTTTGTAAATGCATTAGGAGGTGGCTGCATGCCGAAAGTAGAATTTTTGGGATTGGGCGAAGAAGTTTAGACGATCGAAAGGTCAGCTACACCAAAATGTAACGAACGTATGGATTGGCTGGGTGAGAGGACGGTCAAATGTTATGAAAAAAAAAAGAAGATATGTCTTCGAGGGTGAATCAAGCAGGAAGTTTCATTCTGACCGGCATCGCGTGTCTGAACTGATCGTAGGTTCGTGAGAGGGAGCGAGTGTAGTGCAGATAGTCAGAGTCGGGTTATCAGATTGTGAAATTTTAAGGACAGTAAATGATATTGCAGATATTGCATGTGAAAGTAATATTGATGCATAAATTGGGACTTTGTCGGGAGTGGTAATCGAGTAATAGATTTCGGGACTATGTCATAGGACGTAATCGGGACTGATAATTTTGATAGTTTGAGACCAGCTTGGATAGGGGCAGAAGAGGATTTCTTGGGACTTTGGACTACGGCAAGCTCGCAAGATATTTCGACTGAGAAGTCTACGAGGGACATCAACGAAGAATAGATAAGTTAACCGCGGTATAAAACTGTAAAATTCAAAGATATCTTGATCAAAGGCCTAACATCAAAATCATTTATTAAATTCACTAAATTGTTTGCTAAAAGGTAACAATAAACTTTATTAAATTTTGTTCTTTAGAAAAGAAAGTGATCTTTCATTTAGTCAATCCAAACAGTAATGAACTAGGAATTAGAATCATTCTATTTCAGATTCTTAGCAGCGCTGTATAGTCTGCGGATCCTATAATCCATTATAAAGGTAATAAGGATTATAATATATCGTGACCCATTGACCCAGCAAGCCGGACGCTAAGATCTTTGCAAGATATTAATGTGGAGAAAATTTGTATATCTCAACGTGATCCGTGCAAGCCTCTTTTCATTGAGCTTGGAATCTTACCATTGCCTTGCCTATTTATTTATGAGTCTGTAGTATTTGTCAAAACTGACTTACTTAACGGTGGGAACCTATTTTCATGTAACACTGATATTTATAGTTACAATACTCGACGTAGAAATCATGTTCATCAAGTGTCAGTATCAACAGCTCACTACAAGAAATCCACATACAATACATGTACGCTACTTTACAATGCATTGCCAGATGAAATTAAACAATTAAAATTGGTACACAAATTTAAATTAAAAGTAAAATCTTTTCTGCTGCAAAACTGTTTCTATACAATTAGAGACTATACTGATCGCCAAAAAGAAACATAATATTTACTTTAACAAAAACAAGATATAGTATAACGAATTAGTTTACATTTGCATTGTATAATTTAAAAAAAAAAGACGCAATATGCTTGTAACAAATAATGTACTTCCGGGTCAATGACCCCCATCTCGATCAGGTTTTTGTCCAGTTTCCCTGATCCATTGAGCAAATGCTGAGATGGCCCCTTGATTTGCATCTGGACGTAAATGTAGCTTCACTATGCGCACGTTTTGTTGAACTTTTCTTTGCTTGTAGTGGTAATAGAGCTTAGGGTGAGTTTCTATTTTGTTAACAATACAGAAAAATCAAGCCTATTCGTTTCTTTACCGTTAAAAATAAGTTTTCTATAATTCGGCAACGAAAATATCTAGTTTTTGAAATGTTAATCTCTCGCTTTTTTAAATTTGTTATTATTATTATTATTATTATTATTATTATTATTATTATTATCTTTCAACTATTAATAGTTAAATTGTTGAGAAGGGATTCTGAAACTCAAGAAAGCGTGCGCAGATGATTTTCTCCCCCATACGTCACATACAGTTTTTGACTGTTTTTGACTAAATAAATAAATAATTAGAATCACAAAATAAAATTAATAAATTATGGAATTCTGTAACTGAAAAAGCAATGCTATTTTTTTAACATATATATTCAGCAGATAAACCATTTTTCAACAGAATAAATTTTCAGTAATTACCTAGTGCGTATTAGTTGGGACGCGACCCACGTAAGTATATTTAATTATACAAAAATGTGGAAGTCGAAATATTTTCAAGTAAAATAGTTAAAGTATTTTCAAATTGGCTGGTCCAATGTGGGGCGAATCGTGTTAATAAACACGTAAGGTAAAATAATTTTAATATACACCTATTGGTGTGTGGCGTAAAATATTTTTGAATTTCTGCAAGTAAATGTTTCTTTCTTTTAATCCCAAAGTAAATATAAATGTTTATGTTGCACATTCTCATCTCATCAAGTGACATGAGCTTGTTTGAGGCAATATTTTAGCATCTTTTGAGTAGAGAATTCAACGTAGAACATTCTTGTCTTACCACAAAATAATTTAAATTTGTGTAGAATTAAGAGAGTGGATGAAAAGGCAAAGCAATCACTTTCTACCACATATATTAATACAGTTTCGGAATTAAAATTTCATATCTTTCGAATACACGTTATATATTTTTGTAAGTGGCGGAATCTTTCTCTTCACCTAATTTCTGGATCACCAAATTTCATCTGCTTCCGCACACCATAACAAATGCCGTCTTGTTTTGAATTGCTGTAATATTGTCACACCTGTTTCGTCAAAATTTGAGAGTATTTTGCCTGGATTAGAGCAGCCACTATACTCAATAATCACGTTATTAACAACTCCAACTAGGAGACTCAGGTTTGTCATGATCTTCTGAACAGTCACATGGCTGATCATTTTTCATCCAATAAGACCTCACAATCTTCGTAGTCTAATGACAACTCCTTGTTTAGATTTGAATCTCTTGGCTTCTGAATACTTCTTTTTATGCGAGGGATCTCCATGTTTTTGTCCCTTTGACGTGGGGGATTGAGGTTTCATAATTTAGAAGGATCAATATCCTCAGCAGTTATGCCTTTGTCCACTAATCACTGAGGTCACATTTACCATTATCTTTCTCTTTATTTGTTCTGATCAGATATCTCTTCATTTATTACTCACAGTCAGTCCGTCTAAGAAAGATAAAAATGACAATAAGGGGATATTATGACCTTAATTTCATGTTTTCCCTAATTGTGATTTTCGAGTGCTTAATTTCTTCTTTCTTTTAATAATTCTAAAAAAAGTAGTTTTTACGGGAGAGGGGGATTCAAGGCATCTACAGTGGCGAAACGTGAGTTCCTATTCTGCCTTCTATGGCATAGAATCATATCGACGATAATTAATTCTAATTTTGTTAATGAAATGTGAAAGAAGATGGCTCAGGGCATCAACTGATATCACTGCAGTGTCTCGGGCCAGGAGGTCGTAGATTTCAGTCCCAACGGTGACAGGATTTTCGACACCAGCTAGATAGATAGGTCGAATACAGTCGCTGACTGGAGGAGAATTCTAGTGGCCGGTTGCTCTGATCGTAGTTTTCCATGCTTTCTCTGATCAACTCCAGGCGAATTCCTGGCCCAGTACCCTAACAAACGGGCCAAGGACCGCGCGCGAATTTTTTTTTTCAAAATTCAAGTAGTGTATGACTTAGTGTAGGGATCACAGAATTTTGAAAATGTGCACACAATTTACTTTTTCCATAGCACGTCATACGCAGTTTTAACTGTTTTTTTGACGTATAAATAAATAAATAAATAAATAAATAAATAAATAAATAAATAAATAAATAAATAAATAAATAAGTAAATCTTTCCTTCCTTGCTTGTCCTATCCTCACCCTTTATATGTGCGCACACTTACATGCATTACAATATTACACACGTCGGGAACTTCGAGCTTGTCCCGAATGGGGCGGTGCACAGCTTGTGGGTGATACCTGTTTAGAGAAAACCCCGTTAGCCGACGGTATGTCGATGCTGGATCTCACCAGGGGAGGAAGATCACCGCCATCTCCCGAGAAAAGACAAGCACTACACTTACGGGACTAAAGACCTTAGCTCCCGGAAGCACGTCCCTGGAATCACTAATCAATTTCTATTGTATATATTAAAGATTTACTGAATTTGGGAGTTAGTGCTAAAATATAAATATTAGCAATAGGGTACAATAGCATTATTATTTACTACAATTACGGTACTTTTTTAAAGCTTTTTAAATGCTACATTTTAAAATATTATGAAACACTTTTAAGTTCATATTTATTGCTTTATTAATACATTGAGGCACAATGAATATAGGCACAATTCATTTTCCTTGACACTACTCCGCAACTTTGGATGTACAGTGCGCAGTGAGTAGTGTCCGCACTGTGTCAAGTTCCCTGTTCAAGTACCCTTCCTTTTAATTTTTAAATTTAAAATTGATATTTATTAAGTTGCGTTCTTGACAAGCGGTAGCATAACAGAGTTGAAATGATTGAAGGCGTTGTCATTGTCAACAATAGTATTTATTTCAAAAATAGCAGCTTTCGATGGCTTAGCCATCATCATCAGTTTTCTGGTACAAGAAAAATATAAAATTAGAATTAACATAGTTACCTAATTTTAAAAAAACATCTTAAGAAATGAAAGGAGAAGAATTAAAGAAAAGAAAAAGAAAGAATGAAAGAAAGAAAGGGGGGACGGAGAGTTAGATCTTTATAATATAAAATAATTTATATAATTTAAAACATCTTAAGAAATGAAAGAAGAAGAATTAAAGAAAAGAAAGAAGGGGACGGAGAGTTATATCTTTATGTAATATAGTAGTTTTTTTAATTTAAGCAAGAAAATGAATGAAAATATAGTACATGTACAATTTTGAGAGAGAAAATACGAAAAGTAAGTTGAGCCGTTTCTTACCTGCTGTCTGGGAGCCACAAAAACGACTACGCTGGCTCGGGCGTGCCCGCAGCTTAAGTACCGGCTGTGGGGTGGAGGAGGAGGGTTAATGGCCTGGGTGCGGTGTGCTGTGTTGTGTCACCCCCGAAGTGTGGTGTGAGGGTGGTGTCAAAAAATTTTAGCAGAGGGGAGGGGTTGTAGTTTATGTTTACATTCAGTAGGTTACTATTGAGATGAATGTGAAGGTTTTCCAATGTTCATCTGGTATGATATTGATTTTCTATTTCCAGTATGTGAATGTCTGTGTGTGGATTGAATGTGTGACCTGTCTGAAGTAAATGATTGGCAAAGTGAGATTTGCAGGTGTTGTGTTTCCAAGCGTGTATATGTTCTTTTATTGAAAGTTCTGCCTGTTTGACCAATGTATTTTGCTTCGCAATCATGGCAATGTAGTGCGTACTTTTTTTCTTATGGAAGGAAACACCTATCTGCAAAGGAAAAAGGGGGACATGTTAGAACCACAAAACCAACCTGCCTATCGATTGTTTACAAAATCTTCACATTTCTAATCAGAAACAAGATATATCAACACTGCGATGACTATTCCGACTTAGAAGAGGAGCAAAAGGATTGCATCAAAAGATTAGTGGGTTGTAAGCATCAGCTGACAATTGACGCAGTTACCTTGGAACAAGTTCACAAAAAGACGAACCAATCTGCATATGTGCTACATATATTACCAGAAGGCATTTGATTCTGTCCCGCACAGTTGGTTGCAAATTTTTTTTTGAGATTACGGTGTATGTCCAAAACTCAAACAGACGCTTCGTGTAATGATGGTGAAGTGGAGAACGAACATATGGATGACTTCGGAAAATATAGGAGTAGTCCACCTTAAAACTATTAAGTTCCAAGGAGATCCACTGCCATCATTATGGTTTTGTCTAGCAATGAACCCTATGTCGAAACTTATTCATAACAGCAAAATTAAGTACAAATTAATCGAAAGAATCAACTCACGCCAATCTCATTTGTTGTATGTAAACTCTATGCAGAGAACAGAGACAAATTACACGGTCTAATTGAGATAGTGAAAGTGTTTAGTGAAGATATAAAGATGTCATTTGGACTAGAAAAATTTGCCATAATGGACATTAGAAAGGGGAAGATCGAAAGTCACAGTGAACCAATTAGAGACATCAAGAAACTTCAACCTGATGAAGTTTACAAATATTTAGGTATGGCCCACAGCTCCCGAATAGATCATTCCAGCATGAAGAAAGCTCTGACAAATAAGAACAGATCAAGAGTTACAAAAGATCTGAATACTAAATTAAACGTAAAAACCAAATCATAGCAATTAACTCGTGGGTCATCCCTACTCTTTCCTATTCTTTCAGAATTCTCAAGTGGTCGTGTGCAGAACTTGATGAGTTAAATAGATTGATTAGAAGGCAGCTTACTAAGTTCAGGTGTCTCCATACGAACTCGTCTATTAAAAGACTAGACCTACCCCGAAGGAAAAGAGGGAGGGGACTGCTAAACATTGAAAATCTCTGCAGAATACAAGAAAGAACTAGAGGTGCTACAGAATGGCACAGACTTTCTCGAAACAATTTTTCCTAATTTTCTTGGTGTGGACTGGCTTTAAGGTCTTGCTCCATTCTCTGGTCAACTGCTATCTGTCGTCACTGAAAGTACATTTTCTTGACATTTTCTCAACTTTTCGATTTCTTAATAGTAGAAACGAAATATGACTTCAAGAATATTAAAGAAGAGTAAAATCTCGTCCAAAATATAAATTTTTATTGAAAATTATGAAGCGGTTTTTAAGAAAATGGCGATTCAACATTACTGTAAATGCGAAATTTGAAGTTCTTTTTCATAAGAATTTATTGAGTTTTCGAATAACTTAATTTGAAGTCATTTGAAGCACATTAACTCAGTCATGCTATTTATACACAAAAATAGAGGGATTTACAATATCAATCCAAGGTAGAGTATGCCGATCTAGAAACTATGAAAAACATTGTATGAACATGCCCGTGGTTGACAAATTCAGTAAATGCGGCACCAGTGGTGAAACAATCGAACATATAATGGCTGGATGTTCCGCACTTGCCGACAGCGCGTACTGAGGAGACACAACCAAGATTGTCCATCAACAATTGGCTCTCAAACATGGAATGTTAAACAGTGGAGCTGCACTGTATTATAAATACAACCCAGTACCTGTAATGGAAGCAAATAATACCATATTTTATTGGGACAGATCCATATTAACAGATAAAACTGTGGCTTCCAATAGACCAGATATAGTTTTGATTGACAGGAACAAGAAAGAAACTATGTTTGTTGATATTACCGTACCATTGACACACAATGTAAAGAAAACAGAGGCCAAGAAAATTACTAAGTATGAAGATTTTGCTCTAGAAATAAAACAAACAATGGAAACTACAGAGTGTAACAACATATCCACTTGTTATTTCAGCTGAAAGTGTAGTAACAAGAAACAATTCACGAAAAATCTAAAAATATGGGATTACCTCTAGGAATCCTAAATTTAGGACGGAAAGCAGTGATCCTGCAAGCATATAGTTCGTAAGTTCTTGAACTGACACAAATGAGTAGAGCCCGGATTTTAATGACAAGTCATATATTTTTTCTGAACCTTCGGGTGAATTTTAAAACAATTTATGCACGAATCCAGGTTGTCGATCAGGAAAACGTATTTTTATTGTGCATATAACAGAGTTTTTAGTGATAATTTTAACAGAGTTTTTAGTGAAAGGTCATATGTGGTCCAAATTCTGCCACAAATGCATATATTTGTCATATTTTTAAGGACCGTTTTTAGTAAAAGGTCATATTTGGCCAGATTTTGCCCCAAATGCATACATAGGTCATATTTTTAAGGACACAAGAATAAAAGGCTTGAAAATGTGTCTCGCATGACAATGTATCAGGTGATATTGTCACGAATAAACACAAAAATTATACTACAAAGGATTATTTGAAAGAGAAGGATTATTTTAAACAAGAAGTATGCAGTAGTAAAGTAAGTCGTTTGGTTTGATGGGTTTTATTATACTGTACTTGATTGGTTTTACGGACAAGCAATTTTTTTAAATACTAGTTAGCACCAAAGACTGCAAGCCGTATGTACCGTACTCACAGTCTATTCTTGAGTGAATTTTGTATTTGTTATACCTAAAAAATTAACAGGAATTTTTAAAAAATAAACTTGTACATCGTCATATTTTATTTTTTAGGTCATATTTACATAGGTTATAGATCATAAATGCTTGCATATTTCGCTGATTTTTAGATCATTAAAATCCGAGCCCTACAAATGAGGCACCCATATCGGTTTTGGGGTTCAAAGTATAATCTCTCTCCTCAGTGACCGAGCTCTTTTCTTATTGTGGTAAGAATGGGCAAATTGAACCCAGCACAAACTGTTGAGAATCACAAGATGATGATGATGATGATGATGATGATAATAATAATAATAATAATAATAATAATAATAATAATAATAATAATAATAATAATAATAATAATGTTTTTCATCAAAACGCTATCATTCTTATGGTCAGTTGATTATTATTTATGATCATAGTGTCTCTATTTTTAGAATTTGAAACTGATTGTTTATTGGAATCAGTTTGGCAAAAAAACGACCATGTTTGATGACAATTAAAATACATGTTTAAGTTGATATTTATCTATTACTATTGAATTAAACAATAAGTTGAACCTCATTAAGTTTGTCCTTGTGTGTTTTAAAAAAACTTAGGCTCCCATGCCGTATCGAATATGAAAGAATCTGTCTTCTTGCACGAGAACATGGCAAACGACACTACGACCGCGCGGCGCCACTGCGCACGTAATGGCGTCGTAAGATAACACAATTTACAGTCAATGCCTTTTTGAAGAATACGTAATTTTATAACCAACCAATTACATAACGCTAACGCGGGTAGGTACCTGATGGATCCAACACACTGCGTTCGCCAGGGCCTTCCAGTCCTCTCGCGACCTGGTTTGCATCTCCTCTCATGCTCCGGCTATCATGGTGTTTAATAAACCTCCCTCACTTTTAAGAGAATTTCATTTAAAGGGAATAGTATTGTACTAACATGAACTTACAGTACCACTTTCACTACAACAAATATACACTGGCACCACAAGTCACCATGAACAATTGCAAATACAAATTAACACCTCCATAGTAATGCGTAGCTATATTTATATTTCGTGGCAGGCTTTGACACGCAGTTTAGATAGACACATTTACGACAGTTTGTTGGGGGGAAAGGAACAAATAAAGAACGAATAAACAAAAATTTCTGCCAACCTAAAAAAAATTAAAACCTTCGCTCCCGCCATGATCATTTTACGTAGATGGAATGCCCTTGCTCCCGCCTCTCGTGTATCGCTCTCGTACACAGATCTCATGTCGTCGGAGTCCATGTCGATACTTTTAAGGGATAAGATAATACATTTTATAAGCGTTTGCTTTATGAAGACCAAAATATAAATATAATGAAATCTCACCAGAGCAAGTCTTTGGAAGCAAGTGTTTCAATCAAATGAGGGTAAAAAGAAGTGATTGAATTATTATCTTTCTGACATTTTTTGCCGCGCTTAGAATTCTGCCGAAAATGAACATAAGAGCTGTCTGCCAAAGCTAGAACTTCGCCAGGTCTTCGTTCTATTCGAGAAGCTCCATTAACAGTATCCCCGGTAACGGTTTTTTACCTTTGTTATTATTATGTAGTTGCTTAGAAACCAAATTATACTAGCACTAGCTTGCCTGAACATTCGACTACATAATCAAAATTAACCAGTATTTCTTAGCACTTTTTAGGCAAGACATGTTTCGAAAAAATGAATCTTCAAAATGCTTAAGTGAACGCAAAGCAAACTGACAATGTCTATATAGACAGACAAGACTATTTGGTGAGTAATGTAATACTCAATGCTGAATACTATCATTTTCAATAATCACTATTTTGTGACATTTGTTACTAGAAATGACCTCCAGATCATGATTTGTGGTATGCTCTAATTATACGTGATCTGAACCACTAAGTATAATGACATGTCATTTTTAAAAGCATTTAAAATCACATTATTCGTACTATTGACAAATTGATAAACTGTGGTTATACTCCTTTCATGTATTTTTAGAAAAAGAAAAATATTGTTTTCGGACAGGTTTAGAACCAATGCATTAAAATGCAATTAACACTATCTGTGCCTTGTGCATGTACAACAGTCGTTTACCTCGCGAGTGCGGAAAAGGCAATTTTCCTCTTGATGTGAACTACTCTTAGCGTAGATGATGGATGGGAGTTTTATTCTAACGTAGAGAGTTTGTTAATTGTTTTAACAGTCATATTCTAAATATGTTTAACTTGTTTTCATAAGCGCACGTTTTCTTGAGCCCCAGAATCCCCACCTCTACTCACCTATTAAGATTAATTGAATTAAGAATAAATTATAGCAACGAAAGTTGTTAACACAAACTGATAACCAGAAATGTTCGTTCCCGTGTAACAGAAATACCTCAGCTTCCAGTCAATGACCCCCATCTCGCGCAAGTTTTTCGTCCTATTTCCCTGATCCTTAGAGCGATTGCTCGAAAGTTGAGATAGCCCCGTGTTTTGCTTCTGGACATACATGTAACTTCACTATCTGTGTACGTTTTCTAGAGTTCAGTGGGAAATAGAATTATTCAAAATTATCGTTCTCCATGTTCTCGCGGCAGTTAGAAGATCCCTCGCGAAAGTCACGATGAAGGATAACAGCCCAAATCCATAGCTGATTTGCCTTTCAAATAGTTTTTATTATACGGGAGCGAATATTTTCTTATCAATTCTTGTCAAGAATGCTCATTTCCATCTGTATTTATGAATTAATTTTCATGTGGGTTTGGGTAGGAATCCAAGGATTTAAGACAACGAGCACGAATACACTTTTACTCACAATACACTCCTCCTCACTTCTCTCTCAGTTTGTGTTGTCTTTGACGTTAAGTAAATAAATAATTTTACATCGAAAAACAGGCTACAGATTTGATATAATAGTTCTGCCGTCCAAATAACCACCCCACCCCCTCTCATCTAACGAACTATGTACACAAGAAAACGTGCGCATATAAAATCTGTGATTGTGTTTGCAAGTGTGTAGGTATGTTTTACGAAAAATATGTCAGGACAATCATGACTTAGAAAAAGTTGCGTTTGATGCAAAGCTTCGGCTTCTTACGACAGAACAAAGGTGTTACAAATATAAAAAACACGAATGAATTCAGCTATTCTTTGCAAGTTACAAAGTAATATACTATTATCAACATATATTCATCTCAAGGCTTTGTTTCATAAATGCAATAGCATTGGTTATCGTCAGCTTTTAGACGCAAGGCCATCACGATCCCTGTACTTATAGTTTAACTTTGTATGTCGTATGTACAATCCGCCCACATTTTCTTGAACGCTCATTTCTCTAGATGTTAGCGGAGAGGCGGTTTGATTATTGTGTCTATTAAACGTTTCCCTATCAAATACCATCTACAGTCGTTGATCTTTTTATTCATAATTCAACCGAATTGGTAAAGGAAAGGGAGTAGGGATTTCGCAGTCAAGAAAACGTGTACGTATTGTAAAGAGTTTGTGGAGTCTCAAAAATTTTGATACGAATCAATTATAAGGGATTTAAGCATATACTGTATAATATCAATTTTAAACTGGTTTTACTTTTTGAACTTCACTTTCTGATATACTTCAGTTAATTATTAATAGGTCTGCCAATTATTGGAATATAATAAAATGGCGTTTACTTCAAGTCATTCGAGGCATTTAGCACTAACCGTATAAAAAGGTTAAAGAAACTAGAGGTGCTACAGAATGGCACAGACTATCTCGTAGTAAAGTTTTCTAATTTCCTGGTACTGTAAAGTCTTGCCCTTCCTTGTTGTCAGCTACCATCTATCGCCTCCCAAAGTATGATTTTTTGAAATTTTCTCAAATTTTCGGTTTCCAAATAGTAGAACCGAAATATTATTTTAAGAATATTAAAGAAGAATAAAACCTGGTCCTAAATAGCAATTTTCATTGAAAAATTTGGAGCCGTCTTTAAGAGAACGGCGATAAGCGTTACTGTAAATGCGAAATTTGAAGCTATTGTTCACAGGAATCTATTGAGTTTTCGAACAACTTCATTTGAAGTAATTTGAATAAATTGCACTCACAAATTTAATAATGTTTACAATTTGATGGAAATGTGCATATTAACGTCGTGAGCGTAACGCGGTATTTAAAAAAATTACATTTGTGTAATTAAAAAAAAGAATACAGAAAATGAACTTTACATCGTATTAAACAGTGCAACTAGCACTATCTGTTGGAAAATATTGAAGAAACAATTTGGAGCGATTTTTGAGAAAATCCCGTTTTTTTCTGAAAATGCGTAAGTTTGTGCTCATTGTAACAGAAAACTGTTGAGTTTTCGAGAAACTTTATTTTACATTATTTAAAGCACATCAACTCTTAAATACAACAATGTGATTAAATCGCCTCTAATATTAATATTACCGACTTGAGAGACGTCAAAATAATTACATTTTTGTAATTTTTGAAAAAACAAAATAGTATTGCAATATGGCGTTTATGTCATCTGATAGAGTGAATTTTTCACTATCCCTACTAAAAGTTTAAAGACAAAATTTGGAGCCGATTTTGAGAAAATCTTTTTTAAATTGAAAATATTGCACGCAATATTGCACGAAAACTACTAAAATTTTCAAAAAATCTACATGACCTTAATAAAGAACTATTTATGGACAATAAATATAATTTGAAGGAAAAATCTGTCTTCAATTTTATAGCTGTAGGAAGACGCCAAAATATTCAAACTTTTGCAGTTTTCGAAAATTCAGTGTTAATCGCGCTAATGGGACTTATGCCACATTTATAAGTGTACTAGCTGAAGTACCCGGCGTTGCTCGGGCATTTATTACAGTAAATTATTATACAGGAAGAGGAATTCAATCTTTTCATGCCCTGCGACGGGACCTATCTCTATCTCTTCCATTGCATCCCTTCTCCGCCCTACTCCCTACCATGCTCTGCCCGGCCACGCCACGATAGCTGTCTTCTCTTGACCCCATTTGGAAATTTCCAGATTACCTCGCTCACTTTTCCACAAATAATGACATTTTTCTTATTTGAAGTTCCAGCTTCTAAACATTCACTTTATAACTAAAAGCAATAAACAAATCTAAACTACAAAATAAAATACTTGTGCTCACATATAACATTTTTGTGGAGTTTTATACTATATTCCAACACTATCTAAACTGTCACGTTGTAAACCTTGTCCTATTTTTATATTTTTTCTTCTATTGTATTCATAAAGAAGGTTTTGAAATTGATCTGTCAACTCGTGACCTTGAAAGCACTTACTGTTTTTAGCTGAGTATAACATGCGGAAGTTCATGCACGGGTACGGTAGTAGGTAAATCCGGAGTAATAGTTATAGATGTCATAACGTAATTGATGATTCATAATCATAAAAATAAATGAAAATACGTGTATCTATTCTGAAACATAATTACCAGTTTTTATAATTCTAAAGATGACAAAAATATGTATGTTTAATGTCGTGTGATAGTAACATGAAGTATAAAACTTATTTGTTGAAGTAAATCAATTTATCATACGACTGATACAATAGAAAACTCGATCCACCAACATTACATTATGTGTAAATTATAAATTGACTGTGTAAAATTGAAAAATTTACTGAATGGACTGAAAACATATACACATTTTCCATTTTACCATTTTGAACCTAAGAACTGTGTAAATAGTCAAATTGAGAGTCTTAATGAACAGCTGCCCTACTACTTAGAGAATTATTCACATTTCTCCCCTTCTTGCAGTATTGTTTTCAATGGGGCGAGTAAGTACTTCAGCAAGTCGATCTTCCCTCTGAGTAACCGATTCAAAATTTTAGTAGACTGCCCATCTCTTGGCATTTGTAATATGTTTTGACAATTGTGACAATCGTTTAGTCAAACAATTCAGTTGTCACAAATTTCTGTAAAAGAAGACGTTTAGATTGTATACGATTATGTGTATATTGTACATTGTACATTACTGTATATTCTGTACCGTATATTATTGTACTTTTTATTCTCTCAACCTACCTCAATTATTAAACACTTTCAAACTCACAATGATTTCTTGCCACTTAGTATATAACACGGACAAAGAGCAATACATGAAAATTGACATTATTTACCACTTCAGTTACGGCGTTCTTTCAAATATTCACACAGGAACATTACATAACCTTATTCAAACTCTTATGAATTTTGCAATAATTCTGGACATTGCTGAAATCAGTAGTAGATCTCAGACGTCATCCTCTGGTGGCGTGCAGCTAAACTATTGACATTGATGTACTCTTGACTCTATGATGTAAGGCTACGCGAAAAATGTCCAGAAAAGTAATTATTTTGAAAAGATATAACCGTTTATGTTTGTAAATCATAGCCTATAGTACTCCAGGCCTTTAAAGTATACTAGCACAAAAGTTTCATCGACATTGGTTCAGTAGATTCAGAGATTACCGCGCTGGAAGACAACGCACTTCTGTCTTTATATATTAGTATAGATAAGCGCATGATTTAGGCGCTAGTAGTGTTCACAGACAGACAGGTGGACAGACGGACAAACGGAGAGACGGACAGACGGACGGATAGAGGGGCAGACGGACAGACAGACGGGCGGACATTTTGCTTTCAATTGGTTTTTCGGAATCAAGGAACCCCAAAACAGAGATTCTGGCATCACCACGTGTTGGAGGAATTTCTTTCTTAATTTAGCAACTGGATTTATTCACTTTTTCATTATCAGGGCCCGGAAATGATTTTTTTCTGCCGAAAATCCGCCGTTTTATCGCGGAGCTTTACATAACTTTCTCTATAGTCCGTATATACGTGTGAATATGGGGAAGTAAAAATTTAAGGATAAGTGATATGCAATATGTATGTGTTATTGTTTTTCTTCGATGTTATTATGTTAATTAGTTGATTTTTTTTGAAAAATCAAGGGTGACATTGTGTCAAGTTACAATGCTGTCAAAGGACAATGGGAGAGGTTTTGTCAATAACGTAAATTATACATCAGATTGTTCAATGTATTTCAAAACGCTAAACAAATTTATGAGATCATGAGAAAAGTTCAAGTATTTTATTTGATGAATCATGATCGTGTCCTAGATCTCTATTCTAACCCAGTGTACCTTGGTAAAGATACAGGTATTTCAGAAAAAAGGCCCAATTGTTAGTACAATGCAAATATTCGGATTGTACTAGAAGTGGCCGAAAGACATAGATGAATTTGAATATGAAAGAGAAGACATTCTTACCAAAATAGAATCAATATTCTGCCTTAACATTAATTCCCTGCTTGTAACATATAAGGAGCACCATCCGACAGAAATAGCTTTAGCGCCTTTTTATGCTGAACTCCACTCGGGGAAAGAACACTCATTGATTCATTGAAATAACTTGCAATGAGAGGCAAATACGCTCTTTTCGTGGATGAGGGGTGAATATGCGACAAAAATATGCAAATATGCCCCCAATATGCAAACATATGCAGTTATGGTGATATATGCGAAAATATGCAAAAGAAAAATAACTTAAAATGATTCTAAATGCCTCAAAACGTATATAATTTGTTGAAAATGGATGTTTTAGTTAACATAAAAAATATGCAAATGGATGTAAATCACAACACTAGTGATATTCCACTTGAGCTCGTGAATGCTCGTTCACAAACTTGACTGAACACATTCTTTCACCATAAAATTACGAAAATTACTGGCACATCTCTTACTATTCACCCCACCTCCCGCTCTCAAGGTTCATTACAGGCACGCTCACTTTCAGTAACAAAACAAGTAAGTTACATGAGCCCCATACCACTGACAAATGAGAAATATGAACTATTCGTTGCAAAGATCCCGAGTCACCAGACATCTGAAATCCTGAGTGAAAGGGCAGTACATGTCCAGGGCATGTACTATTCTTTCACTCATCAAACAGACGGAGCTGCCTGATTTGAAGTCAAATGACCTCATACTGAACTGCTTTCAGTCTCAACATGCAGTTCAATGCCTTCTGCACTAGTTTATGTAAAAAAATAAAACACGAAAATGACCAATTTTGGACAAGTACTGTTTTTCCATTCACCGATTCATTTGCATACTAACCTGGATTTTATATATCTCATCACTGATATTTTTCTTGAAAATTAAAAATGAGGTAGATAATTAAATATCCAAAATAATTAAATATCTCTTTCAGAAGAGGACATATCATCTTGACTACCTCGGAATTTTTCCTCTCATTAATAAGCAAACATGGCTGGAAAGGTAAGTGTAACTTTTTTATTTTGTATGATTATTATATTGTATATTTAAAGTCACTTTTTAACAACAAAGGTCATCAGCAACCACAATTAAGTATACATCAATGTATTAAGTATCACATTTAAGTTTCACACATTAAGTAGTATACACAATAAAATATTAATCGATTTAAGTATACATCTCATTACAGATTATATTGCATGACAATTTATAACATTATAACACATATTTTTCCTCATAATTGCATTACATCAAATTGCTAATCAAAATTATTAACATCAAATTTTATATTATATTTCTTTACTTAAGTTAACAATTTCTAGCAGCTTCAGTACTTTAGCACACCCGTCTGCAGAGCTGAAGAATTGATGTAAGTTAGTTTCTAGTTTCAGTAGGTTTCTTTCCTTAGCTATACCGGGGCATTCTTAGATAAGGTGTTGTGTAGATATTATTACACCACATTTAGGGCATGGTTCTGGGTCGGGTTTTTTGAATATATAACAATATTTCAGATTAAAGTGACCAATTTGTAGTCTAGTGATAACGACTTGCTCTCTTCTTTTAAGGTAGATTTTCGGCAGGGCTGGTTCCAGTACGGAGTTCCTAACCAGATGTAGTTTTGATGGTTTTAATTTCCATTGTGAGTCCCAATATTTGAAGCAGGATGTCTTGAATAGCTTTTTAATGTCTTTTGTAGTTCCACAAATTTGAGACTCAAATCTTAATTGAAGAATAAAAACTTAACCGAACTTAATTGACTTTCACTGATTATTGGATTTAGCATTTTCAGTATTTTCTTGGATGCTGAGTTATATATTACTGCACCGTAAAACAACTCGGCCTGGATGAATGCTTGGTATATTTTCACTAGACATTCAGATTGTGCTCCTCATTTGATGGATGACAACATTTTTATTACATTTCATCTCTTTTTACATTCCAACTTGAGAGCAGCTACCTGTTGTTTCCACGAGGGAGTAGAATCAAAAAGCATACCAAGAATTTTACAGACATTTGTTCTTTTGAGTTGAAAGGTTCCAAGTCTAAGTTGAATTTATTCATTCCAATCCTTGCGTCTTCTTGAAAACACTATAAATTCCGATTTTATTTTCGAAATTATGAATTCCGAGTTCGTTGACCAATTATTGATTTGATTTAATGTTCTCAGTTGTCTGAAGTGTTTTTTCCACTACAGAGCAGACTGATATCGTCGGCAAAAAGGTATATTTTTACAGGATATTGGACTACAAGATTCACTTCATTGATAGAAATTAAGAAGAGTAATACTCTAAGAACTGATGCCTGTGGGAGACCATTTGTGAATTCTGTGGGTTGCGATGTTGTATCTTGTATTCTGACTCTAATATATCTGTTTTAGAAAGTTTATGATGAAAGCTAATATGTTCCCTTTGTTGATGTCCCTTATACCATTTCGTATGTCTTTTCAATATCCAGAGAGACAGCAATCACATATTGCTTCATAACCAGAGCATCATAAATTTCGGTATCAATATTGACTAGGTGATCATAAGTGGATCTAAATGCTCTGAAGGCACTTTATTGTGGTGATATCTGTTTGCTGCTTTCTAATATCGATCTCAGCCGCTTGCAGACAATTTTTTCTAGTAATTTGCACATATTACAGGTTAGGGAGATTGGGCGAAAGTTAGTAGGATTGGAGTGATCTTTGCTTGGTTTGAGGATTCGTACAACAATTGCTTCTCTCCATTGATTGGGGAAGAATTGATTGGTCCAAATAAAATTATGCAATTGGAGTAGGTATTAATGACCAACTTTAGGCAGATTTTTTAGGAAACTATTCGGTATGCTATCAGGACCTGGTGCTGAATTATTACTTTTGTCTAATACGAATGTGAGTTTGCTTATTAGGAACTCTTGGTTAAGCTGTTCTTGATTATCTCTTAGAATCAGTCTGATGTGATCTTGATTTGAGTGATATTTGGAGCTATTGCAGATAGGAATTTTGAGTCATAGTTTTTATTTCTTGAGTAGTCAGCAAGAATATTACTAATAGCTTGAGGATCAGAGTGCTGTTTTCCATTTTTATCCATGAAGGTATTGGGTGTACTAGGCTAACTTTTTCCACTGATTGACTTTACTTTCTGCCAAAGTTCAGCTGTTGATGTTTGAAGGGTGATGTTGGATGTGTGTTTTTGCCAGGATTGTATCATAGTAGATTTGAGGGTAAGTCTTGCTAAGGCCCTTGCTTTCCTATATGCAATTCCATTTTCTAATGTGTTGTTTTTCTTGAATTTTCTGAAGGTTCTCTTTTTATTTTTAATAACTGTGGTATATTCTGCATTTCACCATGGCATTTGATGCTTTTGTATTTTTCCTGGTGTTTGGGGGATAGAATCACTGGCTGCTGTTAAAATTAAATTATTCAAGTCACTTACTAAATTATTTATGTCTTGTGGGTTTAGATTGTCCGATATACTGAGATTGTTAATATTCAATCTAATAATCTCTTGGAACTTTTGCGAATTTGCTTCATGTAAACTCCATTTAGGCCAGCACCTTAGTTCAGAAACTAGTTCATTAGATGGAATATGAATGTTGATGGGGTAATGATCACTGTCATATAGGTTTGGATTTGTTGACCATATAATTCTTTCTTCAATATCATTAGAAGCAAGGCTTAGATCAATTGTAATAACTGTACCATTACTTATATTAAAATGTGTAGGCAAGCCATTATTTAATAGGATGAGGTTGATGTGGTTGTCCAACCACTCTTCAATTACTTTACCACTCTTCAATTACTTATTACGTAATGGCTTCTATGACAGTTTGTAGAGGGATTTTCTGCATAAAACAATCATTCTTTACATAAATTGCTACTCTTCCACTGGCAATTTGTGTACTATTTCTATTTAGAATAGATGGCTTACAGCCAGATAGTTTTCCCAAGTGATTTTCTTTGAAGTTGGTTTCCTGAAGGCACAAAATCTCTGGTTTAGTATCTTTTATTAACAATTTCAAATAGGGTAATCTTGCATAAAAACCATTACAGTTCCATTGTGTATTTTTCATTGAGAGTGTTTATTCAGACATTTCTGTGTCAGTTTCATCTTCCTGTGGTTGTGGACTTTTTAATTTATTTATTATTCTTGTGAATCTATTTTTTATAGATCTTTCAGTAAGTGAAGGGTAAGTAAATTGTCATCATGCTGCTTTCTTCTATTACTTCTTGTGTATTTTTTTTATTCTTTCGCTGTTTTACTGACTCCATGTTAGGGTTAACCAGTTTATTATTTTCTTGTTAAATCAGTGATGAAGAGTCTGATGAAAGAGTTCGTTTAGTTACAGTAGAGACCATATTACTATTCCTTTCCATGAATTAATGCTGATTTTGTGTATATACTTCAGTATTTTTTTCATTAATTGAGGATTCTAGCTCTTCACAGGAACTGTCCCTAGTGTGGTTAGATTCTGTGGTGACAGTGGTTTGGTTGGTATTCTTGTTATGATTGGCGGTGAAAGGTGAGGGATATTGTCCAGCTAATTGCCCTGTATTGGGGAGGCCTCTTTTAAGATGGGGAGGGAAGTTCATAGGGTCACTGGTTGAGGGGGCAGTGGGTGTTGCAGTTATAGTAGACTGTACTTCCATATTATAAAAAGGGATAGTTGGTATATTTGCACTGGGTGTGTCCAGAAGGGAGTAATCTTGATTGTCCTCTTTGGAGTAATTTTTGGGGCAATTACTGGCAGTATGGCCTTCCATTTTACAATTGAAACAGGAAATATTCTCAGCAGAGAAAACGTTTTGTATGAGGTGCCTTCTTAATCAATGATGATTGAGGAAGTTTATCAATTTCCTCAGTTGGATAAAAACGTTGGATAAAAACGTGCCTTCTGGAACTCATAATATGACTCAAACTAGGATCTGAAAGACCAGCTCTAATGAAATATATATTGGTAGCAATATTGATTTTGGGTTTCTTAAAAATATTGATGATTTCCTCATTTGGAATAAACGGATAATCATTTGATATTGTAATGCGCTTAAGTTTGTTAATGAGGGGTCTTACATTTACAGATGATGCTTTGATGCTTAGAGTAGGGTGTTTATTTGTAATGAGTTTATCATTATTCTTGGAGTTCAGGAATACACATATTCAGTTATTAGAGATTCTGGATATGAACGTAATAGCACTGGGGGGAACAATTTCAGTTAATTTGACTATTTAGTCCTTAAAAGATAAAGTTTCACATGCATTCAGTTATATGGCTTGATCTTTCGATGGAAAACTCACTGTGTTAGCAGCTCCAGCATACGAACGATTTCGTAGGTGGCTCTTGTAGGTTAGGTGACGTTGAATTCATCTCTCACTCCAAGGAATTCACCACACCATTATGTACTTACCTTGTTCCAAATAGTATTTTTCTGGCGATAGCTTAGCACCAAAATTCAGCTAAAAGTAGTCACATAATCATCACGAGCCAGAACTGATCACAGCGGCAGCTAACACTGGAGTGTAACTTTGTTCTATATTCGTTAGCAATATTTTAATAGTTACATTAAAATTGTTCTTCGGCATTTACCCTTTACGAGATCACCGTTTTCGACGTCCACAGATCTATGTTTTTCCAATTACCGAGACTTAAACGTCCGTCCTCCATGGCGTTCTAGATGTATTTTTCCCATTTCAGAGTTGGCCTACCTCTCTCCCTTCTTGATGATTGACATTCCAATATTTAAACAATAAAATTGAAATATTAATAGCATATTCGCCCTCATATTATAATTACAAAAGTATATATTTATGTTGATTGTTTCAGAGCGTGGAGTCTAAAAGAGAAGAGTTCAGAAGGTACTTAGAGAGTACCGGAGTCATGGATGCTTTAACAAAAGCCCTGGTTGCTCTGTATGAAGAGCCAAATAAACCAGAAAATGCATTAGGGTATCCTTTAAACGTTTCTCTAACATAATTATTCTTTGCCATGAGTAGAAACTGGTTCAGACGCTAGTGATTTCAAAAACTAGCGATTAAGAAAATTACGCTGAGATGGTTCACAAAAACATTGAATTGAGATGACTTAGGCGTCGGTGAGGTTGGGCGGATACTTAAAAACAGCCAAGAACTTCCCCGTGACTTCAGCAGGACCGGCGGCGCTCATTTAATCAGGAATGATATTAGTTCGCCAATGATTAGGGGACTCTGAAATTCTATACTTATTAAAAATGTGATCTACTAATGTCCATAAGAAGACTCCTACTTTACCTTTCCTATAAGACTACATGCTTATGCACAAATACATCACAAAAACATGTTTTAAACGTAGAGCATATTCTCATCCAATTTTCGGTAGCTCGTTTGTTTTCTTTAAACATTCCATTTGTCCCATTACAATCACATTATCTAACTTATAAAAGGAAGAACGGATTCAAAAAGTATATCAGGGGAAGCTTATTGCAGTTCAAATTCCCCATAAATACTTTTGAATTTTTTTTTTCATTTTTTAGTTTGTGAATGTTCTTTATTCACGACACGCTTTTTGGAACTATTTGAAGATATTGAATATAGTCAACTTCATGAGCCTTACCGATCAGAAACTAGGGGGAATGTGCAGCATACCAAAACGTTTCATCCACTTAGTGTTATGAAAAGCATTCTTTGGATATTTTAATAAATATAAAGCGTAGTGATGACGACAACTCATCACTCTACCGAAAACTAATATAAAAATACTGTCTTCCCGCGTTCCCGTAAACAGATAAAGATGCTTTTTCACTAAAATGAATGTATTCGATATTACCAATAGTGTTTTATATGTTTGCTCAGTTTTCCATTCACCAGAGCACTGATATCAGGATAGATTTTGGAGCCGTTTCTGAGAAACTCTTGTTTACATATTTTTGGAAAAATTACACGATTTACATCAACATTACCAAACGACTGTTAATTTAAACTAGTGGCGCTACAACAGCACATACTTTTTTGCATAATTTGTTACGTTCGCAATTTTCAAAAATTCTGAGAGTTCAACGAAAATGAGAACTGCCTCATTTTTAAGCGTCCTTTGCTACGTTCGAGGGAAAAATTGAGGGAAAAAAAATTAGGAAACGTTTTTGAGAAAAAAAAATTCTTACATGTAAGCAAAACTTATTCGAAATATTAACCTCAAGTCCCCTCCAAAAATTGAACATGGCCGTATTTAAAGATCTATTTTAGGGGCTCTTGATATCGAAAAATCGATTGATGGCAAAACGAGTGTATGTCCGTCCTCTGTGATCAATGATAGAGCCTATCAACCCAAAATTGATATTTCACAATAGATCTGGTTGATGTCACGGCGCCTTAAATTTGAAACCGATATTTTCATTTTGGTCGGTATTTTACATAACGCTTCTGGTGAATTTTCAAATTTGTCAAAAAATGGATCCAAATATTTTTATTGCATTTCGTTGTAGGACAGCGTAAAGGGAGCTTAAGAGTACGGTTCAGGACTAATTTCCGTTGAAAACAAATTTTTCGAAAATTGCAAAAGTTAATTCTTTTATCGGCGTCTTCCTATAACTGAAATAATGAAGACATAGATTTTTTCCTTAATGAAAGCTGTTCTTTAAAGACTTCTTAAAATAAAATCACGTAAGATTTTTCGAAAATTTCAGTAGTTTTCCGGTAATTTTGCGTGAGATATATGCAATTTTAAGGTTTTTAAACTATTTTCTGAAAAAAAAGGCACCAAATTGTTTCTTTAAATTCTTTCCTAGTATGTATCAGAGGACGTTAAAAAAGTGGTGCTATTTTTACTTTCTCGTATACATACGGGAGTAATACACGTAGTTTAGAGAAAGTTATGTAATGCTGAGGGAAATCGATTTCGAGATTTCAACGGAAATACACGTTTTGGGGTCCCCAGATACCGAAAAAGTTGTTATTTTCAAAACGTCCGTCCGTCCGTCTCTGTCTATTTGTCCGTCCTTCTGTCCGTCTGTGACTACTACTAGCGCCTAAACCGCACGTACGATCAATGGAAATTTAGCTTAGTTAAAGCTTTGGAATTGTGAAAAATATTATTTGAAATTTCGGGTACTTTACATAAAGCTTACAGACATTTTCAAAATTTCCCCAAAAACAGCTCCAAATTTTTTCTTTAATTTTTTTCTGAGAATAAATTACACTTGTAAAAGTGGCAAAAGGTCCGATATTCACGGTCAATTCGAATTTTCGCAAATTTTAAAAGTTTGAATTTTTCGGCGTCTCGTACAACTACAAAATTGAAGATTGAGATTTTTTAAAATGAAATTTGTTGTACGTTATTAGTTCTTTCATGAAGGTCATGTGAATTTTTTTCGTAAATATTGGTAGTTTTTGTGACATAGCACTTGCAATATTTGCAATTTTAAAAAATTACAAAAACAAAATTTTCTAGAAAATAGCTACAAATTTTTTCTTTAAATTTTTGGTATGAGTAGAACCAAATGCACCCTATCCGATCACATAAATGCCATATAGCTCTATTCTTTTGGGTTTTTTTAGTTTACATAAATGCAATTTTTTGACTTGTCTCATGTCGATAATATTTACATTAGAGGCGATTTCTTCACATTATTATATTTATTAGTAGATGTGCTTTAAATAATGTCAAAGAAAGTTTCTCAAAAACTCAACAGGTTTTTGTAAAAATTAGCTCAAATTGAAGAAACCGCGGTTCATCTGGCTCTATAGTTGAAGCTTTGAAAATTTGAAAAACATTTTTTAAATTTTGAAGGTACTTTACATACAGTATTACCCTCAGATATTTTCAAAATTTTCTCAAAAACTGCTTCAAATTTATTCTCTAAATTTCTTTTAAGAATAGAGTAAAATACACTTATAAATGTGGAATGAAATGTGGTCCGATTTTCATGGATACCTCCGAATTTTCGAAACTTGCAAAAGTTTGAATTTTTTCGGCGTCTTCCTACAACAATAAAATTGAAGACAGAGATTTTTCCTTTAAACAAAATTTTTTGGGCATAAATAGTTCTTTCATTAAGATCATGTAGACTTTTTTGAAATTTTTTGTAGTTTTCGTGCAATCGTGCGTGAAATATTGGCAATTTAAAAATATTACAAAAAACATATTTTCTCAAAAAACTGCTCTAAATTTGTTTTTTAAATTTTTGGTAGGAGTAGTACCTAA
Source organism: Teleogryllus occipitalis (assembly GCA_011170035.1). Classification (NCBI taxonomy): domain Eukaryota; kingdom Metazoa; phylum Arthropoda; class Insecta; order Orthoptera; family Gryllidae; genus Teleogryllus; species Teleogryllus occipitalis. The sequence goes on along the minus strand of BLKR01000008.1, from coordinate 475,034 downwards.
TTCACCCTATCCAATGAAATAAAAGCCATATACCTGTATTCTTTTATTGTTTTTTTTTCAAAAAATACAAAAATGTAATATTTCGACTGATCTCTCACGTCGGTAGTATTTACATTAGAGGCGATTTCTTCACATTATTAGCTTAATGAGTACATGTGCTTTAAATGTCAAATAACTTTTCTCGAAAGCTATTTAAGCAACTATTATTTGTGAAAATGAGCTCAAAATTACGTATTTTCAGAAACGCTCAAACGCCATTTGCTCAAAAACGGCACCAAATTTTTTCTTCACATTTTCCCAATGGATAGTGATAACTACACTGTTTAATATGACGTAAGTTCATTTTGGTGTATTCTTTCATTTTTTCAAAAAGTACACAAACGTTTTTTTTATTTATGTTTAACGCCGTTAATATGCACAATTCCATCAATTTGTATACATTTTTACATTTGTGAGTAGAGATGCTTCAAATGACTAAATGAATTTTATCGAAAACTCAATAAAGAACTTCAAATTTCGCATTTACAGTAATGCTAAATCGCCATTTTCTTAAAAACGGCTTCAAACTTTTCAATGAAAATTTCTATTTTGGACGAGGTTTTAATCTTCTTTAATATTCTGGAAATCATATTTCTTTTCTACTGTTAAGGAATCAAAAAGTTGAGATAATGTCAAGAAATTGTACTTTCGGTGACGATAGATGGCAGTTGGCCCGAGAATGGAACAAGACCTTATAGCCAGTCCACACCAAGGAAATTAGAAAAAATTGCTACGAGAAAGTCTGTGCCATTCTGTTGCACCTGTGGTTATTCCTGGTGACCTCTCTATATTTTTCGAAATTGTAAAATTTTAACATTTAAAAATTACAAATTGCTGATTTTTGTCTTAAACAAAATGTTCTAAAAAATCAGCTCAAAAAAAGGTAATGGAGGTTTTTGTGTAAAAAGCAAGTAGTTTTGGCGAAATTTGTGCTTGAAATGTAAGCAATTTCTGAAGTAAATATTCTCTTAAGAACCGCTCCAATTTTTTTCCACAGGTAGAACAAGAAACGTTTAAAAGAATGGCACAGGTTGCATTTTTGTGGAAATCTGCGTAATTTCGAAAATTGCAAAAACATCACAAAATTAAAACAGAAAAAAAATCAGCTCATTAAAAAAGTCATGTACAATTTTTTTAAGAAACTAGTAGTTTTTGCGTAATTTCTGCTCGAAATTAATGAAGGAAATTCTATGTCAAACTATGAGCCACAATAAAAATTCTCGATCAGAAATTGATCAAATGGATATGAAAAATAATTATTATTTTTTATTTATTATTTGCTATTGATACCAATAATACCAATAATAATTCGATTTTTACTCCATTCTACAATAGTAACTCTGTGTATTGTTTTTTTTCTTTCAAGCAATCCGCAAACCTTATTTGAAACTAGCCCAAGTAGGTTTTCTCTCTTGAAAATACATTTTAAATGTAATGTGAAAAAAATTGAAAAAAAATACCATAATTTTGTATGAACATTAATTACTATAATTCGAAATTACCACCGCACGTGGCGTTACTAAACAATTCTGCAATGGATATTTGAAAAGTTTTTTCGAGAATTTCATTGTTGGACGGCGACATCTATGGAGAGAGAGATAAAATAAGGTAGCTTTATTTACTAAACGGTAATGTTACTTTGTTTCTATTTTCGATGAAATGGATCGTTCAATTTTATTATAGTCGGGAAGAAGATACCTACAGTTATGCATAAGCAGGATATTACGTAATGACGTAGTTTAATATGCATTCATATAGCGATATATTGGATGGTTTTTAGTTTTGGATGTTCAATTTGTATGTGAAACTACTGGACCCGGCAATCCTTCGCTATTGCAATATATTACACTTCACATACTTCTGGTTTTGTGATTGTTAATCACGTGCTACGCTACGCTCTGCAAAAAAAATTAATAGACGAGAGACTTTCTCGCGAGTACGGACTTGTTCTATGACCTGGTTTCGACAAGGTTGTCAAGTATTCTATTGTTAAAAACGTCCTTCCTCCAGTGTGGGCATACATTGGCTATGACACTGCCTTCGAGAAATTTGATTTACTTGTCTGTGTAACGTTCAAATAATAATTCCGCCCGATATTTTATAATCGCAGTGCCAGAATATGCAGCGAAGACTCGTGTAATACTTGAGGGTGCGGCGGGTAGCATAGAGCTTGTGTTCAGGGGCGCTTTGGTCATAAACGCATAAAATCAGGCGAGTGAAAGTAATTAGTTGACAAAGTTTTATTCACAATCCAAAAAACGTACGGCTGCCCATAAAAAAATTAGGCGTCTTCCTACAATCACAATATTGAAAGTAGAATTTCTTCTGTAAATGAAATTTGTTTTACACAAGTCCTTTAATTATTAACTCTCACGTCTTTAATATTTACATCATCGATGATTTTTATAATCTATTGTATTTGTGACTTGTATTGCTTAAAATGACGCCTAACAAATTTTCTCGAAAAATCACAACTTTTCTGTGAAAATTATCTCAAAATTGCAAAACGTTCAAATACCATTTTCTCCAAAATGGCTCCAAATTTTTACTTCAAACGTTTTGTGCGGAAAGTGATAAATGGAGTAATTAACATGATATCTATGCTAATTTTATTTATTATTTTGTTTTTTCAAACACTACACAAATTGAATACATGAAAATTTTGCTAAATGTCTCTCACGTCGCGTGTCCTTAATAATTTACAGTACGGGGATTTCTTACACATTATTGAATGTGTGGGAGCAAATGCTTGACATATTTTCTTATAAAGTTATGCATTGTTTTTGGCAAGTCGAAAACTTGAAAATGAGTTTCAATATGCAAGTGAAAATGAGTTTCAATATGCACATGTTCAGAAACGTATTCACACTTTCTTAAAAATGCCTCGAATATTTTCAAAAAAAATGTGCCTATAGGACCAGATTTTACCTTTTTATAGTATTCTTAAAGTCATATTTGAGTTCTACTATTAGGTATCCGAAAAATCGCAGAAACTTGAAAAAAATGTTCAATAGACTGCAGCTGAGTAGAGGATGGAGCAAAACCAAGTATAGAACCCAGGTGGAAAACATAAGGGAACTAACTACTATGTGAAAGTCTGTGCTATTCTGCAGCACCACTAGTTATTAATTTTTGTGGGTTGGTCTCAATCTGCATAACGTCATTCAATTGAGCCATAAATTGAATACGTAACTAGTTACAAAGGGGTCCAACAGGAAGTCGGGCTTTAACTTCCATCTTTTAAAAAAAGGACAGTTAAAAAGGCTCATTAGGATTCAAATTGGGGTTTATAAGTTAGATATAATACTTAAGCCACGTGATATAATACACAAGAACCACTTAAATATTTCGATTACTTCGCACACCTCAATTTCAAATGCGATATCAGAGCGCATTTCAACTGAAAGCGACAAGCGTGCCAATAGATCGTCAGTCAACGCTTTATTTCTGTTCACGCAAATACGCCGGTCATATTTCGTCTTCGTCTCTTTTCTTCTCACTATGTTATTGGTGTAGGTAAATTCTGTGAATTGGCAAAAATTTTGATTAACTGTTGCGTCCCTTGCATTATTATTATCTACTTCTGGCTCACGCCCACTCTGAACTTCAGCGAGGCGACACCATGCGTTCGGTATCGGTGTCAGTTATAGCACAAGCATAGGCCGCCAATCGTATTGCATATTACAATCGCTCTGGCATCCACCCACCAATGGGCGGTCGGAGCGATGGCGAAGAGTCGGAAGAAGTCGATTTCTTTGCGCCTCACGAGACTAGCTGCACCCTCAAAAGCTTTTAATTAGGGTCACACTCAGAGTATCTTTATTTAACGTATTTTATGTGAGATTAATTGTTCTGAGGAGTATGCACCGACGTTTAACTGTTTCTTGATCAAGAAATATTATTTCTTGACCGGTATTGAGGGGCATAACAAGCACATTAAAAATACAAATGAAATCTTTTAAAATTGTACAGGTAAGTTGTGCATTAACAAATATATTTCGCTATTAATATAATGAGAATAATGAAAAAACTGAATACATTACTACTAGTAAATACATTTTTAACCACTTGCGATTTAAATATTTCATAATCGCTAGTGATATGGCTCTATCGTCTTGCATTCAGGATTACATAAGAAACATGCGCTAAAAGAATCGAAAAGTTCCTTAACGATTTGATAGCTTCATCCTGAGTCAGTTAGGAGGAGGAGGAGGCGGCGAGCGTGTTGCGGAACTGGAAGCGGAGAATTCAAAACTAAAGGAGCAGGTTGTGTCGCTCGGAGGGACGGTAGAAGGCGCATCACCGGACGCCGCAGCCGCAGCATCCGCTGCACTGGACGCACCTGCGGGAGAAGCAGAAGGACCTGCGGAAGAAGCCCCTTCGGAAGCAGCCCCTTCGGAAGCCCCTGGGGACGAAGCCCCTGCAGAAGAAGCCCCTGCGGAAGAACCTGCGGAAGAAGCACCGCCGGAAGGCTAGCCATGTACTTAAGAGAAAGTAAGGAAATTGGATACTCAGAAAGAGTGAAAACGTGTGTATTAATTGACTAAGTTAAAAATTAAATAATTACTGAACTACACTTTAGTAGTTCTTATGTTGTTTTTTCGGATATAGTCATGGATACACTTATTAATCATATGGTTTACCGCATTTCATAGACATTCGTTCGCTATCAAAAACCTTAGGATGTGCATACAAAAAGACGCAGGTCAAAACCTTGGTTTGTCTTACTGAGCCGATTGCAGTTCGTATAATCTCTCACATTCAGGCAAAGCTTTGTTCTGATTGAAATCAAAGCTAGAACGTTTGAGCAGTGCCGCGCAAAAAGGGTAAACATAATTCTGTTCTCTCCGTACCTTCAATAATTCCAATTGTTAACGCACGGATTTCCATCCCTCTTCTTGAACCGACCCTTGAATGATGTTTCATTAGCCCCTTTCAATTTTTACTTTCTCGTATATGTACGTATATACGGAGTAATATACATGGTGTAGAGAAAGTTATGTTATGCTGCGCAAATAAACGGAGAATTTTCGGTAAAACAAAATTCATTCCCGGGCCCCGATAACGAGAATGTGCTCCAGTTGCTAAATTAAGAGAAAAAAAATTCTTAAACGTGTGGTGCTGCCAGAATCCCTATTTGATGGGTCCTTGATGCCGAAAAACCAATTGAAATCAAAACGTCCGTCCGTCCGTCTATCTCTGTGTCTGTCTATCCATCCGTCCGTCCGTCCGTTCGTCCGTCCACGTCTGTCCGTCCGTCTGTGAATACTACTAGCGCCTACAACATTCGTACAACCTTTTCAAAATTGAATAATCCCCTGTCCATCTGGCTCTAGTTGAAGCTTTGAGACTTTGAAAAACATTCTTTAAAATTTGGGGGAACTTGAAACCGAAGCCCCCTGGGCATTTTCAAAATTTTCTCAAAGACGACTCCAAATTTTTCTTTAAATTTCTTATAAAAATAGAGTAAAATACACTTATAACGGTGGCATATATCCGATTTTCGCGCCTTAATCGGAATTTTTGAAAATTGCAAAAGTTTGAACTTTTTCGGCGTCATCCTTCAACTATAAAATTGAAGAAAAAGCTTTTTCCTTCAAATAAAATTTGTTGTCCATAAATAGTTCTTTCATTAAGGTGATGTAGATTTTTTAAAAAATTTCCGTAGTTTTCGTGCAATCGTGCGTGCAATATTTGTAATTTAAAATGTAAAGTTTATTTTGGTGTATTATTTGTTTTTTTAAATTACACAAATGTAACTTTTTAAATATATCTCTTACATTGTTAATATGAACATTTCCATCGGATTGAATACATTATTGCATTTGTGAGTGGGAGTGCTTCAAATGACTTCTAATGAAGGCTTTTGAAAATTCAGTAGATTCATGTGAAAAAGAGCTTCAAATTTAAAGTAATGCTGAATCCCCATTTAAAACCGAATCTGAAACCCCATCTTAAAAACAAAATTCAAATGTTTCAATGAGTGTTGCCTTTTAGGAAGAGGTTTTACTCTTCTTTAATATTCTTCAAATAATATTTCGGTTCCACTATTAGGAAAACGAAAAGTTGAGAAAATGTAAAATAAAATGTACTTTGGGTGACGATAGATGGTAGCTAGAAGAAAGAGGATGGGGCAAGACCGTATAGTCAGTCCACACCAAGGAAATTTAAAAAAATTTACTACGAGAACATCTGTGCCATTCTGCCATTAGGTAGCATCTCTAGTTACTTTCTCATATACATATGTTTATACGGAGTAATATGCGTAGTATAGAGAAAGTTTTGTAATGCTGCGGAAAATCGAATTCGAGATTTCAACGGAAATACTTGTTTTGAGGTCCTTTGATACCCAAAAACTGGTTCTTTCAAAAAAGTCCGTCCGTCCGTTCTTTCGTTCGTTCGTCCGTCTAGTGTGTGTGAACAACACTAGCACCTAAACTATGCGGACGATTTTCCCCAATTGAAGAACCCCCTTCGATCTGGCTGGGGTCGAAGCTCTGCAATTTTGAGCAACCTTAATTAATTTTTGGGGGTCCTTTACATGAAGCCTTTTGGACATATTTGAATTTTTTTAAAAAATGGCTCCAATTTTGTTTCTTTAAACTTCTTGTAAGAATAGAGTAAATTACACTAATGAAGGTGGCATGCTCAGATTTTCACTGATAACGCTGATATTTTCAAAATGCAAAAGTTTGCCTTTTTTCGGCGTCTTCCCATAACTACAAAATTGAAGATAGAGATTTATCTTTCAAGTAAATTTTTTCTCATTAATCAGTTCTTTCAGTAAGGTCATGTACAAGTTTGTGAAAATTTTAATGGTGTTTGCGCAAGATTGCGTGCAATATGTGCAATTTAAAAATAACAATTAAATATTTTCTAAAAATCAGCTGCAAATTTTTCTTTAATCTTTTGAAAGGAATTGTGCTAAATGCACTCTACGAGATGACATAAACGTTTTTTATCTCTACCCTTTTGTTTAAAAAACAAAAACAAAGATTTAAGGTCTTTGATTTGTCTCTCACGTTGTTAATATTTACATTGCCGTCAAATTGTTTACATTACTGCATTTAGGAGGAGATGAGCTTTAAATGATGTCATATACAGTTTCTCGAAAACTCAAAAGATTTTTGTGGAAATAAGCTCAAAATTCTGCATTTTCACAAACGCTCAAACGCCATTGTCTCAAAAATGGCACCAAACTTTTTTTCAAACTTTTCATTCGGATAGTACCAATTGAATTGTTGAAGACGATGTAAAATTAGTTTTACTGCACTCTTTTTTATCAAATAATACACAAATATATTTTTTTTTATATATCTCTCATGACTTTAATGTGCACATTTCCAGTGATTTTCTTTATATATTATTACATTTGTGAGTAAAAGAGCTTCAAATGACCAATAATGAAGTTTATGGAAATCTCAATAGTTTTCTGTGAAAAGAGCTTCAAATTTCTGATTTATAGTAACGCTTAAACGTAATTTTCATAGAAACGGCTCCAAATTTTTTAGTTAAAGTTAGGCAAGTTTTTACTTTTCTTTAATGTTCTTAAAGTAATATTTCATATTTACTAATATATTTTTACATATTTTTTTAGATTTTTAAACAATGGGGATGATAGTGAAAAAAGTTAAAATTAATTTTCTCAGTTTAAAAATGTTAAAGTCGCTCCAAAATGTAATTAGAAAAAGCGTTTTAACCTATGTTTAAACCCAGATTTAATCACGACGTATGAACTCGAAATCTTAATATATCTACATCGATTATGTACCAAACTCAATCGGAATATTCTTGGTGTAAAGAGATGGGTGGTCTCTTGCGCAACCGACTTCAGCCAATGAGCTTCTGGCACCAGTTTGCGACATAATATTGGCGGGAATTTTAAATTCCAAAATTATTACTTTCAAGCCAGTGAAACAGAAACAGATAAGCACTTTTTTAAAATATTACATCTTTTATTTCAATATCGTGTTATTTTTGCTTGGTCGCCGTTGAAAATAGTCACTTTACGCCACTTTCAAAATGTTTCTCAACACTTCTTGCTCTCCATGCCACATGGCGATCGTCGACTGGTCTCGCTTCTCAAACTAAGTGGTCACATGATTCGTGACGGAAACTGGTGTTGTGCAGAAAGAGCAAAAATCTGGGTAGCGGAGGGGCCCACCCATCTCTTTCCACCATGGGAATATCAGGAGTGAAACAATATTATTGTGAACGTGCGAACGGAAGTTGCACCCTGCGATGTTGTTCCCACGTAGCTGCGTTCATTTATTATTTGGCACACGCTCGCTACTTGGCGAGAATTATTACACAGAAATTTTTAAATAGAAATTTTGAAAACACCGAAATTTTAAGTAGACTCTTTATAAACGAACGCGTGATTCCAGTTATTGAAGAAGTCAGTGACAATGATTAATTGTTTATGATTGTCTATAACTTGTGGTAATATAAATACTGTCCACATAAAACAAACATTTGTCAGCAAAAAGTTGCAAATCGTCCTGGTAAGTGAGACATTTCAATAATTTTATTATAAATTGATTAAGCATTTGGGAGAAAAAACTTCTAATCACATTTTGGCACGAATTTAAAATTTTCAAACTTATATAATTGGTAGATTTTTTCACTATCGTCCACATTGTTTAAAAATCTGGAAAATAATGTTATAGAATGTTATAAGACACACTCGAGGGAAAAAACTCTAACGTTATCATATCGAAAATCAAATTCATTTATTTATTTTTTTCTACATGAATTTGGTGTCAAAATTCGTTTACAAAAATATCTTCAAATTCAACTACTTTCCCCGTCTCTGCAATTTTATTCAGATTGATAATGCAATAAAAGCCGAGAAAAATGAAACATGATAAACACGTTTATTTTATCTCTGCAACATATTGCCTTGAGAGGCTGAGTTTTTTGTGAATCTACGGCCTTTTTTATTCTCTTTCGCACGAACATCGGGATTATTGATTTGGTTTGGGGCAGTGGCGTTTTCTTTGGGTGTGCAAGTCGTGTGTCAAAGCCCAAAGAAATAAAAAAAAATCCTTTGGATTCTTTATTTTTTTTACATTCATTCGGTCTTTCGTGCTATTGGCGTCATAGATCGGCACCAGCGCGTCCATGCAACGCAGGCTGTGCGCGAACGCAGTTCATGCCGTTGGCGAATGCCTCCAACGTCTTCAGGTCGGATCGGGAGGCGGCAGCGCATGCGCGTGCCGACCCCCCCCCCTCCCCGCTCAAGGACAAATCGTGCCAAGGCTTTGAGTCTCTAAGGCATCATTCACAATGCAAACTTAAACGTAACCGTATCGATAGGAGAGTCAAAAAAAATGCTAGAAACGAATCGATCAATATGTTGAATTCTAAATGGTTCAGGTAAAACCTACGTTCCAGCTTACGTTTGCCATTGTGAATGATCGTTTCTACGTGAAAAGTTTACTGCCTAAGTTTACGGCTTACGTTACGTTTAAGTTTGCATTGTGAATGAGGCCTAATAAACGGCGTGTTGGAGAGCGAGCGTCCGTGATTGTGATATTCACCGTTGCGCGTTGCAACCTTTAGCTGATACTAATGAAACCAGTGTTATTTTTGGATAAGGAGAGTGAAAAAATGGAAGAATAGTTTTAAATAATTGCTTTCCTTCCCTTTCGTATGAAGAAAAGAAACAAATAAGTGAGTAATGGGCAATCGTGTCCTACTTTCATAATATTTGTCATCAGAATTTAATTTTTAAAACGAAAACCGAAGAATGGGTAAATCGTCGAGCATGTCTTTTTAAATACTTTATAATGTATTATTCCAATATTTGCAATAGAAAATACAACATCCTCATTGTTGTTATTTTGCGACTATTTTCCCCTCATTCTTCCAACATAATTTAAAATAAGGATTTTGTTTACATAATTCAATTTCACTCCAAATATTTAAGCGAAAATATTAGTGGGGGTTAACACTTTCTTTCACTGCCAACACTCTAGGTCCAGAGTGAGAAGACGCCACTGGTTTGGGGGCACTTTTCACTGCTTTACTCAGATATACCCTTTAAGTAAACCTCTGGAAATTAAATCATTAATTCCCGAAATAAAATCAAGATTTTTATGGACCAATATTGTGCACTATTAATCATAACACTGCACGAAGGCAGACATAATGTATCGTTCAAATATGAAACAATTTTTTGTTCAATTCATTTTATTTTATGCAGATAATTAAAAATATTTCAATTTTTAGGTCCGGAATATGCCACCAACATCATGACGCTTTTTCAGTTCTATCATTATGGCACACCAGCAATATGCGTTTCAAGCTTTTACAAAGCATCCTCAGGTGTTTCAGGTAAGAATAATCCTATCTTCAAAATAGCAGTAAAGTTAACATATTTTACATCTGTTGTGCTCTAAAGTATAAAGCTATTGATCATAAAGATGTGGTTTCATTCTCAAATACTCACTGAGTAGAGGAATCTTGACGTTCCGGAAGATGCCATGCGTGATTGCATCGTTTCGGTTGTCATGCTAATGGGCCCTAAAGAAGATTGCAGTGGAATTATAGAAACGCTGGTAACTTGGGGGTTGATATTAATGAAATGTATTTTTTTTCTTTCACTTTAGAACAATGCCTTTTAGTATAGACATTAATTTTATGTTATGTCGAAAGGAAATAACCCAATTTTATATAAGTTTTTTTGCATTTTTCGTCGATATCGACTAATAAGTCATATTTTACCTTTTCCGTCAATTTTAAAGCATTAATTATTGATTTCATCGATTTTAATATCATTTTAATGGAACTTGCTTCAAATAAATCATTAATGAGATGAAATAAATGATCTCCACAGAATTTCTGGATAGCTCATTCATTTTCTTCGCTCAGAAATTGCAATGTCGGCCGTTGTGAGTATGCAATATCAAGTTCCTGTGACACCTATTAGCGGCATTGTCGGTTCCGCCGATTTCGCGTTCGCTAAAGACATTTTTTCTTGGTAAAGAACAGATTTTCTTGTAAAGAATAGTTCAAACTCAAAGTCTGTAAGCAGAGTTCACTTGAACGAAAGGAAGAAGCCTCAATTATGTCAATAACATATTCAAAAGCTTGAGTTGTTTATCTGAACTGATTTGAATAAAACATTTTACGTCATTTTTCCTCGCTTTCAGGGCATTTAAAAACATTTTAAGAGCATTTTATTGATTAGTTTTGGCTGTGTTTTAGATCATCAAATTCCGCCCCTATTGATAACCATGTCTAGGTTGCTCTATCTCTGAGGGATGCAAATTTCTATTGGCTCGGAATGCAAATCCCAACTTCTTCACTCACTGAGTACATCGTCCATACGTTCAAGATCGTACAAAAGGGTAAATGCAATACCACACAACAACACACAAACATGCAATAACATACAACAACATACAAACTAATAAAAACAGGAAAATAATCTCATTATGTAAGTTTGTCGATTTTATCACTTAGTTTATAGTTACATATGCAGCTGTGTCTGAATAAATTACGTATTCTTCCAGAATCATGCTGAAGCGCACCACTTATCGTTTTCATGTTTGGAATCTTGCGTGGTGAAAACATTATTATTATTATTATTATTATTATTATTATTATTATTATTATTATTATTATTATTATTATTATTATTATTTGTGTATGGGCCTTTTCTGACCTACACGTTCTCTTCCGAGGCCAAGTCATATTCTATCTGGGAGAGAGATTAACGTGTGTCAATATGGGGATCAGCTTTTCGGCCGTGAATTGTGAATTATGAGGTGATAGGATGATGATGAGATGTGGTCTTGGACTTTTTTAACCATCTCAGCATTCACCTGTATGACCGAGAGAAACCACGAAAACCCCATCCTGATGATGGCAAGCCCGGGGATCGAATTCCTCCCGACTTCGTCAGCGCTTCGCACTAAGCCACTTTGCTCGGTTGTTATTATTGTTGTTATTGGTATTATTATTATTATTATTATTATTATTATTATTATTATTATTTTCCAGGACATGTTTGAAATTTTCTGAAAAATTGGTACTTTTTCCCTCTAATTTATTTGTCAAATCGAGCAATGAACGCTAATAATATTGACGCAAATACAATTTTCATTTATATTTCTGAAATTTTGAAAATTGCAAAAGTTAAAGTTTCGTTCCCTTCTACATTACTTCCTTCTTAATTAGTGAAGATGTAAATTTTGTCAATTCAATTTTTTCATCATAAGTAAAACTTTAATTAATGTTACGAATTTTTTTAAAAATTATTAATAGTTTTCGCTTCATTTTACGTGAGATTGTAGCAATTTGTAAAGAATATACAATTAGAATATTCTCAAAAACGGCTTCAAATTTTGTCCTTTTTTGGCTTGAAAAGAGCAGAGTTTTCTTAATTTTTTTGGCGTGAGTCCGACATTCAACTCCGAAACTTTGGAAACTGCAAAAATGCAAAATGTTTTCGGAGTCCTTTTGCGATAACAGTATTAAAGGTAGAGATTTTTGATGGAATCTATTCCTAAATATTAGATGTTTTTGAATAATTTTGATTCTATGGGAACAGAACAAAGTTCAAAGTTTTTGCAACGCCTTCGCTTGTGAAGCTAGAGTTTTCTTCCTTAATGCAATGTATTTCTTTATATTAAGTCTTTAAATCTCTTATTGTACACTTTTTTAAAAATAATAATTTTAGCGGTCTTTTAAGTTATTTCATGTGTGTTTTTCAAGTAATAGCTGAAATAATTGTTAGTAGGTAACCGTTACCTACAATTTGAGAAAGAATGCACTGTTGGAGCTCTATTAGTTTAAATAATTGAAATTGATGTAATAAAATAAATTTTAAATTGATTTGTAAAATTTGTAGTCACATACTTGTATATTAATTCTCTGTACAATAAATGGATTGACAAATCAATAAATTAGAATAACAGTTGAAAGCTATTTTGTAATCAAATACGACATGCTTTCGGGTGTTGATAACTTGTGAAAGAAAATGTCATTTACATTTTAAAGCAAATTATTTTTACTGGTTGCCTACTCAATAACTACAGACGCCGGGCTACAGGATTCCATGAGGCTTCTTTCGATTCCGGGGAAACTGATAGTGCGACGGTCCCTGAACCGCTCACGCGATACATTACAACTTACTTCAAAGGAGATACTGAAAATGTTCCCCGCATACTTCTAGGTACTTCTGAGTCCGACGAAACATCTTACTTTCATATTAGTAGTAATGCTGCAAGTATTTTACACTTTTATTAGGTGTCTCTTGCATCTCAGTTTCCATTTGAGTCTGCCACTGCAGTTTTCTGCAGTTAATCCTCTTCTAGCCATCGCTTTCTCCACTCCTTCCTTCCATGTACTTCTGGGTCTTCCTCGTCTTTTGTGCGATGTTGGTTTCCAATTCCAGAGCTTTAGAGGCCTTCGTTCTTCACCCATTCTGTTTAAGTGCCCATAAAATTTGAGCCTTTTAATTTTAATGGTATCAACAATGTTGAAACATACTTCTGCTTTTCTTCTAATTTCTTCAGTTTTTACTTTGTTCAGCAATGTCAATCCACAGCTTCTTCTCCAATAGTCCATTTCCATTGCTTGAAGTTTATTCTCATTACCTTTCGATATTTCCCAAACTTCAGACCCATATGTGGCAATACACTCTAAGATAGTCTTATATAATCTTCTTTTTTAACATCTTTGCTCAGGGTTTGATTCCATATTAAAGGATGCAATTACCTTATAGCTACTTTCTTTTTTGAAATTGTACTCTGAATAGCTTGTGTACTACCCCATTTGCTATTTGAGTACCTAGATAGGTTACATCCTGGCAGGATTTCAATTCTGGTCCGTTGGGTATACACAGAGTCTTGGCTTCTCTTCCTACAACCAGATAGTCTGTTTTATTAAAAGTTATTTCCAGCCCCCAATTTAAGTAGTCTTCATGAAGTTTTCGCAACGTATACAAAACATCATCTTCCTCCTCAGCGAAGATGTCTTGGTCGTCTGCATAATTAAGAGAGTACAGCATGGAATCGTCAATTTTGACACCCAGATTGCAACATTTTCTCCTTCAATTGTTTAAAGATTCATTTAAAAATAATTTAAACAGAATATGAGCTATGCAACACCTTTGCCGTAAACCTTTGTATACAGAAAATGGTTCAGCAAGGTTTCTTCCAATTTTACTTTGACTTACATTACTGCTGTACAGGTCTTCAACAGCTTTCCATAAGTACATCTTAACATCTTGTTTCTGCATTGCCATGCAGAGTTTATTTAATGGAACTGTGTTATTGGCTTTTCTTAAATCTATGAATACCAGATGAGTTTTTAAATTATGGGCAAGCCGTTGGTCGATCACTAGTCTGATACTAAAAATATTATCAGTTCATTTGCGTCGAGCTCTAAAGCCGCTCTGTTCTTCCACATCTGTAAGCTCCATTTCAAGTCAAAACTTTATTATTTTTCCATACAGCCGACCAATACTACAGAGCACAGTTATGGCGCTATAATTCCCACATTGTTTTCTGTCACCTTTTTTGTATATGTTATAAATGTAACCTTTTCTAAAGTCTTCTGGCAGCGTCTCTCCCTTCATACATCTGTTGTACAGTTGGCAGAGTATTTCGAGAAGTACACTAGGACCGTTTTTTAACAGCTCCATACACAATGCACCTGGGCCTGGAGACTTTCCGTTTTTAAACGTTCTAAGGCCCTTTCCAATCTCATTTACTGGAATTTCTTCTATGACGTTCTCACTATATCCCATTATAATATTATAAACATTGATGAATTATTTTCTGTCTTCCCACTATCATTAATAATATATTAGTGGATATCACGGTGTAAGAGAATTCTTACACCGTGTGGATATTGTGCAGATTTTGTGCGGATTTTTTGTGTATAGTCTGCCTTTTAAGAAAACTATAGAAACGTCACAGAGTAACAGTTAATGAGATCTAGCCGTCCTGCGACTAATATTATTCTAATATTGTTTCTCGCCCTTTGGTGTTTGACAAATTAGTCTTCTAAAATATTTCTTGAAAGTGATTCACTGCCTCATGTAAAGGTATTTCCAGCACGGCATTTCCACTCCTTTTAGTTACTTGTTAATGGGGGAAGAGGAGGTATTGGTGTCTGGCATTGAAAGATAACCTGGACATTTCTGAGGCGAAGAGATACAACTCTCCCACGGGTTAGGGCCACGCCCGAGCGATGGAGCTGAGGCCACAGTCCCAATTAGCTAGACACACTGTATTTTTTTCATGGTTCCTTGTTTGTACTGGCAATTTATGCTTCATAAAATTCTTTTGTTGCTAGCTTGACAAAAATTAATCACCATCTCAAATAAATATATTGCTTACGGATAATTGTTAATAGGAATGCAGAAGTGTTATCGTAGTAAAAGGTTAAAAATTATATTTTTTCCTACAGGAAAAAATGTTCTCTTCAACATCGCTGGAATGTAACACACTTCATACATCAGTTCTGTTTAAACTTTGCATGTACCTCTGCAAATGAATTAACATCAAAAATTCTGAAAATATAAGAAATAGAGAACAACCGTAAGTGCAACTAATATTTAAAATTTATGTTAAAAATCCATATTCAATCGTGAATGAAAATCGTATTATTTTCAGAAACATGCACATTAACTACAACAAAAAAAAAAAGATTCATCGAATAAGGATAAACTCTTTTAAAAGTGAAGACTTGAAGACCAGAGAATGTGTAAGTAAAAATATTTTTAATTTACCAAGATTATCCTTGAAAGTTATTTTTAAACAATCTATTTCATATTAGTAAAATGATAATGAATCATTGAAACTTAATAAGCCTACTTAGTTTCTTGACGCAGTGATAAATTTAAATTTAAAACAAATGTGTCGCAATTTCGTTGTATACTGGAATAAAATATTCATACACCTAAGTTTTGCCATTATGAATGTAATTATTATAATATAACCAATTTTTAATAATATTTAAATTGTGTTGAATTCAGAAATATCCTTGATTTTTGAACAAACAATAATTCTGTGGAACGTTTTTAACCAATATCTCTATTTTTTCTCCCAGGCTTGCCTAGAAAAGTAGCAGATTCTGAAGAATTGATGAGATCAAAAGGACCACTCATAACGGTAATATGTTAACGGAAATATTCCAATTTATAATCTGAATCTGAGAAATAAACATGAGTGATAATTTCTTGCAGTTCTCTAACTGAAACTGGGAGCTATTGCAAAGCTGGCGTTTATAGGGGCACTTTGTCTATTACATCACTACGGGACTATTATACCGAAAGAAAACGTTCTTGAGCATTCATTTCTTTTGATCAATAGTTTTGCCTTCTTGATATTACCTTATTTTTGAGTGAAAACTTACTGACGAAGTGGTTTTGATTATTGAGGTATGAATATTTAGTTGCCTCTGGGTTGAAGCCGCTAGGCGAACGTTACTACAGCTTTAGCATATTTCTGTATTTTCCAAAACATAATCTCTGTAACATTAAACAACTATAAAACTCGTTAACGCGAAAACGACTTTCAGTATTTGCAAGGCTTTCGTCTTGCCAGTAATCAAAATGGCTTTTGGTATTCTTTACTCTTTTGTTTGAAAAATTAGGTTTTACATTCCGTTCTGGAAGAACTCAACTGAGATCTTATTCTCTGATGGTGCATGCAGACGTGGCAGAGATGTCACCGCGTCACATTGACCGGAAACCCGCTGAGGGCCATGTCAGTGGTCCGCATTCACGTTGGACAAACATTTATTTCACTGCCCGCAAAAACAATTTAAAAAAATGATAGAACCAAATGAGTGGGCAACAGGTTTATTATAATTACTGACATTTCGCTCTCCTTTGTCCCTGTTCCCTTACAGGAGTCGTTACGACATTTTAATTTTTTTATTAATAATATAATATAATAGTATATATTTTGGTCTTTAAGCAAACTACTAAGAATCAATTTTCTACACCATCTACAAGACACTTCTCTCTAAAAGTTCGAATTAAACGAATTGCTTGTGAACAGCTCCGATTGTCATAAATTGTACCGCAAGCGGCCCACTGATGGTTACCTCTTTCAGCGCCTGTGATGTTAATTCCGATAAGCTGGGCTTATTTATGTGTGTGTGTGTGTGAGGGGGAGGGGGGTTGAGAGTGAGTGAGTGTCTTGGCTTGACTTGGAGAGCCATCGTTCTCTCTCTCCCTCTCTTCTCTCTCCTCTCTCTCCTCCCTCTCTCCTCTTTCTTTTCCCTTTCTTCGCCCTCTCCTCTTTCTCCCTCTCTGTCTCTCTCCTCTCTCTGTCTTTCTCTGTCTCCCTCTCTCTCTCCTCTCTCTGGTTGGTTCCGTCTTGCAGCGTAATAGAAAGCTGCGCCACTACCCCTCCCCTCGGCAATAACGAACTATTCATTTACAAAGTCATTGTCTGTAATTTTTATTTACCTTTTAATATAAATGACGAACAAGGAAATTAATTTACGGACAAATGGAATAACACTTTACTTAAAAGTGGAAAAACACTTTTTCTCAATTTTGTTATTTTTTATTTGAATCAATTATAAGTAGATATCTATTAAACAAAGAAAAAAATTAGAACCAAGAGCATTTTCAGTTTGTGTATTGGATCTTTTTTCGCGGGCACTGCATCTAGAGAAATTGGCGCGAGATTTAAAAGTAAGGGTTGTCCAAATTCCTCTGGAGTGGCGGTACGTGACAGGATATCTGGCCTATGACAGGCATTGGGAGAAGTTACTTGACAGTTATTGACACAAATTTAGCTATATTAATTCCCATTTTCTCTTTAAGGCAAAGAAATGATCTAATAAAATAAAATAATACGTCAGCTCGATTTCATATTCTCAATTGAGAGTAAAGAAAAGAAATTAAAATAATCTTGATTTTGTAATCCTGTTTACTGAAGAGGATATAAAAGCATGAATTTCCTTCGTTCAGATATGAAGGTTTAAAAGACAAGTGTACTTATCTCTTGAAAGCGCTGTTCATCCGTAAGCAAGAATTGTTAACTTATAGAGACTTGTTAAATTATTTCTAAATTCTTATTATTGCTAAATACAATAAATAACTGTGATTTAATTACACAATACGAAACGAAAACAAAGAAAAAATTCGCCATTCAAACATTCCTGTCAGTTCGCAAAGATATAAGGGAGAATTTAGTCAGAAAATATCAATTAGTAATAAGTAGTGCTGAATAAAACATAATACAATTCTCGGTTATTTGATAGAAAAAGATCTGGCAAACATATTTTCGTACGAAACCACTAATCACCGCCTCGCGCCGCTTCAGGTTGCGAAAGTACACCCCTTTCGGGATTTAAGAGGAAATGAGTTCGGACTCAGGAGAAATTGTCCGAGCTCGTATGAGCACCGGGCTCCCCAGGCGGGCAAGTAGCTCGTGCGGGCGCGGTTTGGCGTGCATGCTGCGGGGGAATTCTAGTCGAGACAGCTACGACTCTTCGGCCTAATAGTAGAACCGAAATATTACATTAACAGTATTAGAGAAGAGTAAAACCTCGTCCTAAATGGAAATTTTCATTGAAAATTTTGGGGCCGTTTTTAAGAAAATGGCGTTTAAGCTTTACTGTAAATGTGAAATTTCAAGTTCTCTTTCACAAGAATCTATTGAGTTTCCGAAAAACTTCATTTGAGGCACTTCCACTCACAAATACAGTAATGTATACACATTACTGGAAATGAGCATTTTAATGACGTGAGAGACATTAAAAGAAATTTTATGTAACATTATTTAAGCACATGTATTCATAAACACAATAATGTGAACAAATTGCCGCTAAAGTATATTAACAGCGTGAGAGACAAGTCAAAAAATTCACATTTTTGTATTTTTTCAAAATCCAAAGAATAGAGTAATATGCCGTTTGTCATCTGATCTTATAAATACAGGAATATCCCTAACACTAATTTAAAGAAAAGATATGGAGCCGTTTTTGAAAAATTTAGTTTTTGTAATTTTTTAAAATTGCAAATTTTGCACACAATATTGCAGCAAAACTACTAAACTTTTCAGAAAAGTCTTCATGACCTTAATGAAAGAACTAATTATGGACAGCAAATTTCATTTGAAGGAATCTTCAATTTGATAGAATGTAGAATGACGCCAAAAAAATTCAAACTTTCGCAATTTTCGAAAATTCAGAGTTATCCGCGAAAATCGGACCCATGCCCCCTTATAAACGTATTTTACTCTATTCTTACAAAAAAATTAAAGAAAAAACTTGGAGCCGTTTTTGAGAAAAATTTGAAAATGTCTGGAGGACTTTTTATAAAGTACCCCCAAATTTTAAAAAATGTTTTTCAACATTTCAAAGCTTCAGCTAGAGCCAGGTCGACAGGGGTTTCTTCAATTTGGATTACATCATACGAATGGTTTAGGCGCTAGTATTGTTCACAGACGGACGGATAGACGGATGGACGGACGTTTTGAAAAAAATTACTTTTTCGCTATCAGGGGAACCTAAAACATGTATTTCCGTTAAAACCTCAAAATAGATTTTTGGCAGCATTACATAACTTTATATTACGTATACGAGTATACGTACATTGTATATACGTATACGTATATACGTATGTATACGAAAACGTAAAAATCGTCTAACACGTGGTGTAATCAGATCCCCTGTTTTGTGGGTCCTTGATACCGAATAGTCAATTGATATCCAAACGTCCGTCCGTCTGTCCGTCTGTGAACACTACTAGCGCCTAAACGATGTATAGGAGTATTTGCAAATTGAAGAAACGCCTGTCCATCTGGCTCTAGTTGAAGCTTTGAAATTTTGAAAAGCATTCTTTAAATTTGGGAGGTAAGTAATACTTCGAATTCCCCCAGTTTGAGAAACGCTCAAATGCCATTTTCTCAGAAGTAGCTCCAATTTTATTTCTTGAAACTTTTCCAACGAATAGTAAGTACTATGTGCCATGTTTAATATGACATAAAGTTCATTTTGATGTATTCTTTTGTTTTTAAAAAATTACATAACTGTATTTTCTTTAAATATATATAGTGGGTAAATTTGGGAGGTAAGTTATAGTAAAATTGGGAGGTAATAAAGCCACTAAGACATTTTCAAAATTTTCTCAAAAACGCCTTCAATTTTTTTCTTTAAATTTCTTGTAAGAAGAGAGTAAAATACGGTTATGAAGGTGGCACAGATCCTATTTTCACGGTTAACACTGAATTTTCGATAATTGCTAAAGTTTGAATTTTTCGGCGTCTTCCTACAACTATAAAATTCAAGATAGAGATTTTTCCTTCAAATGAAATATGCTGTCCATAATTATTTCTTTCATTAAGGTCATGTACATTGTTTTGAAATTTTATTAGTTTTCGCGCAATATTGCATACAATATTTGTCATTTTAAAAAAATGCAAAACTAATATTTTCTCAAAAACCGCTCCAAATGTTTTCTTTAAATCTTTGGTAGGTATAGGTGTAAATCTAAATGCTCTCTATAAGATGACACGCCATATTGTTATATGGCTTTGTTTTTTCAAAAAAGAAATTACAAAAATGTACTAATTTTTTGACTTGTTCTCACGTCATTAACATTCACATTAGCGGCTATTTGTTTTTATTATTATATTTATGGGTACATGTGCTCTAAATAATGTCAATTTCTCAATTGCTCAAAAATTCAATTTCTCAAAAACGCAAGTTTTCTGTGAAAATTAGCTCGAATTCCCCCGGTTTGAGAAACGCTCAAATGCCATTTTCTCAGAAGTAGCTCCAATTTTATTTATTGAAACTTTTCCAACGGATAGTAAGTACTATGTGCCATGTTTAATATGGCATAAAGTTCATTTTGATGCATTCTTTTGTTTTTAAAAAATTACACAACTGTATTTTCTTTAAATATCTCTTGCGCCGTTAATATGCACATTTTCATCGATTTGTATACATTATTGCATTTGTGAGTGAAAGTTCTTCAAATAACTTCAAATGAAGTTTTTCAAATACTCAGTAGATTCCTGTGAAAAGAGCAAATTTCGCATTTACACGCATTACACACGCATTTACACACGCCATTTCTTAAAAACGGCTCTGAATTTTTAAATGTAAATTGACATTTATGACGAGGTTTTATTATTTAATATCATTATTAAATTAATATATTTATAATAATATTATTATTAAAGTAGTATTTCGGATCTACTATTAGCAAACCAGTAAGCTGAGAAATTAAGAAAAACAAAATGTTCTTTGGGCGGCGATAGATGGCAGCTGGCAAGAGGATGAGGCAAGACCATAAAACCTGTCCACACCAAGGAAATTAGAAAACTTTACTACGAGAAAGTATGTGCCGTTCTGTAGCACCACTACGAGAAAATAAGTAGTACGGAGTAATATACATAGTGTAGAAAAAGTTATGTAACGCGCGAAAAAACGACGGTTTTTCGGCAGAAAGAAATTCATTGTCGGGCCCTAGTAATGAAAAAGTTGATAAATCCAGTTGCTGAATTTAAAAAATCCTCTAAAACGTTGTACAGCCAGAATCCCTGTTTTGCGGATCTTTGATACCCAAAAGTTATTTGACGCCAAAACGTTTGTCGGTCCGTCTGTGAACACTTCTAGCGCCTAAACCTTGCGTCGGAGTTTTTCCTAAATGAAGAAACCCCTGTCCATCTAGCTCTAGTTGAAACTTTGAAATTTCGGAAAACATTTTTTTGTCGTTTCCCTGGTCCTTTGAGCAAATTCTGAGATGGCCCCTAGTTTTACTTCTGGAAAATAAATGTAACTTCTCTACACTGAAGACGATGTATGCAATTGTACTCCCTCCATACATTTGACTCGTCATACACGATTGTAATTATATATATGACTCAATAAATTATTATTATTATTATTATTATTATTATTATTATTATTATTATTATTATTAGCGAATTAAAAACCAATGAATTTTTAGTAGGCATTTAAATACTAATTTGCAATGTATTTTGGCTAAGTAATTAAATACTAAATTTAAAGTATTTTGCCCAATCCTTTATATTAATGGCAATATTAATTTTCAATATATTGTGACATACCAAAAACGACAGACATTTTATTTAGGCAAATAAAGGTCGAAATGTTGTAGATTTGCAAAAGACGTGGGTTTCTATGGTGCAGATACGCAGATGACACCGTAGCAACGCGAGGTCGTCCTGAGACAGATGCGTGGGCCACCTTAGTAACCGGGAGAGCTGTAAACACACAGGATGCACCGTATCAACGAGAAATAATAACGAGATCGTTTGCAAGCAGGTGCAGGGTGCACCGTAGCAACGAGAAAAACACAGCGAGCTTTGAAAGGTGGACCAGATTGGGATTTAGGGCATTCCGTGTCGAGTCGTGGTGGTGAGCAGATCGCTTGCGTGTTTCATTAAGTTCGAGTGATATTTGTGAAACTTAGAAAATTTATTGAGGTTAATTATCAAAAAGGGAATTGTGATATTTCGTGAGAGTGAACATTGAACTTGAACTTAGAATATTTCCACATTAGGTGTGTCACTGGAACTTGTACAATTTACGTGTTGTACCATTACCAACTCGGACTTGTAATATTTTCATGAGTGAACTGGAAAGTGAACTTAGAATATTTTCGCGGTGGAGTTACAAGACGACTTAGAAATTTTACCAGTGAATTGTGAATTGCCAGGTTAGGTGATAGATAATAATATTGGAGGGATATTATTCCAACCTGGGAAAAGTAATCAGTTTGAAATAGGTGCACACCTGATGCGCAAGACAAAGAGTATAGGCAGTGTTTGTGAAGTGGTTGGAGGAAGTTTAGACTTGGTTGCTGATCATCGTGGACTTCAACAAGAAGGAAGATTGGTCTACTCTACGTGGCGACATCGAGCGACGTGCGCGCGAAGAGGCAAGAAAGGAAAAAATGTTCTATAACGCTTTTATTGCAATAACGAGAAAAAATGGTCATGACCTAATGATGAATTGTAGTAATCAATGATAGTTTGGCATGCATAATAAATTATAATTCATAGTTTGAAAGAAAGCTGATTCTCATTTGCCATTACATGCAATCCTTGAGTAGACATTTCAAAATTATTTTCAGATTCCTCGCCACTCCGTATGGATGGCAGATTGAGTAATGGGTTGCGGAGTAAGTAGCACCAATTATTTCATAACCCGTCGACCGAGCTAGCGGGATTTACATTTATTAGTAATCACGTTTCAATACATTTATTTAGTTGAAACTAGTGAGAATGAACACGTGATTATTTCTGTTTCTACTTTGATGTGTTGTAGTAACAAGAGAATAATATTTAGCTCTCCCTAATTTGTATTATATTTTGACTGTAATGTCAATTTTCGAAATTTATTTAATAAGTTATTTAGCTGAAACAATTAAATACAATAGTTTTCATTCAAGTACAATAGCCTTAAAGGTATTCACGTATACTAATGTGTTTTCCTTGCTTAAAGTATTCTTTTATCCACATGCACCTCTCTCTTTTTCTCTTCTTTCGACTGATTTAAAAATAAGATACCAAAATTGCCGCGCAAGAAGCTGGATCCATTGTACAGAACAGATCTAAAGCGCCGCACATTGTTGCACCGTGTGGACAGGATAGTGCTGTGTTCAACATACGTTGGAAGTTAGCAGGACCAATCACAAAGCTGTATAGCTCATAATTTGCCGATTTTTTGCCGTTCTTAAGATGTGAAAACAAAAAATTTAACGCGGGTCATTTTCTCAAAAAAATCTATGTTCATGCTAACTTCCATTGGAAGTTAGCAGGACCATACATCTAAACCCGTTAATAATGTAAGTATACATACCAAATAGTACTCCAGATTTGCCACTTTTTATTCATAAACGATTAGTGAAGAAATCATATTGATAACTCCATTTTTTCAAAAGATATTTACAAAAAACAAATAGCACCTACGTTCCTATGGCGAGCGCCGTCAAAGAAGAAAAAAACGCCCCCTGTAAGCAATCACACGTAACAATTCATATTCTACACCATAATTCAAACAAAACGCGAACCAAAAATAATTAGTAATAAAAAAAATTTCCGCGGAAGGATTTGTTTAAATTATATGGGTTCGAATCCCAAAAATGCCCATCGGTCGAAAGCCATGCGCAAGGAAAAGAGACGTTCCTTTCCCAACCATCATCTAAAAAAACTCTACTCCATAATTTACACACAACGCTTGCTAATAATTACCTGTATTTAAAAAGCTTGCTGCGGACCGTATAGTTCCAATTATCCAGGTTGGAACTCCAGACATATAAGTATTAGAAGCTCCCTGCGCAAGGAGCACACGTTTCCTCCTAAACCATTGACCGGAACAATTCATACTCTACGCCAAAATTTGCCCTTTACAGATGCAAAATGTAATCTGTAATAAAAAAAAATTGCCACGGGCCCATTTTCAGCATTGGGAAAAAGGAGAGTTGCGGATGCGGAACTGTTTTAGACTTGTTACGTTCGCGAACATGGGATATCTTGCGGCAGGACCAAGAAAGACGCAAAAAGTTGTGCCATATTCCATCGTGGTGACAGGCCCTCAGGCGCCAAGTTATGAAAATCCAAGTATAGACGTATAGCTGCAGCCACAGAATATTAGAGAGTTTGTGAACCCTCCAACGTTAAAGTACTGTCGATCTGCGCAAGCGAAGTTTAAGTTTTGCATTACATCTGCTCATGCGCAGAAGATCGATATTGCTGTTCGCTATGGCGTGCACGAACTCCCTATGCCTTTTCTAACAAAGCAGCTGAGGGTATTATGTTCAAGATGGAATATGAAACGACTTTTTTGGTCTCGCTGGCTTGGCGCAAGTTGTCACATGACCATGACCGTATCAAGCAGTGCAGCAGATCAAGCGACTCTAGCGACACGACCGAGAAAGACGCGAAAATCCATGCCATATTCCATCTTAAAGATAATACCCTCAGCTGCCACATTAGAAAAACCCAAGGATATAAATGCCCAAGCATAAACTAAATTTGGACTTTTCTAACCTGCCCGATGACAGTCATCAGTTGTTATGGTGTCATCCAATCAAGAGCTTAGACGTCATTGTGATGACGTCACTGTCGTGACGTTTGATTTCCTGATTGGACGTAACAGCTAATCAGCTAGGTTACAGAAACGCAAGGGGTTTTCTAACGTGGCATCTGTGAGTTTTTCCGAGATTGAATTCGGCACGACTTTTTGCGTCAATCTCAGTTCTACCGCTAGAGTCGCTTGATCTGCAGTAGTAGCAAGCTACTGCTTGGTTACGGTCGCGATCATGCGACATCTTGCGGCAGAACCATGAAAGACACAAAATGTCGTGCCGAATTCCATGTTGGAGATATTATTCGCGCACGGTTTCTTGAGCCCCAGAATACGTATCTCGACTCCTTTGCCACCATTAGTTGAATTAAGAATAAATGATAGCAACGAGCGTTGTAGACATCATCTGATAACCAGAAATGTTCCCTCCCGTGTAATAAAAACTATTTTGCATAAAAAACGATCTACAAATTTGATATAAAATTCCTTTTGAGAAAATAACGAAACTCTCCAACTTGCAAAGCAACTTGCGAAGCGAGGGCTCAAGAAAACGCGTTCGAATAATATTACCCACAGATGCCACATTTAAAAAAAAAAGTATATACTGCGTTTTTCACTGAATTACGTTTGAAGGACATCAGCTGTTTTGTGTTTTGTTCGATCTTGACCTTAGACGTCACTACAATGACGTAATTTTGATGGCGTGAGCCTTCTGATTGGATGAAATCCGACATATATGATATCCTTCAACCGCAGCATAAATGCCGTGTAAAAACCGCAGCATAAATGCTGTCGCGACCAGAGAGTATACTAATGGTCGCGACCCAAAGAGTAGTATACTCTGTGCCGAAGAGTATATATGCTCAGCTCGAGCAGTCGCAGAGTCGAGAGTGGACTGTGTGCGTTGTATATTCTATATTTCTTAGACGTCAGCTGCATTGCTCTGTATTGGGATTGCAGTTGATGAACTTAATACGAGGACAAGAATAAGTGTAATTAGCGTTTGTTTAAGTTTCAAGTATTACTTCTTTGGAGAGAAGAATGTCGTCTTACAGGGTGAGTACAGTGCTTGTAGGTGAGGATTGACACGTGTTGAAATATGTGCAGATGTGATTTCTTTTTCAGCCCATAGATTCAAAAAGGGAGGAATTTAGAAAATACCTGGAAAGAACTGGAGTTATGGATGCTCTGACTAAGGCATTGGTTGCTCTGTATGAAGAAACTGAGAAACCAGAAGATGCTTTAGGGTATCCTTTTAGAATCGTGACAGTCCATTTAATTTTAACGTTCCCTCAGATGCAATAATTTTGACACACGTTATAATGTGAAAGTAGTCAGTTTTGTGACTGTTAATGTGTTTGTGGGAAAGTGATGCACAAAATGAAAATAATAGGGCTTTCGCATGGGAAAAAGAGGCGACATGTATCAAGCCTGTATCAAGATTATATTTCAGAAAATAGTATTTTTTCCCCCCAGAATTTTAGGTAGAGATTATTGCCAATAGCTACCAATCGGTTAATGGTGTCTTTGGTGTTTAATATTACAAGTGTGTATTGAGTTTTTGGTCATTTGAATGAAAGTATTCAGAATTTTGTAACTGTATATGTGGAAAAGAAGTATTTTTTTCCCTTCTAAACAGTTGGGATTGAAGTAAAACATATTTGTATCGCTTTCTTGTATTACTGTTGCTTCACATTATGTGTGATTTGCAGTCTAGTCAGATGGATGTAAAAATTGATGTATTGTTTATTAGGGTTGTTGCAATTTAACCTTAAAGTTTCTGTTAACCTCTCATAAGTGTTAATGGTGGTATTGTTTGTTCCTTTCTTAGTTCTGTTTCATATCCAATTTAAAAATGGAAAACTTTTTGAAACCTCAATCAGAAGTTCTTTTTTGATGGAGAGTGATAAATTATCGCAAAATGGGTAGCCACTGTTAATTGTTGGGCATTGAAATTTTTGTTTTCAAAAGACCATTTTTATTTCAGTACAACTTGCTTTGGTTGTTACCATTTTGATCGCCATCAAGTAATGGGTGTTAAATTTAACCAATTAAATCGTGGACCGAAAGGTAATTTTTCTTTTAAAAAAAAAAGTCATTATATACAAAGTTTTAATTACCAAGAAAATGATTGTTTCTTGAGTTTTTGTAGGAAATAAAACACCACAAAATGTAAACTTTCATGCTTTGGAAAATACATGGTTCTTGAGGTTTTGACGAGGACTTGTTTCAGTGTAATATGATAATGGTGTAAATATGACACTAAAGAGGCCATTGTGACAACCAAGGCCTGTGACAAATTAATTTTTAACTACAGAGAGTATCTGTTCACAAAAATATAAGTATGTAAATTCCTAAAAATAGAATTAAATATAGATTGAAAATTTTAAACTTTTTAAAAATTAAATACATGAAAGTGATCACAGGTGGTATTAATTTTATTACATGACGGATACAAAATATACATTCTTTTCGTGATAACAAAAACATTACTTTTTAGTCACAAAACATCTTTCTCCTTTTGGAGTGAGAATCTTTGAAAATATGAAAACTGTAGAAACAGTTAAAATATAAGCTAAACTTAATTAATATGTAAAAATATAAAAAATGTTTTTTTTAGTGCTAAGTATTGTAATGCAAGATACGAATTGGAAACAAATTGTTTATTCTCAAATTGACATTTATTCATAAATATATCCAATTTTATATTTAAATCTCTTCTTTCTATTGTTAGCAATTTGAAATAGTTCTTTCATTCCTGGAAGTATTGTTTAGGAGAACCATATACATATGAGAAAATCCTTAAAAAGGTATTAGATATATTCAGGGTTACCTTGGTGGTGGAGGTGGAAATGGTAGTGGTGGAGGAGGTGGCATTGGTGGAAATGGCAGTAACAATGAAGAATCAAGATCTCTGCAGAAACAGATGGAAGATTTGAAGATGAAACCAGAGAAGTTGGAGGGCTCAGTCTTGAAAGGAAGCGGAGATCATTCAAATGTTGCTCCAAAATCAGAAGAAGTGGTCAGATCTGTAGTAGAGAGCAAACCAGGAGCTGAAGGGGATGCCCCCACAGTTATCTCCAAAGAAGGTCTTGAGAAGGGTCTTTCTGGTAAAGAAGAAACTGTGAACCGCATGGCTGAATCCCTTCCTCCTGAAGGTGTTGCTTAATGTGTTGGAAGATTGTCAAGCATTGTTTTTTGGAGTAAGTAGCTATAATTAGTAATTCAATTGAAGGGTCCAGAGGACAAAGGGTAAAAGTGCGTTCTTAGCAAATTGTGAGTTAAGAGTACAAGTATAATGTTAAACTTCCATTCTATTTTGGGTACAAGGGGTTTACAAATTCCTCAAACATTTACTACATTTTATGGACAGAAAGAATATGCCCTTCCTAGTACTTTCTGCAGTGAATTTGAACTCGATTTTCTCAGTAGCACATTTAGTGCACTTGTATCCTTTGTGGTCAAAGCCCTTCAGTTGGAATTTTTATAAGATTTAATATAAGAGTAGTCTGTCACAAATTCAAAATTCATACACATTTTACTTCACTAACTTTTGTCTTTGAAATTCATTCAAATTGACTTTTGTCTGGAATTTCATATAAATGAAGTTTCTGTTTGCTAAATCAACACTCAAACAAGTAGTGTTAAAAGTTTTTCTTGATTATGATATTGTTTTGGAATAGAACTTGTAAATCATGCTTTATATTCACTATTCTTCACACTTCACATTTTAGAACATATGGAAACATTTGTAATTTTATAATGGAATTGGAAATGAGTTGTTTTAATCATCGACAGCAAGGGTTAGACTTCTTGATCTATGCCATCTCTTCAAGGGACATCCTATACTTCTTTTTCCTTTAGGTGAATATTGAAGAATTATTTTACTTATCCTATGCTCTGGCATTCTCAGGACGTGGCCTTTCCAATTTTCTCGATATTTCTTTGACATTATAACAGATTCCATATTTAAATCTTCTCTGATACTACCCTTTTTTCTGGTCTAATAATGAATATCCTGTGACAAAACAGAGAAATCTCATTTCTGCAGATTCAGTTCTCCACATTTATATTAAAACCTTTGCGGAGTTCTAATATAAATGTTGTTTTTTTTTTTTGTTTTTTTTCATAATGAACTGCAGGATGGAAGGCCAGAAGGCCTGTTCATGGTTTGTGTTTAGCAGTAGATCTGAAATATTTCAGTCTTAAAGGTATTCCGGCATGATCCACTTCTTTCTTGGTCTTCCTATATTTCTCTCTGTCCAATTGGTTTATATGTTAGGGCAGTCTGTGAGAACCTTTCTTCTTCCATTCTTTAATATGTTCCAGCTATTTTTTCTGGTTATTTTTATCTTCCTCTGATTTTCTTGTCATCTAGAATATTTTCCTTGTCTTTATTTCTCTGCTGATCCAGTCTAGTATAGCCAAGGTGTCTTAAGGACTTCATTTGAGCTGCTTCTAGTCTTTGGTTGTCGCTTCGTTTTAGGATACAGGTATCTGATCCAAATAATAGCATTGGCGTGGCTGACATATTGTGTTTTCTTAATTTGGTTTCCTGTGTCATGTCCTTCCCAAAAGTCGTATAATTATAGAACATTCTCATTAACACAAATTCCACAGGACCAAAATAATTGGCATTCATTTTATGAAAATTAGTGTTATCAGAGTATTATAGTGTCTGTATTACTGTAATCCCGTGCCAGGACCGAAGTTTTATTTGTGTTTGGTGGAATTGGTGTCAAGTGAGTTCGTGCTAATGAGGGTTTACTGTATTCTGTTTATTCTATTATGTTTCAAAATTTTGTGTTGCAGGTCTTGGGAGTTTTGTCGAGTGTTATTGCTTAAATATTTGAATGTTGAAACTTGCTTTATTATTTCTCTTTCAATGACTATCTTCACTCTTCTTAATTCCCTTTCTTGGAAGGCTATTATTTTTCTTTTCTTTATTGTGATTTTCATGTCGTAGGTCTTTGCTGTTTTATTCAGTTTATGCATTGCTATTTGGAGTTCATCTTCTGATTCGACTGAAATTATTTGGTCATCTGCAAACAGTATGTATGTTGTTGTTGTTGTTGTTTTGGTTGTTTTTTTTTGTTGATTACCTTGATGTACTGACTTCTTCCATTCTCTGAGATTATTGGCATAAATATTGTAAAGGTTAGGTGGTAGGCTGCATTCCTGTCCCAGTCCTCTGTTAGTGTGAAGTGATTTTGTGATGACCCATTATTCATTTTTATGGTCATTTTTGCGTCTGTAGAGAGTTTTTATTCCATTAATAATTTCTTCTGGTATTCCTTCTTCTAAAATTCTCAACAGTTTAACCTGTTCACCTTATCATAAGCCTTTACAAAGTCTATGAATATTCTATGTGTTAGTAAGCTTCTTTTATTTCTTTTATCTAATATAATTTGGACTGTGAATGTAGCATTCATTGTGCTTCTGCCCTTCCTCAATCCATATTGTTCTTCGCCCATCAAGTTTTCACTGTACTCATTCATTCTATTCCTTAATATTTTAGCAAATAATTTTGAGATGTTTGTTTTTTTTGTTTTTTTTATTTATTTTATGTCAAAAAACAGTTAGAAAACTGTGTATGACGTGCTATGGGGAAAAGTGAATTGTGTGCACATTTTCAAAATTCTGTGATCCCTACACTAAGTCATATACTACTTAAATTTTGAATTTTGAAAGGGAGAAAAAAAAATAAAAAAACTCCCATGTAATAAAATATATTTTTAAGGATAAATAAGCAATAAATTTTGGCTCTTATTACTTCCTGCCGCGACAACATGGAAACGATAATTTGAATAATTGTATTTCCCACTGAATTCTAGAAGACGTGCACAGAAAATGAAGTTACATTTATGTCCAGAAGCAAAACAAGGGCCATCTCAGCATTTGCTCAATGGATCAGGGAAACTGGACGAAAAACCTGATCGAGATGGGGGTCATTGACCCGGAAGCTGTAGTACAATAGTTGTTACAGGTTGTTTATACTCATTTATACAGGTTGGACAGTGGGTGGGAATTGGTTAATATTCGTACAATTCGTTTTTGTAATCTAAAAGTCTGGGAGCTATAAGATGTATTTCCCCAGAATATTATGCCATATCTCAGGCGGGAATGAACATTCGCGAAGTATACACAACGAGCAGTATGAAGGCTGACTGAATTTGCAAGAATTCTGAACGCGTAGCATAATGAACTTAATTTTGTGTTCAATTCATTTAAATGAACGTTCCATTTAAGGTTTGACTGAATTGAGAGACCTAAAAATTTTGTTGCCTTAACATCAGTCAATGGTACACTGTTCATTTTCAATGGAGCACAGAATTGTTTATTTGATATGGAAAACTGCATTAAAACCGTTTTCTTTTCGTTTACTATTAATTTGTTATTTCGGAACCAATTTGAAACATCTGAAATTGTACTATTTACGGTTTCTTTATTGCAAAGGATGTTCGTATCATCCGCAAAGAGAACCGTTCTTCCATTTCGAATCGTCGAGGGCATATCGTTTACGTAAAGTAGGAACAGAATAGGGCCTAAAATCGATCCTTGAGGAACTCCACATGCAACGGGCAAAGAGTCGGAAAGGTGCGTACGTAATGTTCCATCATTCCAGTAAGGTATTTCAACTTTCTGAGATCGTTGTTTAAGGTACGAACATAACCAATCTAGAGCAATACCACGGATTCCATATGAAGGTAATTTTGAAAGTAAAATGTCATGATCAATGATGTCAAAAGCTTTTGAGAGATCTAAAAATAATCCAATAGGTGCCTCGTTTTGATCTAATGATGAGGCGACATCTTTAAGAAAAGAAAATATAGCTGTTTCCGTTGATTTTGATTTTCTAAATCCATGTTGGCAATCTGAAAGCGCGTCGTGTTTAGTGAGAAAGGTTTCCATTCGTACGTAAAAAAGTCTCTCTAATATTTTTGAAAAAACTGATAGAAGAGAAATGGGCCGATAATTTTGAATTTCATTTTTGTTGCCTTTTTTGAAGAGTGGCTTAATTTTAGCTGTTTTGAAAATATCTGGAAACGTTCCAGTGCATAAAGATGCATTAAATATGTGAGTTAACGGGTGTATAATGGCATACGCACAAGTCTTTAACAAAGAATCCGGGAATTCATCTAAACCGGACGAATATTTATTTTTTAGTTTACCGATTATTTTGAGAATTTCATAGGAAGAAGTTTCGGAAACGAACATTGTGTCTAAAATTTTGGGTGAACTGTCTGTTTTTGAATTTTGTGGCTGAAGACCCTTAGTGAGATCGGCAGCAATTCTCGAAAAGTATTGGTTAAAGAGACTAGCCACTGTTGCCGGATCGTTTACATTTATATCGTTATATTTTAAAACAACATTCTCTACGGGTTTTCTAGTTGATTTGGTAGTATTTTTTATTATATTCCACATTGCTTTTGTTTTATTATTTGAGTTCAAAATATCCTGATCGTTTTTCATGATTTTAGCCTGCCTTATGACTTTTCGTAACAATGTTTTGTATTTTTTAAAGTAGATAAGGAAATCTTGAGATACGTCATGACGTTTAGAAATGAAAGAAAGAATTCGCTTGTTTTTACAAGATGTCCTAATCCCTTGTGTTATCCAAGAATTGCTTTTCCGTGAAATATTTAATTTTCGTTTTTGAAGAGGAAAGCAAGTGTTAAAATGAATTGAAAGAGTTGAAAAAAAAGAATTATATTTGTCGTTTGTATCAACAGTATTATAAACCGCTTCCCATGACTCCTGCATCAAGTAATCAATGAATAATTTAATTTTACTTTTAGTAAACAATCTAGTCATACGTGTATTATTTATTGTGTCAGTGATCGCATTTCTTATAATGGTAAGAATTTGTGCATCGTGGTCACTGTATCCTAAATCTTTGGTTTCAACTTCATATCGAGTAGTAGTTTTGTTAATTATAATTTGATCAATTGCCTTCATCGAATTTTGTGTGATCCGTGTAGGTACATTAATTGTAATGTCTAAATTGAAGGAATTAATTAAATTGAGAAACTTTTCTTTCTCGCAAGATTCGACCAGAAAATCAATGTTAAAATCTCCGCATACAACAATGGATTCAAAAGAGCGATTGCTGACTTTGTTAAGTGTTATCTCCAGGTTTTCTAAGAACAAAATATAATCTGCAGTTCTCTTTGTTGGAGGTCTGTAAATGCAAAGTATTATCACTTTTAATGAAGTAAGATGTACAACAGAAATTTCGAAAATATTTTCAATGGAACACACATTTAATTCCGCCAAGGAATTAGCAGTATCCCTCTGGTAGTAGCAATATCCCTCTGTAGTTGTTGCTATCTATTTTTGTTCTTTTCTTATGAATATCTGTTACCAAACCTGTTCACCATTTGGGGGTAAGGTTCTCTGCCCACATTTTGTTAAATAGTTCTATCAAAATCACGTTCAGTTCTTTTCCTCCATATTTGACAAGTTCTGTGTTAATTTCAAGTACAGTGAAACTCCGTTTATACGTTTCTCACTTATACGTTTTTCACGGTTATACGTTTTTTTTGTTAGGTCCCGAATAAATTCCTATAATTCCCATGCAAAATTATTTCAGATATACGTTTTACGTTTATACGTTTTTCACACTTATACGTTCAAAATAAAAGTCCCTTTAAGGCCGTATAACGTTCAAATGATCCCGCAGAGGCGCTGGACGATCTGCGTCGTGCCCGGAATTTTGCTCGAGTCGACACGCTCCAGAGCGCTCCCGCGGAGCTGACTCTTGCCCTCTGAGGCCACTTCCCGTTAATGAAACTTGTAATATAGAAGCTCGACTCGGCCTAGCTGAGGGGTCAAGACCGCGCGAGCCCGCGGGTGGTAGCGAAAGTCGGCTCCCGGCCCACCTCCAGAAGCGGGACTTCCAAAACGAAAACTTTCAGTCGTATGCGCATGGGAGCTCTCTGAGGATCTCAGGAGGCGACAGCTAGCTCCGAGGGAAGGTCAAAGGTGTCCCCAGGAGAGAGTAATGACATAGATGACCAATAAATGAGAATGTTTGTGCATTGACTGTCCCAGTCTCCAAAGGTGCCTTTGGCTCGCCGTAATAACACGAGTTCCTTTCGGTAGCGGATGGCGCAAGCGGCTAATGAAACCGATCCCTTTCCGCGAGGCGCGGCGCGGCGGGTGTCGCCAGACGGTGGAGCTGTGGCTGTCGTGCGCTTCCTGTCGCCCACGTATTAGATCACCGTGCTTTGATCCGCGTTATCTCAAGTAACATGAAGCTTGAAAGCAAAGCAAGCAGCCGTGGGTCTTCGTCGCCAGTTGTAGCTCACGCAGGTCACGGCCTTCGTTTCCGTAGTGAAACTGAGTCACACAAGTTCAACAGTATCATCCTTTCTGTTCTGCAATCTGCAGTTCTTGGCTGGGATTTGCGAATAGTCTTCGTGTCGCTCAGGTCGCGCCTTCATCTCGCGTTTGTTGTACTGTCGTAGTTCGTCTTCTTTCTGGTTTTGCGTCCGCGATATTACACGAAAATGAGTGGTAGGAAAAGGCAACCCCTTTCAATATCAGAGAAAATAAAAATTTTAAAAGTTGTTAGGGAGAGTGGAAATAAAAAGAAAGTAGAAATTGCTAAAGAACTGGGAATACCGGCATCCACGCTGAATTCCATCATTTCTAAGGGGAAAGAAATCGAGGACAAGGCACGTGTGTTTGGGGTGTCTAGTAGCAAGAGAATGCGAATTCAAGGAGGAAAATATGAAAATTTGGAAGATGCATTGCTACAGTGGTTTCAGCAGCATCGTGCTGAAGGTATACCAATAAGCGGCCCCTTATTGTGCGAGAAAGCGACTGAAATTGGACTGCGGCTTGGTTTAGAAAATTTCCAAGCTTCATCTGGCTGGCTTCATAAATTCAAGCTGCGACACGGAATCTGCTGCAAAAGTATGTGCGGCGAAAGCGGAAATGTTGATGCAGATGTCGTGTCGGCATGGAAGTCGGGACCTCTTCAAGAACTGGTGGAGCAGTATGCCCCCAAAGATATTTTTAACGCCGACGAGACGGGGCTTTTCTATTCCCTAATGCCTGAAAAGGCGATGGCGTTCAAGGGAGAAAATTGTCACGGGGGTAAGAAGAGCAAAGACCGTGTAACTGTGCTTTTATGTGCTAACAGTGATGGGACAGAAAAATTGCCACCGGTCACGATCGGGAAATTTGCGAAGCCGCGATGCTTCAAACACATTAAAACACTGCCCACCAAATATGAACACAATAAAAATTCGTGGATGACCACGAAAATCTTTGAAGATTGGTTGCGGGCTTTAGATGCCAGAATGGGTATCAGAGGGCGAAAAATACTATTATTTGTAGACAAGTGTCCAGCACATCCACCAGACACCTCATATCTACGGAACATCAAGGTGCAATTTTTCCCCTCGAACTGCACCAGCGAGTTGCAACCCATGGATCTAGGGGTTATCCGAAACTTAAAGTTGCACTACCGAAAAATGTTGGTGCAACAGGCCATCCGCTACATCGACAACGGAAACAGGAGTTCGACTAAAATAAATGTATTACAGGTAAAATTTTTAGTTTTATGGTCAGTGAGGTAGAATTTTTAGTTTTTATAATCAGGAACACTCCTTTTTTTTTTTTTCTCATAGGCTATGCATTTTATCTCCTTGTCATGGCAGAAAGTTGAAGAATCTACCATCAGGAACTGTTTCCGGAAAGCTGGATTTGGCAGCCCCGAAGATGATGTAGAAATGGAGTTAGCTTTGGGAGATTTACCCATCAATCAAGCGGACTTCACAGAATTTGTGGATGTAGATAAAGATGTGGTTACATCTGAACTAAGGTCCATTGAGGACATTGTGAGTGAAATCAACGAAGAGATTGATGAAGACAGTGATGATGAAGTGGATGATAGTGAAATAAATGTAGTAGGTTTCAGTGAAGCCGTTGCAGCATTAGACACTGTTAAAAAGTTTGTGGTGCAACAGTGTCGCAGATGAGGTGATGGGACAGCTATCACGTTTGGAGGGGGAAGTGTATACCTGGGGGGCTTATAATGTTAAACAGACCAAGATAACAGACTTTTTTCATAAGTAATCATTTAAACTACATATTAAAATCTTCTTTTTTGCTAGTAAGTTTTCTAATAAAACAGTAGAGTAAAAATAAGATTTTTTTTTGCTCATAAAATTCAATTTCAGTTGTGTTTTTCTCACTTATACATTTTTTTTCTTCGGTCCCCTGAAAAACGTATAAGTGAAGTTTTACTGTACTTGTTCAAGTTTTTCTATTGTTATTCCTGGTTGATTTTCCAGATCTGAGATCATGTTTATTTTTGATATGTGGTTGTCTTTGTATCATGTTTTATCCACTCTGTGTGGTAATAGGTCTATGTTTATTTTCTACCTTTTTATTTTTTTTTATTTTTATTCTTTACTTTATTTACTTTACTTCTTTTATTAAACTTCTTTAGCAAATCATTTTCAATTTTCAATAAATTCAAAAAAGTTGAGGTCTCTCTAAATGAAAATAGTAATAATTTTTCCTACAACAGTTGTTTTTTTGAATATCAGGAGTGCTGTTGAGTAATAATTTTCATACACATACCGCAATAGAGGGTTGTCCAACTGACAGCCTGCAGTGCCATTAGTTGTCTTATGAAAGGTTATTTGTCATAAGTGAAAGTCCTTTGCATTCATGTCGGGTGAGAACATGTGTATTTAGTGCATGCACCATCAGGTTCAACACCTCTTTAATGTAAAAAGAGGTTGTGTTTAGATTTAAGATTTTTTTTTCCTAATTCAGAAATTTAAAATCATCCCAATGTTTCCCTGCGTTATGGGCGGCACGGCTCGATATCGTGCATGGTTCCACCCCCCACCTCCATTTCAGAGCAGCCAGGCAAATTGCGAAGATCAACAATGTAGAAAAGTTAGGTTGGATTGTCAGAGTTAAAGGTTTGAGTTGTGGCCATTGAGGACTTACTAGTTGGACACCCGTGCTATAATAGATTCTCCAGCCATCCCTTTAATAGTGTTGGATGAAGTAACATTTAAAAATTTTGCCAGTAACATGTGAAACAAAGCCCTTCATGTTTCTACATTCACTATTGTTCACTATAATTTTACCTTATCAATAAATATGAAATGCGTTATAATTATGATATTCAATGATTATTTAATGTTAGTAATATTTAAGCAGGAGAATAATATTTCACAAAGTTAAACTTGAGATTCCTTAGATATTGATAAAAGCAATGTTTTAAAGTTAGAATCAAAGTAGTAATTTATTAAGATACTTTCAATAATATTAAAGTTGTTTTACTGTGCCTGCCAAAGAAAATAATGTTTGGCCCTAATGATATCCTTAGCTGGTAATTATTAGTTTTTGAAATAAGAATTTCTGTTATTAGCTTATTTTGGGGGAAGTTTGTAAATCTAACCTTACGAATGTAATGGTGAGGCATTTTGAATGCTTCCGAGCACAGGTATTTTCTTTCATTTCAGAACCCTTACTTGAATATCTTCACGTAATGGTACAGGACTCCACATTCTTGTAACATGATTAAAAGATTGAAACATTCTTATACACCTGTTTTCACCTTAAATGGATACCTTGTAATAGAGAAATACTCTATTGCACATATCAACTAGTGTGAAATTAAATTTACTTCAGTAACCA
This sequence comes from Teleogryllus occipitalis, assembly GCA_011170035.1. NCBI lineage: Eukaryota > Metazoa > Arthropoda > Insecta > Orthoptera > Gryllidae > Teleogryllus > Teleogryllus occipitalis. The sequence goes on along the minus strand of BLKR01000008.1, from coordinate 437,279 downwards.
GAATTTTTTTTACCTCTGCAGGACCGACTACCAAGGGCTGTGATATAAACCAAACTGACTATGGAAGAATTTAAATGTCACCAGTATTGAAGTTAAGAAGCTAGTCAAGATGCAATTAGCAAGATGTTCTTTTCCCGATTCTGGTTTTCAACGAAGAAAGTATTTTTGTTATGTTATTAAATTACAATATGTAGTAATGTTAAGTAATTTGAAGTTGTGTGTACATCCCTCAAATGTGCCTTTAAAAAGTATCTGAAGATATTTCTGTAAGTAAATAAAGATGTACTTAAATGATTCCAGAGATTTTATTGAGACTGCAAATTATTACAAGATTGTAAAACTTTCAGAGCTTTGTGGATAAGGAACTTCAATAATGAAATGAGCAAAAGAAATTGAAAAGCAAGGCTGGATAAACTTTTTATGCAACTTGTTAGGAGCTTGCTTTGGCAGCTTGTCTTCGCTTCACATCCCAGTTAAATACTCTTGCCATATTTACTTCAGTTGTAGTGAACTGATCCCTGAAAAGACAAAATGAAATTTATCAATGTTAAATTCCTTTTGTAAGAAAATTTTAAGTCATTTGTTGCGATACTAAGCATTCTCTCCAGAACACAGAACTCTTGTTTTAATTTCATTTTTAGCACTACAATGTTTTTGTGGACATTAGCAATGCTATATCTTCAAAAGCAAACTGAGAATGGAGATATTGTTTCACTGCATTGAGTAATTATTATTCGGGACTATCATCTATGGGGAGGTATGAGGTGCAGGAGTAGAAACTTCATGTTGCAGAGACCAGCTTTCTCCTGTATATCTAAACCACAATTCATTCATCGTATTTATTTGCAATTTGTCTATTTGGTTGGTGGAAAAAATAAAAATTCAATGAGAAGCAGCAAGAAAACTAGGCTGTGAAAACAATCTGACTGGAGCTGAATGCAAAATTTAACAAACAAATTTCTGCAGTCCTGGAAGTTTTGAAAATGCTGTGGTTGAATTTTCTATTTCCTGCTAACTGAACAGCACAAAAAATATTTGTGATAGTAATAGGACCTGCTTAGTTTACACATCACAGGATGAAAGTTTATTTATTTAACGTCAAAAAACAGTTAAAACTGTATGACATGCTATGGGGAGAAGTGAATTCTGTGCACGTTTTCAACATTCTGTGATCCCTACACTAAGTCATATACTACTTGAATTTTGCATTAAAAAAACAAAAAAACAAGCATCCATGTAATAAAATTATTTTCAAGGATAAATAAGCAATAAATTTTGCGCTCTTATTCATAATGTCCTTTGTCAAGGAATAATACTTCTTGCCGCAACATGGAAATGATGTGAATAACTATATTTCCCACTGAATTCTAGAAGTCATGCACAGATAATGAACTTACATTTATGTCCAGAAGCAAGTTGCCATACATATGCTTGATTACTACATTTTTTAGCTGTTCCAATAAGAATGAAATTGTTTTAAATTGAGATTCCAGAAATATAGTCAGATTAAATTGGACCACGTTAAAGTGGTATGTTCATGCCAGTTGCTAATCAAACACGAGACCATTTATTACATTTACAGATTAACAATAGCTGCTTGTAAACATGAATGGAGCATTTAAATAATTATTTGTAAATAGTTAAGAGAAGTATCGAATAGTTGCTCTAGAGAAATAATGTTTACTAATAAAATTAGTCTCTCACATGATTTTTCATTTTCACGAGTTGGCAATACCTAATATAGGTCGGTTGATTTCGATGCCCCAATTTTTCTTCCTTTCTGCATTGAATGTTAGTCCGTATTGTTTACATTCAATGTAAATTATTGTAAAATAGTTTGTGGTTGCATGTGGAATAAAATTATAAGTTAGGGTGGTTTTGTTTTGTACCCCAAGAGAAATTGGTGACCATAGCATGACTTGTACAGCACAACTCCTAGGCTGAGAACCAGTACTTTTGGTTGCAATGAATTTCACAAGATTTCATCAATTACTCTTCAGAAAATCAGTAAGGTAGGTTACATTTAATACCATCTGATCCTAAAAAAAACTACTACATCTTGAAAAAAAGAAAAAAGCACTTTCACTGAATAACTTCTTCAATAACTTAAGAAAACATATGCCTGTGAAAGTTTTTCTGTAAGAGCCAGTACTAATATAAACTTCTCTTATTCAAAAGTTAAGCCTGTAAAGGTCAATTTTTTTCTTACCATCTTGAAGAACAGAGATTTTGCTTTTATTTAAAGTACTTTATGGAGAGTACTTCACTGTGGTGGATCTAATGAACCTACCTTAACAAGACAATAAGACTTAAAATTTACATGGAAATAGTTTGCCAGCTGGTCTCATTGAAATGCAATGTTCTGCAGCATCATACAATGCTGAAAACTTGTTGATTAAGTTCTACTATATTCTTTCAGTACTGTTTGCTGAGAAATCATTAAATAATGAACAGTGTTTCAACAATTCAGTTACACTAATCTCAAACCTGAATAAGAAGTGAGACATATCCAAAACAAAGATTTTATAAACATAGTTAATTGTAACATTTAATGTAATGATTTCTTAAGGACTCACCTCAGAAAATCTAGAGATGCTTCTACAGTGTCTAAATTTGACTTGGCTGTATCAATACTCTTCTTCAAAAGAGCCATAGCATCATCCAGCGTGTATTCAAGCATTACATTGGCCTAAAACAGTACATATGCATTACATATGCATGGAAAAGATTAATGTTCAATAAGCACCATGCATGAAACTTACACCAAGCCACAGGCACACTTTATCTGTAGGTGATATAGTAGCTTTCATGTAAACTTGCTCGGATAATAAAAATTGAGTGTCAATGTCCTTAGGAGAATCTTGTTGTTTTTTTAGAAGAGTAATCATTTTCAGCGAGTTCTCAAGATCAGGAATTTGTAGCCTCAAGCTGAAAGCAATTCGCATGAACACTTTAACTTAACAATTTTATCTTCCTTGAAACAAACAAACAATCATATCAACATACCGTCGTCGCTTTGACATGAGATTATATTCCATAAATTTATATTTGCTGTGTTGTTCATCTAGTCTTTTTAAAACTTTATCTGCTCCTCCACTGTTTTCTTCCAATGCCATAAATGCATCAACATCATCCTGGAATAATATAACATGAATTACTAATACCCCAACAAACATTTAAACAAGAAAATGATACGAATTTCAGCAGTAGGGTTTAATTAAATTTTTCACATGGGAAACATTTAAAAACAAATAAATGAAGACTAGACTTCGGGAATGTTGAAGTAACTTCTGAATTTAAAGATGTTTTACATACAATTATTTCTTGAACTCAAAGTTAGTATTATTTATGAAAGTGAATCAATATTATAATGGGAGAAATTCTGTGCACATTTCCATGACATCAATCCTGACATTTTCATATTAAAAATTTGTATTGGGACCTGGGGAAACTAAGCCTCATTAGCTAAAAAATCATGTAACCTGCAGGCGAAATATATAAAGCAAAATTACAAATTGTAAAATAAGTTTCGAAACATCTTTTCATGGCGTGTTGAGTAGTTCCTATTTGTGAAGTAAGGTTCTTACAAAATAAAAGAAACAAGGGATATACCAGTCATCAGATGGTAACATAACTAAAGATGCCTTTCACTTTACAGGTTTTAATTACAGATTTCATACACGTTACCTATACAGTTTTACTCACCACAAAGCGTGCTTCTGGAATTCCTGACAATGATTTATTTTTCTCATCGTCACCTGCGTTCTTGCCATCACCCATTTTGAAAACTAATAAATACCACGAATATTTATGATAAAACAGCAAGACACTTTCACTTAAGTATTCACTATATAAAAATCTTCCTCCAGAGCACCAGTAAATGACACTTTCATGTATGTTTTACACCCTGCGGTCTTGGTTGACTATATAAGTCGATCACCGACGTGTTTTCGTTTTGCTTCCCAATGGTTCCGTGATATGAATCAGAAAGATGAATTTTCAGGTGTATCGTGAACGAATCAATACGAGGTAGCATATGAATCGTAAACAGCGCGTATTTCAGAAACATTCAGTGCAGGCGTCTGGTTATCTTCATAATAACTGTGATTTACTCTAGTGACAGGTGGACTGAAAAAGACGCGGAGACAGTGGATTGATCATCCTCGTGCTTTCTTGGATGCCACTGGCTCTTCTCTTACGAATTCGAACGAAGAACAAAAACCACAGACGCAAGTCCATACAAAGACAGTGAAACTCGTGTAAAAAAAAAAAAACACCATCCTTTCATCACGTGGAAACTCAGGTGAGCTCTAGCAGCTGTGTGTGGGTTAAAATATTTGCGCTGGTTGTCAAGACCTTCGCTGGCGATGTTCAATACGGAATGTGTTGAGTTTCGGTTTTAGGGAAGTTGAAGCCAATAAACTTTTGCTAGAAATTGTGTCGAATTGATATATGCAATGAAGTTACTGTGGTTTAACTTAGCGAATTTAATTAAATTTACATTAATACATTACATGAACATGTCATTAAATTTGCAATATAATGCGCTTAGGTTTGCGCTCTCATTTATGTAGATGCATGAGAAGTCGGGGTGGGTGGGGGTGTATTTAATCGCCAATACTATCAAGTCAACTCTGTAGCTCATTTGTTGAAATAAATAGTTTTTATTAAACTAGAGAAAGAATTGATTGTTATGGAATATTTTTATAAACTATCATTGCTATTATCCATAATACAATTGTGTTGGTAAAGGACAGGTACTGAATAAAGAAAAATTGTGCGAATAATACATCACGATTTCTATTTTAAAATTCCTATCCTATTTTTACAAGCGCATTTTATTAACATCAGAGACTGGAATATTAATACATTTTAACAAACATTTAAATTAATTTATTTTGTACTACTTTTTTATACATGATGTAGGAAGTTTTTCAGAAGCTTGGCATATTTGAAACAAAAAAAAAATTGCAACTCGTCAAATGTATTTTCTTTAGCGAATAATTTAAGATACAAACTAGTGAGAACCCGTCAAAATTTGACAGTGAGATCTGAGATAAATGTAAAATACTGTACCCAGACTAATGTTTACAATATATTGCATTGTTTGGATCTTGAGGGTATAACGAAGATATTCTCTGATGAGTTCCCAAAATTTTGAACACGTGTGGCCCATGACCAGATGGCAATGCAATATCGGCACAAAAGATATAGCTCTATTGTACTGAAGGATATTATTCCTAAAGTTTTTTGATGTGTCATCATCTCCTATAAACAACTGTTTGATTTCTTCTGGCATATTGCTCGAAGGTATACTTATTTTCCCATTTAAGCAACACAGAGTAAATCGTTTTCAGAATTTGTCTCACATGGAAAGTACAAAGCAAAACAAAACTGACATTTCATAGATAATGACCCAATAGAAAATGAAATGACCTCTATCACGACACCTACGCTGACTTTCTCTTTCCCTGCGTCCAGTTAATGTACGTTTGCGTCTTTTGGGGCGCGTGGACAAAGATTCGGAATTCGACATAACCTGTAAACCTGGTCATTTAAGTATTACAACCGAGCAAAACCCACTGTGCGAATGTTCTCTACAAAATACACCACAGAAGCAAATACATGCAAACTGTCAACACCACAATGCAATTATTACACTGAAACAAAACCTTGGCGAAATGTAAACAAATCTCAACAATCAAAACAAAACATCAAGCAGCGTGGACTCATATCTACGGACTCGTGTATATCGATATTGAAACAGCCACCCTTTGAAAGAAAACAATTGACTATTGTTAAGCGTACTATTAAAGAATGATTTAATTAATTAATTTACGGCGTAAATGTTGGTGAATCAACACAAACAATATCTGATAACACATCTAGGAATCATATTCTTTCATTTAAAAGAAAAAATACAACAATCTGTTCAGTAGAAGCTCTAAACGAAGCCATGGCAGAATACCTTATTTTTTTAAATATATAGATAGCTTTCTCTATTTGGATAAGGGAAGTATTTTTGTAACATATTTGTAATTTAAAGAATCAATGCGAATTAGTTTGATATATTCTTTATTATTTATAAATATTTTTATGTACAGTATTTTGGCATTCTCTCACTTTTTAACATCATGCTATAATTCCTGCTCGTAAACGCCTCTCGTTCTTGAGGCCGGCGATCCCATGTCGCACAACTTCCCTGGCAGAGAGGGTCTCACGTGGCCTTGGCGCGGGGGGTGGGCCGCGGCGGGGCGGCTCGCGGGTCATTCTGCACGCTGTAGCTCAGCTCCTGGCCCTCCAACACGGTGCGCACCGACGCCACGCCCTCTGGGTCGCCCTTTGGACCCTCGAGCGGCTCCGCCTCGTCACTGGGCACACATACACACACACGTCATGTTATATTCTTAAACAAGCTGATTTATCTTAACCCTCAAATGTCCCTCGGGGAAGTGGGGAGGGGCTAGGGCCTCAGAATTAGTCCTGGTTGGATTAGAAACATCCACCCGGATTTTCAGTTTCTCGGGAATACCCACGTCCTTTGTGGCAAAGGGGGGCGAGGAAAGTGGCCTATCCAGGTTTCTTGGCCCAATGACCTCGAAGTTGGGAAATATTGGAGGTTTCGTACTGAGGTTCACTCAGATGCCAGTTAAAGTTCCGAAGAGGGGTTGAATTGCGCAAATTTTGCGGTGCCCTCTCGAGTCTCAAAACCTTCTGACACAAAGGGCAGATCACGATAGTTTGAGAGTACACAGTCCTAACCCTTAACCCAGTGGCGATTCGTGGTTTGTTACTGACTCAAAAATAGATAAAAACAATCTTTGAAGCGGGTTGTATATCGTATCAAAATTTGAGCTCAATTGGTGCAGAACTTTTTGAGTTTTTGAAGCGTACACCAACTGCACAGACACACAGGATGAAATGGATGTAATTTAAAAAGTGGAAGTTTATTATAAGACATCACATGTCCACAATTTCTTTTCTTTTTTCAAGGATAAAGGAAAACTGTAACATTAACTGTTTTCCATTAATGGAAGTATTTTTTACAGACTATTTGTATTGTGAAAGGAGGTTTTCTTAAGCTAAAACAGTCTAACAGTTTTTCACTAATTACTGTTTTCTAGAAAATTGCAATAATATAATGGACGTGTGTCTATAGCTGGCCTTAATGGAACCAAACAGTCAGTCAGCCAACCAACTAGTCAGTCAACCCACCAGTCAGGCAGCGAACCAGTCAGTGAGCAAACCAACCAGTCAGTCAGTCAGCCAGCCAACCAACCAATCAGTCATGTAAGCAACCAGTGGCGAATTCTCCGATACACCGCATAAACCGTCGATATACCTAGTAATTCGAAGTGTATAATAAATATTTTATAAGTTTGGTAACCCTCTAAAAAGTTATTGAGATTTTGAAAGCTTTAAAACAGATGCGAAAAAAAACCAAGTGTTTTGATACCGGGAGCCAGCCAGTCTTCCGCATCCGTAAGGGCTATGAAGTGCGGTAGAGTGAGAAGTTTCAAACAGTTCTTAATGCTGTCCAGAGAATTCGCCAGCGCAGGCGAATGCACCACATGCCAGCCGCGATAATCTAGGGCTCTCATGTTTCAAGGAAGAGGAGAGGGGAGAATGCGCGTCTGGACGGTCGGAGTTGGTAAAATTGGAGTGTTTTAATGATCCAGAAGTTTGTGTAATTGTCTTACAGAACAATTATTCAGGACGGAATTTCATAGTATTAGGATTTCAGAAAAGCTGAAAATAATAGTCAACGGTAGAGGCAGCTTTCATAAAGTGCGGTATACTTAAAATAATGTTCAGGTTGCCACTGCAACCAACCAACCAACCAACCAACCAGCCGGCGGTGTGACGACGTATGTTTCGAAGAGCTCACCTGAGGACGCGGTAGCCGTTCTCGTCGGCGACGTACTTGACGAGGCGTCGCACGTAGCCGTCGCTGTACGCGAACGAGCCCGTCACGGCGAGGCCGTCGCGCGCCTCCTGGCGGTGCAGCGTGAGGTCGCTGACGCGGTCGTCCACGTCGGCCTGGAAGGCGTAGTGCGCGTTCGCGTTCTGCTCGTCCTCCTCCTGCGCCCTCCGCAGCGCCGCCTCGCGCGACCCGCCCGCGCCCGCCGCCGGCCCCGCCCCCGCCGCCGCCGCCGCCGCTCCGGCCACCAGCACCTGCGAGCAACATAGGGCGGCGTCACCTACAGTTTATTTTTATTGGCAGTAAAACATGTTTACAGAGTACAAAGCAAACTGTGCTAAAATAAAATTTAAAAGACCATTCTGTCAATAAAGAAAGTTATGAATTACATAATGAATAAGAAGAAGATATGAAGAAACGAACAAAAAAAACATTGCTACAAAAAAAGTTTAAGTATCAGTAATGTATTTTTTTTATTAATGTTTGAAATAAAATTTAAAATAATTGGGATAATAGTTTTATCAAAAACCGATAGCAATGAACACCTAGAAAAAGGACCATACTATTACACCATTTTGTGTGATTTATGATTTACACCAGTTTGTATGTGCCCTAGACAAAGACAGTGAGTGTTTTAAGTACGTAGTATGTACTGTTTTACACAATGGCTCCAGATAAGCCGAAGGCAGATGTTTTTACTGGACCTCAGATCAGGAAATTAATGTGTGATTCGAATTTTGAGAGTATAATAAGACAAAAAGAAAAAATAAGCCTTACATAGCGACAAAGATGTTATTAAAAACCTTCCTAGGAAACGGAAAGAGTTCAGAATACAAAATCACTGTAAACACCATGATCAAAAATTTGAGAAAAAAAGGCCTTAACACGAGTTTAAAGATACATTTCCTACATGCTAACATTAACTATTTTCCAAATTGTTTTGGAGTTTACATGGTGAACGTTTTCACCAAGATTTGAAAGACTTTGAAAGAAGATACCATGGCGGTTGGGTTGTTAACATGATGGCAAACTACTGTGGATTCCTGAAAATGGAAAGTGCTTCTCATACTTATGGAAGAAAACAACAACAACAAAGGAAGCTTATGGAAGGAAACAAACAAAAATAATGAAATTTCTGCTCGTAAAATAATTACTAATTATTGGAGGATTTTGCGAAATGTCGGTGAATTATGTTGACGATTACATGATTACATAATTTGAATGTAAACCACGATCTCAAGCATGACAATGACCTTGTAGAGGGGTATAAATATACATATCACATATAATATACATCTTGGTTAAATGTGAAAATATAGTTTTCAGTTTTAAGAAAAATGGAGGTGATAGAGAAAAAGTTATTTTATATTTGGAACCAGCACTCCGAAATTGGACTCTACAAGCAGATCGTTTTTTCTCAGAAAGACGGCATCTACCAGCAGGACAAATTGTACATTACCTTACTTTAAAATCTACCTTGAAGGAACAGATTTCATTAAGGAAAATATCTCGAAAATTCGCAGTTTTGTCGCGCAGCATTACATAACTTTCTCTCTACTCCGTAGCAAGACCGGGACCGGTGCATCAACTGATGTCACTGCAGCGTCTCTGACCGAGAGGTCCTAGGTTCGAGTCCTGACGGCGGTAGAATTTTCGACACTCGCTTTTCAGCTAGGTCGAATTCAGTCGCTGTCTGGGGGCTGGATTCTAGCGGCCGGCTGCTCTGATCGGTAGTTTTCCGTGGTTTCTCCGATCAACATCAGGCGAAAGCCGGAGCAGTACCCTACCAAACACGCACGGGCCGCGCGCGATCTTTCCTTCCTCTTCCTTGTCCTATCATCTCCCCTTACACATACACACACACACACACTTACACTAACATGCACTACACTACCACATATTCCAGGAGACCAGTCGGGAGCTTGGAGTTTGTCCCGGCTGGGTGATGCCCCGCTGGTGGGAGAGTTCTGGTTAAGAGGAAACCCCGCTAGCCGACGGTAGGTCGGCGCAGATTCTCGCCATCCAGCGGGGAAGAATACTGCCATCTCCCGTGGAAAAAATGCACTACGCTTACGGGACTAATGACCTAAGCTGTTGACGCGCCCGGAAATACTAACCAACCAGTCAATCGTAGCAAGATTGTAAAAATTGGCTTTCCAAGGAAAAGAGGAAAGTGTTCTAAATACATTGTCAGCATGATGGGCGGATTCTGCCTTACTACGCTGTGCAGTGGGTCTCATCTTCGGAAATATCGAGAGGATAAGAGTACATTTCGAGGCGAAGAAATAACATGAGACCCGGATTCGTCAAAAATGTAACGAAATTGAGCAGTCCCGAGCTCTTGAACATACTTTACTTTCAACACAACTTTTACTTATTCTTATATGTCAAAACAGATCGACCACCGGGAACACCACCCAAAGGGCAAATTCCGCGAGCACGCGCACGTACGCACGCACGCACGCGAGCGTGCGCGAAGAAAGAAGCGCAAGTGACGTAAATTCATCGACAATGTGACAAACAAATTTGGAAATACGAATTTGGAGAGAAAAAACCTGGAAGATGTGAAGCAAAAGGAAATTCAGTAGCAAATATTTACGAAGAAAAAGTTTAAAAATAAGAAGTGTCATTATTTTCCTTCTTTTTGAGCAAGACCTTTTTCATAGAAACAATGGAATTTAAACTGAAAAATCATAAGCTATGTAATTATAATTCTATTGAAACGCTATTAGTTTATTTTTTGTACTAAGAATTTGTGTAAAGAAAAAACACTATCCACGATTATTTTGAAATATAAATGATGCTGAAAACTTCGTGCAGCAGAAATATTTGGTCGTTTCTTGAGAACCGTTAGTTTAGTTCGTTGTTTTCCTTTGGTGTATGGCATATCCTTTCTCTCACTTTCGTTGAAACCAACTTTCTCTGAGCTGATAACGAGGACACGTCTATTATAATTAAGCAAGTGTTGAGAATATTATTTTTTTACACACCCAGCAGTGAGCTCAAAGCGTGTATTACACTTTAAAGTTCCAAATTTTTGCTAAAATTCTGAAACAATATTCTTTAAAATCGCTTTTAATGTACTCATGAATCTCATACATTAGCTACTGTGAATGGGCGGCATACCGAAACCTTTCCTCCTAGTGCTACTAGTTATTATTCAACAACTCTTTTTTTTTTTAAAAAAAAAAGTGCATGGCATTATTTAAAGAATTAAAATGAGAGAAAAATTGTATTCAGAAGAAATATCTGACTTAAATATGAGAGATGTAGAATAGGCTCAAAAATAAATTTGAACTTCGCAATTTTCAAAATTTTATGTTTTAATGAAAATCGGAACTGTACCATTTTTTTCAGTTTAATAAAAAAAAATTGCGGCTGTGAAATAGATAATTTTGAGAATATCACAGTAGTTTCACGTAGAATACCTCCTGAAATTAAAAATCTCTGAATGATGCCCGTAGGGGTGCAACTTGATCTTACTCTTGACGTATGTACCAAGTTTCAGCTTAAAAACTTCTAATCAGATGGAGTTATGCGTGACATATCCATCGCTCCATAAATACATGCCGATTTCAGATACAAAATTACCTATATCTCCTCACCACCCCCTGCACTAATCTTTGGAACAGCACTAATAAACCTTAATTCCGACGTGTTTGCAGAGTTACAATTCGAAGGAACTTAAATAGTCATTTTACGACCGCAAATTCGAGGGCGTATTGTTGAGGTGATTCCTGAACTTCAGTGTACGCTTTCCGTGCCTCACGTATTGGGTAGGAATTGGTAAATATAAATAGAAAATTCAAAAGTCTTTAATCTTCAGTCATCTCCTGTATTCCCTAACAACGATGATTTTCTAACATTCGGAGATGAAGTTAGAGCAAGTGTAAAAAGTCCGAGGCATGGAGAAGAGGCACCATGGGCAACCAAATACAAGGATAAATGCTTACTATGTTTTGATAGAAACGCGGTGTCAGAATTCAAAAACACAATGGAAATTTTAAAAAACACGAGTTTTGGACAAATGTTATAAATGTTTACAAAAGACCAACTTCATTAAAAGTTTATGTTGATATCACAAATAATTATTGAGACACGAAGATACAAATTATTTGCATATTTTAGTTCAGTTATTAGAATCGGCCTTTTTGTGGTGAGAAAGCCCGAGCAGAGGTTCCGCTCACCAAAAAAGCAATGAGTCGCCGGAACCTCGTTCCGAGACCCATAAATCTCAAGAGAAATCGTAGAACTCAAAGTCGCCAATGAAACCTATAGAGTCTCATATTTTTTATATAATTTGAAAATTTATTTGTTTCTTTTAATTTTTACCATTCCTTACCTTTTCCAATTTTGCATGGTATTATATTTTCAAAAATAAAATTCACGCTCGAGTCACATGCTAATTAAGTGACGTTGTGAGCCACCACTAAGTCGGGAAAGCGGACTAGTTCCGTTGCGGACAGTCGAATACGCAGGTATATAACAATACGCAGTAATATAACAATACAATCGTTTGTAATATTAATTATATACAGGTCAGTAGACTTTTTTAAAGAGCCCACTTATTGCTATTTCGTGCTGGTCCCAGATTTCCTCTTGGGGTCCTATTGCGGAAAAGTTTATTTTTATTGTAGGTCGCTTTAGAGAAATCGACGTAGCGTACTAATGTGATACAAAGTACAAAAAGTGATTCAAATAATATAAAATCATCAAATACTGTATTTGATGATAAGTATTGCTATCAATTCTGTAAAAATAACGAAAAATAATTTTCTCACACTGTAAAAGATATCTAACATGAATAACAAACAGAATAGTTCAAATTAATTGTAAAATGGTCCTAATTAAAATATCCAATTTATATCACTTAGTATTTTTCGCAATGATCCCGGAAGTTAGAATATCATGAAACCCACATTTCTAATGTAAAGATAATTTTTTTTATTTTCACAATATACTAATTAAACCTCATGTTGACATTGCAAATTGTAATAATAATTACTTTATTCCAACTTAATATCCAGTTCCACCTTTGGCGCGTGTTTGTTAATCCATTGAAATTTCCTTGTATGCACAAAAGATTCTGAGCGAAGTGGCTCAGAGCGTAGCGCGCCGACTTCTCAGTCCCGAGGTCCAGGTTCAATCCCCGGGCCGGCCAGCTCATCAGGAGCTTTTCGTGATTACCTTCGATCACAAGGCGAGTGGTAGGATGGATTCAAAAGGCCACGATCAGCTCCGACCTCCATCTCCCTTCACCTCACTTATCTCATAATTCAATAATAATAATAATAATAATAATAATAATAATAATAATAATAATAATAATAATAATAATAATAATGAACCATCAGGGAAATCAAGATTAAATTACCCTGATTATGTCATCCCAACAAAATTGGGTCTTCTAACTTCCGTATTTGAAAGAACAGAACCAAAGAAGATGCACAAAAGATACAATCTGAGTACGTAGAAGCCATACTTGCGTATTAATACATTTTGCTACCAATATACATCTTCCATGTAACGCGTGCGCAGAATCGAATGCTTCAAAACCGTGATTCAAAATTTTCATGTCACGCTTGAAAATTTTACTTCGTAGTATAAAAAATAGTAAAAAATTTAGTTGTAAAATCGTTCATGGAAAGGAAGAAGAAAATATTGCTTTTCCCTGGTATTTACTACGGATCAGAAGGCTTTGGAAAGTCGAACAAATATGCCACGTGACGGTAAAGTTTGGAATTTTTAAAGAAAGAACTATAAATAACATCTGCATTTTGTTATCGACAGAATATCCTTCTAGAAAAATCAAATGTTTCTTTCGGTTCAGTTTGTACTGCGTTTCAAATTGGAACGTAAAATAACGTATTACTTCGGTGCACCGTCAAGGTCTGTCCCTTCATAATCTGCCTTTTCAGGGTCTCGCAAAAGCGATATCATGCTGCTTTCCTAACTTATATTTCCAGTGCCTTTTATTCCACATTGAAGTTCTCAAAAGAGACAAAAATAATCATTTTTCTACTTTTTCGTGTTGGATTTCACAATTAAAAGTTCGTCTTATTTTCTGTGATTGGAACACTACATGGGAAGCGTTTGAGGCAATTTGGAGTGTTCATTCCGCGAATGTTCCTGAGTACACAGTAACTTGAAAAATATCCATAAAGATAATTCACTATTCAGTAATTGAAAACATTTGTCCCCGAAATAAACTGTTCTACTTATGGTAAAATCGTTCTCCTTCAAAATATATATTTTTTGAGACGTGTCACTTTATTGTGCACATAAGATATTCCTAACTGTTATTCACCAAAGCTGTGCTTGCATACACTTCTAAATTTTGCAATGAATGTGCAAAGACCTTGACAAAAGTTAAATAGCGTTTAAAGGAAAGCTAAGTACATGCGTCGCGCTGAAGTTCTCACCGTGGTCAAACAGACGAGCGCGAAGATCTTCATGGTGTGTGGTGTCCGCCGACTGTCGAATGTCGCAGGGGCTTGGGTCACGGCCGCCTAAATAGCGTCGGCGAAGGGTGGAGTCGCGAGCTGGCGCGGCCGGGTGGGAGGGGCCTGGCCGGGGCCGGGGCCGGGGGGTGGGAGACGGGCGCATGGGCATTCCTGGCAACGGGCAAGCCCCACGTAGTGCGACGCCGCTCGAGCACCGCTAAGGGAAAGTCTTCCGGGACGGATGCAAACAGGTCATCTCCTGTTTACGTTCGCCCTGACGTCTAATGAGCCATGCACGAGAAAGTTTGTAATTAGTCATTGATTCGTCGTCGTGATTTTGGGACAATTAATAAGAAGAGATGAATATTTGTCACCGAAAAAAATGTAAAATATCCCTTACTTTTACTTTACTTTTTTTACAATCAACACAGACATCACAGTGGCAAAATATGAATAAATTTTGATGCCCAATTTGTTTTTAACGCTTCGTGTGTGTTCGTGATGTAAGAATTTTTAGTATTCGTTCTTTGAATGTATACCAACGCTTTAGGGAGCTAGGATTAAAAGTTTGTATTACATTTCTTAAGGTGAAAAAGGATATCAACTCTTGTCATATTAAGAATGTTTTAATTCCATGAATAATCGCATTTGAAAGTAAAAATTACATCGCCGAAAAGAAAAACAAAACAAGAAATGTGAATCATGTGTCACATTATTCTATTCTCTCGTAATTATTCAATTCTGTAATTGATGTAGTTCTGATAGTAGAAGGTGTTTCCAAAATAAATTGCCGAAATAATACTAGGCACTGAGGGTGTTTTATTAACTATTTTTAGCCAGCAATCGTGGAGTTCTCCAAATCAGTTGAAGTTGATAATGGGAAGAGATTCGACAACACACCGTACACGTATTCAAAGGCTTCGGCCAGTGCTCCGCCTAGTGGATACGCCTTAATAAATGCATAATAATTAAAAGATCTGATTCAAATTCAAGGGACTGAAACTTTAGTCAGATTGATCGCGAAATATTCATTTTTGAGAAAATTCTCTATACGGTTTAGGCAGTAGTATTGTTCACAATATAGTGGGAAACGCCCAAAGTGAGAAGAAGAGAGGGACTGCAAACACAACATGGTCAGATTGTGGTGGTTGCAAAAATCTTCACTCACAATATTATCATAAATTAATCCAGATGAACTAGCAGTGTTTTCTCCACTTTAGTCACTTTATTTTCAGTGGAAGTAATTTTGAACAGGTTTGTCAACTCAGAAAAATATTTTCACCACGGTGTATTTTTCACTATCTTACCCCGCTACCTCGTTTATATTTATAGTTTAAAGAACTCGTACAACATACATGTTAGATCCAAAGTACAAACGTTAATTATTATCAAAAGTATTCAATACAACACAAACTTGAATATGAAAAAAGCGTACGTTCTGAAACAACACAATAGTTAAATGACCATGACAGTAGTTAAGTGACTAGAACCATGTGGCTTATGTTTTTGTACCACGAAATAAATTTAATTTTATTTCTCTTTCACAGTAGATTTGCTCCATAATACTTAATAGTTCTTCCTTTGTATTTTTTATTACGAATACTAAGAGTTCATTTTTAGTCAGATAAACGGAACATCATTAACGAAGAACGTAATAGTTCTTAGTCACTCAATATTATATAGGACGAAAACAAGTTCCTATAATTGACATGTTGTCAAGAATGAATGGAAAGTTCTCGTGAAATCAATAATTGTTAGTATCATTTATACTTCCTTAAAATGCAATCTTTGAAATTATAGGTCTAAAAATACCGCTATAATATTTGTTATAGCATTTGTGAAAAGGTACAGATAAATTTTATTTTTAAATTAATAATTTCCTAAACAATTTGTATGTATTGTAAGGTAAATATCTCATACGTTCTTTCGAGAGTATCGAAAGTAATAAAAATGTACGTATGGAATATGTCGAATTATTACGAAGTAAAACTCAGGCATAGAGAGGTGTCACGGATGGAAATTGCTGGTTCCTTGTCGACGTAATGGACTGCTAAATCTCTTGTATTTTACTCCAATGGCCTTTGTGAAATACTCTCTGCCCCTTCATATTCGAATGTAATCCTCTAATATTTATCAACTCAAAGAATATGTGTGATTATTCAGCAAGTAAACTTCCTATTCAATATGTCCTTAGCTTGGAATTCTACCATTGCTTTTCCCTTGACTATTCATTAATGAATCAGAGGTTTTGTCAAAAATGAGTTATTCCAGGATTGAAACATTTTTCATGCCCTCAATAATTGAGCTTATTTCAAAAGTGAGGTATTTCTTTTTGTCTTTTAGTTTTACTTTTTTCCTAAGATAAACTGTATCCAAAATCCGTTGAATCCTCTCTTGAACTATTCAGTTGAAAGTGAATACTTTCTGAAAAATTCGTTACATGAAGCGAGATCACGTTGGAAATACGCACTCCATTTACACGTCGTGTCGTAGGAATCATATTCATTAGGTGTATCAACTACTCGATTCACAGTATCCCTAAAAGAAACACGTAATACGTTATTTTACACTTCATTGCCAGATTGATATACAAGTTTTAATGCCAAGTAAAATATTTTCTCCTTCGTAACTATTTCTACACAATTAGAGACTATATTGTGTCAAAAACGACCATTTTATTTATTTTAAAGACGGTATTAGTGAATTATTTACAAATTGTATGATAATTATTGAAGGATAAATAGCATATATTTGGAACAAGTATTGCAATTCAATTCTAGGTCAATGACCTCATATCCATCAGGTTCTTTAATCCAATAAGCAAATGCTGAAATTGCTTTGACCTGCTTTACTTCTGAACAGTATATGTAGCTTCACTATTTTTAATTTTGCAGATTGGGGTGGGACGAGGGTTAGTTATTTTGTCATCAATAACATCAACTTAAATCTGTCCCATGAAATATGTTTATGAGACTAAAAGTGAGTGTAAATTTCTAATGTTGCCACGCTCGTTATTCATAATTCAACAACGTAACTTCAAAAGAAGGGCCTAGGGATTCTGGAACTCAATAAAACATACTCCGATTTCACCCTTCCCCCATACGTCACTAGTAGACTTTAATGATAACAATATTTATTTTAATTTAATAGTCAACAAAAAACCAAAGCTATTATCGACTTTTGAACATCATTAATGATATTGACTCTAGAGTATTATATCTTTAATGGATATATTCGTAAAAATGTACATTTTGATATTTTTCTTTCATATTGATAGAAAATATACAGCATTAAAATAAAATAAAATGTATTATTGAGATATTTACGTTTCTTCTTTGGATGAATGCTACTGCTTCAGTTCTGTATTCTAAGGATTGCGTCGTTTTTACAATTATTTCAAACAAGTAAATTCTGTTCAAATGTCATCTGAAAACTGATTTGTTCTTATTCCAGAAATAACTAAAATTTCGATCTGTCGTATTTGGCTAAGTTTTCAAACGGAAAGTTCTCTCTCAGACTAGATTACCTGCTGCCTGCGTGACTTCCTCATGTTAGAACGCTTTCCAATCTACATCGTCAGTCTGTTGGCAGACAAAGTGAGTTCTTGATTGAAACGATCAGTTGATTATCGCTCTTCGATCTAGAGGAAACATCCTACTTACCTACAAACCTGAATGTTTTTTTAACTTGAATTTTTCTTGAAATTTGTTAGATAACGTAGTTACAACTGACATAGAATTGGGATTCAACTTACAAGTTACATTTCTGTTCAATTCTTATTTGCACCTTTTTGTAATAATTCGCAAATTTTATTTCTTCAATCGACTGATACATCCTAAATGAAACATACACAATAATAATATCTAATAATATATTTATTGCTAGCAATGAACATTAAATATTATACATAAAGAGTTCTAGCATACCCTAGAAAGAGCGAAGCTCATTTTCCAGCGTTTTCACATAAAAGGTCTTACAAGTAATCATAAATAATTTAATAACACTAAATTATATTAAGGATCTTAATATTAGTAGGATGTAAAGATACAAATATAATATAACAAAATAAGAAGAAAATTACAAAACAACTATTACTTGTATCAGAGGAGATCAGCAAACTTATACATGAAACATATAAATTATAATAGGTATTTTTAAATTAGGTTTTTTTATTTTGGACTACGGACTAAATTGTTTTTAATTCGCAATTAATAATTGAGGGTATTTTTTAACAATGTTGTTACATAGTCTTGGACCAAAATTAGCCCTATGATTGTACCCAGCAGTTCTAAGAAGCTTTGAAAAATGAGGAGTGCCTGAGCGTCTTGTGGGGTAAATATGAGAATATAATGCAAATTTCTGTTTATTTTTGTGAACATAATTTAGTAAACTACTGAGGTAATTTCTCTTTATGTTTAGTACTTTGAAGTCGGTGAGTAGGAGATCAGTTGAATAGTCAATAGGGATTTTAGGCAAATTTTGATTATTTGTTTTTGTAGTATATTTATGGTTAAGGTAGATTTAAAGATGTTAAGATAGATTTACAAGCTTCTCCCCAGCCAATTAATCCATACTGATATTCTGATTGAAATAATGCAAAATAAACTAAACGTAAAATGTTAGGTGGTAAGAAGGAGTGTAAAATCATGAATTTGTAAATTGTCTGCCGTCGTCTAGAACAAAGAAAATCCACATGCATGTTCCATTTAAAATCTTGATCTATGAAAATACCTAAATATTTAACATAAGAAGATCTGTGTATACATAAGCAAGTGTTTTTTCATTCCTGAATGCCAGATGTTGATTTAGCCTTGATCGGTAAGGCATTGTTCACTCTTGGCAAGCGTGTACACATGACTGTGTATACAAATGTCTCGAAAAACTTTTGTCTATGTGGTACATATTTGTATGTGCATATTTTGCATTTTTTATTATAATAAATTCCGTCCCCTAGTGATATTATTAATGATACGAATTCGTATTAAAAATGTAGTTGTATGTAACTTACCTGTTTTCCCTCAACAATCATTTTATACTATCAAATCATGTAATATATTTGTACTTAGTAAACGTGCACCAATTTTTATTTTTTGCACCTAAACAAGCACTTACTTTTTTATTATTATTATTATTATTATTATTATTATTATTATTATTATTATTATTATTATTATTATTATTATTATTATTATTATTATTGCACCTATTTTATCACCTAAATTAGGAAAAATTTGCCCTTAAAAGTCCGGCCTCTGACTGTTACGTATTGTTTCAAAATATCTTTCAATTCACATTTCTAGATTGGAATGACATATCGAGAAGTATGGTTGGTTTTACCTCATGGAGTGTGGTTTCGTAAACTTTTCTGCGATATGAGAGTTAAAAAATTGATGAGGTTCCACACATCAAGGGGATATTGTGTAAAATGCTGCATACCTAAAGTATAAACTCTGCTATCACCACAATGGATTATGCATTTAAATTAGACATCAAATAAATCGAGAATTTGGTACTGTACAAACGTAATGTTTTAAATAAAAAGTTGCTTTTCTTCGAAGGCAAATTTTTCTTTTGTGTTAACCAGAGTAACTTCGCACGCCAAATTTCGTGGACGCACGGACGGATGGAGAGACAGACAGATGGACGTACAGACAGACGGACGGAGGAAGAACGAACGATCGGACGTTTCGAAAAAAATGTATATTTCTGTTTAAATCTCGAAATTGATTTTTTCAGCATTACATATGAGCAACATTCTGTAGCATCTGTAATTTCTTTTATACTACGTATATTATTACTCCGTATATCATTACTCTATATATACGAACATGTACGGGAGAGTACAAACAGTCCCACGTTTCGTCAATTGCGCAAATACGCATGTATTACGTGCGGAGATTCCACCGTTGCCGCCTCATGTATGACTCGTTCTTTACGAAATTGAGGGCGACGTTGAAAGAGGTTTAGTTCGGTAGTGTATATAAATATCGTGTGAATATAAATTTCCTCTCAAATACTCTAGGGCGGTTAGAGCATTACTTTTTCTCAAAAAACAAGGAAAAAAGATTTTCTTCAATACCTAGCCCACTAATATCAGCAAATTACTAATATGGAACGATCTGCATTAGCAGGATTATGCCATAAAACCCTCTCTATATGTAACATAAATTCAACAAATAAGGTTTATCACTTGCGGTAAATTGTAAATTGTGTATTTGTTTACAAATCTTATGCTCAGGAATTCTCCTCAGTATTGACTTTTACGTACTTCACTGAGAGCGCATCTATAATACGGCCTGCTCAAATTTTCTTGCAAACAACATTCTTGGTTTTAAAAAGAAATTTGCTTTCAACTATTCTCACACTTCTTCCTGTGTGTGCTTTGATGTGTTTAGGATTCTTTGCTAGAACTCGATTACAGTTTCAAAAACTGTATGATCTATTTCTATATGATCTATTCTTGCTTGAACCTGTTGCATCTGTCTTGCCTTACAGATTGGATCACATCGCCTTCCTGCGCCGACGTCTTTACCAGAAACGATATTCATAAAAAACAAAGGAATAAAATGTTGTGTAAGTTAAATTAGTTATAAATACTCCAAAAGCGTTATAAGGGTTTTAAGGATTGAGGGGTGACAAAAACCCGAGGGCCTTAGGCCCGATGTTATTTTTTATCTAATTGCATTGATTCAGATTTACTTATTTACTAATTAACTATCCATGGCTTCTTGAGGACTGCGCCACACTCAAGCTCAGCTCTTGCCAACTGAAATTGAGGCTCCTCTGACCAAGCCACGGTTTTCCAAAGCAGCTAAAGATCAATCGATATTGTCTCGAACCCATGAGAGGCGTTACAGGCGATGTCTGCCTGTGCTGTTAGCAAAGGTATTCGAGACGGTCTTCTGCTGCCATAGCCCATTAAATCCAAATTTCACCGCACTGTCCTAACGGATATGTTCATCTTCCGTACCGCATTGATTTCTGCGTATATTTTACGCAGTCTTGCTTGTCTGTTAGCACTGACAACCCCACGCAAATGCCGCTGCTCTCAGACATTAAGTGAAGTCCGTTGGCCACTATGTTGTCCGTGATAAGAAGTTATGCCTGAAATTAGGTGTTTTCTCTATCTCTCTCTCAGTTTCTCTCTCTCTCACTTTCTCTCTCTCTCTCACTTTCTCTCTCTCTCACTTTCTCTCTCTCACTTTCTCTCTCTCACTTTCTCTCTCTCACTTTATCTCTCTCTCACTTTATCTCTCTCTGACTTTCTCTCTCACTCACTTTCTCTATCTCTCACTTTCTCTATCTCTCACTTTATCTCTCTCTCACTTTATCTCTCTCTCACTTTATCTCTCTCTCACTTTATCTCTCTCTCTCTCTCTCTCTCATGCGCGCTCTCGCTCGACACCGCAGATCTCGGTATATTAAAATCTCGAACGATTTTCGAAATGGCATGTCCCATGCGTCGCCGTATGTAACTAACATTCTGCATTCAAAGTCTGTTAATTCTTGTCGTGCGGCCATAGTTACGTCAGAAACCTTTTCACTTGAATCACGAGTGTAAATGAAAGCTCTGCCAATGCACTGCTCTTTTATATCTTTTGTGCGCGATACTAGTGCCATCTGAATATTTGTATATTGCTATCCCATGACTTTTGTCACCTCAGGGTATATTATGTTATGTACTTCTAGAACAATAAATGGCGATTTTTCGGCAGAAATTTTTGTGTTGTAGTACCTTCATACCGAAAAAGTTGATAATTTTTTTGCTACATGTAGTAAAGTACTTCCTCGAACACGTGGGGTGATCAGAATCCGCGTTTCGTGGTTCCTTTTTTTAACTACGTTCCTTTAACCGTAACTGGCATCGACCGTGGAGTAATCCTTGTTAATTGAGTCTGTGATCGTTTTATCTCTTCGTTGAGGGGTTCGGCGCCGTTAGATCCCCGAGGTTTCCAGACGGTCACGTGTCTCGGTCACGGTGTCTCGAGTTGCTTAACTTCCGCGACTTCAAGGAGCGCAGGCGCCGACCCCCCGACGAACTGATTGATACCGAAAAATTGGTATATAGCAAAACATCTGTCCGTCCGTCTATGTGTGAACGACTCTAACTGCTAAATCGTAAGCAGGATTTTCACCGAAATTGATATTCCACAATAGATCTTCCTGATGTCGCGGCCCCATATTTTAAGAAACCGATATTTTAAGTTTTGGATGTGCATGTTTACTGTATGTTTTAAGGTTTATGAAGACTGAAGGTCAGTTTCAATATTTTTCTCAGAAAAAGCTCCAAATGTTTGCTATCAAACTTTATCCCCGGATAGCCTAAGGGTTGCTTAAAAAATGGTGCCGGTGTGTCAGTGCCTAGTGTAAAGGTTAATATGTATCTCCATGAGGGATATAGTGTGTACCCAGTGCGGATAGTCGAACCCGGCAACCCCTGAAGCTGGAAAAAGCCCCAGCAAGAAAAAAAATATTTAAGAACTGTTACACGTTTTTGAGTAGTAAGAACAAATGATTCGGTCTCATGAGGCAGGTGCTTGGGCAAGATGAGCCAAAGTATGAGTAAACTAATGCTGCGGATTTGAAACCCATGTAGGTCATGAATGTTTTGTGTTGTGTTTGATACGCGAAGGAGTTCCAAACCTTGTACTGGAAGAACGCCACAAGCACCGAGGCGGGTCCAAAGAATACAATGGGCAAATTTGTAATGGTACAGAGCCGAGATAGGTGTTCCCATGTCCGGGCGTGCGAAGATTTCTTCCCCACCTCCAAGAGAAGCGGTATGGGAACTGCAAGAGGCTCTGGTTGTTCATGTCAAAGAATGGTAATACGAATGAATCACCCGTTTCTAGAGAAAACCTTGCTAACTTCAGATATCGTTTAGATTAGGTTTTCAATAAGGTCTTTAACTCATTTGTATCTCATTTCATTCTCTACCTTAGTAAAAAAGCAATTCCTGCACCAAGTTAAGTTTTCAGATTTATTTGTCATTTTTATTCTTATGGAAGAAGAGTTGTAGCGTGCAATGCCATTGAACATTCGCTGGTATAAATATTCCAGAAATGAATTATCTTATTTTTATCATACTTTATCATTTTTTTTGTTAGTCCACGTTCGCGAAATCTTCATTTATAAACGTAGTTTGTAATCGTGAATTGTGAATCATAATTATTTCTTTGCGTGTGCATGCCATTTTTTGGTGTTATTAGTAGGCGTTGAAAGTTTAGTTGAGATATTTACGTCAGAGTCGCCTTGGGAACAACTCTATTTTAAAATATATTTCTGACTGAGGTTTTAGCTAGCATGTGACATTTTTCATTTGTGATGTTATTACTTCTATTATTAACATCTTCATTGTGTTCAAGTTATAGGAAAGAAAACGTGATAACTTTTGTGGAGCTTTTATCAATTTAATCCGACTATCTTTTAAACATTTTATGCAATAAAAACTTTTAAAAATTAGCCTATACTTAGTGTATAGTGAATGTAGGTAGTTATAACCAATATAGTAATTCGTTTCTATTAATTTAATTTATCACTTTCTTTCTAACTTTTACAATTTCCTTAAATTCAGAGACTTGTACGAAAATTAGACCTGCGCCATTTAAGAGTCCCTTCTTCTATCCGTGGAGAAAATAAATAAATAAATAATTTGTAGCCGTTGAGAAAATGCTTTTTTAAAATTAGCATTAACCTTAAGAAGAAATTACGCAAAATATTTTTGTTTTTTAAACATTGTGCATGACCTATTTTATATATCTGATTTTTTTAGAACAGATTTTATTTGGAACAAATATCTCTGTTATTAATATTGTCATTTTGTAATGTTATTTCTTTTGCTATTTTCGAAAATAAAGAGAGTTCGCCGAAAACGGGATCAGAACCATTTTTTACCGTTGTTTCAAGAGAAAATCTTAGAAAAAATTGAGCGTTTTTGAAGAAAATAATTGTTTAAAATTGCCAATATTTAATGTGAAATTACGCAAAAACCGCTCGAATTATCAAAATATTTTATGTGACCTCGTTTCAAGATCGGCTTCGAACAAGAAATTTTTATAAAGAAAGGAAATCTTATTCTTCAATATTGAAGTTGTAGGAAGACGCCGAAGAAATTTGAACTTTTGAAATTTTTGAGAAATCATAGATTTTAACGAAGATGAGACCTGCGTCATTCTTTTTAGCGTTATCTTCGCTACCTGGGGAAAATGTTGAGCCATTTTTGGAAAAAAATTTAAAACGTTTAGGCTTCGTAGAAAGTAACCCTAAAAATCAAAACATCCGTTTCAAACTGGCAGGTCATTGAGATCGTTTAGATTGATCAAGGAATATCAACTTTTGTACCGAATGGTTCAGGTACTAGTGTTGACCACTGATAAACAGAATGGCAGTTGACCGACAAGAGGACAGGCCAGACGTTTTGACATCGATAGATTTTACTGTATCAAGAAAACACAAAATATGGATACTGATTACACGCGTTATAGGAAGTGATTTTTCGCGTTGGGTAACAAAACTTACCCTTTGAGTTATCAGGGGCAGGTAATAAGAGTTTTCTGGCGAAAAATCGCCGCTTTTCGGTGCATGATTATACTTTCTCTTCCTAAGAAGAAAAATGAAAACAAAATAGCTTGCTAATCTCCCTTATCGTAAAAATGTGAAAGAAAGAACATGGCAAACGACAACGCAGGCTTGCGAGCCAAATGTCGTTTTTATGACCTCAAACTTTCAATGCTACGTCCATTTTCACGACAAGACTCTATGTTATGAGCCATCGCGATTAACCTAAATCATCGTGGAGTCTGAGTAACGCTGTATTTCCAACGCATTTTATTCCAAAATATTTTTGACAAACTCTTCAGGCACCGATAAAGCTTCACTATGCGTATCGAAATTAATGAGACCCCGGCCTTTGGTCTAAGCGATTCACACAACACATTTCCGAGTCTGTCCAACGCATAATTTCCAGCATATTCCATTCCAATTTTTTTTAAATTAATTAAAACGCGACATTTTCATTTGAACAATGAAACAGAATACCTTTGTACTTTGTACCACTTATTTACCAACCTGGGTACGTCAAAGTCGATTCTTTACGATAAGGGGTTCGACCCAAATCGCTATTTCGTTTCGAGACCGCTGCACATCTCCTTTCACAATTACTGCGCCTTCGATTACCGTGGCTCCGAAGACTGCTTGCGCCGCCGGTGCCATCCGTTGCTCCCGCCGCCCCCGTGCCCTCGCGATCCGCATCGTCTCCCTCCTTCGATCGGGTCGCGGGCGGCCCGGCACGTAACGGGCCGAGACCTTAAAAAGTTTCTTTGAAAGTCGGCTCCCTCGGAGGTGGCCCCGGAAATAGAGGAAGATTGCTGATAAAAAGCACAATGCTAACTGCAGGTTGCCGTGCGGCGAGGGCGATCGGCCGCCAGGAAATTGTCGCGGTAATGCGGCGGTGGCGGGGTTGGAGGTGGTGGCGAGCTGGATGGCGAGGGCGGTGGCGAGGGCGGTGGCGAGGGCGGTGGCGAGGGCGGTGGCGAGGGCGGTGGCGAGGGCGGGGAGCTGTCGGCGTGCATTATGCGACCTCTGACTTTCGCATTGAGGGGAGTCTACCATTTTAGAGGTAGTCGAAACGCTATCTGCAATTATTATATTCGTCTTGTTCTCTAAATTCAGGGGTTTGACACTTTCGGGATAAAGAAATCCACAGAAGAAAATAAAAAAAATCCCTTTTCATATTTTTGTTTTTTTTTTTGTTTTACGAGAAACATTTGTAATACGAGTATTTAGGCATTAAAAGCCCTGTGGATTGGTTGGGTATACTTGGATACATCCAATTTGTTTGGATATATCAAATTATTTGGAAAATGACAGAATTAGAAAGAGGGAGAAATGGATATTTAAAATGGAGAGGTAGATAAGTAACGATATGTAGACCAGAAATCAAATACATTTATCGAAAATTTTAATAAAACGTTAGTGAATATTTATGTTATGAATTTAAATCAATTAAAAAATAATATATTTCTTCCATTTGAAAATACAAATGAAATGCACAATTATACGGAAGCGAGTATCGTCTTGTAGACCCTCATCATCAAATTTGTAAGTTGTTTGTAAGGCAAAGAGGATAAGAAATATTGTCCATTCTGAAAGTGCGGTTCCCAAGGCTTGAATTAATCGATTAGGGTGTTGATTAACATGTCAGTTGTAAGATCTGTATAGAGGATTATCAAATGTATTATAAATAATGTTCATATCTCCATTGTAGTAAGTTAAAATTCAATTAATCCTGCAAAGGTATCATTTCTTAATTTTAGTGTTCTATAATAGTTTATACACCAAAGGCATAATAGGGGTTCAAATGATTGAGCGGTGGCGACAAAAAAGCCCGAGGGTCTCAAAACGTAATGTATAACGAACTCCGTATCGAAGGTAATAACTAACAATAACGTATCAGTAAAAAGAAACGTCATTTCTTACTCTACGTTCTATCCTCATATGCAAATGAAATAATTAATATTTCCCGATGAACTTGAATTGACTTTTTATTGATCGAAGATAATTAAACATTTCATTGTATTTTAACAGTACATCGAGGCTACATTTGTATTTCGGAAATAAGGTTTCCGGGTCTTCATTAACAGGGTTTGTTTCGTTGATCGAGCCTTTGTTAACATGTTCGTGGCCAGATTACGTTCTCATTTAGAGGTTTACGACGCAAGTTTAATGAAAATAGCACGAAGACAGCGGTCGCGTGTCTTCGAAAAATCAAACCGGTTTGCAGTATCAAAATGGTGCCTGGAGCTGTACACTTCAGGGATGCCCATACTCTGCGTGCGACAAATTCATTGTCAGTCGCCAATCTGGGTAAAATATACCGTATCTTTCTGAAATATTTAGCGATTTATTAAATAACTAAGTTTGAGTATCATCGTGTTAATAGCGCGAATTTTGGACTTTTGACTATTCGTTTACACATATTCGTCTAGAAGAAAATCATGAGATGAAAAGAAACCAAAATATCGTATTATTTGGTTTAAACAAGATTTTCACATCAATTCAATTTTTCGAATTTAATATTTTATTGATAAAGTATTTTGTGTTCGGAATAATTTATTAAGCACTACGCTTATACTATGGATTTGAGAATTTATATTGCAGATAATTTTAAAAATAATATTTATGTGTGACTAATGTTTAAGAATAAATGTTGTTATAGTTTTGTTGCTATCTCAGCGAATGTTTTTTGTCTTGAAGATTTCAAGTTATATCTGATTGAGCAATACGCTTCTAAATTGTCAGAGGGAAATGTTAATTGATTGATTGATTTTTTCGTGTTTCCGGGCGCGTCAATTGCTTAGGTCATTAGTCCCGTGAGTGTAGTGCATGTTTTTTCTCGGGAGATGGCGGCGATCTTCCCCCGCTGGATGGCGAGATCCGGCGCCGACCTACCGTCGGCTAGTGGGGTTTCCCCCTAACCAGGACTCTCCCACCAACGGGGCACCGCCCCAGTTGGGACAAGCTCTAAGCTCCCGACCGGTCTCCCGGAATATGTGGTAGTGTAGTGCATGTTAGTGTAAGTGTGTGTGTAAGGGGAGAGGATAGGACAAGGAAGAGAAAGGACAGATCGCGCGCGGTCCGTGGCCCGTTTGGTAGGGTACTGCTCCGGCATTCGCCTGGTGTTGATCGGAGAAACCACGGAAAACTACCGATCAGAGCAGCCGGCCGCTAGAATTCTCCTCCAGACAGCAGCTGAATTCGACCTAGCTGAAAAGCTCGTGTCGAAAATCCTGCCGCCGTCAGGACTCGAACCTAGGACCTCCCGGTTAGAGGCGCTGCAGGAAATGTTAAAACAGTGACTATTTTTTAGATACATTTTACTCTTCGCACACATTCAATATAAATGGCAGAAATTTTCTCCTTTTGAAACACATTTATTTACTACCTGGTAATCGATATAACCGGGCAGTCGGAGAGTAACCGGTCAGCCGAAGTAACCGGACAGTCGGAGTAAGTCGGAGTAACCGGGCAGTCGGAGTAACCGGGCAGTCGGAGTAACCGGGCAGTCGGAGTAACCGGGCAGTCGGAGTAACCGGGCAGTCGGAGTAAAAGTCCGGGCAGTCGGAGTAAAAGTAACTGGGCAGTCGGAGTAACAGTCGGAGCAGTCGGAGTAACCGGGCAGTCGGAGTAACCGGGCAGTCGGAGTAACCGGGCAGTCGGAGTAACCGGGCAGTCGGAGTAACCGGGCAGTCGGAGTAACCGGGCAGTCGGAGTAACCGGGCAGTCGGAGTAACCGGGCAGTCGGAGTAACCGGGCAGTCGGAGTAACCGGGCAGTCGGAGTAACCGGGCAGTCGGAGTAACTGGGCAGTCGGAGTAACTGGGCAGTCGGAGTAACTGGGCAGTCGGAGTAACTGGGCAGTCGGAGTAACTGGGCAGTCGGAGTAACCGGACAGTCGGAGTAACCGGGCAGTCGGAGTAATCGTGAAAGATAATAAGTGAGATTCTGTGAAAATAATAATTGTTGGGGTTGAAGATCAACGAAAACTTTTAATGTTAACAAATGTAGCTACATTATTTCAGCTGGCTAGCTTTTGAAGCCATTTTATCCTAATTTTACACATACGAGTATAACTTGTCTCGCCCATGTTTTCCGTCGAATTGCGGAAGAAGCTAAAGAACTATTCCCAACAATCAAAAAGTTAATTTCAAATGTTAAAATAGTACTTTTAGAATGACCTTCCATAATTTGTCAATTTAACGAAAAATTATCAGATACGTCCGTACCTCTAAATCTGAAAATACGAGGTTAGAAACATGGTTGAAAGCAGAGACGTATTATGCCAAGAATTCCGAAAAACAAATTAGGAAATAGTGAATAAAATTGAAGAAAGCGAAGCGCAATTAGTTTTAAATGACAAGCGCCTGAAGATATATTTGGCTTTTATTTATGAAAACATGACGTATCTAGTTGTCACTATTAAGAATATTATAGTGAGAATATTATTAAGAATATTATAGCCAGCCAGACGGACGGACAGAATCGATTTTTCGGTATGAAGAAGTAACAAAACATGGATTTTGGCTACACTACGATTTAGAGAAATTGTTTTGTAAAGTTAGCATTAGGATTTATCCAATTTTTCGTTACCACAGCCCAGCTATAAGAGTTTTTCTAGCGAAAATTAATCGTTTTCCGGTGCACGATTATAAAACTTCCTCTTCTTACGAAAAATTCGTAAGGTGAGAAAAAGTTAAAAGAAAAGTAACTCGGGTAAAAATATTTCTCAAACATCAGAGAAATGTAAAAGGACTGAATAAATCTATATTTTACAACTATAATGAATTAAGGAAATGACGAAAAGGAATTGACTGTGGAAAGAGTCGAACCATTTAATGTGTTCCCGCCACAATACGCGCGATGAATTTGAATCATTCAATCTCGAAAACGTTTTATTGTTATGCCCACTCAAGGAAATTGATCTATATAAGACGTTTATTTTTGTCATTATTTTAGGATAATAAATTATTATATTAGATATTGGGCTATAATTTGTCCATTAGGTTATAAATTCACTAATTTTCTCTCACATACAGTTTTAAATGTGAATGTTTTATTAATTATAGATCGTGCAAAGAGGTACTCAAGTGCTTTCTCCTCTCCAATTTTGGGTTTTATTGTCTTTTCCTTAGCCTATTTTTTTTTAACTTTTAGTGCCTTTAAAGGCTCCTGAAAGCTTTAGGTGCCTAAATATCCGTTGGCTGCATTATGCCATAATGTATTGTTCACATTAATATGCTGCCATTTTTTGCCCCTGAATAATATTAGACACAATGTATACAATAATGTAAACAATTTAAGACACAATGTATCACACTTACGACACCAAGAGCATGGTAAAATAGACGGAATTCAAACATTGAGGGTCTCAGCCAGTCTCAACGCTAAGCTCGTCAAATCCGTGGCTTTCCCAGGGGTTTCGGTCTGAACGGATTATTCTTAACGCCGATCTGACGGTCAGTAGCCGAATGTACAGAAAGTTCTATCTTCAAATGACATTTTTCTTCTCTGGTGGGAATCTCGTGCGATGTAGCAAGAATAGGATGTCACACACGACTTATCATATTGTGACCCAGCTGACATGCATAGGCCCGAAGGAAATTGTAAACCACCCATTCATTGGAGAGTGACATTGCTCGACCCAGCTACCTAGCTTTTGAGGAAATTCAGCCACCATTGGGACACGAACTTACGGTCTCTGAGTCTACGAAAATTCAATGTCAGACTCGCTACTTTATACACTAAAGCTCTTTAAATTTCTTTTTTGTTAAATTTTAATAAATAAATAAGTTTGTAAAAACGAATAATGAGCTCGCAAGCGTAATAGCTCATAAGCAAGGAATGTGTGCAACATAAACCAATTTTTAGGCAGACCCTGTACTATTCTCAATGAGCCAGAGGACCTAAATAGTAATCAGGTTGATAATGTAATTTATCACACGTCAAGATTACCTTAGAAAACGCCAATACGTGATGCGCAAGTGTGTTACCCTCTAACATTTGAGAATTGAAAATGTCGTGAAATCTTCCCAACATTTTCAAAGCACATTCCTGGCCCTGTGTCGGATGAGGCCAATATTATTAGATTCTTTCTTTTTTAAAACAGGTAACATTGAATTGTTTGGAATAAAAGAAAACTTAGATAACTTATATTAAGCAGGATATCCTGTTTCATGTAGCCAGGGGAAGAAACAAACGTCATAGCGTGAGAGATATGAACCTCTTAGCCACGCTTACCTTGCTGTACCATACTACACAATATCGTATTGTATATTTTACTTGTAAAAAGTGTTCAAAATAGTTCGCAATTTTGTTGGTGTATAGGGTAAAACAGTTTCTTTCCCACGAACTACACAGCTCAGATTTAAACCGTTCTCCTCCAAAATGGTAATCTTCTAAACCTTTATTGAACGTCGACAAAATCATGTTACGGAGACGTTCGTCACCCCTGGCTCAGGCGATAATCGTAAATAGGCGGGGTGCGGGCGGGGCCGACTGTGCGGGACAGACTGTGCGGGAAAGCCTGGAGCTGCAACAGGCGAGAGAGCCGCACGTGCCGCCCCGCCCCTCCCCTCCCAACCCCGCAGCCTTATTTCGCTAATTGCTCCGCACGCCACCCACCGCGCCACGCTCGCCGGATCCGAATTCGGCTTTCTGCGCCTTATCAGGAATCTGTTAATTAAATGCAACGGTTCCCCTTTGAGGTGACATTAGGAAAATCAACAAAATACTTTTTTCGTTTCCTCACTTCACAACCCGTATTTGGCCGAGCATTTATACGCCACAAAGGCGAGCTTTGGCGGCCAAGAATGAATTTTAGAGAACTATTACCACGGCAACCTCACGTAAACAAGACAATAAAAAAATGACTGTTGACACATTGGCAAAGAATATTTATAATTTTTTAAAACAGAATGTTTGTAACTTATTTATTTTTAACATTTTTATTAAAAACAATTTGATATATTTTGAAATATTATACCTGGAACTGTTACGTCTTCTGGGCATTGAGCACTCGTGCTAGGTGTTTTAACAGAAAATGAAGTAGTCTCAACTCTAACTGAAGGACAATTTTCGTTTTACAAGATCAATTTAGCTACTTCGTTTTTACACCCCACCGAATCTTCCAGATATCTTTCAGCTACCTTGGAAGTTTTCCATCCATGTCCTTTAATATTTGTTAAAGTAGCTCCACTGTCTGCTAATATCATAGCGCAGGACCGCCTAAAACAATGTCCAGTGTACTGAGTTGCGTTAGGTAATTTTAGAAACTGTGCAACCGTGGTAGGCATTTTACCAAAACTATGAATGTGAAAAGGTTGAATGGCGCACTTATTATTTTTATAATATATGAAAAATTTGTCGTGAGGCGCGTGTTCTGGTAGCATAGAAACATAATTTCGATAAAGTTGTAAAGATTAAGGTTACTTCAGAGGCGATAATGTAGAAGAACATCCGCATCTATACGACAAAACCGCATGGTATAAATGAGATCTCTCTAAAAATTCAAACCTAAAATTGGGAGGTGAGTATAAGAAAAATTGTTGTATGCACCTCGGCCGAAATAGAATAATTTTGAACTCGGTTAGTTTACCAACCTCATCCAAAATCATCTTTCGACCTTGATACATACGTTGTTCTTTTTTTTACTGAAAAACTTGCTGATGTATTTGTATGTATCAATTCAATAACGGTGAAATGGTTCAATAACTGTGAAGTAGGAGAAAATTGTAAAAGAATATCTTGCCGAAAATATTTAACGAGATGTGATTCAATCGATTGCCTTTTGGATCTTTAAATTTCAGAGTACTTTCATGTTGAGGCCTTCGTGAATATATCCAGATTGTGCTTCCACAATTGTTCAGTAACCACACTTGATATCTTTGTCACTAAACATACGTAGTATGATTATAACGACTCAAGTTTCTTTCAAATTTACGGCATTATGAAATCACTCAAAAAGAGAATGTAAAGTATCCTAAACTCTTTTATATTTCATACCTCAGTCAAATCGGGTATTATCCTTTATCGTGACAAATCGGGAACGAGGGCATTCTGATTTGAAGTTCAAAAAGTCATTTAATGAATTAAAAAGTATTTTGGCATAACTTGCGTTGGAAACTATCTATTGGATAGAATCAAGGATACTTTAAGTTCATCGCTTGCTAGGTTGAAGACCGAAGCTTCGTCATGAATTGCGGAACACATAGAGAAGCATCTACGGTGCCTTAAGTATACGCCAAAAAATACTTTGAAATAAATTTCTTTGGACACACATATTGACACGTCAACTCGCCTTGAGCATTTGAGATGTTAATTAAACGTCATTCCGCTTGCGAGTCCGAATTCACCATCTTCTCGCGAAAGTGAAAGGTTTCCTTGACGCTCCTTTCGCCACGGAAGAAGAGCCGTTAACTCATCGAAAACGGAAAACATTGAATTCCGACTGACCTACCATGTCTATGTACATCCAAACTCTTCACATTAATCACAGCACATTAAATATGTATATTTTTTCAGGAAAACTTGAGACAAAGGCTTAATATTGGTTATTATTTTTCACTAAGACTTTACAAAATAGGCCCCGACAGAACGTAGAAAAAGGTCCGTCGTTCAGGCAGTTCGGAGAATGTGGTCTTACGCCTTGTCGTAGATATTGCCGAAAGTTTCAAAATAAGGCTGCTTCCTAATCAAACCTTGCTATTCTTACATATTACGTAAATTATTACGGGATTAATTATTACGATATTACGTCTTACGAGGTCGAATATTAATATTCGACCATTGCAACTGACAATTTGACTGAACTGACAATTTGACTTTGTATTACTAAAATAATACGAAATTCAAATTATGGGAAGAATACTACATTAGAAACGTCATTAGAATCCATTTTCCTTCGGAAAAATTGTCAAAATGGGATCTTAAATGGCAATTTTTTGATCTATTGCAACTATTTTGAAATTTTCAATGTGTCTACATTCAACGTGTAGTGTCAAAGATTTAGCAGTAAAGGCTCAGCCTCACAGATGGTCTGCTATAGAAAAATGTTACTATATGAGTATTTATGTACTTTAACAAATCTTATTTTGCCGATCTGGTAGCAGAGATCGCTAAGGCAGTGCCGTGGTGATTTCGGGCCGAAGGATCGCGGGATCGAGTCCCGCCTCGGGCATGGTTCGCGGCATGGCTCATGCCATCTTTGTGTTCGTTCTTTCACCCCTCATCATCGCCATATTACTTCATTTAATATGTATATATCCCTAACGTTAATCAATAGTGGTCACTAATGACATCGTAGTTAATGCAACCTTAAATAAACAAAAAATCTTTTATTTTTGAATGAATTGAATTGAATTTGCCTTATTTTACGTGGCGAGCCATGATGCCTGCTCTTCCGTCTGACCACGCAAATTCCGCTACGCACCTTTCACCAACCATGGGAAAAGGAAGGTATTACTTGGGCGACGAAACAGGCGATTTGAATTTAGCTTAGAGGCCTCATTTAGGCTTGAGGATCTTTTACATGCAGTAAATCTACTAACATGGGACAGCTGGCTTTACTTGCCCACGGAAGGAAGGCGTACGAAGGATTTTTTCGCCCTTAAAAATCCACGGCTTCGATCGAGTTTGAACACGCGAACTTGGGTATAGCAGTGCGATACGCTAACCGCTACACCATCGCCGCCGCCACCAATGTATCCCACCATCGGACTCTGCCACCTTTATTTTTCAAGATACATTGTTAAAATTTAAAAAAATATACCACAGGTATCTGCAGCCGAAGACTGGGAGAGATGCATGTGTAATGAATGGAATATGTTTGTTCTTTTCGGTGGATGCTGGGAAATGTGGAGGCCTTTATAAAAAATCAACAGACATGTATGCGGGTACATTATTTCTTGCAATCGATTTTATTAAATATTTACATTAACTTGGCGCTCGACTCTACGCAACGGCACTTAGTCCGCTTTCCCGAATTTCCAGTATCTCAGAATGCGACGTAATTCACACTGTGAGCCGTGCATGACTTTTAATTTGAGCAATATGTTAACTTGCAAACTTGAAAAAGATACGCTTCGATATTAAACGAATGAAATAAATGTTGAAATAATAATAATAATAATAATAATAATAATAATAATAATAATAATAATAATAATAATGGGAATTGGATGGCTTTATTTGCCCCTTTGAGTTTTGAAATTGAGGGGCCCGATATATGGTTTGTTCAGGCCTGTCCAGAAATTTTGGGAGGTTCGAAAAGAGTTAAGCATCGCCGAATATCGCATCACGCTGCGAAATTTATTCTTCTGAGAAAAGACCTGATAGCCAACTGTCAATGCCTGAGAGTTCAATGCCTGCAATAAGAGTGTAGAGATATTTTTCATGAGTGACATACATTCGCCGTTGAGAAGAATATTGTAAGTATTGAAACAAATCATGTCGAAAAGCAGATGTGATATGTATGGGTGATGTCTCTTGGCTGTCCGGGGCTGTATGGGCGAGAATTGTCATCAGAGTATGTGAACGGAATAAATGAACATCGAATTTCAGGGAAACCGCTTTCATTTGACTTGCAATAGACCAAATTTTAATCGAATGCTGAGGAATCAGTTGATGCCACTACAGTGACTCTGATCGGGAGGTCCTAGGATTCGAATCCCAAAGGTGGCGGATTTTCGACACTATTAGAAAGCTAGGCCGAATTCAGCCGCTGTATGGTGGAGAATTGTAGCGGCCGACTGCTCTTATCGATAGTTTTCCGTGGTTTCTCCGAGCAACACAATGCGAATGTCAGAGCAGTACCCAAACAAACGGGCCACGGACCGCACCCGATCTTTCTTTCCTCTTCCTTATCCTGTCCTCGCTTCTTATATATACACTTAAACTTACATGTCTTACACTACAACACATGTCGGGACACCAATCTGGAGCTTAGGGCGTGTCCCGACTAGGCCAGTGCCCCGCTGGCGTGAGATACCTGAAAGAGGAAACCCCCAAATGCCGACGCGTAGGGCAATGCCGGATCCCACCATTCATTGGAGGAGGAACACCCCCACCTGCATGAATAAAACATGCACTACATCTACGAGACTAATGACCATAACAGTTGGCGTGCCAGGATACATCAATCGGGAGCGGTAGCTCACTGCAGCGCCTCTGACCGGGAAGTCCTAGGTTCGAGTCCTGACGGCGGCAGGATTGTCGATACTAGCTTTTCAGCAAGGTCGAATTCTGTCGCTGTCTGGAGGAGAATTCTAGCGGCCGGCTGCTCGAATTGGTAGTTTTCCGTAGTTTCTCCGACCAACACCAGGCGAATGGTGGAGCAGTACACTAACAAACGGGCCACGGACCGCGCGCGATCTTTCCTTCCTCTTCCTTGTTCTCTCCTATCACCTTACACACACACACACTTACACCAGCATGCACTACTCTACCACATATTCCGGGAGACAGGTCGGGAGCTTAGAGCTTGTCCCGGCTGGGGCGGTGCCCCGCTGGTGGGAGAGTCCTGGTTATGGGGAAAACCCGCTAGCCGAAGGGAAGGTCGGCGCCAGATCTCGCCATCCAGCGGGGGAAGATGACCGTCATTTCCCGAGAAAAAGCATGCACTACACTTACAGGACTAATGACCTAAGCTGTTGACGCGCCCGGAATCACCAACCAACCAACCAACCAACGAACCAACGGACACATCAATTAATTACTCTTTCTGAAAGGGGTGGTGTGCTAGCGCACTCATGAGTGGTGTGCTAGCGCACGGTGCCGTCTGCCGAAGACCAGCTTCCGCCGCCTCCAGCGCGCCGGCGCGTACCCCGCAAGACGGCGGCAGTGGCGGTGGTGGCGGAGTCGCGGGCTCAGCGCGGCGCAGCGCGGCGCTGCGCAGGGCAGGGCAAGGCGGGGAGGGGCTGGGCGGAGCAGCGTCGTCGCCGGGCGCCCAGTCGCGCCCTCCCTCCGCCCGAGCCAGCACGCGGGGCCGCGCGCCGAGGGCGACTGCGCTCGTGCTCGTGCTCTTGGTCGTGTACACAAACGCGCGCGTGTGTGTGACGCGAACGCCGGACTTTCAACGTGGTGACGCTTTATCGTGAGTGCAACGGTCGGAGAAATCGAAGGATTTGTTCGTTTCTGTGTGTTTCCGGGGACGTGATGTACATTTGTTAGAAGAAAATATAAGGGAATGTGATTTTTTGAACGTACGCTATGTAGTTGAACAGCTCCTTGAAACATTTCATTTGTGGGGTTGCTTATTTTTGTCAGCAATTATTTTAGAATTTCAAAATGTTTTCAATTGCTGCTTCTTGTAAAAGGAAAAAAATTGCAAGTTCATAACGACGTTCGATTAGCATTGATGTCAGAGAACTTTTTGAATAAATATAAATATTGCAACCATAAATATCGTAAACGCCAATTAATTTGAACGAATCCTGAGATAGAAACTATTGGCGCGTCCGACACGTGCTTTTACTCTCGTGTAGGCGGAAGGAAAGTGTCGAATAATATATTTCTGCTCAAGTCCGATGAAGATTTGTCAGTTTTGCATCTTCATGTGCGCATTTACCTTACCGCGAACGCATGTGAAGTATTTTTACCTCGAAAGGGGTGATGTTTATCTTCTTTATGTGCGCGCTGTGTGAGATGTAATCACGCTAGATGTATGTAAAAGTGAAATACAGTGATTCTGTAAATTTGGAGTTGGTAGAGACCAGGCATTGTGCCTAAAAGAAAATTGTTTGGAAATTGTGCTCGTATAGATATCACAGAAATATAAATGTAAATAAGCATCTAACAAGACTACAAAGTATAATTTTTTAATTTTTTTTTGCAAATAAGTGAATGTGCTCATTTATAGTTTGCAGATTATTTTCTTTTCCATGTAGGAATTTGCATTTGTTGAAAACAGAAGTGATATTTTACCTCGCGCTTGAGCGCTTTAGAAACTTAGTAATTTCGTCCCTAGTCATTGGTTAAACTGCGCACTCATTGCAGGTTGTAAGAGTTTCTAAATTAGTTTATCGTGCAGATTTTCCTTTCGTCAGAGAAGCAAGTAAGCTGGCAGGGAGTTAGCGCCGTTCGTTCCTGTGTAGAATTTTGATTTTGACGGAAGAAGAAATAAATTATATGTTGTGGTAATTTGAAAGCTCTGCGGGATGTAAGTGGGTGGCCATTCATCAAGCCACTCGTTGAAGGAAGAAGTAAGTGAACACCGCGCGGAGGTAGGCCGTCCATCACACAGACCCCGTCAGCCTCCATCAAGTTCACATTTCGCTGCTTTCGAGCAACAAGCAGGAAGAAAGGAAGCACGCTTGTTCAAGGATTCGGTTTTGACTTTTCTGGAAGCAGAGGTTATATTTTATGTTGGTTTTGAAGATGCTAGGAAGTTAATGAACACTAGCAATGCAGATTGCTACAGTACATTCATCAAGCGTCCAAGTCGGATTTTTACCGAGGGAGTGAGCAAGCAAGTGCGCAGGTAGAAAGTGATTCATTCAATTGCTAGGTTTTGAACTTCTGGATGTTGAAAGTTGCAAGTTTTGTTCTGTACTTAAAGCCGCTAAGAGCTAAGTATCAGCCAAAATTCAACTCCAGAAACTTTAAATCTCCACTTTAACATCCGCTTTTATATGAATATAGAGTTTACTTTAACCATTTGTTGGAGAAGCAAGCAAAGTAAACTAGTAAACTGTCTTGGAGTGCACAACAGACCTGCAGACTGTTCATAACGCAGACATCGTCAGTCTCCATCAAGTTAATCTGTTAATGGAGGAGCTCGTGAGCGTCATAAAGTTCGAGTTTTCTGGAAAAAGAACAAAAACAGACTTTACTACAAGCATGAAGTCGCTGGAATTTTGGCCCTCCCGATCCTATAAATTAGACTAAGTCTGCGTGATGGTACATTCATTCCTCGTTAGTCATTTGCTGGGGGAGCAAGTAAGCGTCAGGCAGGAACAGTTTGTTTAAGGCTGAATTTATTCTTTGCTGGGAACTGAAGCTGGAAATAAACTTATGAGTCTTTGGGAACTAGGGTGACCGAACCCTCAACATAAGCACAATTGAAAACGGACTTGCAAATTTATTTTTAGGTTACCCTTTTGCAGATGAAGCAAGCAAGCTGGCAAGGAAAGAGAATCTCACCGCAACAGCCGTCTATCACGCAGATCTCGTCAATTTCCAACAAGTCAACATTTCGATGAAAAAGAAAATTAATGCCGTTCAAGTGTGATGTTTTTGAGATTATAGTAAGTAGATTTATTTTACTACGAGCTTGAAATTGCGGAAAGTTTGGTCGTACCAACGTTCAACACTAGCAATAGTGAGAACGAACTTGCACCTAATAAATTTTACAGATAAATGAGCTATCGTTGGAGGTTATGAACATTTTCACAGCAGCATCTGCAGCCTCGATTCGGAGAGGAAAGTAAAATAGTCATAATAGGTGTTGGGCGCGTATTTTATGAAATGAAAATAGAAAACTTCTTCGGTCCGAAGGGTCGCGGGTTCGAGTCCCGCCTTGGGCATGGCTGTTTGTCCCTTGACTTTGTATGTATGTGTTGTCACGGAGGGCCTCGCGTTCTGCTGACCCCAGATCAGAGGAGCCCGCAAGTGTGTTGGTGTCTAGTGTATGGTCGGATATGCGTCCCGTCGGGGCGTAAAGGGTAACCGGCTGTCAGCTGGATAAAAGCCCTAGATAAAAAAAATAGAAAACTTGGCGCCTGCTGCGGAGAACGCACATTAATTTGACGTTGAGGCCAGCCTTTCGCCGGAGGAGCAAGTGAGCAGGCAGGGAGCGAAGGTCCCGCCGCGGCAGGCCGTCCATCACGCAGACCTCGTCAGCGTCCGCGGGCCAACGCTCCGGCGTGGGAGCGGGACCCCGCCGCGGGCCGCTCCGCGACCGCCGCCTCCTTATTTATAGCGCTGGGAGATTCGGAGTGCGCCCCTCCATGTAAACGCGGGTCGTTTGGATACGTCCTTGGTTATTAAATATAGCCGTCCCGGGGTATATGCGTGCGCCGCTGCCGATCGCGCTTTGTAATTCCGCATGTGGGCGAGGGCCCGTCCCGCGGACAGCGCGGGCGGCGCGGGCGGTGAAGCGGCCCGCCCGGAGACCCAGCTGCACCGGAGGCGCGCCGCGCCGTAACGGGCTGGTGGTGCTACTCAACGTGAGGAAGACACCGACAAAGGTAATTACGGTCTGATGACTCGAATAGGTTCATCATGAACTCTGTAAGGAGGATTAACTCCGGTGATGGGGATATGTACGAAAAGCGTCGGCAGCTTATCGTACATTGTTATAGCTTCAACGACATCGCGCGGTCAACGGGAGAAAATTTTATGGCATTTTCGGCCAATGGCCACGAAGCTCATGTGTCAAGTAAAACCCATCTACACTTATATAAACCGAAGTGTAAATTTTGTTGGTCACGTATGTGTACGCGAGTCGTTATTGTCCGATAAAAGCCGAGATACGTTCCTTTAATCAGCGCGTGATGACGTTTGCATTAAGTGTATTCGATTAACTGCCGACGTTTTTCTTACGAACTCCACCATGCTCCCAACTCCGAAGATGAATCTCATTCTTTACGATTTCACGAGGTGCATGTTTCAGGGTCTTCTCCCTCAACGGAAGCGACGAGCGAATCTGCCGCTAGAGCGGAGAACAAAAGACGAGAACGAAGTCAGTGTAATCTGCGCGTTTTCTTGACCTCTTTTTTCACCAAATGCGAGAGAAGTGGGGGAGATAGTATTTCTACGACATTACTGTTATATCAAATTCGTAGCCTTTTTCGCGATGCAATTAATCTCTTTTGCAACGGTACGAAAATGTTGTATGTGCAATGTTGTCAACGCAGCTCGCAGCTGCCTTTTTTATCATGACTAGTGAGAACCCGTCAAAATTTGACGGTGAGATCTGAGATAAATGTAAAATACTGTGCCCAGATTAATATTCACAATGTGTCGCGTTGTTTGGATCTTCAGGGTATAACGAAGATATTTTGTGATGTGAAGTTTCCAAAATTTTGAACATGTATGGCCCATGACCAGGTGGCAATGCAATATCGGCACCAAATGACACAACAGAAAGAACACTGACGAATATTATTTCTAACGTTTTTTGATGTGTCATCATCTATAAACAACTTTGATTTCTTCTGGCATATTGCTTGAAGGTAAACTTATTTTCCCATTTAAGCAACACAGAGTGAACTCGTTTGCAGAATTTCTCTCACATGGGAAGTGCAAAGCAGAACAAAACTGACATTTCATAGACAACGACTCAACAGAGAACGAAATGACCTCGCTAACACTACTTCTACGCTGACTTTCTCTTTCCCTGCGTCCACTTAATGTACGTTTGCGTCTTTTGGGGCGCGTGGGAACGATCGACATAACCTATGTACAACTTCACTACTTAAGTACAACCAAGCAAAACCCACTGTCCGAATGTTCTCTACAAAATACACCACAAAAGCACATACATGCAATTATAATACTGAAACAAAACCTTGACGAATTGTAAACAAATCTCAACAATCAAAACAAAACATCAAGCAGCGCCACCATGTAGCAGCTTTGGAAGAAAACAATTGACTATTGATAAGCGTACTAATAAAGAATGATTTAATTAATTAATTTACACCGTAAATGTTGGTGAATCAACACTAACAGTATCTGATAACACATCTAGAGATCACATTCTTTCATTTAAAGGAAAAAATACTACAATCGGTTCAGTAGAAGCTCTAAACGAAGCCATGGCAGAATACCTTATTTTTTTAAATATATAGATTGTTGTGGATTAAGAGTGAAAATTTCGAAGTTCAAGAAAACCTACGAGATTGCCTAGTTTGTTATAGCATGCGTAATAAATTGTGCAGTTTAAATTATGCGTAGTTCGGAGAATGTCTGCTTTCAATGTAGAATCTGTTTACGAACTAACATTCTAATATAATATTTGGCAATCAAGTATTATGTAATGAAATACGAAGGAAATTATTCCTTCCATGTACTGGATGTACAGACTCTGTGTAAGGATTTATGTAAAAAGGAAGACCGAAAGACAGTCTCGTTTTTAACTCGGAAGTGCATAGCGAGGCCTCAACTGGCCCTTTAAATAATTTGGCATAAAAGTACGTTAGAAAAGTGCTTTGACACACTCCATTTGTACACTCCTTTTGTACATATCCACTGGTCAGGAGTTCACATTTGCTGTTACATTTTCTCGGGAGATGGAGTCTACTATTTCTCGTTGAGTACGATAAGGGATGAGATCCCATGTTCGTCTTCCATATTTTTAACTTCTCGGCAGTTGATAGTACTGGTGTTACTAGTACAGTGAGTTGCATAAGTGGTCGAAAAGTTACCTCGACTCTCTACATCACTGCGATGCCTCCATTATTCAGTTTCTCTAAAAATGTATCGGCAAGAAGAGATTTTGTGTAAGATAATTTTGTGTAGGACCAAGTTCGAAGTCTTCAATACACAATAAAAAGTAAAGAATGTTTGAAAAGAGAGATGGGATGTGAATGGAAAAAAAATTGTATTGGGAGAAATAATTTGGTTTGATAATTCCTATTTTTTGCTATTTTTTCTTGGTTGAATACTTTTGCAGAATTACATTTTTCTCACCAATTGTCGGTTCAATATACATCGCTTTGAAATGGTGTTTACTTTGAGAAAATTATTTTGTAGATTTAAAAATATGATTATTTTAATAAAATTCTCCATATTTGTATTCTACAACTATTATTTCCGCATTACTCTACGTACAGACAAACTTGCCGATGCAGGTCAAGAATCTTCTCGATAATTCTCGATAAATTTAAATTGAAAGGAAATATTACAATAATTGATAAACGTCTACGATTAGAAATTTGTCAAACTTTTAATTTGTGTAAAATATAAGATTTTCTTGCTTCTCTTTGGCAAATGTTTGGGAACCACACGTCTTTTGGCGCAAACCTCAATGTTGGGCATGGAAACAACGCGTGTTGAATCAATGGGAACCCCCTCTCCTTCTCCCTCTGCCCATCCTGCCAGGGGGCGCGCGACACCAGTCGGCGGCGGTTGTTTTCAACTAACGCAGATCAATTTCAGCACCCCCTTGAAGCGCTCTGTCTCGGCGGCCGCCCCCTGCTTTTCGCTTATTCAACTCTGCGTACACGTGTTAGACCTCAACCGTCGCGTTGATCGGCGCAGCCTCGAGGCATTCGTCATTCCGCCCACCAAACGTTTATATTTTGCATTTAGCGTAATGTAACTTCGAAGTTTTCAGTGCCTGGTAGGCTCACAGCGAATATTCTGTTCTAAAAAAAGACCTATAATTTCTTTTGTTTATAAAAGTCTGAAAAAATCATTGTTTTTGTAGCCTGTCTTCAAGAAGTAGGAGATATTTCTGACTTAAAAGCTCAGATTTTATAAAAACGAAAACACGCATACGCGCTGCATCTTGCGAATTATTGAGCTAATAGAAATATCATCAATTAGGAAAATAGTATATATTTTGATAACAAATCATATTAAAAAGTTGTTGAGAATACACTGTCACGTATTAGGCAGACATAAAATATGCAGAATGGTGAAGTGATTCAATAAAAAATTATTCGCACAAATTTTGAGAAATTATCGAATACTTTCCTATAAATCCCATTCGTAGCTAAGTGAGTCCTATTCATAGGCAGCTTCTATGGTGTAATGATTAGCGTATCAGACTGTAACCCTCTTGTTCGCTAGTTCAAATTCGATTGAAGCCGCGAAAAAATCCTTCGTATGCTTTGTTTGGGAGGGCAAATAAAGCCGGCTATCGCATTTTATGGATGTATTGCATGTAAAAGATCCTTGGGCTTAAAAGAAGCCTCTAGGCTAAATTCTATTGACCTGTTTCGTCGCCCGAATGATACGTTCTTTCCTTGCTAGAAGGTGAAAGGAGCGTAGAGAAATTTGCTTGGTCAGGCGGAAGAGCAGGTCTGATAGAGTCTCGCCACGGAAAACACGGGATCAT
Source organism: Teleogryllus occipitalis (assembly GCA_011170035.1). Classification (NCBI taxonomy): domain Eukaryota; kingdom Metazoa; phylum Arthropoda; class Insecta; order Orthoptera; family Gryllidae; genus Teleogryllus; species Teleogryllus occipitalis. The sequence goes on along the minus strand of BLKR01000008.1, from coordinate 393,359 downwards.
TGAATTCAAATTATGCCTGATTTATTTTTCTGTGGTGGGCTATCTTGTGGGCTATTTTCATGAAAAATAAAAACATTCTGTTTTCTAAATATATTTCTTAACACAATAATTTGTTCTCGAGATGTTTCACTTTTTTGTATGCACTTTGAAGCGAAACACTTCTTGTTCGCGATCTTGGGAAAATATTCCGTCATACTATTGTAACTTTTGTTTTTATCGTTGACGCTACTTGCACAACAGTTTTCCCTAGTTTATCTACTCGCTATTTAATCCTTGTAACGATCTAAACTGCTCACGCACGGCGAGTCCCCGCGCCATACGACTTCAAAACTTTTGCTTCGTGGATCGATGAGGAGGGGAAGGAAATTTGGCGTTCCATTAAAATAATGATATGGACCCAAGTTCTGAGATTGTGCTTCTTTGAAAGCGGATCTTTCATTCTTTTGAATCAAAAACAACATGAAGAAAAAATACAAAAGCAAAGCTATTATTGAATACGAAATCACATGGCAAAACATTGAGTGATAGGAATAAAAAGTAATCAAAAACTTATAGCATTTACTGTTAGCGGTAGCATTTTCTAACTAGTTTCAGTTTCTAGCACTAGCATTTGCTAGCTAAGAAGTGAATAAGCTTTTGCTATTGGCAGGGAGGTATATCTGGAAAATTGTAGCATTTGCTATGTAAACACAGGAGGCCATGTTCATTCTTTTTGTATTCATTCGCTTACGTTCACATTTTGAAGGAGTAAAGTTTTTCACGTTTTCGGTATTTTTCCTACAATTTTTACAGTTTTGAATGTATTAAATAAGCAAAAGCGATTTCATTGAGCAATTTCAATATATTTTGTGATGAAGATTTACAAAATAATGAGCAACAATAATCAGGGCCGTTTTTAACTCTAGGAAAAGAGTACAAAGTATTTTTTAACAAATCGCAGGTGCCAAGAATTAAATTGGACAGAAAAAGCCTTAATTCCATTGAGGGGAAAAATACATGAAGTAATTCGGGAAGGCAATAACAGAAAAACAATTAAGAAAAAAATTCAGCACATGAAGAAACATCGTCGTATTATAACGCACTCCTTAGCAAAGAAGTTATGTATGCTATTTCCTCGGGTGTTATAGGATCTCTGTACTGTGTAAGCAACTGTGACGTTATACCGTATACGATGTAATCAAGTAAAAATACGTCACTTTCTGTTTGTTCAGAAATTCATTAAGGTCAGATCGTTTGAGTATTTGACTGTCGTGTGCATATCCGGGCCACTGAGCGTCTACACTCAGTGAACTCTTCATTCGCATCGCATGTAGCTTGAAGGTTTATTCTCACAAAATGCTTACGATTAATGTATTCATTGCCATGTTAAGTATGTTTTTTTATTGGGCCGCGAATGCAATCTACAACGCAAATTGCACATGGAAAGCGATATCCTTCTGCCCACTGTTCCCTGCCCACTGTTCCCTGCCCACTGTTCCCTGCCCTCTGTTCCCTGCCCACTGTTCCCTGCCCACTGTTCCCTGCCCACTGTTCCCTGCCCACTGTTCCCTGCCCACTGTTCCCTGCCCACTGTTCCCTGCCCACTGTTCCCTGCCCACTGTTCCCTGCCCACTGTTCCCATAGTTCATATGCGTTGGAAACTTAATCCATTCATGAGCTTCCTCTAGAATTTTGTTCATTACAAATGTTATAATTTTGCAAACAGTTGTCCGGTAAACGCCTTCTTCTCTTGCTATACCTGCTTGTATTGCTAACAAAGCGAAGAAATATCTGCATCTTCTGAATGGGCGATAACGCTCCACCTCTCGTTTCATGTGATTCGCCCAGAAAATCAGTAGCCCAATGCACATTTTCTTGATTATACCGATATGAGGAAAAACAACCACTTTCGGCACATTCCATTCGCTTGGAGTAACGTTTGCAAGATCGAATATGCACAAAAGCAGACTTAAAAAAACATAAAAACACACTTCAAAATTGCCAAGACACTGGTCTGGCACAGTAGAAAAATGATCAGCTTTTGCTTCAAAAATAAAGCTTTCGCTGATCTTTATTCCCACCTTTTCAATCATTTGTTGGAAAATTTAGCTTTAGCTACTAAAAAATGATTTGGCTAAAGAGTATTAGCTTTTGCTTATTTTTTATTCAGCTAAAACACAGCTTTTGCTTATAATGACCAGTCAAAGCTTTTGCTTACTTTTCATTCACACCACCCATTGTGCTAGTTCCACAAAACTAAATGTTAACTTTTCATAACTATTGCTTGATTTGAATTCGAATATTGTCTTAATATAGCATGTGCCGCGTAGACCGGGACTAAATTGGAAGGAACGAACTAGATGTAAACTTTGCAAATTTAGAATTTGAAAAAAAAGCCTGCGTCGACATCGATATAATAAATTTCGGAAGAAGATTAAATGGTAGTATTAGTGTGATGCAGCAAGAATGTAGTTCAGGAATCCGTCTAGGAATGCCATTTCCACTGATGAATCTTAGGTGACATTTTCGAAAACGTTGTCGAAAAAATGAGACAATAAAACGTGTTTTTAATGTTCGTGAGATAAGATGAGATAATAAAACGTGTATAAAATTCTTTACAGTGTTTTAACTTGCATCAATTGTCGCGAGATTGTCATGTGGAGAAGAAAAGTAATGAAATAGTGAAAATTATTAATAATATAAAAATGGTGCTTTTGATTCCAATACGTAGCCTAGATAATATTCGGCTGCTGAAACAATAGATTCGTTGCTATTTTCAGGTGTACAGCTGCATTGCTGAAACTAACGTGCATTTGATAATGAATAATTTAAATTAATTAAAATGTGTAGACGATTAGAGGTCCAGGAAATTTATCTAATTTAATAGAGCAAGAAAGTAAATATTGATTAATTTATTATGTTTGTACGTTGTGTCTACGTACAAATGCCTTCAATAATATTTATAGTGTGAAGACTGGTACATTTAAAGTTAAATTCTATTCAACGGTTTTGTCTAGTATAATACTTTTAATAATGTTTTTGACATTTGAAAGAGTCGTTTAATCATGAGATTACATGAGATTTTTCAATAAAAGAAATTATAAACATCATTGTTTAGAACTCTTTATAACTGTCTTCATAGAATATTCTTTCATAATTGAAGGCTTGAAATAAAAAAGTATGTTTATGTTTCAAAAAAATTAGTTTATATATACATTAAAGATATTGGCACATACAACTCCTGCCATTTATAATCATCCCGTAACACTTTCAAGAAATGCGTCGAAACATAGGTTCTTAATGATGTTGTAGGGCTTGATTCATTCATCATTATTTTGGTAAAAACGTAAATTTAACAGATATGACAGTTACATTCTTTTTTATTTCAAGTCTTCAATTGTAGAATTATAATCATCTTCAATTGTAGAATATTTCTTGAAAGTCCAAATCCAAATCTAACTGACTAATAATGGTATGAGGTGAGCGTACTTTTGCAAATAGTAGAAAATATGGAAAGAGTAGATTTTAGAACTTTACCACAATTATTATTATTATTTTAAATATTTTATGATGAATGTGAGTACTCACATACCGTGCTTAAGTGACAATATATTGTAAGATAATTTAACTGTTAATAATACAATGAAAATAATGGAAAACTAGTATAGCATATATATTCGTATTAATCTATAATTCCTTCATTAAACGTGAGATCATCGTATAATTATTAAGCAGCGCAGATTTGCAGAAATGGCGCGTAATTGATACGGCGCACTTTGACATAGCGTAGGAGTCAGGCAAACCTCTTCACTCAGATCATTTACTAATTAATGTTTTGAATAAACAGTGTGCGTATATATCTTATGTTTTGGACAAGATTTAGGTATTCTTTCTCCATAAATAAGTAAAATCGTGTTAAAGAAGGCGCTTCATTGCTGGTGGCGCTTTGTAACTCGTCGCGTTTTGCCATCGTCTGTCGCGTAATTCTGTGGTGGCCGTGGCTCTCGTTTGTCTTCGCAGTCGCCGTACCTCCTTCAGCCCCTGTTGTTCTCCCCCTTCCCCCACTCCCCTCTCTGGAACGTTCCTTGTTTCTTCGCCGCCTCGAGTCGGAAGTCGCGAAGTAACCTACCTATCACGAACACGACCCCGAAAATAAGTTTGCCGTTCTCTTGTTACGGTTCCGCGAAAATGTTACTGCAGTCGCCCTGAGCTCTGCCTCGAGCGCGGCCAAGACGATGCGCGTCCAAAAGTGTTGAGGTAAGCCTGTTCCAATTTATTGTAGAAAATTGTTCTCAGGGTACTTCTAGGCAATATTGTGTGAGTGTATAGTTGAATATCTTTAGGGTAACGTGTAGTTATTTATTTTTTATAAAAGTGTTGCAAGATCGCATTAATCCAACTCTTTTCTTTCATAAACAGCTCTAATCACTAGATCAAGGAAGGAACGAGTTTCTAAAGATTGTAGAGGTGGTTTGCCCGATTTGAAAAGGATTAAAAGTTTTAAATGAATTATTCACTGATTATTTTGCCAGCGGACTTAAATGCCTGTCTCGATGCCGTAGGGGTTTCGGATATTGTTCAAGAGCGCCTGAGTCGAAGGACATTATTTCGAACCCGATGTAAGGCATCGGCTTTTTATACTTTTGCTGTTATCAATTTACTTGCTGAATAAGGCTTTATAAAAATTGACAAGTATTTAACTAAAAGAACTTTTGGCTAAAATTTCTTGGCTGTTCGGGAGGAGGACACTATAGACTTCTAATTAACGAATTATGTTTTTTCAAATGCAGAAAGGTGTAGTGGAGCCGTATATCCCCCTCTTGCAAACTGCTTTTACACAAGTCAGCGCAAAAGTATTGCATTTGAAAAAATTGTCTAAATCTAGTGTATCGAAATTCTAATATTGGATGACGAGATTGCTCACGATCATTACTATCCGTGATTTCAATTTGATTCTGATATGAGTGATTACTATTCTCAGGCTCGTGTGTAAACCATCTTAACGATTTTTACTGGTAAAAATAACAGTATTCTAAAACAGATTTTTTTCCCTTGACCGGAAGAGATGGCTCAGAGCATCAACTGATGGCACTGCCTGGAGGAGAATACTAGCGGCCGGCTGTTCTGATCGATTGTTTTCCGTGGTTTCTCCGATCAACACCAGGTGAATGCCGGAGTAGTACTCCATCAAATAGACCACGGACCGCGAGCGATCTTTTCTACCTCTTCCTTGTCCTATCCTTACCCTTTACACTCACACTCACATGCACTACAGTACCACACTGCCGGGAGACCGATCAGGAGCATAGAGCTTGTCCTGGCTGGAGGTCCCCCGCTGGTAGGAGATACCTGGCTGGGGAAACCTCGCTAGCCGACGGTACATCGGCGCCGGATCTCGCCATACAGCGGGGGAAGACCACCGCCACCTCCCGAACAAAAACGTGCACTACACGTACGGTACTAATGACCATAGTAGTTGGCGCGTCCGGAATCATTAATCAATGAATCAATCTTTTCGAGACTAAAAATGACTGTTTTATTGCGAAAAGATGAAATATATTTAAATGTAGTTTTAGTTATAATAAATTTTACAATTGACGTACTTCATTTTCAAGGTATTTCTTTGCCATAAAGATTCTTAGTAATTTTCTCCAGAATTTTACATTCATTGCTGTCTAATTTAGTCAAATAAGAACGGGGGACCATGAAGGGGATTTGTGGATCCCACAAGGTCACTGTATCCAAAATCTCTGTATTACCTAAATCTGGATGTTTAAAAATAGGAAGGGAAAAAACCTAATAGAGGATGAAACCGCGTGTGTCAGAAGTACGAAAAAATGGGGGAGTACGGGACGCAGTGGTGACGTTGCGCAGGGCGGTGTGTGGAAGGGTCGGAGGGCGCAGGGGTGAGGTGGTAGTGAAGGGAGGGGCGCAGCAAGGGGCGGGTCGCACGGGGAACACGGGGAAGGTGGTTGGGGAGGGTGCAGGGTGCGGGGCAGGGGCCGAGGAACGTGGTGGGTCGGAGGAGCGAGGCGCCTGGATCGCTTTCCAGCACGTCAAGGGGCGCCGCCGCCGCGCCTGTGAGTGATGCGCGCCGCTCACGAGCTTCGAACTGGGGTCTTTGAGGTCAACCGCCCGCCTCATCACGCGAGGCATGCAACGTTGTCCCAATACTATTGACATTGATTCGGTCAAGGAGTATTAATACTACGTAAGGTTATGAGTTGGGACGTCATAAAACGTTTAATACTGGTGTAAAGAACGTAAAGGTAACGCCTTACGAGTTCCAGAGTACCGGGGAATTGCGAGTTCACTTCCGGCCGAGAATTTATTTGAATTTGATTGTGACGGGTTAAACATAAGACCGACAAAGGTGGCTCAGGGCATCAACTGATGTCACTGCAGTGCCTCAGACCGGGAGGTCCTGGGTTCGAGTCTCGACGGTGGCAGGATTTTCGACACTAGCTAGGCAGCTAGGGACTGCGCGCGATCTTTCCTTCCTCTTCCTAGTCCTATCCTCGCTCCTATCACACTAACATGAAATACACTACCTCACAAGTCGGAGACTGGTCGGGAACTTAGAGCTTGTCCCGGCTGGGGCGGTACCCCGCTGATGGGAAATACCCGCAAGTCGACGTAGATCGGCGCCGGATCTCACCATCCAAAGGGGTAAGGTCACTGCCACCTCCCGCAATGAAAACATGCACTACACATACGAGACTAATGACTAGACATCGGATGTTTAGGGAAATGCCTATTTTTTTCTAGAGAACTTATTTAAAGGCTGATAATATATGTCCACGAATCATGACAAATGATGACATTTGACGGAATTTTATAAGGCTTATTTTTGCTTATTTTAGCATAAATGCCTATTTTTGGCATAAATACCTTTTTTGTAACTTTTTTTGCCTTTTATTTATTATATTTGTATACAATGCTAATATATCGGAAAATCGGCGATGGTCCAACGTGACTATTCATTACGAAACCTTCAATTCACGTCTTGAAATTTAAAATTACGAGAGAATTACTGAAAGTACACCAACTGATATTTCTCCATTTCCCTATTTCACAAATACTAGCCATGGTCTGAGAACATGGACGATTGACAATACGCCGAGGGAAATGAAATTTTAAGTGGAAATAAATACAAATTCCCAGAAGGTTTCAGTGTTGCTAGTGTTGGACTGCTAAAATATATGCCAGTCACATCGTTCAGATATCCTTCTCCGCATTCAAACTGATTTTGTCTCCCAGTCGTCGCAAATTTGAAATTGTGATCCTTGAAAAGTTACTGGTAATATGTAAATATTATTAAGAATAAAATGTAGAAGACTTGGAAATAGGTAAATCTAGTTTTAGATTAAAATATACGAACTAGTTTTGTGCATTTAAGTTTAGAAAATATGTACAAAAATTACAATTTTCCATTTTATTGTGTAACTTATGACAGTGCCTTTTTCCTCCTTATTCTTGACTTTTTCAGTGCCTTTTTAGGCGCCTAAAAGACGATTTTTTAGTGCCTAAACATCCGATGTCTACTAATGACTTTAGCAGTTGACGTGCTGAGAATCAATAATCAATAATCAATAAATAAATAAATGCAACATAAGAGGTATCTCATCTCTGGTATTTATTTGTATGATTTTTCCTGGGTCCGTCGCTCACCGCGGCTAAGCGTATCATGCAGTCGCGCACGATTTCATCTCCATCTCGAGATTGAGACGCGAAATGAGTTAAGTCCCATCCTGCCCTTACATAAAGCGGTTGCCAGTCGGGAAGAGACTAACATTTATAAGTATTAGGTAGAGTTTACAAAGCATTTCCACCCGAAATTTTACCATTTTTAACATGCTGTTTCTCTTCAGCTATTTTATGTAATGCAGTGAAAACTTGTACAATTGCAAAACAAATGATTATGAACAATATGGTGTAAAGTAAATTAATCTGCATCAACTCTATCATATTTTAGAAATAAATAACTAGCAATCAACAATCGTAAAGACAATTTGCAACTCTACTTTTAGGTACCTTTTGCTGAAAAACTATCAACTTTAGCAACTTTTACTCCTTATTCAAAAATGTTCCATATTAATAGTTTAATACATTCAGTGAAATATTTTACAACTACACCTTCACACTTTTTGATAAAAACATTTTGAATTATACATTAACTTTACACCTCTAAAAAATGGGGTATTATTATTTTTTTAAATAATAGTTATCACTTAAGCAAGTTAAATATTCACTGACTGGAAAGAAAATTTCATTCTCTGCATTTTAAAAAAAGAATGAAGTTGTTAAGACTAATAGTTCCTGAGATATAGGTTCCTGAATAAGAAAAAAATCAACTTTCGGAAAACGGCAAAAAACTAACAACACGCTAATACTCAGCTACAAACACAAGCACCTAACCACACAAAATCACATGTAACTCGTAAACAAAACGCGTACACAGACGGCTAGCGAGTGTCACTTGTTCCCAGGCAACCAACAGAACTACCAACAAGCGAAAAAACAGAAATTAAAACCCTAGAAGCGACATTTCGATAATATGAAGTTGCGAATGTGCTGAAAGGGGGCGCGGTCCTGGTTGCGCCATTTGTAAATGTCGCTTTAGGGCATTTAAACACGCCAAAAGTAAACAAAATATATATTAGTGTATTCAGCATTTCATTCCGAATCGTTTGCAACTAAAAACCAAAAATCGATTTTTTGAGCCTAAAACTCTACCCAGTGTCCTTAAATTTGAATTTGAAAAAAAAACAAACAAACAAAAAAACTCTCCCATGTAATAAAATCTATTTTCAGGATAAATAAACAATAAATTTTGAATTTTGAAAGGGAGAAAAAAACAAACAAAAAAACTCCCATGTAATAAAATCTATTTTCAAGGATAAATAAGCAATAAATTTTGGCTCTTATTACTTCCTGCCGCGACAACATGGAAACGATAATTTGAATAATTGTATTTCCCACTGAATTCTAGAAGACGTGCACAGAAAATGAAGTTACATTTATGTCCAGAAGCAAAACAAGGGGCCATCTCAGCATTTGCTCAATGGATCAGGGAAACTGGACGAAAAACCTGATCGAGATGGGGGTCATTGACCCGGAAGCTGTGTTACAATAGTTGTTACAGGTTGTTTATACTCATTTATACAGTCCAAATGGTAATTAATGCATTATGTATCATTGTTAAAATTAATGTTACTTTTCTTGTGATGCTCAGTATAGTCTCTAATTGTATAGAAACAGTTATGCAGCAGAAACGATTTCACTTGTGATTTAAACTTTTCTATTGAATTTAATCGTTTAATGTCATCTGGCAAAGTGTTGTAAAATAATGTACATGTATTGTATGTGAATTTTTTGTAATGAGCTGTTGATACTGTCACCTGATGAATATGATTTCTACGTCGAGTGTTATAGTAATAGACTTCGGCATTTTCTGAAAATATATTCCCGCCCTTAAGCAAGTCATTTTTTACAAAAACCACTGATTCGTAAATAAAAAGACACGGTAATGGTAGAATTCCTAGATTAATGAAGAGAGGCTTACAAGAATCACGTGGGTGGGATTTGGTTATTATTCGTACAATTCGTTTTTGTAATCTAAAAGTCTGGGAGCTATAAGATGTATTTCCCCAGAATATTATGCCATATCTCAGGCGGGAATGAACATTCGCGAAGTATACACAACGAGCAGTATGAAGGCTGACTGAATTTGAAAGAATTCTGAACGCGTAACATAATGAACTTAATTTTGTGTTCAATTCATTTAAATGGACATTTGATAGGGTACTGCCCCGGAATTCACCTGGTGTTGATCGGAGAAACCACGGAAAACTACCGATCAGAGCAGCCGACCTCTAGAGTTCCAGACAGCGACTGAATTCGACCTAGCTCGCAAGCTAGTCTCGAAAATCCTGCCGCCGTCAGGACTCGAACCTAGTACCCCTAGTCGGAGGCACTGCCGCGACATCAGTTGATGCACTGAGCCACTGCTCCCGGTCATTTTCTTAAAAACCGCTCCAAATATTTCAATGAAAATTGCCATTTAGGACAAGGTTTTACTCTTCTTTAATATTCTTAAAGTAATATTTTGATTCTATTATTAGAAAACGGAAAAATGGAGAAAATGCCAAAAAAAATATACTTCGGGCGGCGAAGAGGTGGCAAAGAGGATGGGGCAAGACCGTAAATCCAATCACCACCAAGGAAATTAGAAAACTTTACTACGAGAAAATTCGTGCCGTTCTGTACCACCACTAGTTACTTCTCGTATTCGCACAAAGATGTATTACGGTCTATACTAGGTGTATTACGGAATAATATTTTTCATTCTTTTTTTTTTCTTTTTTTTTTTTCAAATCGCCCGTCCGTCCGTCTGCGAACATTACTAGCTCCTAAACCATGTAGTTTTTTTTCCCAAATTGAAGAAACTCCTGTCCATCTGGCCCGAGTCGAAGCTTTGAAATTTTGAAAAACATTGTTTAAAATTTGGGGGTACTTAAAATGAAGCCCCTGGGACATTTCCAAAATTTTCTCAAAAACAGCTCCAAATTTTTTTCTGATGATGTGCAGCTTTCATCTGAATGCGAATCTAATTCTTTTATTTATTTATTTATTTATTTATTTAGTCAAAAACAGTCAAAAACTGTATGTGACGTATGGGGGAGAAAATCATCTGCGCACGCTTTCTTGAGTTTCAAAATCCATTCCCAACAATTTAACTATTAATAGTTGAAAGAAGAAAAATAATAATAATAATAATAATAATAATAATAATAATAATAATAATAATAATAAATTTTAAAAAGCGAGAGATTAACATTTCAAAAACTAGATATGTTCGTTGCTGAATTATAGAAAATTATTTTTAACGGTAAAGAAACCAACAGATTTGATTTTTCTGTATTGTTAACAAAATAGAAATTCGCCCTAAGCTCTACTACCACTACAAGCAAAAGGAAAGTTCAACAAAACGTGCGCATAGTGAAGCTACATTTACGTCCAGAAGCAAATCAAGGGGCAATCAAATTCTAAAAACAGTAACATCTTAGGCTATCTATTACAAACTCGTAAACTAGGAAACTTTACGAATACTTTATCCAATAAAATTCATTACCTGAGAAACCCGTCAAAACGAAGCATCTAATTTTTAATTTCCAATTTACATAGATAAAGCAATTACTCCATATTCACGGATACTGTAGACCCTTGTAGAATACAACAGTACATTTTTACGTTTCTTTGGGACACTTCAAATCTATTTACTTACGAACAATGAAATGTAGTCATTACAATTAGGTTTGGGATAAATAATACTACACGCTACGCCCTAACGGTTAAATGGGCCGAAGGATGGTTCAGGAAGCAGGACGTACACCTCGATCGAGGCAGAGTTTTTCCACCCAGCAAAATTTAGAACAAGATCTAAGTCTTTTTGCAAGTTCGATGACATTCCAACACTGTGTTTCAAATTCAAAATCATTCTATATGACTGTACACAATAACTAAAAAAAATTTTAAAAAGGTCTCGAACAGAATTTCCTCATTTTTCCATCTACTGAGGGCACCACATGTATCTCGCCTTTGTGACGGCACGATTACGAGATGATAGCATCAAATTGAATGGTTTCAGTTTTCCCGTTTTGTCCCTGAAAAAGCTATGCCTCCCACATGCTGCTAAGCACACATGACAACTGCGGCGATCAAACTGTGAGAAACCGGAAAAGGACCACACTAAAACCAAATTAGACCAAAATGGCAATAGAAGAATAAGTAGTAACTATATGGCTACTGAACATGAAAATGGATTCAGAACGGAATGACAAATAAATTCAACTTGAATTCGCTGCAGGCGGATCTTGTACAACAAATTTTCGCTTGACAGTAATATGGACAACCCTTCTTTTTCGTGGAATATTGACGGGGGGGGGCATAGTTAACCATGAGAAAGCGGCTACAAATACTCGAGCCATTTGCGCAACACTACATTTTCAACTGGCTAGTTGCGAGACACGATGTCCATCCTCAAATATTTCACACACTGCGTCTTCGAGTCTACAGTATGAAATTCCATAATTAATATATAATTGATACCTCGGCGTGAGACCCCTGGCGTCTCCCACAAACGTTTCCTCTTTACTTTTGTTCTTCTTCACCATTAAATATTGGACAATCCAATATTTTTAATACAATACATTTAAGTTTAATCGTGAGAGACCGTCAGTGGTAGTCATATTGTGACTTAGTGGTATTAACAAAACATAATTAAGAACTCTTGAAAACGAGACAATCATAAATATAACAGACGTAACGATCTCTTTTAAAAAATTTAAAAAGGGTTATATTTTAACCTGTTTGTCCCCTTCTTTAGAATTACGTTCCGAAGCTACTGACTTCGACTCGCTTTTCTTAGAAACGAAATCATGGATCGTGATAAATACTATTATGAACAAGTGCTTTCTGAGTCACCCCTCGAAATGGAGTACATTTCCGAATTATAGTTTTCGTATGTGACGTTTCTCTCTTCCTTTTCTCACTTCTTACTTTTTATTTACGAATAAACAATTATGTACATGGCAGCTGAAACATCCGAACCATCAGCATATGTCCTCAGTACAGGGCACCTGTGATTGGCACGGTTTGTACTGACTGATTATTTATTTCATGATTCCGCGCGCGTCAACTGCTGTGGTCATTAATCCCGTAAGTGTTAAGAATGGTGGTTGTGGCTGTGTTCTTCCCCCGTTGAATGGAGACCATAACGACCATGGGCGACCATAACGTCGCGTCGGTTTGCTAATTTTCCCCAACCAGGTATCTCCCACCAGAGCAGTGGTTGATTTCCAGAATCTAGCGGTATTTAAATGGACTGAGAACGTCTCGAAACGAATGAAAGTCCACGTGGGCGGGTTCCTTATCGTCTACCGCCATAAGTGCAACATAAGACTGGGGGTCTGTTCGGCGAGCGCTTCCGAGCCCTGCGCGCAGCCGTGCCTCAGTCCTGCTTTCACGCGCTTCGTGTTATTGCCTACTGACACTATATTGTTAAAGGTAACTTATTATTTCTTATTATTAACTTCGATATGAGCGAGAATTCGGAAGGTATGTTGTTTAGAATGCACTAATGTTTAATAGAAAATGTTACATTTTTGGTTGTATTCTATATGCGAAGGTATCACCGTATATTTGAGACAGGTTTCTTAATAATTAGAAATTTAAGCTGAGTTATCTTGAGTTGCCAGCCATTGCCAGAAATGTTCTTTGCACGCTTATATTCCCTTAACCTTCTGAAACAAAATGGAAAAAAAATTTGCCCGAATTTGCCCTCTTTAAAAATAAAATCGATGTTTTCAGATGCGGGCGCTATTCGAGCTCTTGCGTGATTCGAACTCTCATGCAACACATTTACGGAATAGAAAAATGCTAATGCAGTATGTTTACGTAAATTTCATGGGAGTATTAAGTGAGAAGATACGGATCACCTGCCAAATCGCTTACAAATAGAAAGCTTGCAACAGAATGGTAGATTCGTGGCAAGGAACCCTGCATGACTGGACGACGAAATGGTGTGTGTCAACGAAGAAGCGCAGAAAAAGACGAAAGGTAGACCTGAAAAAGAATTCGCTTCGTGTTCGATGAGAACAAGAGGAAAAAAGTGTGGCGAGTTTTTACTGACCCATTAAATTCGAATTCGTCAAGGAGACACCACATAGAACAAATGCAGTATGTAGCTCAATTAGAAGAAAAAAATAAGAAACTTCAAGAAACAAAATTGAGTATTGGGGGTGCACATATCTCTTTTCATCACAAATTGTTGAAATCTATGGAGGAAAACTGTGTTATTCACTTACGTTAAAGCCTCCTCTCGGAAAGGCTTTATTTGTGATGCATCTTTAAAGCAAATGAACAATCTAAAACAAATTATTTAAAAAATGCCGTAAGGAAGCCTTTTATGTTGGTCTTTCACGCTCAGATTCGTTTCTTCGAGTGCCTCCTTGACATTTCTTACAGACCACATTTTATAAAATGGCGGGATATGAAGAAAAGATACAGTATGATTCCAGGAAAACGCAAACCATTATCAAATTTCGAAAGGAAATAGGACTGCTTATGGACATTCGAAAACAAGGAAGCAGTACAACGAACGATGGGAACACTGTTCGGCGATTTTTCCAAAATCTGGAGCAGTACACTAACATCACTGGAATAGATAAAAAAAAAAAGTCTCATTCGACGCTTCTCTTTTGTTTTAGAAGCATTGAGGAGCGGATATGATGTGAATGCGGAAGCTTTCAGAAATAACGCATTTGAAATGCAAACTTTTATGTGAGTTTATACGGATGGCACTTCACACCTGTAACAGTGCACAAAATATTAATTCATGGCGCTGAAGTCACTAATGGAAGTTTTAGAGTACATGTTCCTGGAGCTGATGTGCCACTCAAAAGGCAGATTCAGAAAGCGAATAGGGTCAATTATTGAAAGTTTTCTTTGTTCTTAATTTTTTATAATTATTTTAATTGCACAGTTAAATATGAATTAGAATCATATTATTACATTTTGAGTTAGTATCTCATGAACCTTTGGTAGTAGACAATTATGCACAATTTCTTAAGTAGTTCCCACAATGATAATCTGATAATCCTTATCAAGACTCGAGGGGAATGAATTTATTATTTTATTATTTCACTACAATACAATGGGAAAATGACACAAGGAATAATACTGTTTTCAACACCGTCGGCTTTACCGTTCTCTTGATAATATTTTAATTCCGCTAGATGAAGGAAATCAACCACTGCGCAGCGGGGCACCGCCCCAACAGCGAGAAGGTCAAGCTCTCGACTGATCTCCCATTATAAGCGGTTGTGAAGTGCATGTATGCACAATATATGTAAGTAAATGCTGTGATGTGTCATGGGAGAGGATAGGATAGAGGGGGAAAGATCATCCGCGGTCCGTTTGAAAGTACTGCGCCGATCCTGTTAGGGAATTCGCATGGTGTTGACCAAGAAAACTACCGGTTATAGCAACCGGCCGCCTCCTCCAGGCAGCGGCTGAATGCGACATAACTACGGAGCTAGTACTGAAAATCCTGCCAGAATCCAAACCCTAGGACCTCCCGGCCAGAGGCAACGCAGTGCCATCAGTTTGATGCTCTGAGCCACCTAAGTGAGTGCGGTTTTTATGGACAGCATTGGGATTGTCACCGAAAGCAATACTTAACTAGGAAAATAATCGATTCCTGCAAAGGCGTCATTGGTACCCATATGCTAGTGAGCACTCTAAAGATGGCTATAGTATTAGTTCTCAGTTAAAAGGAATTTTAACTTTTTGCATTATTTCCTTCATAAGTTGCATGTACGATTCACAACCTGACCAATTTCTAAACCACAATATTAATTCAAAACCTGTACAACATAATTTACTACTACCATAAAATAAAGATTCTAAATAAATATTAAATTCATCAAATTCAAAAATGTACACAACATTTTAAAATGTTAGAATAGAACTAACATTCACTTCATAAATTATTAACAAAAATTTCACAATATTATTAACAATATATTTTGTGCAGAAATAAAGAAAGCCAACTATTTACAATTTATGATATAAAGAGAAAATAATAAAGTGCTTAAGTGTATTTAATAAAATGTTTTGATTTGAACCTAAAGGGTTAAAAATAAATTCTCTTTTATCTATAAAATTAAATTTTTAAATTTAGATTTAACAAAAACAATGATTCAGTAATGTTCCAAACTTCAGATTGACATAACTATTGCCTACGGATGAAATTTGCCTTCAAATTAAAAAAGTGTTGAATGAAGATTACCAAAATATTTCTGGAAGTTCATTTTCAATAATTTGACTTAATTTTGAATAATTTCACTTTTACAAAATAGGAAATATCAAAATGAACTTTGACCTAGCATAACAAATTCACAAAAAGGAACATACATTAAAAACAATTAAACAAAAAATCATTCTAATGCACTTTATCACAATCAAGTTATCATTTGTCTCCAAAATCAACACAATTAAATATTCATGAAATATACCTCAAAAACATTATTTTCTGCTTAACTTAAAAAAAAGGTAATATGTCTTAATTCCTTGATTTTTCACTAAAACATTTAATTTCTGCAGCAACAGCAGTCATTGTTAATTCCACAGAGATATATCGACTTCCCAAAAATTAACTTGCCCCTAAACATCTCACTGTAGAAAACAGGGACATAAATTAAGATACAAAATGCCTCGAGGCAGGAAATCTACCGCCACGTTAATCATATCAATTCCACATGGATCTAGATAATATAACAAGGAAAAGAACAAAAATAAATTAACAAATTCAATCATTGTTCATTTAAAATGGCTATTTCCCATCCTTCAGTTTCACAAAAAGGTAGAATAGACATAGTAGACTTTAGAAAAAATATTTTTAAAAAAATAACATTGGAAAAATGAAGACAAATATCTCTCTTCCATTTTCAAATACAATCAAAATCATTGTAAGTTACCAAATGAAGAACTTCATATTTGTGAACATGATAAACTAAACAACAACTCCACCTAACAACACTCTGCATTCACAAAACAACTATCTGCATTCAATTATCAAAATGAGAGAGTCCATCATTTTAAAAATTGCTTTGCACTGCTATGAAGAGAGAACTACACATTAGCCTTTGCAATGGATAATGTCTGACAACACTGTGAACCTCATTGAAAACAATTAAGTAAACATTGAAAATATACAACACACGAAATTTCACCATTTAACGGTACATTCACAGCATATAAAACCATTTACATAATCACAAAGTGGAATGTAAAACATTTAGTTTCTAAAGTTTCAGGTTGCATTACCCTCCTTATTTCAAGTCAACAAACATGTTAATTTTCAAACCATGAAGGCAAATGTCAAAGAGCATCTCAGAAAGACACTACTGATATAATTGTTCATAATATTTTTAAATAAAAATTAATCAGAAATAATAGCACATCAAAAATTGTTACAAATGGTAACCTAAAATTTAATTCCTATGATATGCCATTGGGTAATTCTCAAATACGAGAAACTTATTATACCTACATCAGTACATTTCCTTTCACATTCAACTGTGCTAGTTGATATTATGAAGTATAAATAAAAACACTCATTGCAATTATAAAAAACAAAAATTACAAAAAAATATTGAGCAGTATACTACTAAACAAATATCTACCAAACAAAACTAGCATCTGCAAAATACATTTTCTCTCAATATTTACAAATGAGTTGTGATATGATGAAAGCATGGGAACAAAAATATAACAATACTGGCAACTACTATGGCATTTTATGGGTTAACTTTACCAGAAGAAAATGCATTGAAATGGCTACAAATGAAAACTATGATGTACGCCAGGTATCATTAAGTTCTACATTCGTCATTTATCACACGTACAATTGACACATTCTAGCGAAGGAGTGGCACATTTTTCATTACCTCTTTACGTGTAGGAGCTGACGGTAGCGCCAAAGTGACACACTCTCCATAACTAAATAGAATGTTAAATATTAAATACCCTTGAGGGACGAGAGGTGTTAGTCATCATTTATTTACACGGCACAAATATCTTCTGTAGTATTATATGTACACACCACGAAGACGTTTATCTCACCAACATGACAGGAACGTGAGTGAAGAATGACTAAGTTACGCCTTTCACTGTGTTAATAAGTTGATACTACCCAATCTAACGAAAATAACATGACAATCATTTACAAATGACATACCAAATTAATGATTAACTAACCTGAAATTGACGAAATCCATCGTACTGTATCACCAACTACTTGCAGAATTCACCGGATTAGTTCCCACAATTCTCCGGTTACGAACAACAGCGTAACGGCACGCGGAAGCGGTGACGAATTTTCTATGCAAAACAGATGGCTTTTAAATCTTTCTCGGAGATCCCGCCCCCCTGTCTTTCATCTTAAGCATTTCATTCTCCTGTATCGTTCGACCTGAAATTTACTAGTTTGATTTTGGCGCCCTAACCCATTTTGCCTTTCGGAATGTTCCTGGCAATTAAACATGGACTACTCATCACCAAAACCTTATAATGCATTTTTTTCCGTCTTCCCATGTCAATATCCCTGAAAATGCCATTTATCCCCAAGGTTAAATAAAACACTGAACAACATTTACAACTTTCCATTCATTGTCAATCATTTCATTACAATATTTCATACAAGATCACACTAAAGATTATACATCAGCTACCCAAACACTATCAAGATACAACATTAAGCTCACATACATGAGATTATTTTCTTGAGAGTATTTCTCCCAATGGAACTTTACTCAAAGTTCTAGGATAATTGCATTGTAAATATATTTTCATTACACACAATGCAGACAATTCACTTTTGATCTGAAATTTATAATATCATTCTTTCTTAAGATTATAAATTCTTCAAACTTAACTGAATAATGTAATTCCAACAAAAGCTTCAATTATTGCAACATATACAGATTTGGCATTTTTATTTTATATACTGTACACTAATAGTCATCCTCTACACTTGGAATGAATTATTTTCTAGAGTATTACACAATTATGACATTATAAGACGATACAATTATGCATGTATACATATTCACTTGACATTTATTCATCTTCAGCACCGTGTTTCATAAAGGCCACTTCGTCCAATGTAACGAACCCATTTGATAACATCATGGTCAGAGTAATTCAGCTTTGGTTCAAAAACCTTCAAATACCGGACTTTGAAGCCAGAAGGTGCAAACGGAACCTGAAAAGCGTTAAACAGATTTAATTAATACATTCAATGATATAATCAGTAATAGTTAAATTCAATGTTAAATTAAAGCTAAATTAAAGCTAGGTGTGAACAGATAATGAACTTGCGAAAATTAGAAAAGAAATTTAAAAAAATAACTTTTATAGAGAACTTGCCTCAAAATTCATTGATATTGGTGGGCGAGTCCACTTCTTCTTGGTGTCAGTTTCCAGAAGTTCAATTTCAGCAGACAGCTGTGTTTCCTTCATTCCAGCCATTCGTTTTATCCTGTAAAACAAAAAATTACATAAAAACTAAAAACAAAAAATGTCAATCATTTCATTCTCTCAAATATATAAAATTTAGAAAGATTACTTGCTAAAACAAAATAAACATAATCAAATAGACAGCCTCTGATGTGCAATTGAAAAGGGTCTTCACTGTGTCAGTTCGAAATAACATCGGCATCAGTTTTTCACAGAAAAGGGTCTTCACTGTGTCAGTTCGATATAACATCGACATCAGTTTTTCACACTAATTTTATATAGTGCACTCTTATTACAATCAATTTTAAGATAAGAAATAAAAACAAACCAATCTATTGTATCTTCATCCTCCCAAAACATAATTTGTGTACACTTTTTTTCAAACATGAAAATTCAACATTTCAAACATGAAAATTCTGCATCCATAACTTTCGTTGCAATTGCTCTCCTAAATCTCTCTAAAATTTTGGACGAGAGAAGAAAGAAAATAGCTTTTCAAAACCCTGAACATATTTGTAAATGATATTCTAAATTTAGTAAAACAGGGATGTCTAGTTCTTTAAGTATGTGTATTTTGTTGGCTTATTTATCACATCACCCTAATAGAGAAAAATTTTATAATATACTACAATCCGTGATTTCCTTTCCTTCAGAAACGAGTTCGCATTAGGACCAGTCAGGCAAGAATATACTTAAACCATACTTTTCCAAATTCATTAACTGATATGGTAATGATTTATGCACCAAGATTAATCAGTGTGAATTATAACTTTTACAATAATTATTAACATTTCCAACCTTCCATTGTTGAAGTGAGAAAACAGTAACATCAGTTCTTAACTTTAAAGCTTACTTAAACAATCAAAATATCTAAAAAAAATGAGAGAAAGAATAGATATCATTAATTCAGAAGTTTTAACTCTCGTGCCTTTCATTTACCCCAAAGAGAGTGAAAAGTTTCGCATCTGTATAGTACACCATGATGCTTTCTCACCCTGTGAGAAACTACAGAACAAAGGAACCCTCAATGACACATGAATTTTTAATATTTAAGATTAAATCTTTTTCATATTATCCTCTTTCCAATTCACATCCTCTAAGTTTTCTCTACCAGACAATTATTCCAATCAATCCATCAACATCATGAATACATAAATGCTTAGGTTTTCAAGCCTGTTCCTTTTGTGTCTGCAGTGGCCCTAAGCCACTCCAGAGTTCCTGGTTCTTTAACTTCATTTTAATGGTTAAATGGTTAACCATTATTAACTCCCATTCTCTTATCTTTTCTCATTTCATTTCCTTGGATCATTACTTTACCCTTCTTTATTGATCTATTCGTTATTCTTCTCTTTCCACAAAGTGCCTGTTGCTTTTGGTGGTGCATTCTATATTATTATAAATATACCTTAAAGTTTTTCTGATTATGTTGGTAACCTTCTATTGAGCTTTTCTTCTTTTCTATTTGCAATCAAAACAAAGCAGAAGAGTGGCTGAGCATGGTTTGTTGGAGGTAAGACTCCCAAATCAGCTCAGTAATTTTTTTTTTAATTCATTAATTTCAGAAGTGCTATAACAGTGTAGATAAGGGAGACCATCCTGACAGACTGACACTAAAAGAGGAAAATGATTAAGCGATTGATCTAAAAAAGAACTTTTCGCAATGCAACCTTTTCCTGAAAAGGAATGTATGTAAAAGGCAGAAATATAAGGTGAGAGAATACAAAGTAAAAGAATTTCTTCAGGAGAAACAACTGGGAAAATAGAAAGGTACGAATAAAACCTACTTGCAAAACAGTAGGTGGAAAAACAATATGAAGATTATTGTATTTCAAGAAATTTTGAAGAACAAAATTTGCAAGTACTCATTTAAAAAAACAAAAACTAGGAACATGGTTCACCAAGTCAAATGCAAGCTATGGTAGTGTGATACGCCAAAAAGCCCCGTTTTATTTTAACGTAAACAGCATCAAAACTAAATAGCTTATCAATAAACACATACAGAAAATTAATAAGTCAAAGAATACATGTTGTCAGGGCAATTAGTAAATAAGGAAATGTTTGATGTTCGCGAGTATGTCTTTATTCCGGGAAGGGGAGCCTGGCCCCTTGTAATATATATAGAGAATATGTATGAGGGAGGCAGTGTAAGGAGAGTCTTGTGGAGTTTTTAATAATGACTCCCAAGCTGACATCGCAGTCACATTGGCTATACACTACAATCAACATTGGTCAGGATCGAGATTATTATTTTCAATTAGAGATTTGGGTAACGCTGAATTGGCTCCAACATTCTTCAGAGTTTTATATGTTAATCATCTAGAGATGACAAAAGTATTTTTTTGAATGTCAAGTTAAATTTGAATAGACTTCATACTCTAAACGGAATTTACAATAGGAAAGAGTTTTAGACTCCATTGTATTCAACAAATTGTGTTGAGCGTAGATATTTGCGAATGTGGGCTCACATGCAGTACAGCATAGGGAAAGTTGTGATCACATAATAATTTACCACAACTTTTTTTTTATAAAACCAACAACTGACATAATACCCTGCTGACATTTGCAATCAGATTTTAACATTAGAAGAAAACCCAGAAGGAGGAACAATAACACGAACATCAAATAGACAGCATCACATGAGAAGATCTGGAATACACTCAAGAAGTCAATGATACGTGCAAAGATCATAGCAAGTCATGAATTTTAATTGTTGACCTGCATGGGAATATAATTATTGTAAACAAGTGAAATAACATCAGATCAATTCATGAGGTAATTGAAAAGTGCAAACCAAATTTGTAAATAAATGTTGAGTTATTTATTTGAGAAAGAAAAAGAAAAGAAAAAAGCTAATAATAGAGAGCTAATAGCCATTGATTCAAAATAAGCATTTTTAATTTAAATTCTGTATATATTGCATATCCACATATGACAGGGAAGAAGACAACGTGTATGCTGAAACCCATACGTACATGGAAATAGAAAAAAGATGATAAACATTTTAATATAGGGCAAATTTACTAGCATAGCAGGCCAAATAATTGCTAAAACACATTTATAGATCAATATTATGTGAATTCTCGTAGCATGCCCAAGTAGAAAAGTAGTAATAGTAAAAGATTAAATCAAAAGGTTTGTATAAAAGTAATATCAACAAAAGTAGATTCATCCTTTAGTATTTCACAAACTAAGATTTATTATTACATTATTTACTATATCAGCAGATACTTCACAGTAGTAACTAGATCATTTGAAAAAAAGCTGTAAGTTCATTTTGAGGTTGAAGATTCAATTTATGAAGATTTCAACCACTTTAATAACCAAGACTAATAGTTTATAACACTATGGTTAGGATAAATGACCAATGTTATTACTAATACATCAGAACCTCCATTTCCCATTTTATGAAATAAAACTTGCAGAAACATTCAAATTAAGAATAGAGCATACTCTGGCAGATTTACTTGTAGAAATAGTCTCAAGTTGGGCATTCAAGCAAACCACAATCCGAAGTGCAACTATGTTCGATGAACCATTTTACCAATTTACATCTTCCTGCCCTCTGCCTAAAAACACAAGTTTTAGAGCCTAAAAACCTGAATCCATTTGTGCAATACATTAACCCAATCTAAAATATTATGTAATTAAAAAAATTTCCCTTGCTTCAAAAACATCAAAGGTTCTGCAATATTTTGTTTTATAATGAAGCCGAGTATAAAACAACCTTCAAGGGAGAACAAATAGAAGGATGGGAATAACTTAACAGTACCCTGAAGAGCTGAATGTAGAAAATAGTTGGTCAACTTTTTCCATCTTATTTTGTTGCACTCTTTTTACATCCACATCTCTTAGCCATCTTTTGGGCATTTAGCATATAAGGCAAGGTGTCTAGAGTCACTTAACTCAAAGACTTCATGGAGGGTACTTAAGAAACTTTGCTACCAATGCCAGCAAATTCTAAGAAATATTTACAAAAGACAGTGTCACACCAAGGAGAGGATTCCCCTGTGATTGGAGAATCATCTTCCCAAATCTGCTTGAGCCTCTAGGCAGATTTTATATTACTTACTTCTGAAAATAACACTAAGGTTAATCAATCAAAAATTTAACACTTACTTCCATACTATAGCATTTTCTGAAGCTTTGTATTTAGCTTTGCCTTTCATACATATCAGTTGGACACCAGAAGTGTTTAATGGAGTCGGAATCTTTACTTCTATTTTCTGACCCAACAATGAAGGCTTAAAATTCGATTTAAGAACCACTTTCACTTCCATTTTTGTGCGTCCCACTTCCCGAACCAACGGAATAACACGGAAAGGAAGAGAGATGTCTTTAGTAGTACGATACCTGAAATTCACAAATCATTTCAGAAAATCACAAATGTTTAATTTCACCATATGATATATACAGACTACATACCTCATAAGTTCAAATTCACCATCTGGTGGTATAAAACTGATAGAATGTTCTGTCTCAAATTTCGAAAGCTTGACACATTGATGAAACTGGCAATCGTCAATGACGACAACAGGTTTTCCGGAGCGAGCAGGGTCATCCCCACCACCACTCAACCCTTTGCCCTTTGCTTCCATTACAATCTTGTCATTAATTCCGAATTTGCATTCTGGCATGCCAGACAGATATGATTTCATCACAACTTTCCCAGCAACATGAGCAGAGAGCACTTGACCTACAACAGGTAAACAGACAAAATTAAAGAAACTACAGAAAGGCTAAAACAGATAAATTAAAGAAAATTTAATTACTACTTCAACAATGGTGTTTAATAGCATATGCTTTCTCATAGTACTTGTAATGGATAAGTAAATTTATAATATTGCCAACACGTTTCTGATTGAAATTTTCTGGACCTATATTCCAACTTTTAAGAAAATTTGTATTCCACTCCACACTCGTCTAAACACAGTTCACTTTCTTTTAGCAGTTTTATAAGATTGTTGGAAATAAATAATGATACTTCCCAGTTAGTATAAATAACCCACCAATCCTTTTTAATTTGCCCTTTTCTCATACTTAGTAAGTGTGCCAAGCAACAGATAAACTGGGCCGGAGGGAAACTTAATTCATTAAGACGGACCGACAGTGTTGTCATTATCAACAATACTATTTATTTCAATAAGAGCAGCTTTCAATGGCTTAGCCATCATCAGTTTTCTGATACAAGAAAAATATAAACAAAATTAGTTATTGTTGACAATGACAACACCTTCAATCATTTCAATTATGTAAATGTCAACTATAACTCACCACTAAACCAATATACTAAAGCTAATCAAGCTCAATTGGTGAACCTCTGGTATAAACTATCTCTTAAATTCTCTAAATACAAACTCAACATCTGGTTCCTATCCGAGTGCCTACACAAGAATGTAACACAGAAATTTATCAACATATGGAACAAACTCTAATTTTGTTTATATTTTTCTTGTATAAGATAACTGATGAGGATGGCTAAGCCATCAAAAGCTCCTCTTATTGAAATAAATAGTATTGTTGACAATGACAACGCCTTCAATCATTTCAATTTTGTGGATAACCAAAATCCAGGATTTCTGTAAATTAAAATAGGTTGACATTATTAATGTCAAAATATATTATGACATTATGTTGGTACCCTAGTCAATATAAGGTATTTCTAACGAATGTAATATAAATTGTTATTCATCACTATTTTTTGGACCATCATGTGAACCATAAAGATTTTCCACTTACCCTGATGATGGCCACAATATACCTTACGTTGAAACATTGGTAGCATTATTATTCAATAATTCATTTGATTTGAAAAGTTTCCTTGTGATGATGGTTAAGATTTATTACTCCTAGTATGATTTAACAGATGTTAACAGTATATTGATACATGCTAATTTTGTTTGAAGTCAATTATTTTGAAATATAACATTTTGAGATCAGACATTAAAGTCCTTTGTATTTGCAATTTAAAGCTTTGTACTTGCCTTGTGGTGACATTAGAAGATTAACATACTCCAAAACATCCAAAAACAATTCATTTCGTCGATATTTGATTCCTTCACGTCTCCATCCAATTTGACCTGTAACTTGAGATGTAATCTGTGCTTGTTCCTCCTTTGTTTGAGATTTTATTCCTTGTTGGGTAATGAAGGTCTTCAACACGCCAGTGTCTGAATTTTGTGGATAACCAAAATCTAGGATTTCTGTAAATTAAAACAGGTTGACATTATTATTTAGTTGATTTCAAAGAGTATTATTCCTTACATTATGACATGTAAATAAAATAAAAATGTCTATGTCCTAATTAATTTATCTATAGGGCAATAATGTACAAGATGTGATAAATAGAATAAATAGAGAATTAACTTTGGTTCATGAATGGTTGAGCATGCGTTTTTTGTGTTTTAATGTTGGTAAAACAAAGTATGGTTATTGAGTAAGAATTTAGGGAAGAAATAGAATCAAGAAAATCAATTGTGCTTAAGGGTGAAAATTTGATGTGGGTTAGGACATTCAAATATCTTGGGATGATTATTGATAACTAGACATCGGATGTTTAGGCACTAAAAAAATCTTTTAGGCGCCTAAAAAGGCACTGAAAATGTCAAGAATAAGGAGAAAAAAGGCACTGTCATAAGTTACGTACACAATAAAATGGAAAAATTGTAATTTTTGTCTATATTATTTTGTAAACTTAAATGCACAAAACACGTTCATTCATTTTAATGTAAAACTAGATTTACATATTTACAACTCTTCTACATTTTATTCTTAATAGTTTCCATTAACCAGTAATACTCGCATATTACAAATAACTTTCCAAGAATCGCAAATTCAAATTTGCGACGACTGGGAGACTAAATTAGTTGAATGTGGGCAAGGATATCTGAATGATGTGACTGGCATGTATTTTAGCAGCCCAACACTAGCAACACTGAAACATTCTGGGAATTTATATTTATTTCGACTTAAAATTTCGGTGCCCTTGGTGTATTGTCAATCGACCATGATCTCAGATCATGGCTGGTATTTATGAAATAGGGAAATAGAGAAATATCAATTGGTATACTTTC
Organism: Teleogryllus occipitalis; assembly: GCA_011170035.1. Classification (NCBI taxonomy): domain Eukaryota; kingdom Metazoa; phylum Arthropoda; class Insecta; order Orthoptera; family Gryllidae; genus Teleogryllus; species Teleogryllus occipitalis. The sequence goes on along the minus strand of BLKR01000008.1, from coordinate 367,227 downwards.
AAGAATTCTCTCGTAATTTGAAATACTAAGACGTGAATTAAAGGTTTCGTAATGAATGGTCACGCTGAACCATCGCCGATTTTCCGATATCTTAGCATTGTATATAAATACAATAAATAAAAAGGCAAAAAAGTTCTAAAAAAGGTATTTATGCAAAAAATAGGCATTTACGCTAAAATAAGCATTATAAAACTTCGTCATACATCATCATTTGTCAGGATTCGTGCACATATATTATCAGCCTTTAAATAAATTCTCTAGAAAAAAATAGGCATTTCCCTAAAAATCGGATGTCTATTGATAACCATGTCAGTTTTGAAGATCATATTCAATACATTAACAACAAAATAGCCTAAAAAAATAATTTGTTATATAAATTAATGAAAGTTATTTTAAGACCGGGAAAGGAATTGTTATTTAAACTAATTTTGATGCCCCGTGTGCGTTGCTGTTCAACTATTCTTACTATGGTAAATAAAAAGGAAACTGAAAAGATACAACTAAACTTCAACACAGGAATGAGAGCTGTTTTGAATAAAAGGCATAATGAAAAGGTTAGCAACATGCTAGGATATTTATCAGTTGAAATCAGTATCAATTAGGATATTATTAATAATATTTATCAGTTGAAAAGGAAGTAAAAAGATGTACTAACGTTTATTCATAGATTAAAAAATAAACATGCTAGAATATTTGGACTGTTTAGTAAGCAAAAATTGTAAAGTTCATCAGTACTCTACAAGATAGGCTGATCAATTCCAATGGAAAATGTGCAAAGCAGCGAAGCTTACAGAACAATATTTAATAGAGGACTAGCAATGTACAATGAATTACCATTTCAAATAAAGCAATGTGGATAAGTTAGAAAATTTAGAGAAAAATCTGTAATCTGGTTCGAAATTATTGAATATGAAAAGTTGTATTAGAATAGTCTGTACTGTTGAAGAATTATTGACAAACTATTTTTTTGAATTGTTAAGTTTATAAATTTAACTGTTTAAGAATTGTTATTTTCATTATACTGATGTTATTTGAACTGTTAAAGAATCTTTGTTATAAATTGTGTAAATAATGTTAATTGTTAAAATCATGCAGTTAGGCTCACGATAGCAAAACATGTTATTGATATTTAAATTAGCCCCAAGTTATTTGTAAATAAATTATTCTTTATAATGTCGGGGATTCCATCCTGTTGAAAATTTAGAATTTCAACAGACAAATTTGTATGAGTGTAATGTCTCATGTCTTAAGGTTCTACCTCTTACTATTACAAAAAATTTGTATTGCAACACTAATATTTACCATCGAGCAGTTCATAAATTAACACAAAATTATTCTTGATATTTTCTTCTGAAATTTTACCAAAGTACGACTGCATAACATCAATTATTTTCAGAAGAAATTCAAATACCATGGCAGCATTAACATTTTGTTTTGTTACAGCTGCTAACCAAATGTTTGCTCTCTGAAATATTGAAATAAATAACACTTTACAACTTCTTTATGTTTTAAGAAAACAAAGAATATTCAGACAAAATACAGAATGGCAAGATTCAAGCAAGAATACAGTTTATCAAAAGTAACTGATCAACTAATTTAACTAACTATAAATAAAAAGGTTCCTTCCTACTGAAAAATGAAACTATAATCTATTATGAGTAATGCAAGTAAGAAAATTAATACATGTGCCTAAATATTAACAAACGCTATCCTATCAATACATTCACAATCATAAAAGCAATTATTCGTTTAAAATTAAATGAATGAGCGCAAGTTGCCAATTTTACAAGAGAAAATATTTGCATTGATTTTTAAGAAGCATTTCTTGGTATTTTACCTTTCAACATAATTTGTAAAGACCATTTTTAAAACCGAGCTACTAGGAAAATAAATTCAAACAGTGAAAGTCCATTATATAGTTATTTTACAAAAAATTAATGAAGCAGCACTTCACTTGGCCTGCTTAACTATATTTATACGACAACTATATTCAAACACAAATCTATTCGTCACAAGCAATACCACTAAAATATACCTTAATATGAAAAAACGATGTACGAGCGATGTTCGTAACAGGCGACCTCACTTGCTGTCTTGCATGGATCACATTCACTCGAAACGCATCAACAGCGTTACGCCCAATATCATCCCGATAAACACGGGATATCAAAACTTCCCCTTTATGATTATACACGAACAATCCGCCGATCATTTTGCTGTTTGCAACAGCTACCTGAAACAAGCATAAATCAGATGGGCATTCTTCACAATCAAATAGTGTAGCCCATTCACGCTTAACTTCTCAAAATAGTTCAACACATAAAAATATTTCTAGTGAAGTTTAAAAAATGACCAAAGAATTAAGTACTGATTCTTTTCAGGCCTACTACTTACCAGCTTCAGGAAATATCAAATTTTGCTAGAACTTCATGTTGAACAAATGCGCGACTGCAACTGTGGAAAAAGCAGAATACTATGAATTCTATGTAGCTCACTATCCAGACGTGGAAGTCAAATGATAAATTCCAATCTCGAAATGAAAGATTAGTGCCAACTGGACCCAACCGACAGACAGCAACTATGCCAGCCACCCTCCCACAATCATGGCTTCCTCCAGCTCGCTCACATCTCAATCAAATATTTCCAATCTGTCCAAATTTTGTTTAGAATATCTTTGTAAGTTTGAGTTCAAAAAAATTATATCATCAAGTTCAACATATATTACTTTTTAAATAGCATATTGCCGAGCAAATATACTAAAATAAAATCTACTTAATTTTACAAATCGATTATCGATTTGAAGTCAGTCGACCAACCATCCGGAAAGATATCGACCACAACACATCGAGCTTCTCAATCTCGCATGGTTTGCATCCTTGAATTATGGGAATTGAGCATCTTGTATGATCTGTATTTCTAATTATCATTATCACGGTAGCGTGTATCGTAGTAAACTCTCGTCTCTGGCTTGTATTAAATAGGTGATGGTCCTGTATACCATTGGACTGAACACCTAAGCTTATTCTCTGAAGTTTGTTTTTGTTTGTAATAAAGGAAAATCAGTTTTAAGTCTTGTACACGCACGTAGACAGTAAAGAGAAATATGAGTAGGGAGCGCAGCGGCACAGAGTTGTGAATTTAACTGAACGTGAATGTTCCCGTGAATTCGATTCGACTGATTGAGATTGTTGCTTTGTGATAACGCTATTTTCACGTACTATGACTGACATTTAGTATTAAGATCCAGGAAACGTGTGCTTCACCTTTGTCTATAAAATGGCAGAAAATAATGCAGAAAAACGTGTGCAAGAAACCGTACTTCGGCAAGATGTAGTAAGCATGTAGTAAGATGTGGTAAGCACGAATTTTCGTGCAAGTCATGCCTTATCATGTTAACTCTAAAAATTCTGTATTTAATTTCAGATTAATACTGCTGTTAATTTTCTTCAAAATCCCACAGTCCAGCGAAGTTCTCTCAAACACAGACAAGCGTTCTTAAAATCGAAAGGCCTTAGTGACGAAGAAATACGTATTGCGTGTGAGAGAGCGACTGCACTATTGGCAGAAAAACAGAAATTCAGTGTAAAACATCTTTTTCAAAAGCATTTCACCATTAATCAATTTGCCACCTATTTTAGACAATAGTTAATTTTCTCTCCATAATTCTTATTTCTAGCCCCCCGGAGTATTAACAAACGTACCCAATGCAGCTGTTCCAGTTTATACCCCCCAATCCCAGTCATCTTGGACAAAATTCAGAGATTTTGCTAATGCTATAGTGCTTATTGGTGGAGTCTCCTATGGGGTTTATTTGTTTTATAAGGTATGAGATATAAACTTTTTATTACATTAAGATCTTTCTATATTGCAATATTTACCTGTTCTGATTTTTTTCAAAGAAATACATAGTTCCCTGGCTGGCAGGAGGGAAAGGCAATAAACCTTCTCTTGAACAATCTATTTCTCAAATGGATCTTGCCATTGCTGCTTCTATTCAAGAGTTGCGTGATAGTGTGAATAAAGTTCATGCAGATTTGAAAACTTTATATGAACGCCAGACTCGCTCTCCTTCTGATGGACCTGCCACTATTAAACAAATAGAAGAGTTGAAAAATGAAATTGCTTCTGTTAAGGGTCTTCTTTTAAATAGGTACGAATTCATTATATTTATATATTGCAGTTTCTTCTGTTTTCTATATTTATTTAAAAGTGTATTTACAACCTGTTGGCAACTCTTCTAGGAGTCAATTTGCTCCACCTGTTACAAAATCACCATTAACGCCTCCGTCCATACCAGCATGGCAACTGTCTGCTGCAGAAAGTACAAAAGAGACTGAAGAGACTCAAGGTGAAGGTGGCAAAGGAGATGCAGATATTGAGGATATTTGCCTTAGTGGCTCAGGTTCTAGTGAGACTGAAATGGTTACTAATAATGGAAGTGACAGTAGTTTGGAGATGATTAGAGAATAGGTTGAGTTAATGGATAACGGGCTTAATGTGAGAACTTCATGAAACAGAGGTCACAATTAATGCTTCCTGATGATCTCCAGCTGCACAGAACATATTCATGGACATTGTGTTGAATTTTTTTGTTTTCCTGTAACAGTGAATGAACCTGTGAGGAACTGAAATAACTGTCTAAGCTAATGCATGTCTGTGAAGTTCAAGAACTGTTCATTGAATTTTATTTCCATGTGTTCAACTTGTATCAACTAACATCACATTTTGCTGTTGCAATAATACAGAAATTGTGCAAAGATTGCAATCAAATTCATATTTAATAATTTAGGGGACTGGAACACTATTTTACAAATACAATCCATCAATATTGTAGTTACCAATATTAATTTTTAGTAAATAATTATAAAAGACTGCTCGGAAAATCAGTTGCTAAAATATTCTTTTCATGTAATTTTTCCTAGAGTGAACTAATGCAATAAATTAGATTAATATGTTAGGCCTCCCCTGACCTAACCTTCCCATTGGTAATTCCTCAGACCATATGAAATCTTCAGTAGTGCAGTTAACACTTTAGTAGGGCAAAATTATTTTTCTTTCAACTTCAATTAGAAAAGACATAACTGTCAGCAGGTAAATAGTTCCAAAAGGGTTTTCAGAATGAAGTAAAATCATTATTAGTTCCAATCCTATTTGCATTCAGTTTCTTACCAATGAAATTTCATGCAAGTCATTGTAATTGAATAAAATACATATTCATACATATGAATCCTATCATTTGTATTTAAACTTTTTATGAAACTTACTGAACTTGACCTAATTGTAATGTCTTAGAGATGCTCTCGACTACATCCACAATGACAAATGAACTGTAAGAGTACCTGATTCCTTCATATGATAAAAGATCCCATAGAAAATTGTGTGTACATTGTACTCGATAGACCAAAATAATATTTTCTTAAGTAATAAGATATTACTTTTCAGGAATTAACCATTTGAATAAACATTAGGACAATTAGTAAATGCTTACTTCAAAGAGTATAAAATGTGGTTGATCTTCAGCCTTATGTATAAATTAGTTTTGACATTTCAATATTTTTACGTGGAGAAATTTTTTCAGAGTAAGTCTCTTCTTTCAGATGTGTTTAGTAAACAAATTTTACGATTTTAACGATTGTCATTAAATTTGTAGGTTGTAAGCTACTGCAACTTTGCTGACTGAAGAGCTCAGATTTACCCCCCCAATTTTAATGTTTGACCATTATTGTCTACACATTTAATTTTCCATCAGGGTGCCTGTTAATCCTTTCATTGCCTTATTTGGCCTTTGAAACATAACTTTCTAGTACTATATGGAGCTGAAGTGAATGATTTGAAAGATAAATATCACTTCACGATATTAATATTAAAAGTAGAATCTTGTGTGTCAACAAACTAGCAAACGATACACAAATGTAAAACTGAAATGAATAAAGCATTAAAGCATTTTTTAAACTGCTGCTTCAGATTTTTGGGAGGCTCAAAGTAGATTGTCGTACCAAAGAAATGGGTTGTGACTTGAAAAACAATTTGACAGTTTCTACTTGAAAACTGAAAAATTGACATTGAACCTCAATTTTAAACTATGTTGATTATTATTGAGTTGCTAAGTATTAGAATCAAAGTTTGAAATCACTGCTTTAGAATGTTTTCTCCAAGTGTTTTCTTCCACACAAAAAAATTACACAATTATTCCAATTACGGTAACTACCCAACCTTGCAAAATTTCATTAGATTCATCTAAATACAAACATGCAGACAAAATAAAGTGATATACAAAGCATCAGAAAAAAACAGGGTTGCGATTTGATCAACATTTTACTTCACAAATATTACAAATTATACAGACGTAGAGCTCTGTATGTACGTAAAATGAAACATTTCAGCTCACATCACAAATGTACAGGTATTCAATTCGCTATGTTCACTTAATACATCACAATTATCTCCTACTTGTACTTATGTGAATTCATCACTAAAGTGACTCAAAACAGTTATTCAACTTTCTTCCGAAATAAACATTCATTTATCATATTCAAATGTATTTACAAAAACATCACAAGTAAGAATGCCAAACAGTATCACATCCATTATTTAAAAATTACTAGGAGCAATTCATTTCAGTCTACAAAGGGAGAGCTCAAACGATATAAATACATTATCTCACTAGTACACTCACACGAATCCAACAAAATGAGTCACTAGATCTTAATTAAAATACAAATAAAATTGTACTCTTTCATATCACTCCATTGTCTCACTGGCATCACATTCTTCCACACTACCTTTCTATAACTGAAGGATCAGATACTATGCTCACACTTTTTCTTGATACCCGAGCCCCCTAGTCCTCTCTCAGCCCGGCACAGCACGGCCCGGTAGAAAACACCAGCTCCACTCGGAACGTCACGGCTCAGTTTGCAGTGCTGCCTACCTTCTTCGTTACATGTCATTGCTATCTAGTCCAAGACACGCTATTACCTCAGTCTAATAATTGTGCTATTACGTTCAGTTTTCCGCCGTTGAAGTTGACAGCACTGCACTGCTGTGACGTAGACAGAAACCTCCTCTCCCCGCACCCCCCGCTGTGGAGTATCAAGAAAAAGTGCGCGACTAGTACATTAAAGGGGATAACAAATGTTATTCATTTATAGCATTTGTATGCCTACACATTAAACTATCTTTCCAACATAGAGGTCCATAGATCATGAAATAAGGGAATTTCAATTAGCTTTTTATTAACACAAGAAACTAAAAATAAAGGAACCAGATTTGTATATATACAGTGACTTCAGCAAACCATGTGTTCATTCCTCACCCCCATACTGAACAGTAAATCTGGGAGATCAAGCACTGTATTGACCTCTTGCTTTCTTTCATCCCGACTTCAAATGAATGAAATTTTGCATTATCATAATATAATTCATGACATAAAAGAACTATTCTCACATTTCATTACTACTCTGTACATAGGGAAGTTCATATACTAATTGTTACAATGCCTGACAGAATCAAGCATTCTATGCTATATTTACAGCAATATCTGCAATGTCCTTACCAGGGATTCCAACATCAATGAAGTCCATATTTCTATCTGAGAGAAGCATGTCAAAAGCATAGAAAACGTGATATTGGGGCTCTTGCAAAATCTTACAGAAAAGAAAGCAATAAATCAAATTGTCACTAAAATCTCAAACAATGACGACTCAAAGCATGGTCTTGAATATAACAAACTTTTTTCATGCAATGTTAACACATACTATTTCAAAAACTCAGAAAATAATTTAATCAAGAACAGGAATTTTCATTCCTTACAAAAGAACACATATAGAGGAAACTTTCTAACACAAGTAACAATGACAAATTTTAAAAAAGAAGAAATGAAAAACAGGATTCATGTATCAAAATAAATAGTATTAAAACAAAAATTCTTCAATGATTTTTAAAAGACAAACTTCAAAATAGCAAGAACTATTTCTGTATTTTGTTTAATTGGCCAAAAATTTAAATTCTACACCCAAATAAGTAATAGCATAAAAGATCAAAAACAAATCTTGATTATAACCAGCCTTTTCCAAAAAATTCACTTCATCCTTGAATAGAAAGAAAAATGGACATTTCAAATTAGAAATTTAAAGTTTAAAAAAGTTAAAACAAAAGAGATGGAAGCTTCTCATGATAAATTTTAACGGGTACCTGTTACCCTGAAATTCATTCCTGGCTACTCTATTGATCCACTCTACCTTGTTAGTGAGTAGAATTTCCCCTCAGCAGGATTTTGGAAGCCAATGCAGACAAAATTCAGAAATTAAGTGTACTCACATCACAATTATATACAATCTATTATCTAACATACTGCTTGGCATACTTAGCACTAGTAAAGATTTTCTTTACACACTCATGATTTTACAGAGCATAGGTGCACAGTAGGGTAAAATTTCATTTGATACACAACAAAGTTTTATTACATTAACGAGTAAAAAACTTCTGAGTTATGTTTCTTCATATATCTTTTATAGCTTCTTTTTTAAACACTTCAACATAACCAGTTTTCTGATACAGAAAACAATAATTAATTATTTCAAAACTGAAATCTATAATTATTTATTACTTGATAAATTCTAATCTGATGTGTCAAGGATAAAAAGATCCAATATTTGTGCCATTGTTCACTTAATATTTGTATTTCTCAAAACGACTTCACCATGGAGACTCAAGGACTTTAATGTAGGAACCTGCAAGTTGGCAGTAATTGGAACAAATTATTTTAACATGCTATTCACAATTAACCACTGCGTACAGTCAACAATGATGAAGGCTGATTATTTCATGATAGACTTCCTATCATTCTGTAATATCAATTGCTCTAAATCAAAAAATGTATCTTACTTAAATCTAAATCCTCATTTGTCATGTTAATCTGTGCAGGACTAATTTGTTTTATATATTTATCATAAATTCAATGATGACCTGAGTCCCTGTAAAAAAATATTTTTCTCCTACTAAAATCTTAAATATATTGATAACAATGACTGTTTTGTTTGCTATCAACATGACATTGCATAGATATTGCATCACTGCTTAGAGCACCAAGTAACTGAACTACAAAATTTCACTTGAACTGAGAAGTAAAGATATAACAAAATTGTTAAACACACTTGCAATAAAACAACAAGGTATATTATAAAGAAGGATCATTTTATATGAACATAATAATGTTCATAGTTCCAAAAATAAAAATGAACATATAAAGAAAAAGTCTCCATGACAAGTAATTAGAAGTTTAAAAATGAGAAACACTTTTATTTATCCACAAGGTGCAATGTGAAATGTCTTATGAACACTGTTTGTAGTCATTGCTGCAGCCCAGCCCACACACTCACCCACATTGTGCTACCAGAGGCGATGGAGGTGAAGGTTGCGACTGAGCACACTCCGAACATCCTGAGTGAATCTCAATGCATCTAACACAGGTAAAAGATTCAGTAAAGCTGTATCCATTGGGTCACTGAACCAAGATTTTATTGGGATGGCATTATCTGAAAATAAATAAATGTCTAATTCACATACATAGGTACCACAAACAGCAAATTTTAACATTCTTTCAGAAAATTCTATTCACAAATTATCTCAATAGTCTTTATTTTTAACTAAAGCCTTCCATTTTGGGGACCTCGAACGGCCTCTGAAAATTCATTATAATTTCTTTAATAGGCCATACTAAATAAGATGCAAGTTCCTTTTCAAATTATATTATTTTGCTTCCAACTGCTTTATTGTCTGCAGAGTTGGGCAAAATACTTTAAATTTAGTATTTAAATACTTTGCCAGAATACTTTGTAAATAAGTACTTATATACATACTCAAAATACATTAGGTCTTCAATTGCTAAATATATATATATTTAAAATACTTTGAATACTCAAAATACAATAAATTTGCATTATAACTTTTGTATTGCAACAATATATTGTAATTGTCAGTTACAATAAATTACTAATTTACAATCATACATTCCTGAACAATAACTAAAAACTTTCAAATATAAAATACTTTTTTCTATACCAGCATTATAAACAACCCTTTTCCATTAGCAAAATCGTTCACAATACAGCACGTATTATAATACATAATCGCTATTTCTGCACGAATACTACGGACTAATAGTCACAGCCCCCATTTATCATCATTTATGAAGTATAAAGAACGCAGTGGTACCATGTAAATATACTCTGTGTTTGCAGTAAAATCAAATATATTGAGAAAAAACTTGCACTTATAAAATCTAATTTATTAACTTATTACTACTTTAAAATTACATGTTGCTGTTATTTAGTAACATTTGACAATAAAAACAAAGAACATTTAATTAGTTTTTATGAATATTAATAGTACAATTGTATAAATTTTTCAAAACATTCCAGTAGATGTATTTAATTCCAAAGTGCTTATTTTTTCTTTAGTTTCTGCACTAACCAATATCTTGTTGCAATGTAAATCTTATTATTCACCGATTCTTCAATGTAAAATTCAGCTACATTTCAAGATTGGCACCCTCCATGACATGTAAGCGCAGTAAGATCACCACCATTATTGGTGAAAAATGTTGTGGACGTCCTCTTAATTGAACACATTTAAACATAGCCTTTAATTTTGAATACGTGCACCATAAGGTAGATGCTTTACAGGCTATGGACTTAGAATGTTTCAAGAATCATGCATCATAACTACCGTTTTAATTCTAGTATGTGCACTGTAGTAACTTAACCAACCTACTCCGACAGATAGGAAAGCCTCGCATACAAAATTTACATATTTTTCATCCATCCAGTATTCGTTTTCTGCTTTTGCAGTTTCTTCCAAAATTTCTTTTGGCAAAGAATCCATAGTTTGAAACATAACTTTCAACCTAATTATCATGTGTAAACAAATTAGTTGCTTAGGTAGCACTCATGACGTCATAACATGAATCCGAAGTTACAACTTAACATTCAAATTCACTTTGCTTCGTTAAATTTTGATAATAGTTGTAAAAAAAAAAATAGCGTATGCAACAAATCATTATCGAACTCACTGCTAATGTTGTTCGTTCAGTAATATTTTCTTATTTGTGCAAAAAAGGACAACATTATAAACTAATTGCATAATATACTATTAATTTACACTTTCACAGAAACACTTTTAAATATAAAATGATAACAAAAATAGGTCCTTACTCAAATAAACGGAATTTCCTTTTAAAAGACTAGTTTTTCAAACAAATCTTCAGACAATAAACTCCTAGTTGGCGAATACCAGCAAAGAAATGCAGTTGTTGAACTGGCGGTAATGAACAAAAAATAGTGTCAAAGAATAAACAATTTATTTATCGTCAGATAATTGTTCAGCATTTTTAATGTTTTAGATTTATCATTTAAATATCAAGAGAATTGAAGTTCAACAGCTGAAAGGAACTTTTATTTCTGTTTCAATGAGGTCCATTTACTAGCAGAATCAAACAAAAAGAAACTATCCTCGTTATCTCAGTTATCTGTATTTCAAGTATTTTAAGTATTTCTTTTTTTCAATACTCATATTTTATACATATAAATTTCTAAAATATATGCCCAAAAATACAGTTTTCTGTATACAAGTATTTAAATACTGTCCAACTCCGAATGCCTGTATATTAAAATGAAATATTAAAGGAAGAGATGCATAGTAGAAAATAGATATAATAAAATGAAATGAAACTAAAAACTCTGGAATAAAACTATTTCTGTTATTTGCTTCACGATACAAACACCTTTTGTAAATTAAAAGACAGGAATGGTTTTTGTTTTTTCTCTCAAAATCATTGTACAAGCAGAAAATTACGTATCTTTCTATTTCAACATTTGTGACTGGTCCAATTTTAAGGTTGGAATAATTGGCAGTATTGTCCTTGGGTTTCACCCTTTACTATTTTTTATGCTGAGCATAACCACAATAATTTAGGATTTGTTTTTAAAACGGATTTCCACTTCAGTGTCATTCTCAAAATCAATAAAATTCACCCATCCAATGTACTCATATGCGCACCTAGTTTTGTTGCTCCTCAGATCTAGTTAACATAAATGTCCAACTCTAGAGTACTTAAAACTAGTTACTAGACAAAAAGCTAGATTGTAATTTTAGATGATCACTAATGAGAAGAAGCACTGAAACTACACCTCTACACAAAGAAGAGATCTCTCACACCTTGAAATGAAACATTTAGGGAAAAAAATTTAACAATCAGCGAAGGTAACTAAAAAATCCATAAACGAGATCATTGCTGGACAAATAAAAATTTCTAGGCTTTTTCAAACAGGTTTTTGACACTACACATGTAGGTTATAAAATATAATGAAAAATCTTTATAATTAATTTTGAATGTCTATGTCAAACAAGTATTTGTCTAAAAATCCAACATCTACTTATCCCAAATCCTAAATTCCCCCAACAAACTACATTGATGTTTCTCTTTTGAGATTGGTGGTTTCCAAAGAAATACCTTAGTTTCTCAATGTGATTTTAGATTTATTTTATTTTACCATTGTAAAGGCTAAATAAAAGTGTTTTCTGTTAAGAACAAATTCACACTTGCTGAACAAGCTTTCTTTGTAAAGTAGACTCTCGTACTTTTTATAAACATCAGTGAAAACATCAATGAATGTAATAAGAAATAAATTTAAATATTTTTTCTAAACATCAAATGCTTCTCAAATATAACAATTGATGAAAGAACTTTCTCAATATTAACAAACCGCATTATCCAGTGAAGTAAAATGAGCTTGCAATTCCCATCTTTGTACTTAGGCTTAATATTTCCAAATGTAATGGGTAAAGAAAATAGATATGCTGGAATTGAGAGACCTTCAGTTGATTTAAAAACCATCATAATACATAATCAAAAGAAAAGGCATCTATGCTTTGATTTATTTGTAGTGGCACTTGATGTAAGTCAGTTGTTATGATGTCATCCAATCAGGAGCTTTAATGTCACTATGGTGACATTTAAGCTCACATTTAGATGATACCATAACAGCTGATAATATGTCAAGTGCAATTATAAATCAACATACATTCATCAGAAAAAGAATTTTTTTAAATATGGTAAAATGGATTAAAGACCTTATTTGTTTCATGGTATCATTGATAAAGCATTTTCAGGATCAAGCAATACAATTGCTAAATTGTGTAGAAACATTATTTAGTTGTCTTAAATATTACACATACTTAGAAAAATATATCAATATGAGTGCACTATATTGTGAATCTCCATTGTCATATCTCTGTTGCAAAAAAGGCTCATGTCCAGAATGAATCAAGCAGCAATTTAAATAAAGTATACTTCCAAATATTAATTTAATAATTATTTTTAAAATAAAACTTTTAATTTATCCCTACCCCTTTCCAGTGTTTCTTTTATCAAAAAAATCAAATTTTAAGTTTTGAACAAACCTCTAGCTTTTGAATAAAAATACTTTGACATTTAAAGCAATCTAGTGGGAACAATTCCATGATAGTTGTACTTGTTATGCACTTAAAATAAATTAAGAGTTTTGTGTAATAAAATAAAACAATGTTTCCCAACTGATCAGATTTGTGTAGTGTGTGGGTGTACTTCTCATTATTTTCATTACATACATAGTTTGTACATTTCTGGTGAAATTATTACACTTAAAATCATTGTGGATGTTTAATAATGAAACTAGCAATAAAATCGTTCAAAATCTTAACACACTATATGATACGAATACAATTCTAGTACAAAATAAAGTAATGATTAATATTTTCCTCTACTGAAATTTTTGATTCTCAAACTACGATTGTTTCTGTAAAAGAATTATTTGTAGAAATAAAGTTCAATAAAAGTGCACTCTGAAAAAAAACAACAATGTACTAGTTGATTTGTTTCATATGCTTATTAAAACCACGTACTTAAATCTACAAGCATCATTATTTTAATTTTACCAGCCTCTTTTTAAAAATTGAAAATAATTTCTGTAATTACAAATATGTTAATATACCAACCTGGATATGCTCTATATGCTCCTGGTGAATTGTCTAAAATGAATATGCTTGCAAGATCCCCACAAATAGCTGAGAGGTCCTTGGTGTAGCTTCCAAGCTCAGGTGTGCAATGTTGACGATAGTACCGCCTCCTCAAAATTCCACGATTGTTGTCTAATTTGTCAGCAACAGCAGCGCCATAAATTTCCATGCTGGCAGTAAAAACTACTAACTCATACCATTGGGATACCTAAACAAAAAAATGAAGGAAGTGTAAAAAAATTCCTTTTTCTAATGAAATTCTTGTTGCAATGAACTTTCAATGTTTATATATACTTATATACAAAAAAAGCATGCTTACAATATCGAGGAAATAATCAACATGAGGCCGTTTATGTACAAAGAATCGTACAGGATGCCTATCTATAGTAACTTTCAATACAAAATCTGCAGGAGTTCCAGGCTTCACAGTTTGCCTGACTACACCATCATGGTGTGAATGAATTAAAGTTTCATCCAAGTCTAATACCAAGACTTTTCGTTTTACTAAACCTGTAACAATAAAGCAACTTTTAACTCAAAATAAATACGTAGCAAATTTATTTATTATTTATTCTACAGATACCTCACCTTCACGGCAACATATTTAACCACTTGAAACAAAATTCAAATCAAAAATTTTTTAAGAACACTAACTTTGAACCTTCCATTTGATATATTTTTCCTTGCTTAAATGTGATTTCAATTATTTTTTTAATTGCCTCAAAACCTCCATGCCATATTAAATATAATTTCATAATGTGCATGTAAGTGAACTGTAACATGTACAAATAAACACATGGGCAGAACATAATATAACAACAAATTATAAAGGCAATCATCATAAAGACATATCTTTAGATTGAAAACTTTTCTTGCTACTCAAGACCCCATTCCCTTCGAATTACGATATTTGAGGGGGGGGGGTACTCATCCGATTTAAAATGACTCGTATGTGCAGTCAATGAAGTTAGATTCTTATCTAATCTAATCTACACTGATGGTAACGATAACCAACTAATTCGCGTATTGCGCTGAGGATTTCATCACGACGGCACAATGATACGCACAGATCTCGCGGACGATTTTTTGCAACGTGTCTCTTAGCCTATTCATTAAAGTCATAGCGAAGTGCAAATTATTTCACCGCGAATGTAAAAAAAATTGCACTTATTCAAGACACTCTTGCCCCGTATCGAAACGTAACTTCCATCTAAAACATACAGAAAACTCCAATGGTTGGCTTCACCCAAAATATGAAAATACAAAAAATGGTACTAACAAGAAGAGCCGAAGAGAAAGAGGGAATTTACAAAGCAAGAGAGAAATAGATCGGCATGCGAGCAACCAGACGAGCAAAACGACCACGCTTTCCAACCTCTCGCGGGCGATACTCAGTGATATGACGGAAAACGCCCTCGTACCAAATAAAACAGCGAAACACCCGATGCATGAAATAAACTAAAACAAAATTAGAATAATTAATCACTATAGCTGATTGTGAAAGAATTATACTTCGATTTTAAAAAGGAATTTATGACAGGAACATCTTTCCTAAAACTAACAGAAGACAAATACGTTTCGTAGACGGCGTTCCTTGGACTAAATACCAAAGTAAGAAAAATAAGTTATGAAATACACGAAATTAGAAACTATTGAATGCGAACTGGAATCCCAAAGGATCAAAATACGTATTCCAACGGAATAAACAAACAAAAAACATTATGCGGTACTTAAAACGTCAGATTAACTTACTAAGTCTGTGTCTTGAGAGAGGGGAGAGTGGAAATATTTCATATTTGACTGGCTGATGCTGCACCACCTGTGGACAAAAACAACAATTAATGACAAAAAGATGTGCACCCAGAAATAATCTTTGTGTTTCTACTGAAAAAATATATCACTTATGTGGTAAATATTTATGACTTTTGCACGACATGAACAGATTGTACTACTGAAATGACAGCTCATGCTGCTAATTCAAAAGTAAACTGGCTTATGTAAGGTTCCTTAGAGGAAACTTATGACACCTAACAATTTGCATATAATGGTATTTGCTGTCACATTTTGACCAAAAAAACAACAAACTTCACAGTAATAACTTAATAAAAAATTCAATTTTAACGCAAAAATAGAAAAGGGAAAAATTACTCAGCAGATTCAAAAAAATTGACACTTGTCTATTATGAACTAGCAAGTTAAAGAAATAAAAAAAAATACATGCTAATCATGTATGCAAAATGAATCTAAAGAAAAGACCAAATTACAGTGCAAAATCAAAAAGTAAGAATTTGTTAAAATACTGACTAACTAATTATAAATAAAATGATAACCATTAAAAAAAACAAGTACAAAGTTTTAAAAATTCTGAATTCCTGTTGAAAAATTGTGAACTCCAAATATTATAAATTAACAATAATATATTAATTAATACATCCAAATCTGAGATTAAAATTATGCATTCTTCAAATTCACAAAACTGATGGATCTAAGGGCACCCTCATCTAAATAAAACAAATAGAAAGTTTTGTTTCAATAGGTAATTTGTACAAGGCTGAGAGGTAATCATATTTGCAAACAAGATTTTAGAAAAAAATTGCATGGCTATAATCATCAAATACAATTCATTAAATTAATTACACCTTTTCCCCGAAGTAATATTTCATTTACAAACTATTTGAAACTTCCACATAGAATGCATACTCAAACAACAATTACAAATTTCACGCTACGATTTAAATTAATTTGTTGATAAATGAAACTGCTGCTTGATATGTAAATAAAGAACACCCATATAGCCTGTGCTAATGCAATTCCAATACTTTCCTATAAAGGTACAATACTTTTTAATACTAGACCTAACCACACATCAAGAAAATCGCGCTCTTTAATGGATAATCAGAAGTCGCTTAACACTCAAAAAAGTTTTGGAGAACTCTCCAAGTCAGTAAAA
Source organism: Teleogryllus occipitalis (assembly GCA_011170035.1). Classification (NCBI taxonomy): domain Eukaryota; kingdom Metazoa; phylum Arthropoda; class Insecta; order Orthoptera; family Gryllidae; genus Teleogryllus; species Teleogryllus occipitalis. The sequence continues at coordinate 350,222 of BLKR01000008.1, read as the reverse complement.
TGGGAGATAATAGATCAATGAACATTTCAACATAGCATAAGGGAAGTATTATTCAATAAACAGGTAACTACTTAGTCCACAGTAAGATGCTTCTAACTTGAGATACAGGCGGGTTTCAAAATTCTTTTCAACTAGTCACACTATTCCCGTACTATTTATCACATAAATTTACTTACTGCTCTAACCTGCTTCTTCAGTAAGTAACAAATACAACTCCAGACTCTTGACGCCAGTAATAAGAACGCACGAAGGCCCATTTGCAATTGCTTCAGCATTGGTGAAGTCTTTAGAGAACGTCTCTCAATCAAATATTAAAAAAACTTAATATAACACTAACTTTCAGGAGAATATAAAGAAAACGATCACATTTCTAAAAGCACCGAAACACTCTACTAACCGCCATGATCGACCCATTTCCTACGCGCAGCACTGATGCGCATGTCAAAAAAGTGTTCATACTTTCGCCGCTAGAGAGCAGCACGGTTGAGAACCACAAGATACACGCACTGCGCAACATTTGAATACCAACTTTGTGTGTACGAAAAATTGTCATTTTTACTTTCTCGCGCTTAAGAAAACTCAAGAAGAGAAAGTTATGTAATGATGCTAAAATAAAAACGGCGAATTTTCGACGGAAAAACTATTTTTAGACGGCCCTGGTAACAAAAGAAAGTGGATAAATCCAGTTGCTAAATTTAGAGAAAAAAAACTCCTTTAACGCGTGGTGTAGCCAAAATCCCTGTTTTGTGGGTCCTTAATACTGAAAAAGCGATTGACGGCAAAACATGTCTGTCTGTGTCTGTGAACAACGCAACCCACTAAACCGTTCAGCTGATTTTCTCCAAAATTGATATTTCTCAATCGATCTGGTTGATGTAGCAGCCCCTTGAATTTGAAACCGATATTTTAATTTTGGGGGGTACTTTACATGAAGTCCCTGGGACATTATCAAAATTTTAAAAAAATGGCGTAATCGATTTTGATTAAATTTTGTTGTTGGATAGTCTGAAGAACGTTTAAGAAAATGGCGCAGGTCTCGTGGTGGTTGAAACGCTAATTTTTGGAAAATTAAAAAAATTCAAAATTTTTCGGCGTCTTCTTACAACTACAATTATGAAGATACAATCTTACTCTTAATGATATGTGTCAATCAAAAACATCTTCAAATAAGGTCAGGTCGAATTTTTTGAAAGTATGAGTATCTTCCGAGTAATTGGGCGTCAAACTTAATCGGCAGCTCTGAAAATTCTGTTTTCAGAACTTCAACGAACTCACCCACGAACTTTATTCATGCTATCATTAAATGTTATTACTGTATCATTAGTTGCAATTTTCACTACTGTTTTCCCACAGAAACCAGTTTTAGGGCAAATCTTAGGGAGTCCGAAGTCTTCGGGATTTATAATCTGCCTAGTGCAGTAAGTTGCTGCAACTTCTACTAAGCTACTACTGCTAGTAATAATAATGATAATAATCTTCCATATCATAGAATTAAGTGATTCGTTTGGGTTTTGTGTATACCTTCCCAAGCACCTTGTAATAAGTTCAGCGGAAACTAATTTTTTTATAACTGTTTTAATTGCTTCCATAACTCCAGCACGCACTGTGTTTTTGTGCTTGTATGATTGTACAGTTTCATTCCCGACTGCTCGCTAGTAAGGACACAAGTTTTTTCTCCTTCGGGACAGAAGTAACGCATAGGATTTGTGTCACAGTAGCTTTTATGGTGCCATATGGTCCAAATAGCAGTTCTCATATAACTTACTGATTCTGAATTGCTTTTAAAAGCATTGCCATAGTAGCATGTTAAAGTATATTTATAACAGAATCAGTAAGTCGATTCTTTCCTGATAGGGGTTTACCATCAGAAAGATTCTTGCCTTTGTACTCTGCTTTCTTATTTCTTAATTGTGTGCCCATACGCTTCTGAATATGACCAACACATTCAATTTTAGTGATGAATACACTGGATCCATAAGGTTGCATCTCCGACACTGCTTTGAATGATTTTGTGTCACCATCACAAATGTAATTCACATAACGTACCCCATGCTTTGCTTGAGAACTCAGGAATATTTTTTCATCTCTTCAACTTCCATCCCCCCTGTTGTTCCTTCATGGTTAATACGACACACACTCTCATGGCCTTCCCACCATTCAGCATATGCTGTACTGTCCTAATTTTTCCATGCTTCACATGCTTTACAGTGGGTCGACAAAACCTCGGTATGAATTACTTTACCTGATTTACATCCAATAACAGTACAAACCCCATGTTGTGAAGTAAAACCTTGTTTTCCATGTTCCATCACAAGTAACAGACAGATCTGTGCCAGCACTAAAATCTACCTCCTGTTTAGCTGCATTTCACATAGGTTTTTCACCGCTTTAGTAGCATCAATTATACGGCTATTAATAATTGTATAAGTTGTCTTCTTTACAGGTGGTCTCATATTCATTATGCCACAGAAAACTTTAAGACCGGTCAATCCTTGACCCTCACATCTCATGGCATACACAACTCTTCTGTTGATTTCATACACGTTTTTCGTCTGTCCTATCATGGGACAATTGGAAAATGAACTAATTTCCAAACTATGTTCACTTAAAATTAAAAACTTACAACCTAAACTTGATATATTGTCCAGTTTACTCAGAATATTTCCCCCACAAATACAACGAAGACATTTCATCAATTCCTTACTCATTATGTCAATGTCGCGTATAGCATTACGTTAAGGATCCACACAACGTGGCCTCTGACTACACAATGTATTATAGGAAGTTATTTATTACTTTGTTACTGTTACATGTAGGAGCAAGAATTACTTTTCGTTATCAGGAACATACGAGTTTTCTGTCGAAAAATATGGCGGTTTTCACCGTAGTATTATAATTATATATAATACGTAAGTAGTGTGAAAGAAAGTAATAATTACTTAACTTGTTCGAGGAGTAAGTAATTACTTAACTGGTAACAGGAACTTAAGTGATACGAGAAAGTTCCTGATCTCTTTAGTCTGGACTAAATTTTCGGATTTTTCAACATCTCCTCCTGGCTACTGGCATCTAAATGATGTGTTTTCACAATTTCTTGATTTTTCGGATCCCTAATAGTATAATTGAAAAAAATATTTATAGAATATTATAGAAGAGTGAAACCTGGTCTTAAATATCAATTTCCATTAAAAAATTTAGAAGTGATTGAATCTTCGGGAATTTGAGTTCGTTTTCACGGAAAAACACTTCTCGAGAAACTTCATAGAAAATCGTTCAAAGCGATTGTACTCACAAATGCAATAGTGTATGGTAATCACCCGTAATGCAATTGCCAACGACGTGAGAGATATTTTAAAAGTATATTTAAGTAATTTTTGGTAAATCAAAATAATACATGAAAATGGTATTTACGTCATGCTATTTAGTGAATTTGGCGCTATCCATAGAAAAATTTTAAAGAAAAAATTGGAGAAGTTTTTGAGAAAATCTTGCTTTCAATATCGCCCAAAATTCACTCAAATTTACACGAAAACTAATATTTTCGAAAAATGTACAGGATTTGATTTAAATAATGTAGTTGAACAAGGTTTAAAATTTTTGCAAGTTTCGAATATTCAAAGTTAACAATCAAAATCGATTCTGCGCCATTTTTATAAGAATTTCCCCCAATATTCTTCCTAGAAATTTCAAGCCAAACTGAAACGACAGATGAAAAAATATAAGCAAGCGCATAGATTGGTAGATGGACGCCACTCGGACGCACACTGTTTCAAGTTTGAGCAATCAAGAATCGAAAAGCCTTCCTTCCGAACGCAGAGCCTCTGCGGCAGAAGCACAGTGACGCTCGGGACGGCAGACGGAAGTTTGTTCTTCAGATGGATAGATTGTGACCCTCGGGATGATATTTTTGTTTTTCTGACGAGACGATAGACGGAAACAGTTTCTCGAGCAGAGCAGATGCTCGCCTTTAGAATATGTTTTTCGCGGAGTGGAGCGGATGCACCCAGAGGCGGTGTTGCGGTCCACCGAAGCGTCGCAAGGCCAAACAACCGCTCTACCGACCATGGCTCAGTAATGGGAAAGTATCATGTGTGCGCGGTACGTAGAACGAGAACACCCGCGCACCTTCACCCCATAATGCGCTGGTCGCTGGCTCTATTCACAATGCAAACTTGGCGGCGGCGATGGTGTAACGGTTAGCGTATCCGGCTATTATACCCAAGTGCGCGGGTTCAAACCCGATCGAAGCCGTGAATTCCTTCGGAGGGGAAGTAAAGCCGGCTGTCTCATGTTAGTATATTTACTGCATGTAAAAGATCCTCAAGCCTAAATGAAGCCTCTGAGCTACATTCAAACTGCCTGTTTCGTCGCCCAAGTAATACCTTCTTTCATCCCTAGTAGGTGAAAGGAGCGCAACGAAATTTGCGCGGTTAGACGGAAGAGCAGGCCTCATGGCCTGAGTCTCGCCACGTAAAATAAGGCATTCATTCATTCAAACTTTAAAAGTAAAGCCGCCACCCGGCTGCTGTGACCGGAAGAGCGTTCGAGTGAATGATTGATTGGTATTTCCGGGTGCGTCAACTGCTAGGGACATTAGTCTCGTAAGTTTAGCGAATGTTTTTATTGCGAGAGGTGATGGTAATCTTCCCCGCTGGATGGCGAGATCCGCCGTCGACCTACCCGTCGGGTTGCCGGGAGCTCCCACCAGCGGTGGGTGCACTGCCCCAGCCGGAACATGCTCTAGGCTCCTGGCGATTGTGGTAGTGGATTGTGAGGGGGCGAGGTTAGGACAAGGAAGAGGAAAGCAAGATGGCGTGCGGTCCGTGGCCCGTTTGTTAAGATACTGACATTCGCTTGGTGTTGATGGGAGAAACCATGGAAAACTACCGATCGGAGCAGCCGGCCGCTAGAATTATCCTACAGACAGCAGGAGCTGAATTCGACCTTTATCTAGCTAGTGTTCAAACTCCTACTAATCGCGCACTTTTTCTTGATACTCCACAGCGGGAGGTGCGGGGAGAGGCGGGTTGTGTCTACGTCACGGCAGTGCAGGGATGTCAACTGTATTGACAGAAAACTCGGCGTAATAACTCGCCTTGGACTAGATAGCTATGAGAAACAACGGAAGATTTTTTTTAATTCTGAAGAAATAATTAAATTATAGAGATAATTGAGTAACAAGAAGGAACATGGTATGCATAGGTCGATAGAAAGAGAGACCGAAAACTAGGAAGTCCGCATTAGAAAGAAAGAAGGTGGGCAGCACTGCAAACTGAGCCGTGACGTTTCGAGTGGAGCTCATATTTTCTACCGGGCCGTGCTATGCCGGGCTGAGCGAGGACTAGGGAGCTCGAGGATCAAGAAAAAGTGCGAGCATAGTACCTCCGTCGGGACTCGAACACTAGGACCTCCCGATCAGAGGCACTGCAGTGGCATCGTTGATGCCCTGAACGAGAGCGTTCGGAGAGAGGCCATACCTACGGATTGCCCTAGTCCGCTTGTCAGCCAGTTCTCTGCGCGGCGAGGCAGCTGCAAAATGCAACGCAGTAGGAGACATTACCTGTTTTCACTCGGGTTAGGTCCCAGCCAGCCCATTTTCCCCGCTGCGAAGTACGGGCATGACAATTGAGTGGAAACAGATAATACGAATTTGTCACAGCAGCCCGATAGGCCTGATATAACAAGACCATGGATTGAAGTTACGCGTCTATCCCTCATTGCCACCCCCTCTCAATCTCGCCGGTTTTCTTAGACCAGTCGGTATGTACTACGTATATTACACGAAAGAAGGTCAGAAGGTCATTCTTGGGATATTTTGTATGTATCCACGCAGTAGTTAAAACCACAAGTTTTCGACCTCCCAGACCCTATTCTAACTTCGGGAGGCCCGAAGAACGCTATTTTTCTGACTTGTTTGTTTGTTTTGTTCTCTATAATATTTTTTATATTCCCAAAAATGAGTGCAAAAATACATATTTATGAAATTATAATCAAACTATAAAAATATATATTTATTATTAATGTAATTCTATTATCTATCCCCTCGTCGGTGTAGACATTACTTCATAAATATACCCATTGTCCAAAATATTAATAAACACCTCCTGCATTATAAAATTAATCATTTTTAATTAATTCGCAAACGTCCTTCTCAATGGGGTTCGTGAACTCAGAAATATGTTTACCACTGTTAAAAATATTCATTTTATAAAGCAGGAGGTGTAACAATATCCTAATGCAGGCAGGGTTTGGCAAAATACTTTAAATTTAGTATTTAAATAGTATTTAATAAATACTTCGCCAAAATACTTCGTAAATAAGTATTTAAATACTACTCAAAATACATTAGGTTTTGAATAGCTAAATACATTTGTATTTAAAAGACTTCAAATACTAAAAATACAATAATGTTTCATTATTACTTTTTATTGCAACAATTTATTGTAGTTATCAAATACAATAAATTACTAATTGACAGTCATAAATTTGTGAACAATAACATAAATTTAACTCGAATAAGCGGAATTTACTTTTAAAGCGACCAGTTTTTCAAACACATCATGAGACAATAAACCCCTATTTGACGAATGTATAAAACCCGCAAAGGAAAATAGTCATTTAACTGGCGCGGATGAACGTAAGCTAGTGTTATAAGTAGAGCTTGGACACGTAGGCACTAAAATGGTCAAAAATAGGCAGGCAAATAGGCACTTAAAAACTTAAAAATAGGCTAGGAAATAGGCATTATAGTTGAAAAATATTAAAATTTATACGCTAAACGTACTGCATAAATGATGAACACCATTCTCTAAAAACAAATCGAATTTCTTCTATTGTCAAAACATAGGTATTTCCGAAGGGTTGACTCGTGTGGAATTTTATATTTGTATATTTTGTTGATTAAACTGGTTAAAGTTGGATTTTCAAGTTTTGAAAATGAAATTTTGCGGCATGACACAAATCAGTGTTAAAATTCTATCTTGTCTTTATCTTTTGACTGCACTTGCTGAAGAAGGTTTGAATATTTTTCGCACTTTTTGCAGGAGTTGTATTGTTTTATGTCGTAAGAAATATTTTTTACACAGTTTACTATCTTTTCACAGCGCTGGCAAAAAGATACATTTCGAGTCCGCCGTGAATCTTCTCAATAAATCCACTCTTCTAGCTATGCACTTCTTGAAACTTTCTCTTTTGACATTGTAGCAAGCATGCTGAACTGGAACAGCAAATTTCCAGATTTGACATGCACCTATTTGAAATCATTGCATTCGAAATCAATTCAAAATTATCGAAGAAAACTTTGCTTATCTTGTGTAATTCTGCCTTCTAAAAGCGAAAGGTGCTGGGAGCGCTATTTTTGAAGTCAGTTGTGTTCTTGGTAAGGAATAGATGGCTCACTAATCATCTCGAAGATCGGATCGGAAAGACGAGAGCAATTTCCTGTTCTCTGGAGCGCCCCGACTGGCGAAGTAGATAAGGTAACCCGCACGGTGACATCTCATACGTCTCAAAGAGGTGTCCCTGCTCGACGCGTTTTAGGGAAGAACCATGGCCACCTTCAGTGAACTGAAAGTGAACTGAAGGTGGCCATGGAAGAACACACAGGGGAAAGAGCTTCTCGATCGGAGAACGCCCTAGCAGATTTTACTATGGATGAATAATCTAAATTAATTATTAATTAGTGTTAATCTATGATTTTACGCGGTTGTTACTTGGTAAAAACACAAAAAAACAAAACTGGTAAAAAATTACCCATCAGTGGTTTCTCAAAAATGATTGTACAAAACAAAATATAGTCAACAAAAATGTTAAAAATGCGGAAAATTCAGTATAGGCACTTATGGACTTTTAACGCTCGATTAGGCAATTATCTCTAAAATAGGCATTGATAGGCATTATAAAACCCTCTCAAAAGTCATATCTGAGGTAAACATTGTTAATGTTACCTAAGTTGCCTAAAAATACATTCAAAGAAATAAAATAGGCAAAAAAGGTATTGTCGGGACTAGTTATAAGGAATAAACCCTTTCTTGTTGTCGGATAACTGTCCAGCATTTTTAATGATTTGGATTTACAATTTAAAAATGCAGAGAATTCAAATTCAACAGCTGAAAGGGGCTTTTATTCTTGTTTAAAGATTCATTCACTAGCAGAATCAAACAAAAAGAAACTATCTTCGTTATCTTCATCTGTATTTCAAGTATTTCCTTTTTTAAAGACACCTATTTTATGTATTTAAATACGTCTCTAAACTAAAAAATAAAAAAAACTCAAAAATACAGTTATTCAAGTTAAAAATGTATTTAAAATACGTATTTCAAATACAAGTATTTAAATACTGCCAACTTGAATGCAGGGTTGTTCAACTGGCGACACGGGGTGCCAATTATTATGGTCTATGAAAGATTAGTCAAAAGTGAAAGTCCCTTTCTGTCGCAAACTGTCGATATCAACAGTAGAAGTTGGGTAATTCCACCGTGGTCAGGTGTGGTTAAGGTGTAGATCGCCCGAGTAATGAAAATATGGCCCGCATCGCGAACATAAACTAAGCAGACATTATTCTTTTCTCTATGCCGCAACCATATTAAAAGTGTTGTGGCCCTTGAGGCCTTGCAAGTTGGACACCTGTAACCTAATCCATCAGCCTTCCATCATCATTCAACCTTCCGTCATGGCTCGGCGAGCTTCTGCTTCTCAGAGCATCTGCGACCTTCCCGTGGAGGGATTTCCGACCGCTTTCAACTTGAAAGTTCGAAGCAGTTCGGAGTTCAGAACTGGTGTACTGCCACATGTTTCAGAATTGTGTGTCCGGTGCAGAGAGTATTATTGTTTTGTGTCCTGTGTATGACACATACTGTCTGGTGTGCAGGATTCCTAACTGAAGTGATGGAAAGCATTAAAATGATAAAAGGGCATTTTGATAAAGACAAATCGGATTAGGTTATGAATATATATGAATATATGAAAAGAGTTCACTACTTGGATTTTTTTTGACTATTGAGAAAACCATTGGAAAATGAGTATCACTGAAATATCCAAATTAACAGACTGGAATGACATGGAATTATCAATGTATTTGCTAGATGAACTAAGTGGAAACTCATCAAGTACTAACCGGGATGTAAGTTACAGACTTTTCCTCTCTGTTTTTGCTGTTATTAATAGGCAATAATATAATATGTTATTATGTTAACAAAATATATATATATATATATATATATATATATATATATATATATATATATATATATATATATATATATATATATATATACACACACACACATACACACACACACACACACACACATGTGTGTGCTTATGTATGTATGTTTTAAGAGAGTGGTTGTGTCCTTTTTTACAAATAATTTTGGTGAACAGTACTTAGCCAACTTGTTATCATGGTTGACTATTACTCCAAAATACACTGTTTATCGAGTGAATACATTAGCCCACAGAAGTGAGGAAGTTCAAGATATCATATATAAAGAACTTTCCAAGGTAAAATCTTAATGCACAAAATCTCATATTATTTTGAAATAAAGTATATATATACATATATACTCATGAGGAAATGGAATGTTCTTAAGACGTATGTGATTTCAGCAAGCTGTGTCTCGGGGATTAGATGCTCCTTCTGTATTTACACATGTTGCCATGCCTGAGGTAGTGGTAATGGATTCATGGGATGTAACATCATTGAACTTGAGTTATCAAGCGAAACAAGTTATAGTTGATTTAGCATGTGGAATAGCAGTATTACGTGGTGCTCATGTGTTTGCACCTGGTATAAAAGGAATGAGTCGAGGTATACGTAAAATCTTGGAAATTTATTGAATTCCTTGACTTCTTTGTCTATACAAATGTCAATTGTTTTCAGATACTGCTTCTGGAGATTATGTTAGCGTGTTTGCAGATGTTAAAAATAAATGTACTCGGGGATTAATATGTTCATTTACTGAGGAAAAGTTTTTTGTTGGAAATGGCATTGTGAGAATTGGAAGAAATGATCTTTTTGGCAAAGCTGCATTAGTAAAGTAATCAAGTTTAATTTTCTAAAGTTACAATGGAATGGGCAACTTGTTTTCTTTGGGTGCCTTCTTTCATTGCCCTGACAGTACTAACATACCATTTCAGAAACTCAAAGTTTCTTTCTTAATTTTTCTGTTTTCAGAGGAATTGCCATAGAAATGATTGACATTCGAAGTGGTATTCCATCTCTCCCTCTAAATTGCATCCCTGACTCGTATGCCATGCTACAAAACTTACCTTCTGTGCTGAGCTGCAGAACTTTAGCTCCTTCTGCAGGTGAAACTGTTTTAGACATGTGTGCAGCTCCAGGAAATAAAACAACACATTTGGCAATGCTTATGAACAATAAGGTAAAAGGAGATCTCTGATAGTAAACAATTACAAAATAATTATTCTGCTGGGAGAAATTAGGGGCTAAGAAATTCTAAATTGTTCTTTTAGTCAAGTCAATTTTTACTTCAGAATCATAGTCATTGCTGAATATTCCTTTTAAAATCTTCCAGTAGGTAATAATTATTTCAAAAACATGTTAGAAATCTAAGAAATGAAAAGTACAAAATTCAGAATGTAATTCAAAATAATTAATGAAAGAAAAATAAAGATTTTTAAAATTAGTTGTCTATTTTTCTTCAATTTTGTGATTGTAGGCTAACAAAAATGAAACACAACAAACTATTGCTGCAAGCAGTTGCTTAATCATCCAAGATTGATTGCAATAAATTGTTATTTTTCTATTTTAATGCATATCCTTTAAATTTTGCTTGTAGCATAATTCCGTATTATAATTATCAATCTGGTTTATTTTATCTGTCATTTCAGCTAAAGAAGAAATATGATAAAGTTTGGGTATGGAATGTTTTCTAGATTTTATTGCGGTTCTTACTTTCTAGTGATGTCAGTTTAGTGCTTCAAAATGGCACAGACTTTCTCATATAAGTTAGTGTCTTTTTCTCTTCAGTCCGAGCTAGCTTTATGGCTTTACCTCATCATCATCCCAGCTGCTGCCTATCAGCACTTATCAGGTCCTTTTGTAGTCCCTATTACTCCGTTGATGACATTTCTAATGAAGGGTACCTTTGTGCTCCCCAGATATTGTGTAGGTCTATCTTGGCACTGTACCTTTAAATATTTGCCCATAGTATCCATTGGCCCCATCACTGTATCATTGTTTTTGGAGAATGGATTAACTTCCTCAATTACTAGACAATTTCCTGTCAGGACAAGAGATCATTCTTTCTCGTATATACATACATATATGAGAAAGTCTACCTTTCTTAATGAAGTCATGTTTATGAATTTTTTTAATTATCCTGATTTCATTGAAACTTGCATGACATCTTATAAAGATTTCACTTTCAAGAATAGATCTCATTATTAAACAAACGTTTCCTTCTCAAAGTGTGAAGTACCCCCAAAATTTAAAGTTCTTTCCAAAATGGCAGGGCTTCCAGTTGTGCCAGTTCAATCAGGGAATATTTGTTTTGGAACCTATGAATTGTTTTTGAAATTACATTTAATTTCATTGAAAGTTGTATGTTAAACATAATGGATCATTTTCTAACTTTTTAAAAGTATTATTTTGTATCAATTTGAAGCATATTTTCGTCCATTGTTGAAATTTCATTGCTGTTACTGGAGAATGGAAAATACAGTACTACTTTCAGCAAGTGGCGATCTGATATAATTTTTTGATAGATTGGATATTAAAGACATAGTTAAAGATAGATCACATTTAAATCTGTACATTTAGAGATTGCTAAAGAAATTGCTGATAATAACTGATTTGAAATAGTATACCACCTTTCCTTCTGTCTGTGAATTATATTTCCAACTCGTGCCATACCACAAAACTTATCTACTGTGCAATGCAGCAGAACTCCAAATTTCATCTGTTAAATTGTAGAGCCTTGTTGGATTTAAGTTTTTTTTCAGAGCTGTCTGAAAGTATTAAAAATTTTCACTCGCAAACCTTAAGAGGCCCCAAATGCCACAATGTTAGGATTTCACACAAATTATTAGCAAGAAGGGCCTTTCTCTGCAAACCAACTTTGCTGTTGACCCCTTCAAAACCTTTCTTATTAAGTAATTATTTATATTCTTTCTTTTAAGGTTGAATCACTGTGATAGGCATAATTAGAGAAAGATGTGTAATAACTCCACATTGCTCTTGCAGTAGTTTACATCCTCTTTCATTTATTCAGAAGCAATTCAATTTAGAGCTCTGAATGATTTCATATCTCTGCAAAGTGATTGAACAATGTTAATATAATTTTTTATTTTTATTTTCATTTCAAATTATTTGTATGATTGGAGTTGTGTGGAATCCTACATTATATGTGATTTCGTTTGCAATATTTTTAACTCGCTGCCTCTGATGTAGGTTCATTTTTGAGAATAGAGAAATAAGACGTTAATTTAATCTGATGCATTGTAATTGTGATAAGTAGAGCCTGAAAGTTCAGGCATTTATTTTGCTTAAAATTGCCAGGCAAAAAGGCATGTAAACAATGAACATCGCAGTTAAAATACTATTGTAAAAAGTGAATAATTGAAGTGATTCTCTTTTTATTATAATGCTAATTCTAAATTCTAACATTGGCACTTAAGGTGCCAGGAAACTATCTCTTCTTTGTCGTCTTGACTGCACGTGACTACTCGGTATGATGGCTATGAATTGTTTTTACTCACGACGCTCTCTCTTTGAATTGTGGACTCCCTTTAGAATTTTGAAATGAATATAAGGGAAAATTGACTTGTGTACTTGCCAACTTTGCACTTGTGTAATTGCCAGCACCAAGAAGGGTATATCCTATACAGAGAGCTCTGTCCTCAAAAAGGATTAGAGGCCATACTGAAAAGGTAGGATGGGATTGCACAAAGCCTATTGGCATCACAGAAGGAGAGGGAGACTGAAATCATCTTCCTTTTTTATTTAGCTTTTGAACATAACTTTTGCTTCCACAGAAAGACATGACTCAACCGTGCATTCATGTTGTGCAGGCTTGCAGGAACCTTATTATCCAGCTGATCAAGATTCGTGCCAGGAGAAAAAAAGGAAAATAATAATGTAAAAGGCAGACAATGCAAAAATAAGACAATATGAAAAAATAGGCAAAATGAAAATCTACTAAAACAATTCTATTAGTACAATTAAGTGATTCCTATTGTTAAGTCATAAAATAGTAACGATAAAAAAAGGCATTTTGCAGAACTTCCTGGCTCTGGAGATAAGTTTTAGATAAGGGAACTGTTATTTCATGTTTTGCAGAGAAATGCAATGTTTACAAGAATTTAACAGCACAAACTATAACTTAAAATAGTGAATTATTGATGTATTCTTTTGCCAGTTCTTGAAATTACTTAAAATATAAATGGAGCTACTTCTTCTCCTCTATAAAGACTATTAATTTCAATTTATTAAAAAAATGGCAGGAACCAATGTTTATGTGCAAATGCTTCAATTATAAATGTATTTCAGGGATATTTATTTTAATGTATTGATACACCACAAAAATAGCTGAGTAAAACAATTCAATGGATTATTCAAAATATAATGGAAAATTAAATAGCACTGGGTAAAGAAAGACAGGTTGCAGGGGAACATCATCAACAATATGAATTATAAATAATATTTTGTGAATTGAATATTTTTTTGTACTAAAACCTTTGTTGCAGGGCACTATAATAGCAATTGACAAAACTAGTACCAAAGTTGATGCTATTAGAAATCGCTGTCAGCGGTTTGGAATCAGCTGTGTTAAATCTTTTGTGTTCGATTCTACCAAGGCTGTTTTGGAAGTGAAGGCACAAGAAGATGGGATAGTAAAAATTCAGGATTTTCATCAGAACAACATTACAGAAGAAAAATGTGAAGACTTTTCTAAATGTATTAAAAATTTTATTGAAATGAAACCACCGTTTCCTCCTGAAACATTTGATAAAATCTTGCTCGATGCTCCTTGTAGTGCAATGGGTCAACGACCTCAAATTATTAGTTCTATTTCTCTGAAACAATTAAAATCTTACCCTCCACTGCAGCGCAAACTCTTTCAAGCAGTAAGTGTCATGATTTTCCTCGTTCATCATTTGGAATAAAAAAAATGTAAAAAAAAATATTTGAGAGAGATTGAAATAGATATTTTTCCAATGATTTGCTCGACTTAGATTATGGTAGCACACCTTTAACACTGGACATGTGCCTCTGGTACTGTAATCTACCAGCAAAGACTACATATTGTCATTGCTGCTTGTGATATGCTCAAGCATCATGCCAAGGCACACAAGTCTTGGTTTAGTCATATTAAAATCAGAGTGTGTAGAGAACTCAAATTTACCTGCCTTAATAACATGAACTAATCATTTCGGAAACAATATTTTTAAGATGTTAATATTCATAGTAAACTCTTTCATACATCACGCGTTATCTTATATACTAAGAAATAGTTTTTCTTTCATTGTTATTATATCATGAAACCAAAATAATCCACAATTGTATTTTTTCATATTTGCAGGCAGTGGCTTTACTGAAATGTGGGGGTCACTTGGTGTACAGTACTTGTACTATAACTGTAGCAGAGAATGAGCACTTAATAAAATGGGCATTGAATAAATTTCCTTGCTTAGAACTGTCTCAAGTTGAGTCTAATTTAGGAGGACCTGGGCTCAAAAATGTGGGTCTCACAGAACAACAGCGACAATATGTTAAAAGATTTGGACCTCCGATGAATTCTTTAGAATTATACTATGACAATTATGATTACAATCAAGATACTGTTGGCTTTTTCATAGCTCATTTTGTAAAAAAAGTGAATGAGTGAATAAATGTACCTTTTAATATCTCAGTAAGTGTTTTTCTGGTATTTTGAAAAGCTGTAGTAGTCGAGTCTTTGCAGTTGGAAGAATGCTGAAGTCTTCCAAGCAGTTGTAAGACTTTGGAAGTCTTTGCAGTTTATTCAACTCCTCTTCCTGTTAGCCATTGATTAATTTCATTATGTTCATTGTATAGTATCAGAAACTGCATGACAAAAGCAGACCTAATACCACAAAACAATCTGCATGAACTAAGGTATTATTTTGAGCATGAAAATCCCATTTAAATGTCGCTCAGGCATATAAAAAAGAAAGAGATAGATGTGTCATATTTAAATTGAAATCTTCAAATTTTAATTATTCAGTCAAGAGTGAAAAAGCTCAAATATGATCTACAAATCATAATTACAAACAACTCACATTCATGACATACAAATCTTTACTAAAAAATATACAAAAAATATAAATAAAACTTGAGAAAATTGCACTTAAGTTATAATATTCAAAGTATGTTAAATATTCCTAAAGCAACATTACCTGAGCCAATTCTTGAAAAAACACAAAAAATCAAGTTTCAAAAAACACCCTTGTGCAAGTATGAAAAACTTTAGAATCCATTGCATGAACCACAAAAATTGGATTGAAATAATCATTAAATAAAAATGGAGAATCTATCAGTGGGTTGATGAAATGTTTTCCATACTTTAGACTTTAAGGTATGATTTTTGTTTCAATGTTAGAAGTATTTAATAATTTTGTTCACATTTAATGTCATGCAGTATAAATATAGAAATACAGAAACTCAAGAGTTTAAGGCCTATATCATACATAAATTCATGTGCATGATACAGAATACCTTATAAATTATTTGTTTCACAACAATTTCATTCTGCACACTGCTTCAGTAGAACAACAAAACATATAACATTGTTCTGTATGTCATTTGCAATACATCTAAAAATCATTCTGAAATTTAGTGTCTGCAGTTCCTACACCTTCTATAACAATAATGTGATCATCCCCAGGTACACAAGTCTGAACTCTCAGATAATCCATGTAAGACATACTTTCCCTGTAAATGAAAATGAATATAATGAAGACCTTCTTTCAAACAACTTTTCAGTTATTCAAGCTATTTAGCAAAAAAAAGTCTGTGATGAAACAGTGTTTCTCCTTACGTGGGTGCGAAAGTAACTTTGATCTGTAGACAACTTCGCCCATATAGTGGTGCTGTTGAAAGGGTTCCACTAGATGGTTTCACTGAAAACTCATTAGTCTGGTATACTTTTGATATATTGAACCAAACATTTGACACTGAAATGTCAAAGAAAGAACAATTTAAGGTTGTTAAAGTTCAAAAAATAATTGATTTTTCTATTAAATTTATTTTTGCACTTAAAATTCTTTCATCTTAGCTTTTACAAGTTGAAAATGTACTCTACAAAGAATAATGAATTTCATTGTATAATTGTATTTGAAGGTATAATGTATTAAATATAACAAACCTGTTTGATTTACGATTTCAAAAACCATCCATTTTGAATTACCAACAAACACTGGTCCAAAGTCAAGTTTTTGAGTGGACACTGTTACAATTGGAAATTCAATGCAGAGTTTCAGTTTAATAGTCTGCAATAAAAGAAATTAAGTCAGAAAAGATATGTACTATTTTAATTAATATCTATGGTATAAGTGGATATTTTTTTATTGATTTTTTACATCTATGAAGTACTTCCCCTTCAACTTTTAACAAACATTGTCATAGTTACTGGAACAGATGAATCACAATTTGAGCTTTCTGGCAATGCAGTCACATGCACTAGTGTATCTTTACAATTTATTAAAAAATCAAGAATTCTCATGTTTGTAAACAATCAAACTAGTTTTCTAATCTAGAATGCAATGTAACCTAGAGAGACTGATTATTATTCATTTCAAAAGTAGAAAACCAAATTATAAAATGGACAATAATATTAATAAATTAAGTTGTGGGCCACTTAAGCAAATTATGTTGGATTTAGAAGCATTAAAATATACGATTCAACAATTGGAATGTGATATTCCACTTGATTCTCAACCTTCTAGCAAATTGGAAGCAGAAATGGTAAATACATATAAATTAGAAGTCTCCTCAGTTCACACATATTCTCAAGAGTCCGTTCTAGAAGGAGAGAGAAACAATCCTCGATGGTTGAATACAATTGGAGAAATATACAATACATTGTTGGCAACAGTTACTTTTCTCCAAACAAACCTGGAAGAAGTTAGATTCAAGTATACACAAAAAAACAGTTCCTGCAGAGAACCCTTAGAGTTAGCAGAGACGGCTACAGATTCTAAAAATAATAGTCCAATGGCAATTATACAACAAATAATTTCTATTGAAAATCCAACTGACTCTTTACAGAATCTGAAGGCCAGAAGTTTGGAAGATGTTTCACAAACAACACAGAAAGGTATAGCAAGTAATGTTAATACAATTTGTGAAGAAATCAGAGGAATTATTCCTACTTGTATAGGATTCATTCATCATCAGACTAATGAATATGATTCGTCAAAGAATTTTCATGATGAAAAAATAAAATTGTCATTTGAAAAAGCTATACTATATCATAAGGAATACATGAATTTATTACAACAGTGTAAATATATAGAAGTGAAAATTAAAACTACAAACAAATTATTAAAACACCTGAACAGTGAAATGTCCAAGAAAATCCAAGAATTGACAGTATCTTTATCAAATGTGTCTCAACAAAATACTAAAATTCATTTTGCTGCAGTTTTTGCATTAAATCATGTCAATAATGTTCAAGAAAATATTACAGGACTAAACACGAAGAAAATGTGTTTAGCCAAGAAGTTGCATGAAAAAGAAGTTTATTTAACAAATATAACCAATGATGGTATAAAATTAAGTTATTGCTTAAATTCATTCCTAGAATTTGAGAAAATGGTGCAACAACATTTTCTAAAGAAAAGTTCATCTACGACGCAGGAACACAATCAATTATTTTCCACTCTGACTACTAGAAAAGATGAACTTAGGCAAATTGAATCCATGATTAGTGATAATTACAACACAATTATTCCATCTGTTAAAAAAGAAATAGCAAATTGGAAGAACGCTTATCAAGAAGCAACTAAAGAAATAGAAGATTTCAACAAAAATGTGTATTTACTTAAGAAAAAGAAAGAACAGTTAATCAATGAGGACACAATCATTAAACAAGATTTAGAAGCTACTAAAAGTCACATTTTATTGCAAAAAGAAGCATTAAAAGTTAAAAAGAAAAAGCAGAGGAAAACAAAACGAGAATTAGAGAGAAAATACAAAGAAATCAAGGTTCGGCTGCAGCGAATCATACATGCTATTGTGTTAGATGATATGTGCTTCACAAGACTAAAAATGTCCGATAATGAAGATATATTCAAAAATGAACTAAAAGTGTTATTAACAGGACATAATGAATGTCGAACAAGAAAACAAAACACCACAATGCTGGCTGAACAGATGAAAGATGCAATTAAAATTATCTATGGTGAGTTACTATGCTTGAAGGAAATGTCTCAAAATTGCAGGTCCTATATTTCATGTGAACTGACAACTACTAAAACCAGGTATTCTACTCACAAACAAGGAATATCTTTCCTTCAACAAAAGAAACAAATTCTAAAAGAAGATAATATAATTCTACAAAAAGATATCATAGGTATTCAGCAGTCCAAAGAATATTCAGCTTTGATTATTTTGATAATACAAAATACAATTAAAAATATGACTCTAAAAATAAACATATGGAAAAAGGAGAAAAAAGTATGTATGGAAATGTTGGGATTTCGTGGCTCCATGGCTTCACAAGATGTGGAAAAAGAGACAAAAGAAGGAATGTGCATATTACAAAGATTCAATGTAAACAAAGTGATGATATCTCAATTTTGTTATTTATTTTTTCACTTATATTATTATTTTATATTATTATTATTGACCTTCTCTCCAATATGCTGGATGTTTCATGAGTGTGAAATAGGTATTATGAGATTCCGGTTCATCAAATGTAAAAATGTTGTGAGATCAATAAAAGTTACATAAAGTTAAGGCCAAGTTAAAAAACATTTAAAAATAATGGCTTTGTTTTCTATATTTAGTTCACAGCAAATGATAGTATTTTTAAAAATTAGTTAAAAACTAAATAGCTTTTTTAATCAAATATTTGTTTCAGAGCTTTGTAATAAATGACAATTTGTAGCTCTAAATTAAGCATCTATTACATAATTACTATTACTGACAACTTCACTCACTTGCTCCATTAAATTTGGCTGAACCAATTGAAGAGGACATTCAATTACTGCACTTTTCTGTGAGAAATTGTCTTGTTCCTCTCTAGAATATCCTTTGTTTGTTGCATTCCAAAATGCTTCCTGTATATGAAGTATATATTTTTCTTCTATGTCACATGAAACATGTATCTGGAAGAAGAAATTAGATTCACTTTCTCAATGTGAATCTTGTCTTGAAAATTCGTTTCATATTTTTAAATACAATACTAGTTATATTATCTGATAATTAATTTGAATATTTGTAAACAAACCTCTGCGCATTCATCAGGGAGTAATGTGAAAATTATATCTTCTTTTTTATCACTTACGACTTTAATATGTCTGTGTGCCATTGTGTTAACTTCTTTTATGAAAAATGGTTTTTCACAATCAACTAAAGCAGTAATAGGTGATTTAAAATTATTCTTCACAATTAGCAAATGGGTTACAATATGTCGTTTCTGAGAGTGACTTAATACACATGCTGCTTCTACAAAAAATTCCAGATCATCACAGTCTGTTTCCAATGAAAGGGAAGGCATTTCAACTTCTGCATTTAAGTTTGCCCATACTGGAGGAAGATTTTTTCCATGAGGTCGAAAAAAACGACCTTTTGAATAACTGTAAAAGGAAAGTATGTTTGTAAGAATTTCAGAAGATTCAAAAATATTCAACAAATGTTGCAGAAGCTCACATATTGCAGTTAAAAGCTTACGTATCTTGAGGAGACACTTTAATAAAGCCTATTACATATGCACAGAAAGAAATTGTGCCTAATGAGTGTTTTTCTGGAGGAGTAAAAGTAACAGTGATTGATTGTGAACTTTTTGCTTCAATTGTGCTTTGTTTAGGTAGTACCTGAAAAAAATAAATAAATAAATAAATAATGCAAAAAAAAAATAAAAATAAATATAATAAATAAATATGTTAAAAATAAGGAAAACAAAATTTATTTCAGTTTTCACAAAAAATTTTAAGGTGCCCAGTGAATTAAAAGTATTTCATTTTAAATTTTCTGCTATTAACACAACAACAGAAAATGATAATACACACATATATAATTAATATTAATATTAAATAATTAACATTAAATTAGACATTAATTCTTTGAATAATACAGAATTTGTTTAAAATGAAGTACGTAAAAGACAACAATTGGGCCTCTTTTCTCTTGGAAAAAGGAGGGAGAGAGAGAGAGAAGAAGGAAAAAATAGAATTCCTTTTTAGAGCATATTTTAATGACTCAAAGGATAGTATACATTTTTTATTTTCACAAGTTAATGATAAAAGATATGAGAAGGATTTCTCAATAGTTCCCCTGGGTGAAGAATCATATTTATTAGATAGAAAAGTAGAATGGGATTAATGAATCAAATTTGAGTACATTAATTGATTTTTTTTCATGACAAGCAAATTATTAATAATGATTTTACTGTCCAGAGCATCTGGTTCTAACAATAACACTTAAGGGTCATAAATATTGATGTCTACAAAAGAACTCCTTTCTGGAATATATGAGGTTGTGGAATCTGAAAATAGCACTATTAGTATCTAGCAAATTAGCTCTGGTTCTCACAATATAGTGCAACAGGTTAACAAAACCCCCTAAAACGCAGACATCTTTCACACGTTCATCATAGAGAAACTGACATAGTATTTTTAAACAATTAGCTTTTATCCATCTGTTCACTACAAAATAAAACCTGGGCATTAAAAGAAAAATTGTCATTTGAGATAGGTTGATCACTGAACCCACACGTGATTTTCTGTGATGTGATATTTGCAGGCGTTCTCAGTGAAAACACAAAATTTTCTCATGTGAATATAAATAGTAACATAAAATTAGCAACACCTGATGTGTAATACATAGAGAAAGTGAATTCATAAATTTTCACAGTACAAACAAGATATGAAAGTTGATGCAAGATGATAACAGATAACAATTTTAGAATCAGCAGAGCAAATGAACCTCATGGAATCAGTCCAGAAGTGACAATTTCATTTCTTTTCCCCAAGGGAATTAGGGAAGTTAATATTCTATCCGAGCATTCTCCGTCCTTCCATAAGATTAATGATCAGCATACAGGTGCTCACTGGATTAGGGAAAGATGGTTACATACATCATTTACACAGGTTTGAATTCAAGCCAGATCTGTGGAAGGGTCTGATCCATCCCCTACCTGGCAAGTTGTTTATGGATGCTAAAAAGCACAGGTCAAAAGCATATGTAATTATTCAGATAACTTTAACCTCACATACATTGTTAACAGAGGATGAGGCCAGCAAAAGTGGTTTCCAATGGCTTAGCTGTAGACTTGTCACACTAAGCAAAAGTCATAACTCACATCCCTCCTCCTCCTCCTCCTCTCCAAATGTGAATCCCCCTTTCAAAATTTGTATAGGTCTGGACACTCCGGGAAAGAAGCACGATATCAGCAAAATCTTACACCCAGAAACGGATACACCTTGCCAATCACACAATGAGTGATCCAAATACTTTGGTAATACCACAATATCACAAACAATTCAGAGAATTTTTGGCACATGGTACAAAAATTGCTAACTTGGTTTCTTTAAATACTCTTCCAATAATTCAACACCTTTATACTTGCAAGCCATGTTAGCTCTGTTGTCATAAGTCTGACCTCTATCATTTCTGATATCCAAACCATCACCTTCTAGAAAATATTCAAACCTTTCACTTTTGGAAAATTCAGTCTGCTAAAGTGAGACTCATGTTTTCACTAATAGGATGGAAGTCTTGAAACTTTGTAATTCCATACCCACGTTCACCAGTTAATACATACCTGATTACACCTGTGAAAACTGATCCAAATGTTTGCAGTTCAATTGACCATCAAAGAAATACATTGCCATTTTATTATTTTCTCTTCACAACAATTAATTATTGCACATTTGACTCACAATTATACAAAATTCAGATTAGGAAAAAAACTATTTCGTTTTTGAAGTAGTGCCATACGGATTTCGGGGAGGGAGATTGACCTCCCCTCTGGGGTCAACCTCACCTATGTCACGTGGTGTGTTTGTTTATAAGGAGGTGGTATTGGGAAACACATTCCAAGGTACAATTAAGAAAGTTCCCACTTTTTGGAGAAACAAAATCAAGTTTCGTTAGAAGCACCAAATACGTTCTTTAGCCAAATTTATAATTATATCTCTAATTGAAAAGAAATCTGCTCTCCAATGATTCTTTTTATTCTTTATTTCATCCCCCAGTTCCTTAACATTTACTGAGAGAAAACATCAAGGTATTCTGGGAGCAAAAGCCTATTTTGTGATTTTTGTGTGCTGAAAGTATTTCACTTAATTGCATAAATACATAGTGTAAAGAAAGTTGTGGGAAAAAATCGATGTATGATGAAAATGTGGAAAAAAATTTAAGGAAATACACATTTTGGGGGTTTCCGATATTGAAAGTGTTTTCTCATAATTTCTAACAATTTTTAATCGAACCTCTATTATTTTGAAAATTGCAAAAACCTGAAGTTCTCTGAACTCTTCCTAAATATTCATTATTTAGGATAGATATTTTTTCTGAAAGAAATCTGGCCCTCAAAATTATATCTTTAAATAATGTCATGGACAATTTCTTCAAACTGAGAACTTTTCATAAGTTTCTTAGTAAAACTGTGGGAGAAAAAAATCTATATTTACTGATAAATTTCATAACCACAAAGCAATAATTTATATGAATTCTCCATGAGGAGTTGGTCCATAAATAAATTCATATGGTTTGCTGCTGTTCCTCAGTTTTATAGTTCTTTTATCAGTGCTGTAGATTGTGTATAAAGTACACCTTTATTACCCCTATTAACATAATGCTAAGATTTTAAAAACACTTTAGGACAAAAATCAAGATTCTTCAAGATAGTTCATTAATTTTCAACAATGGTTTTCATATATAATGGAATACTACCTCCAAGAATCTTGTTTTTTTTATAAAACTTTTAAAATCTTGTTTACTGTAATAATCAATGTAGTAATAGTATATTTTATGTACAATTTACAGACCAGAGAAAAAAAGTTCCTAAACTTCGGTAAGATAAACGAATTTATCTACTGACAAACTCTTCATGAAGAATTCTAATGGAGCTAGATTTACTGTCCAGAAGCAAAGCTCACGATTCCTTTTAAATTTTCCTTTTAAAATTCAGATAAAAAATTGTCACAGAATTTCCAAAGGTATTCTTTCTCTCACTTTCATCAGTGTAGACCTTAGAATTGTTATCACAACTAAATTAAGAAAATTTGTATTTCTGGAGAAATCTGATATTTTCATTATACATAGACATATAAAGTACACAAAGCTTTCTCTGCCAGAAGAAATTATATGAAATATTTCAAAATTTTGAATATAGTATTTATAAAAACATGTAACTTCAATCGGCACATGAATACCGTATTTATGAGTCCGTGAAACAACAATCTATTATTGACTACCTGAAAAACAGTGTAATCCTCCTTCCCCATGTATGGTACTAAATTCATTTCTATCAATTCTTGTTTTTCTTTGTCTTTTTTGACACATTTATTGCAGCAGTCTTTAGTATCTTGACAGTGAAAACTTGCTTCTGCATCATCAACAGCTGAATAAACATCAAGTACTATATTGAAGAGCATTTGTTTCTCTGCTTCATCTCTTGATACAATATGTTCTTTCATGAATATGTGCCATGCCACAGTAAGGTTAACACAACTATCATTGTGGATCTTGAGAGATCGTGAACGAGGTTCACTTCCATATCGCATTGTCCCAAACCTAATGCACAAGAAAAGGTGAAAAAACTGGTGAAATAATTCAAATATTTAATACACATCAATCATATTTTCTATGTGTATTTGAATTCCTACACTGTACGGGGGTGAAACAGGAACTTTCTTAAGCCATGTCTTCCCTACCCTCGAACATTTT
Organism: Teleogryllus occipitalis; assembly: GCA_011170035.1. NCBI lineage: Eukaryota > Metazoa > Arthropoda > Insecta > Orthoptera > Gryllidae > Teleogryllus > Teleogryllus occipitalis. The sequence goes on along the minus strand of BLKR01000008.1, from coordinate 326,125 downwards.
GAAAGAAGTCCCAAAGCCTTACATAATAAGATATATTATTTCCGGAAAAAATGTTAATTTACAGATAAATCAGATGTATATAATGTTTAGATACGTCAAAAAATGTATAATAATGTTGACAAATGGATGGACAGTGGATACATTACTTTAATCTGTATATTGTTACTGAATTTTTATGATTGAGTAAATATTGTTTTATTGCCTTGGGATTTACAATTTTAAAAAAATTCAGCATTTAATTGGTTATAAAAGTCAACTTTTTTTGGTCTGTAGTCATCAATACATCGACCCTTTATTTTCCCAATTTTTAAATTTACTTTTAATGTTTCATTGCATTCATTGCATTTTAAATTTTTGCAAAAATTAATGCATCAACGCCAAAATATTTTCACATTTTGAATAAACTTTATATTTTCTAATATTTAAATTTTACTTTTAAAACATGTTACATGAAATTAAACCAGGACTTTTGGAATAAAGTCAACAAGTTAATTTCAGTACCAAAAAACAATGGACTTTTTACAGTGAACACGTTTTGACTTGCTATTTTATAAACTTAATGAAATTATATTAAATACAAAATATGGAATGAAATGTGAAATATCCTTAAATTTTTCAATAACAATAAACAAATTAGAAATTGAACACTAAGTATCTACAGTAACGAGTGAATTCAGGGCAATACATGAAGGAACTTTCAAATCTTCTCTTGAAACAAGGTCAATTTAGACTTAATCTACCATCGAAACGCTTAAAAATGAGTCAAAAAATCCACCACCAGGAGAAAACTGCTAACAATGCCCCCCCCCCCCAAAAAAAAACAACTTAAATCTCTGATGCACCATGATCTTTCATTAGCTTATTATTTTAACAAAGTATTCATTTCATATTACATAAGTAAACAAGCAAAGCAACACTGTGTGATTCTACATTAAAAAAAAAAGCTATAAATGGATTGAAAGAACGATTCAGAGGCGTCGCGTCGTGGTAGCTACACGATGACACAGACACGAGCTCTACCCAGGACTCCGCACCAGCCGGGACACGCTCTAAGCTCCCGACCGGTCTCCCGGAATATGTGGTAGTGTAGTGCACGTTAGTGTAAGTTTGTGTGTGTAAGGGGAGAGGATAGGACAAGGAAGAGGCAGGAAAGATCGCGGTCCGTGGCCCGTTTGTTAGGGTAGTGCTCCGACTTTCGCCTGGTATTGATCCGAGAAACCACAGAAAACTACCGATCAGAGCAGCCGGCCGCTAGAATTCTCCTCCATACAGCGACTGAATTCGACCTAGCTGAAAAGCTAGCGTCGAAAATCCTGCCGCCGTCAGGACTCGAGCCTAGGACCTCCCGATCAGAGATCTCTGAGCTAACGCTCCCGGTTAGAATCTAGATTTTGACTGTATCCTGTATCTGAAACAAATTAAAACGTCTGCAAAAGAAGACATCAGACTAGAGGGGTCGATTATTTCACACCCACCTTCACTCCATCCCATTCGCAGATACTGGTTAATTTTAGTAAGGCGGGCGAGGGCTCTTGAACGGTAGACCCCAGTTCAGGGGAGAGAAGAGCAAATTCTCGATTTGATGGTTGAATTGAATTGAATTTGCCTCATTTTACGTGGCGAGGCTCAGGCCATGAGGCCTGCTCTTCCGCCTGACCACGCAAATTCCGCTACGCTCCTTTCACCAACCATGGGAGAAAGAAGGTATTTCTTGGGCGACGAAACAGGCGATGTGAATTTAGCTCAGAGGCGTCATTTAGGCTTGAGGATCTTTTACATGCAGTAAATCTACTAACATGGGACAGCCAGCTTTACTTCCCCTCCGAAGGAAGGCGTACGAAGGATTTTTTCGCCCTTAAAAATCCGCGGCTTCGATCGGGTTCGAAGCCGCAAACTTGGGTATAACAGTCCGATACGCTAACCGTTACACCATTGCCGCCGCCAATGGTAGGTAATTTGATGAGAACTGACAATTTTGCAAGGGAGAGCATTCAAAAATTAAAGAAAACAAGTGAACAATCTCAGGTTACATGGCGAAATCAGCGCCAGAAAAGTCTGTGATTGACGAATTAACGAATGAAACGAAGCCAGCAGTAGTCTGAACGAATCTTTTTTCCTGTTACTTGCGCGAGGCCAACATGAAGTCTGTGAAGAGTTAGTCTTCGTTGATTGATTGATTAGGTTTAAAGGGCGCTCCTACTACCAAGGTCATTGGCGCCGTGTCAAAGTATTTCTAAAATAAATAAATTAAATTTCTAGTCAAAGTGTTGCTGATGCAACTTACCAGCTAATTTAAAAGCACATACATACCCTAAAGAGGAGAGCTTCAATTACGCATAAAAGATACAAGTAGATATAAACAAAGTTCAAAAACGTAAATCTGGGGCATATAAACATAGTTCAAAATCATAAAAACATTAATGCTCTTATATGTCAGATAAAATGATATATTCCGCTTTCTCTCAAGAAACAAAAAAGTTCTGAGAGCGCGAAATCGTCATCTCCGAGCACCTCTCGTAGAGAGTTGCCCAGACCATGTCTTCGTCGGCTGCCAACAAATTTCAAACAATGTAGGAGGACGTGTTCAACAGAAAGAACCGCCCTGCATGAATCATAGGTAGGAGATTCACCTCGAATGAGGAATCTGAGAGAGATGTGGCAGTGTTCGATACGAAAACGGGTTAAAATAACTTCTTCACGTCTAGAAGGTCGGGATGAGGAATGCCAGGAATTAAAAGAATCCTTTATTGCACTTAGTTTATAGGTGTTATTGTGGCACTCTGTTTGTCACGCTGTAAAGATGGATCATTTTTAAAAAGCTTTAACATCAGACGATGGTACAAAAGGAATGTCAACATGAGTATTCTCCGTCGCCGATTTCGTCGCCCGGTCAGCCAGTTCGTTCCCCATGATTCCCACATAGCCTGGGACCCAACTCAGTACCAGATCATAGTGGCGAGACACAAGGCGATGAATGAGGTTTTGAATTGATTCCGTCAGATAATCTGGAGAAGAACGGGAGATAGCTTGTAGTGAGCTGAGAGAATCAGAACAGAGCTCGGCGCAAAGTCGCTGACTCGATGTATTTTAGGACTTCAAGAATTGGATACATTTCATCAGTGAAAGTACTGCACTAAGAATGTAGCCGATATGATTTGGAGACTCTGATACAATAAAAACTATATGCCACAGTGTCGTTGCACAATGAACCATTTGTGCATAAGAAAACATGACCTGGATAGGCTCCCCTCATTTCCTGAAAATGCATCTGGTAAACAAGAGGACTTGTCGTTTGTTTGGGAAGATTAGGTAGTCTGAGATCAATATTCGGACGGAGAAGTTTCCAAGGGGGAAAGGGGTGACTTGGAGGGTTTCACAGGGGCGGAATGGCGGGTGATCGAGGATTACACAGGCAGTGACCACCAGTACATCACACTTTGTCTATGGCCGAGAGAGCGCTCCCATCGGCAGAAACCCGGTCTGGAATGCCAACAAGTTAGATAAATCCAAACTGATTGAAAACTTCAACATGGAGCAGCAAGGATAACGCAGCGCTCATCGAGTATCAGCGCTGTGAGGCTTGTGGGAGAAACGACGCTCGCCCTGCACAAGGCCTATCAATGCCCTATAAGATACAACCCCGGAACGGCAGACCGGCAATCTATTGATGGACGGAAGAGATAGCGGAGCTGATGAAAAACTGTTTCAACCTCCGACGACGGGTCCAGAGAGCGAGGTTGAGACCTGAATCCGCGCTGCTGTCCGCCCAACATAAGGATGCCAAGAAGAAATTGAGAAGAGCGATCGACCGAAGCAAATTTCAATGCTGGAAGGTCCTCATCGGTGAAGTCGACGGAGATCCAGAAGGACAGGGCTAAAAGACAGTGACTTGAAAAATTCAGGAAGCGGACACGAGAAGGAAACCTCGGCGCTGATTCCATGCGTCTCGTCGTGGAAGCATTGTTTCCTAGACACCCGTTTAGATCACCGGACAAGCACGCCGACGATAGTACAGATCTCCCGCTCTTCGAAGAACGAGAACTGAGAGAAGCAGCCACAAGCCTGCAGAACAGGAAGGCCCCAGTAGACTAGTATATAACACCACAGACGGTTCCCGCAACAGAGACGTTACGGCGTGAGTATCGCAAGGATCGACCCTGGAACCAGACTTATAGAACGTCTCCTACTGCGACATACTACAGATGGAAATGCCAAACCTGATAGGGTACGCCGACGATATTGCAACCGTCATCCCTGCACGCACGATGGCAGAGCTCCAGTGGAAGCTTAACCAGGTGATGAGACGCACAAATGGATGGAGGATCACGGGCTTGGTCTTGCCACGCAAAAGACTCAAGTCTTGCTACAGAACCCGTCCTTTTGACAAGAAAGCAGATTCCGACGCTGATTCCCACGAATCTCGATACCGAGGTTATCTCGGATACAAAGCCATCAGTGGAATACCTCGGCCTCATGTTAGACACTACACTCACCGTCGGTGAACACATAAGACGGGTAGCGGATAAGGCTTGACAAGTGACTGGAGCACTGAGCAAGCTGATGAGCAACGTCGGAGGGCCAAGACCGAGCAAGCGGCGTCCATTCATCTCCGCGGCGCACTCCATTATGCTGTACGGATCGGAGATATGGGCAGACGCATTCGCAAGGGCGAAGCATCCACAGGCCACGCTTGAGCGTGGTACAGCGGAAAGGAGCACTGAGAATCGCCCATTCCTACAGAACTGTCCGAATCTGCAGTTCTGATAGTGGCTGGAGTCACACTCATGCCCCTTCTTGCTCAGGAAAGGACACTCATCCACCAGACGAAGACTGAATTAGGAAGTCGTCGAGCCCATAGAGAAGCCAGAGCCCTCACAATGGAGCACTTGGGGAAATGAAAGCAGAGGAACACCCAGGTTTATCCCGCAGATATCTCCTTGGGTCGGGCATTAGCACGGGGAAGTCTCCTTTCATCTAACACTTCCTCACCGGTCACGGATATTTCCGCAAATACCTCCACCGGAAGAAGAAAGTAGAAAGTAGGGAATGCGTGAACTGACACGCACAAACAGATGACGCCGAGACACATTCTTTGTCTGGAAGAGATGGGTAGCCGATAAAAGGATACTAGAAGATCAGGTAGGAGCTATAACCCCTGATAACATCATTGGGATGATGCTTACCAGTAAAAAAGTTTGGGCGAGATATGTACGTGGAAAGGGTACTCCACAGCAAGAAACTAGAAGAAATGTGTGAAGAATAGTACACAAAAATGACTTGCCCATTCATTATAAAACATCCAAATCATCTTATCACATCTCGTTTAAGAGTGCTTTTAATTTTGGATATTCAGGTTCACTCTCAATAAAACTGAGGATGAGAGGACAGGTAATCAGTAGAATGATTGATCAAATTTTGTGGCACCTCACATCCAAGGTTAGCAGAAATGCACCCCACTCAAGAAAATGTCTATGAAGTAAACCTAAATTAGTAATCAGGATTGTGTTTGATACAATCAGTAGCGATAAGAAATGCAGAATGTGCTCGCATGCACATGCACATTACAGAACTGTCACTGCTTGAGATGATTCAATTAGGAACAAGCATAGAAACAGCAAAGATAATTTCAAAAACTTGAAAATGGAATTATTAAAGGCATTTTTAGATTGTATTGTTGAAACTGGCACTTTAGACACTATGTAGTTTCCGTAAATTGGTAATGACATGGAAAAAGTTTAAAAATAATTTCAAGGGATTTGGGCAAATAGGCATTTGTCTAAAAATCTGATGTCTTATTATGAAAAAACTGGTCAGTTAACAATTTTAAGTAATAAAATAATAAATAATTCTCATAATCTTTAAAACATGACTTTCATTTAAAGAAAATTATCTTACCTCACAGGATGTTTACAAATAATATCATGTGGTGCCAAAGCAAATAAAAGAGGTTGACCTTGCACTTCTACAGTTAATTTGATGTAAAATGTTGGCAATCCTGTGATATTGCAAACAATAGTTTCACTGTAAATGCCCCATGTATTTGCATAAACAATTAACTCTACATCTATTGAATCATATGGTTTTAAATTTTTTGACTGTTGGTTAACAAACACCACAACACCATTTCCTTTTAGAATGCAGCATTCTATTTTATCTGCAAATGTTGAAAAACAAAAAGATGTGTATTTTCAATAATACAAGTGTTTTTCTTTAATAGAGATTGCATTATGTCAAGTTGTAGTTGTTACCTTGTTCTTTAAATGTTGTTTCACAGTTAACGGTTTCAATTATGTCCTCTATTTTAACATAAGTATTTGGTGGGAAATTGTTTGCATAAATTTCCACACGACCATCAATAGGAGTTTCATTCTGAATGTAAAATTTTGTAGAGGCAACTGTAAATGAAGATGATTGAAAGAACTTAAAAGTACTTCGAATATTGCAGAATAATTATGAGGAAAGTCTTTTATATACATACTTTGTTTGACTTTGAGGCCTTTCAATCTTATCTCTTTCACTGTATGTGTTTTAGGCCCAATGTCATGAACTGCAATATCTTTATAGAAATCCATTTTTTCAGCCTTTTCCCTGCTTGAAGATGAATCACCTGACAAATATTTATTATATTTATATGAAAAATGGTATATTCCTATTTATGTCAAAGTACAAAGCAACTTATATGAATGTACAAGAGATGTCTTACCATCTTTATTGAATACTTGGCTAAGGAATTCTCCAATGACTCCTTGAACTACCTCTTGAGATTTATGCTTTCCATCGTCTTCATTTACCACGCTAACTTCTGAGTTTCTCATTTTGTCCTTCTCCACTTGTTCTTCATTCACAATTCTTGAATTGCTACCTTCATTCAATTTTTCTTTACTTGCAAGAGGATAAGTATGAAATGCAGGTAATTCAATCTCAGATAATTTTTCAGAAACATCAATTTCCTTCATGGTTTTCTCTGCATTATACACATGTGTTTGCATGACTGCAGTGCTTTCCCACAGTTGAAAATGAAGCACCAATCGAGATTTTTCTTCTACATACATATTTCCTATTTTCCCATCCAGCATTATAGGTTCACTTTCATCATCACTTTCACCTGAACGTTCAGAATAATCTTTTATATTTCCAACATTTTCATTATCATAATCAACTTGCTTCAAAATTTGTTCATAAGCACTTCCTTGTTTTGACTGTTTTGCATCTACAATTTCTCCATAACTTTTCATGTCTGGGTGGATTTCCTCCTCACATGCTTTAGTTTGATCGTCAAGAGTCCATCTGTTCTCTTCTTCTTGATGTGGTAATGTTGGTATTGGAAACATTATTTTATCACCAGCTTTCCATGATACAAGTACTTCAGAAGAACTTTTATGACCTGTAACTACTTCTGTAGGTATTATAAAGGTTACGCTTAATCCTTTTATGTCACAATGAATACCCAACACTATTGGATCATTATTTTTCTCAACAAAACATGGTACGAAAAAGCTGGATATACAACCCTAGAATAAATCAGTTTTTAGTAATTCCTTAGTAATATTATACTCAACTTAGATTTAAACAATACTTTGAATTTATTAAAAGCCATGTTGTAATGAGAAGGAAAATAAATTTCAAACTTACCAATTCTAAAGGGATAATAAGAACTGTCAGTGTCGTACAATCAGTAGGTTGTATTACTCCATGTCGAGGCTTTATATCAAACCTCATTTTGTGGATGTCCTGACCTAAAGGCACTCCCCATCTGAATTTTCCAGGAACATTTGAATGATTACATAAGACAATAATTGACGCAACAGGTATCCCCAAATACAAAGGGTTTGTTGGGCAAAGAAATGCAGTGGAACGTGGAGGAGATCTCATGGTCAATTGTGGTTCCTGAATGTCCCCCACAACTAATATGAAATGCTGACGATAACGTCGGGAAAGACACATTATACTGAGTTCAAGGATTGATATCCATATTCCTGTTCTCTAAAAGTGGAATAAAAACAAAATTTGAAAAAATTAGCATTTTTACATACTTGATGAAAAAAAACAGACAAAAATTAACTCATAGTGTTAAAATTAAATTATTTCTAAATAAATATGTATACACACATACATATAAAAAAAAGTAAATTAATCTCAAAAAAAAGGAAAGAAAGTAAAAAAAAAAAATATATGAAATGTATGCTGAAGTAAAGAATAAGCAAAAATAACACATTCCATGGAATATTTTCAAAGACTTCTCTGAAAGTTCCATGGCATGCAATATTTATAAACATTATACTTCCAGGGCTATATAGCAATGAGTTTTGTAAATGACATTAAAGATCTCATAGAGCATCTACACTAGTTTCTTTTGCCATGAGATCAGACAAAATGTTTTTAAGAATTTATAACCATGTTTTACATTACTGAACAATATACTAAAAAATTTATATTTCATGAAATTGCAATGCCATTAAATTTTTAATTTAATTTTGGATGCGCACAGCAAATTTAAAACTAAAAGGTTTTACAATACGTCCTTAGGATTTTAAAATTATTTTTTGATAGCCACTCATTCAATTAATTTTCTTACCCGCGTATCCAGAGTATAATCAACGGTACAAACACTGTTGGAGTGCCGAAAGCAACCACTGTCTGGAAATAACCTGCATTCTATCATATTTTTTAATGTTCCTGATTCAAAATGATATTTATATTCTCTTGCTACCCATACAACAGTTGTGTTTGATTCATTGCTTATTTTGAATTGTTGACTCATTGAAGAATTTTTTTTCACACTTCCAAAATTAAGAATATATTTTGAAGAATATATTTGAGGTTCTGCAACCTGGGCACATACTAGCATTTCTACTGATTTTTCGCCTTCATTAATACTGCACCTGTGAATTTCCATATGAATGTAAATATACTATTGAGATTGCAACTGAATTTCCATATAAATATACTATTGAGATAGACAAAAATACGATAAACAACAATGTAAAAATAATCACATAATACCTTATTTCATGCAAAAGCAAGCCATGTGAAAGAGTAGTTATTTTAAGAGGGCATGGCATAAAAGTTTTAGTTTTAATTGTGCCACACTCCACCAACATCTCAATTATACTTGTGGCGGCAAGTTCAGAAAATGGAGAAGAAACAGGTATCCAATGAAACCCGATATCTTCCAAAGTTATGTTAGCCAAAGTTATTTTAGGAAGAACAGGTTCATCATTACATCTAAAAATAATTAGTTTTGAAATTACTTAGAAAACAATGAAGGGCAGCAAAAAAACAAATTCATAATATTTGATTGGATAAGAATGAACAGTAAACCAAGATAAGATGGTAAAAAATACCCTAAAACCAAATGACATGAGTAATTAAACTATGACACTAACATAAAAACAAGACTTTTCAAATGTTTCTTAGCCCCCTCCCCCTCTAGACCAAAAATATGTTGCTTTTTTTATTTTTTTTTCAATTTAACAATATTGTATCTGATTGAAAAAAAATATGAAAAATAAGACAATAATTTATACTATCAGAAGAATATTTTTTGATATTTTCTCAGTGCCAAATTCAAACACAAAAAAATTATCTGCAAAAAACACACCTTTTTACTATGTCATAGAATCCTGGAACAGGCATGAAAATGTTTTAACTCTAGAGGGGTGGTTGAGGAAGGGGGCCAAGAAACCTTTCAAAAATCTTATTTTTATGTTAGAGTCATAATTTAACTTCTCATGTCATTTGATTTTAGGGAACTTTTTACCATCTTATCCAGGGGCACCCTTTATGAAATATATAAGGTACAGAACTATCAGTACACAAAAAGGATTCAATCCAAGAATTAATTAATATGGGGAATGAATGCAGAACATAAGGATTCTTCTAACCTTAATTTCTCACTGGTTATTTTTATAATACACGGCTGGAGCATCACAGCCAATGGTACACACTCCACCCAAAGTTCTATTTCATTTAAAAGAATATCCACTCTTTCAGCGTGAATAGGATTTACAAAAACTTTTCTCACATATGATTCTTTTGTTACAGATTTCCATGGTAAATTCTCAATGAAAAATCTGAAAAACTTTGCATGTGTATGAAAATTTAAAGAAAAATTTAACTTAAATTAGTTGATGAATGATAACAAATAATTTTACGCCCTGGATAACAATCATCAGCTTGAATTTTCATATTCTCAAGATGTGATCAACAGTTTACAATTAGAGAGAAATTTTTACAAGAATTATCTAGTTAAATATACCACATATTTGTTAGGTCACCATTAATAATACAGAATATCACAAAATCAGAAAATACAAATTCAAAATGTCAGGATTGTACAACTGAAAATGGATAACAAATCAAAATGCAGACATTGTAAATAAATAACAAAAATAGAAAGGGAACTATATTTGAATTCTTGAAGCACAAAATTAAAATAGACTCACGACAAAACTGCTCTATAATGTCCTCGCTCTCCATTTCTTAATGCACATTTGACAATAAAATGTTGGTCTGATTTTGGAGACAATACTCCTTCAGAAGGAGTGACACTTATACTATCCAGAGGTATATGATGAAGAGTATATGGAGGGGACTCACTCACTCTTGGGAATTTAATGAAACGCTTCTTCCAATAAAACTGCAATTCTAAATCACTGCAAGGATTTGAAAAGCAAAAATATATTAAATCTTACTGTAATTCAAGATTAAGTATATTAAACCATTTTAAGTATAAGTAACATTCTAGTAAAGTAGAAAAATTGAGGATGAAATAAACTGAGGAATTTGAGGAATGAGGAATTTGAAATAAACTCGTACTATTCTAGTCACATGACTATCATGAATTCATATTTATGTTCACATTTTTTCTTTCTCCTTTCTTTTACCATCATAAAAAAGAACTTTGAAGGACAGGACAATGAACTTACGTAAACCACTCAAATTGAAATATTTATGTAAATAAAAATATGGAGTTTGTAAAATAAAGATAAAATGTGGGAAATGGAATTCATTCAACTTGAAATTCTAATAATAAATAAATAAAACCTTTATTTAGATTCATAAATAAGAATATATAATATAAAATTATTAAAAAGAAGATCATTCAGAATTTTTGGGGATCTGCAACCAACCCAATGGCATAATGGCTGTTGTAACTTCTGTTAACAGCAAGTTAGCTTGAATCTTACACAGTAAGACACATGATGTTTCAATAACCTTGTAATTGCAATGAGAATGAAAACAGCACATACTTCATATCATCTACTTCACAATTTACAGTATCATAATTGCCTGGTAAATAACTAATTAAATAGCTTTTTAAAGTCTTATCATGATCCACATTTCATGAAAAATGAAGATCAACATGTTAGGACCTTTGGTTTACAGCAATGTGAGCCCTCAGAAGTGCCAAAATATGCATAAAATAATTTTATATAAATGTACCTCTAAATTAACTTTTATTTACATCCAAGCACATAGCTGTATTATATAGTGCATAAATATTCGTATACCCCATTTATGTAATACCTTCATTACATTGTACATAAAATATAATCTCTCTATCTACATGTATGATATAAACCTGTTATAAGAGAACACACATATTAGAGCCAATATTGGCTGAAATGACTCCCAAAACAAAAATTATAGGGATCCATGTGATCACTTATAAGTTTCCAATACACAGTACACAAAATATTGGTTTCAGAAATATCCCTCCCTTCATAAGAGAACAAAGTTAAAACAACAAATTTTCTCACACGGCAATTTGGGTGACTGCTTCCACTCTCAAGCACCCTTCACAAAGGCAGCATAAGAAAGGATTCCTATTTCTTCCTTAGAAAGGTTACTTTCTAAAAGAAAGAAAAATCTGGCTCTCCTGATGTCTCTTGTAACAGATTTCTACTTTATATGTACAAGTCAAACATAAAAATTAGAGACTGATGCAAACCTTTCATTCGTAAGATAAAATGATTTCTGTACAGAACCATTTGGAAGAATACGTCCAATATTAAAATAATAATCAGCAAAAAAGTCATCATCTATTTCAACAGCAAATATTTTCTCCAAGCTCTGAAGAAAAAGATAATATATTGCATTATAAGAACATCTTAATAAAATTTCTTAAACTGTGTTATATGTAATAAGACATTTTAATTACTATTGTCAGGAACAATGAGATAAGAAAAATGAATTACACTTCAATTCGGTTACAATATACTCACTGTAAATGAAATAAGTTTACTTTCAAAGAACACAGCATCAGCCAGTATGTCCAGGGAATGAATCACACAATTGTTGCACAAAATTTTTAGGTGCTCAATTTGTAATCCCTGTGATTGAGGCTCATAAAGAACACATAATGTGATTTCTTCTTTGGATTTCAAAGCAAAATAGAATGGCGTAAATAAAAATGGAGGAATTTTTAAAACATTATTCAGAGATCCACACTGAAACCCATAAAAGTCATCTCAATTTATTACACCTAACAATAATAATTTAAGAATAATGATTATTGTTAGGATCATTAATTATGTAAGACAATATAACACTGTTGTTAGTTTGAGTTGTTAAAATCCAGTTCAAAAGGAAAATTAATTGTTTTGATATATATACCACTAATAACTCAAATTTTATCAAAGTCCATTTCATGCAAGAAGTTATTTCATCAATAAAATTCATTACTATTGAAACATTCCTGAAAAATTGTTCAATGTTAAAACAAGCCAACTCCTTCATTATTAATTCCTGAAAAATTACAAGCTATAGAAAACCTAGAATAAACATTTAGAAAACATTTCAGTAAATAAAACGGTTGTTTTGATTATTGTATTGATAATGTAGATACTGTGTCTTTAAATGAAAATTTGACTTTTAAAATACTACAGAATCTTTAATCTTATAATCTTTTTGTAAAGGATACGTTGTGACAGAAAATTTGGCATCACATTTAAACGATTGTAGTTAGATCGTTGGGAGGAATATCCATTTTGGATAAAATTCTGTGAATGTTTTAGGGATTAGTTTTGCCAGACTTTTGAAGAAACCACTTTTGCTGTATCAGAGGCTCTCAAAATAAGTATTTCCATCACCATCTCTTGAATGGGTGGAATGTTGCTAATGTTACCAAATTTTATGTAGAAACCACTTTGGTGGTATCAGAAACCCTCAAAACAAGTATTTTCATCAATGTCTTGAAATTGATTTTTGCAGTATTACAATTCTTTTTATACATTACATATACAAGGAAGTAAAAAGGTTGAGCATTTTTGATTCAACTATATGACATACATTGAAACTGATCAATTGGCCACCTTCATTAGGCAGACATCTCCATTAAAATCCATTTTTTTGTGAAACTGATTAATTTTTTTCCAATATATAGTCAGCCAGATAATTTTTCTCCAAACTGATAAATATTTCCCATTTTTAACAGTCAACAGCCATGCACATTTTGTAGAGCAGTCTCCCCAAATGATTTTGAGCTCTAGAAAGCTGAAAAATGGTGAAGTTTTCTGTTGATTTATATTGCCCTGAGAGGGGATGCATCAGATTACTTTGTATAGTAACGTGCGGAATTGCTTATCTTGCAGGGGAATCATTTCTGTTTCAAGTAACAACATATGATGTTAGTAAATGTCTCTTAATGGAACAATGTGTTCATTTCACCCATTTCACAGCATTCCTGTAGTTTGTTAATTTGTGCTTCCTTTCTGTGGGAATTTGTTAACGACTCATGGTGCACGCTGCATGCAGACAGCTCTGCTGTAAGATTTCTGTGGACTGTAAATTGCATCAGCAAATCTAGTTTGATTTTGTGGTGAGGGAATGTAAGATTCTCTCAACTATGAGAATGAGTTACAAGTCAAGGATTGATATCAGCCGAGAGGAGGCAAGGGATCCTAAATAACTTTTTAAATTGTAGTTTGTTATTTATAGTACTTAAAAACGTTCAAGAAAACATAGTTTGTACGTTTCATACCAATTAGCACTATTAGATTTGATATACTTTTTCAAAATCAAACCTTGTTTAAGCAGCCACCTTTATTAACGACCAATTTTCGCCAAAACCATTGGTGATAGCTTAAGACAGGTTTTGCTGTATTTCAATTTTTAGATGTTTTTCAAAAAGTCAATTTAATTTTATATTTTTATAATAATTCACAAAAACACTATTATCATGTAAATTAATTATAAGTATTTCAAATTAATGCAATCAGGAAGTCTCATTATTTTGAAGATCTCTTCATAACAACCTTCAAGTACCTTGACTTCACAGTGTATCCATTCTTCTTCAGTCATAATCCAAAAACTGCCATCTCCTCCATCATTAAACAAACTTATTGTATGAAGAACACTGTCACCTACTAACGCTACTCCACAATCTAGAGTTGCTTCAACACCTCTTTTCTCCAGTGACCATAAGACAAGATCATAAGTGATTTCTGGTTCTAAAGCTGAAATAACAAATCCAAGAATTGTTAACAAAAAAGAAATGCAAATTGTAATTAAACTCCTTATGCAAATAAATCTTTCACAAACCCTCCAAAACTGGTGGAAGTCGTTTTGCTATGATTGGAACTATTATATCTTTTCCTCCTTCAACTTTCAAAATAAGTTCATCAGCCACATCATCCAACGACTTGCAATGGAACTCCACTTTTGCTGTTATAGACAAGCCTGAAGCTATTGCTATAATTCCACCTAACTTTTTACTCCATTGTAGTTTAAATTTGGAAGTTTCCTTAAAAGGTAATATTTGGATGCGTGCCACAGATTTTCCAATATTTTGAACCCACATAATTTCCTAAAAAGATATTAATTAATTTTATACATAATTAAAAGAATGACTCCTTTATACATGCCTTAGTATATATTTTAGTACCTGATACACACATCCTCGATCATATGATGTAAAAACAATTTGATTAGGTTCCACTTTAATTAAATGCTTTTTTGGTTTTGATATATATCTTATTATAGGCGATTCCCTAAAACATTTCATAACAATCTCTTCTCAAATGAATAAATTAAAAAAAAAAAATTAAAACTAGTTTAACACAAAATATAATTTTATTGGAAAAGATTGCACAAAAATACTTGGGAGAAAATGGTTCCCATTTACGGATTTGATCTTCTTTCTTCTCATTCTTTTTCACAAATTCATGTTTCACATCTGTATTTCGCTGGAAAACTAAGTCAGCTGGTAAGTTCTTATCATCAGATATTAAATAGTCAGCAAATTCGTCTGGCTCATCTTTCTGAAAATCTTTCATGTCAATGTAATTAATACTGCAGACATGAAATAATAAAATATGATTTTCTTAACCCCTAAGATTCTTACCGACATTGCCATGCACTTCCTTAGAGAACACATCATTAGAGTTAATTAGAGGATATTTTTGAAGAATGTTTTCATCAAGAGGTCTGAATATTGGTCTGGACTTCATAGCTATAACATTACTAACAAGAGCATTCCTCTGTATTTCATCTTTTTTCAGAATATACCTAGCATGATTTTTCATCATTATTTCTTCTACAGAAGCAATATCTTTTAAAGCTTCATTATGACTTTCATACATCTGAAAATATTACATGCTCTGAATGACTTTGAGAAACACAATCATAAGATTATTTTAGAAAAATCCATCTTAATATCATATACGCATAATTCTCCATTTCGGCATTATTTCAGTAACCTAACAGAAGGAAATAAGAACTTAACCTCACCGTAACTACATTATCTGCAAAATTCTTCAGTCTTTCATTATCTTTGCAAGTTTTCTGCATGTTCCTTGCCGATTCAAAAGATGGAAGTTCATCTTTAAGATATTCCTGAAATATTTCTTTGATAACATGTGAAATGTCTGCACTGTTATCAGTTCTTGGTATTGCAGGAAATACATCTCCAGTTTCTGGTATTTTGCCAAAAAGATCTTTTATTTTCTTCTCATCAACATTAATATCTTTTGATTGAATTTTCCCCTCTGCCATAATTGAGTATTTGTAAACACTTCGTAATAAAACGTAACACCTGTCAGCAAAAATGAACAAAGTATCTATTGTTCCCTAAATTCATAATTCAAGTTGGCCTTGATTTAATTGTTGCATCATTCAGGAAATCAACTCAGACAGGCTCTCTACAAAGGGAACCCCTGGATAAAATTGTAAAAAGATCTCTAGAATCACATACAAGTAGTTAAACTATGATTTGTAACACAAAAATAAGATTTTTGAAAGATTTTATTAACCCCCTCCCACCTCTACAGCCAAAAAATTTTTCCATCAACTTAACCAATTAAAAAATTTGAAAAAAAATAGTCTATATTTATAAATTAATAATTAATATAATTATATAGTCTATAATTATGATAAAATATGATATTTTTGAAGCTTTATAATCCTTTGTATAATATATCATAGGCTAAGAAAAGATGTTTTGACAGTTTATGAGCAACCAACAAGAAGAAACCATGTAAGCATGCTACTGGTGGCTAGAAAATTATATCAGTCCTGCATTCAACAGATTTCATTAAAAAAAAATAGAAGTTTGCAGATTATAACACATAAAATAGATTATTGCAACACAACATTATAATCATTCTGTTGGGACACTACTTTTTGACGACAGGAAAGTTCTGAAAGATCATGAGATTGGACAGACAGGTAGGGAATATGAGGGAATAGATGGGAAAATGATGATGTTAGAAATATACATATTCCTTTTAATGACATTCAATTCAAGATACCAATGACAGACAATTCAATATAATGCAGCAATATTGACATATATGAAATCAGAGCACCAGATGAGTGTTCTCTCCAGTATCTTGTGTGCTTCTGCATGTTACTCTCTTAAGCTCTTTCACTGCGCTTTCTCTCTACCCATGAAGTGCTGTGCTTCAGCATAGGGTCCTCGTTTACACACTATAATAGAACCACTGGCTTTCAGTGCAGGGATCTAGCTGCAGAGTGCAGCAGGCTGGCGCATGTCTCAAGGGGAATATAAATTTTGTGTCTTCATCCGATTGATTCAAAATGTGCATTTGACAAGTCCTTTGTGTATAGTTGGTCTTTCTAGAAAAAGCCCCTCTTCTGTTGCTTCTTTCACTTTGGGCCATCACATGCATCGTGCATAATCATGACTAAGTGTAGTGGTTGTGATCGAGTATGTGGAAGATCTCGATAGTCACTGGAAATCAAAACCACAACCAAGTGCATGGGAGGTGAACATACCCAGTTTGGGCACCATGCATAAAATTATGACAGTAATGTTTGAATGTAGACTTTATTAAACTTAGTTTTAATTAATTTACAAGAATTGCTTACATTTTATTTTAAATATTAGTGTTCTGAATTTTGGAAATTACATTTCCATCATTTGATGGAGCTGCAACCTCCAGTTTGTTGAGCCACTAGCGATTTAGAGACACCAAATGCCATACTATCACTATCATTACACAAGAATTCTAGTCTGAAACAAGTTTACACCCTGTGTTTAACAAGAAAGAGTTTTGCCTGAGAAATAAAGATTGTAATATACAAAATAAAAATAACAACATTTAAAAAAACCTGGATGTTTGTTGTATTTTTTAAATATTTTCTTTCCACAAACAATATACAATGTATGTACAATATATACATAAAATTGTAACAATATTACATGCACACTTCAAACAATATGAATGTCCTTCATTTGCACTGAAACAATTATAAATTATACAAGGAAAATTCTTCAAGTGTGATATGACCTTGAGTATCACCAAAAGTGGAAATCCTTTTCTTTAAATGGCATACAATGATAATTTATAGACATCATTTTGAAAAGAAAAGTTGACAAAATTTTATATATGTGCTTTTAATTTCTTCTCCTTCTAACACGAGATATTCTCCATGCATTGGGCTCTTCATATTTATTATAAAGTGGTTCCAATCTTTGGTTCTTCTTGAATTTACTCAACTTAGTTGGATCAGAGAACTTGAAGAAAGCAGGTGCAAACTCAACAAGCCACTTGGGATCTATTGTTGTTACTTCACGCATGTATTCTTTAGTAGTCTGAACCAGTTCGTGATAAATAACCCTGAAACAAAAATTAATCATCTATGTACATAACAAATAAACATTTATACTTGTCAAATACACTGAGGTGTCAAAAGTTATGGGATAGCAATATGCAAATTTACAAATAGTAGTAGTATCCTGTACAAAAGGTATAAAAAGACAATGCAATGGCAGAGCTTTCATTTGTACTCCAGTGCTTCATGAAAAAGTGTGCTGAGAATACCTAATTTTAGGCATAACCTCTCACAACGGACCACACAGAGGCTGACAGCCTTCACTTAATGACCAAGAGCAGCAGCATCTGCATAGTTGTCAGTGCTAACAGACAAGCAACACTGTGAGACATGACTGTAGAAATCAATGTGAGACGCATGACGAACCATTATGATAGTGCGGGGAAATTCGGCTTTAATGGGTTATAGCAGCATAAGACCGACTTGAGTGCCTTTGCTAACAGCATGACATCACTTGCAGTTGCAACACCTCTCCTGGGCTCGTGACCATATCAATTGGACACTAGACTTCTGGAAAATCGTGGCTTGGTCAGATGAGTTCCCATTTCAGTTGGTAAGAGTTGATGGAAGGGTTCAAGTGTGGGGCAGACCCTCACAAAGCCATGGACCCAAGTTGTCAACAAGGCTCTATGCAAGTGGCGGTGGCTCCGTAACGGTGTGGGCTGTTTTTAAAAAGAATGGACTAGGTCCTCCAGTTCCACTGAACTGATCATTGATTGGAAATGGTTATGTTGGGGACCATTTGAAGCCATTCACAGACTTCATGTTCCCAAACAATGATGGTATAGTTATAGGCAACAATACTCCATGACCCTGGGCCACAACTGTTTGCGATTGGTTTGAAGAATGTTCTGGACAATTTGAGTGAATGTTTTTGCCACCCAGATCTCTCGACATGAATCCCATTGAACTTTAAGAGACATAATCATAATCAGGAGGTCAGTTCATGGTCAAAATCCTGCACAGGCAACATTTTTGCAATGACGGAAAGCTATACAGGCAGCATGGCTCAATATTTCTGCAGGGGACATCCAACGACTTGTTGATTCCATGCTATGTCAAGTTGCTTCACCGAGCAAAAGGAGGCCTGACATGATATGAGATGGTATTCTACGACTTTTGTCACCTCAGTTTGTATTAATACTAACTA
This sequence comes from Teleogryllus occipitalis, assembly GCA_011170035.1. Classification (NCBI taxonomy): domain Eukaryota; kingdom Metazoa; phylum Arthropoda; class Insecta; order Orthoptera; family Gryllidae; genus Teleogryllus; species Teleogryllus occipitalis. Next base: position 306,897 of record BLKR01000008.1, on the reverse strand, counting down.
GGCCCATGTGAACATTCTGCACTTTTAAATAATTGTTTTGAAAGTGAAAATAACTTCATATTGGAATCCATGAATGTTTCTAACAGCCCGAGAAATGAAGGATACCTTCCAAAACTTTAAAAGACCATTAAAAAGATCTCTATTTTAGATTACTGCCCAAGAGAGCTTTACTTGTCTTTTAAAGGCCACAAAAACTGTCTGATTAATGGTCTAATACGAAATATTTTTCAAGTTATGCAAAATGATAAAGTGAATTGTAGTGTAACATGTTCTATTGTTTTTGTCTTAAATTTGTTTGATACAGTCTTTGACTGGGAAGTAATTCTGTCTCAAGCAGTAAAATATTTTAAGGGTTTTATATTGTTGGTTAGGATAAACATAAGTCAAGAGAGGATAAATATAAGCAATATACATGTGATGGAAAATCTTTTAAAATGGATCAACATTTCACTTATTACATTTCATTAGGGAACCCCTTATTGATTCTAAAATTTTTAATCACACAGATCATATCATTCTCGAAATTTGAATGCTAAACTTTCATAAAAATAACTTCCATCATTTAAGCATAGGATCAGACTTCAAGAACAACAAAAGTAGGAGGTACTAGAATGACTCAAAGACTAGTGAAATTTAGAAATTGTAAGTGGCTACAACATGCACAAAGAACGGATAACACTTGTTTATCAGTTTTCAAATACAAGCCTTGGGGTAGGAGAGACTTAGGAAGACCAAGAAAAACGGAGAGAAATACTGATGTCAGACCTAAGCCTTGAATTGAAAGAGATGATTTGATTGAGGATGAATAGCTTTGCTACTAAACGTCAAAACAATAAAATATCAGCACAATTAAACTGTGGCACTAATTAAACTATTGAAATTTCAGGTTAATGAAGTAAGTTAATTCTTCAGAACACCAATTGCAGTACAACCATTGCGTGACCAAAATTACTTCATAATTAGCATACATATTTGTATTTATTGAATAACGGTGGCAGCAATATGAAGCAGTTGAATATTTATTAGATGAGGGAAATATGAAATAATTTCACACAGTAATTGCAAATGTTTTGTAATGTCTCAGTAAATTTTTCATTCTGAATTTTTAATTGTCCTTAAATAATTTTTTTTTTAAGATCTATATTTTTGATTGATAAAACTGGAAATCAAATTATAATTCAAATACAAAATCTTAACATCCATAGCGTGTAAACCTCTTACTCCTACTCAACCAATAGCATGATATCTTGCATTGAAAGTTGTACACAGATTAACCAATTGCATTCACATATCCTCTCTAGTAGAATTATTTGAATAATTGTACAGTAGAACCTCAATTAATTATGTCTCAATTATCCATGCTCAGCATTCTTAAAGAAAAAACAAAGGGGGTTTTAATTCTAAAAAATGTATACAGTTTAAAAAGTAAAAGCGTAGGCCCATAAGTATTAAGTCTGTAATATCTTCGTGATTGCAGCCGAGCCATTATAAAAACTGTCAGTAATAATGGAAACAATCCAAAATTAATAGACAAACTTGTTTCATCTACAGAAAAAAATATATTAAAACAGATTTTTTCTTTGAGTTTTTCTGATGAAAACAAAAAATGTTTCGTTTGTATCCCCTATATTCGTAATGTGTCTCAACATTTAGGCCAACAACTCCAAAAATAAGATAATATTCAAATATGTTACAAAATCAAGACCCTATAAAAAAATCAAGAAAGAAATTGTGTGTGTATTGTAAATTGTGATGATTGTAATACACCTTATGTAGGCCAGACAGGAAGAATATTTATTCATAGTTAATGAACACCAACGCTTGGAAACAAAACCAAGGAAATTCAACATTTGCCTCACACCTTATTGAATATAACCACACTTTCGACCCAAACAAACATTTTCAAATTCTACATATTTAGAATAGAGGATATAAATTAAATGTTTTAGAAAATTTAGAAATAACAAAATTACTAAAAAATTCTTCAAACACTTGCCTTAATGAATAAACCAATGTAAAATGTAGCATTCTCATAAATTTATTTACTTTGTCCCCCCCCTTCCACCTCAGACTAATTACAGACAAACTGGCTTCTCCATATAATACGGTGGTTTAATTCTGGTGCCTTAATCTGTGTAAATTTGACCACGTTACGCGAGTATGATCTTTATTGAAATTAATAATTAATTTGTTAAATACATTGTATACATTTCACATTTGTGAATGTTTTAGGTATGTTGTACATTATAAGGTGTTGCTTATAATGTCTTAACTGAAGATGAGGAAAGTTCCGCGAAACTAGTTTGGTTATGTTTTTTAGTGTATAATGTGTTAAATACACTATTTTCTCATACATTGTGGTTTGATTACCTCCATCATACATCCATTTAACATTACGCCTATTGCATATAGGTTCCTAAAAATATTGGCACTGCCCACAATGGAGTCAATTTTGGCCAGAAATTTTGATTGGCTGATATTGGACAGACACAACTGAATGAAACACATCTTCATCCAACAGCCGATACTTTTGGAAGCTGTCGGAAGAGGTCATTTGGGTTTATTATGACCATTTCCATTCACTAGCACTTGTCAGAACATATCCATCATATCAAACGAAAACGTTCAATTTGCATTTGAAACTGGTATCTATAATTACTCACCACTCTGGTTGGCGATTGAATAAGGCACTAGACGGATGAATGTAAACAACTTGGCTATCCACTAGTGTCCTATAGCCTTCTTGAGGATCTTTCTTTGCAGCATTTCGGAAAAAACCTGAACATACAGTTTTCTGAATCCGGACAGTATTTTTACCAGCAGATACGACATCCAATTTGTGCCTGAAATGAAGAAATACCAGCATGAACATAATTTTATTATCCTGCTCATCTCTATAATCTCCTCTCTACTATTTAGCATTACTTAAGAAAGTAGAGACATCACTGATTCATTAGCAAAACATTCTTGAGATATTTTCTATTTGAACACTTCTTAAGTTTTGAAAGTACATTCTGTTGACTAGTTTCTTAAGTAAAACATCTTTCATATGAATCTGTTCACATTAGCATACCTATCCATAATACCCAATAATTGTTTCCTAACATCTTGGGCTCTTTTTAGTGTGCGAATCTGCACAAAATTTTCGTAGCACCACGCATTGGAAAACTTGTTGTTTTTCCATGAATTATATACTGATAGTAATGTCAAATGATCTCCCTCTGGCTGATTAAATTTCGCCTTTTTCTGATCAGCAAGGGCTTGTTTATCTTTAGGTCTGGAAAAAGAAAGCATTTAATTAAATATCAAATTTTAAAACAAATAAACAAGTTGTAATGCCCTGAGAATTACTTGAAATAGTGTAAAAGAAATCACAGCTCACCGGTAAAAGACATTCTGTACAGATAGCATGGATACTATGGTAAGTACTTCATCAGAACAATTAAGATGCACAGACATTATTAGCATTTTTGAAAGATTGGGCTCCAGAGGAAATTCTGCCATCTGAAATGGGAAAAAAACAGAAAAATTGATTTTCAATTTCAAAAATTCATATTTTCAGGGCAAAAAACTGTTCAATGGTACATACTCTTCTTCCTAGTCGTGTCAGTAGCCCTTCATTATCAAGGGCACTAAGTGAATGCAGCTGCTCCAATGCCATAATTAAAGACTCAACAGGGGGAGCATCCATGAAATCAAAATGCAACAAATCATTGATGCCCATTGTCTTCAACTGGAGAACTGTGGTAGCTAAATTAGTTCGCTGTATTTCTGGAACAGGAGTGGGAAGCATTTCATCTCTGTAGGCTCTTTCTGTATACAGACGATAACATTTACCAGGTCCTGTTCTGCCTGCTCGACCTGCACGTTGTTTTGCTTGAGCCTGGAATATTTAAATATTATATTTAAATTCATAATTCAACAATTACATAATATCAAGTTTCGAAAAGAGCAATTATTTGTTTACCTGAGAAATTGGAGTAACCACAAGAGAATCCATTCCAGTCTTTGAATTGTACACTTTTTGTTTAACAAATCCCGGGTCAACTACATAATAAATCCCATCTATTGTCAGAGAGGTTTCAGCAATATTTGTGGCAATTACAACCTGCAACAATTTTTCACAAGTTTATTTTTAACTTATTTTTCATATACATTTCTTTTAGGGAAAAAATACTGTTGTACATTGAACATGAGAACTTTCTGCAAATTGCATTTCTTCAAGAAATATAGAAGAGAACATCTGCCTTCTCTTTCTGCTAAATAAAACAAAAATTTCCTCCTTTTGATCACAATTACTACAGAAAAGTGAACAAGTGACAAGTAAAAAAATTTACAAAGTTCTTTTCAAAAGGAGATCTTGCCACTAGGAATAAAGAATAGAACAATTTTGTGAATACTGAACAGTGTTATAACACTGAAATGTTTTTATAACAACAAACTTAATAACGGAGAATATTTCATTGCAACGCTTCCTTTGAAATTCATAGCAAAAAATAATAGAAAACATGCTTACCTTTCGTGATCCTGGAGGTGCTGGTTCAAAAATCCTTGTCTGCATTTCACTAGGAAGAGCAGAATATACAGGTAAAATAATCAATTCCGGCACATCAGGCCCTAAGGACTTCATTCGTTCATAAAGAATTTCACAAGCAGTATCAATTTCTTCCTGCCCAGTCAAAAATAACAGAATATCTCCAGGAGGTTCTCTCAAATGTATCTGCATAACAGTTATAAGAGACGCATCCAGATAATCTGTTTCTGGCTCTTTTGTATACAAGACTTCAACAGGAAATGTACGACCAGGAATGGTAAAAATTGGAGCTTCAAAAAAATACTGTGAGAATTTCACAGCATCTAAAGTTGCAGATGTAACAATTAATTTCAATTCAGGGCGTTTTTTCACCGCTTGTTTCAACAGTCCTGCAAGAACAAACCCATTAACAATTATTTCAGTTTGCTACAATATTTCTAATGCACATGATTCATAAACAATTCACAACATTACAAATGTTTACTCACCAAAAAGTACATCAGTATGAATTGTCCTTTCGTGAGCTTCATCCAACATAATGACAGAATAGTACTTCAGGTCCAAGTCAACTAAGCATTCTCTAAGCAACATACCGTCTGTCATGTACCTAAAGGAGGGGAAAGTCAATTTTTAAAAAAGGGTTTACCGAGCTGTATTTTCAACTTAATTGTAGATAATTACATAACAAAGTCTACAGGTGGTGAGAGAGAACATTATACAGCTGACTTATGTAAATTCATTTATATGTTACTGAAGTATACATTTTTTTCATTAAATTGGCCGTCAGTAGGACACTGACAATTGGATTTACATATTGTGATCTCCTAATAATGAAACTGTTTGTTAATTCAGTCTTAATTGCTCTACTTGCTTAAAATAATTATTCAATTTACGGTATACACACAAGCATACTGTTCCCCTCTCTGACATGTTTCAGGCTCATTTATGATATTGACAGAGTAAGACGTGATGTTCAAATTTTAGCAGTGTAGAATGTGATAATTGGATTTTGAGATTTGGCTAAACCGAAGGGAAAGAGACCTGTAGACGATAATCACTAGGGAGCGAATATCTATAATTTTGCATATTTTTGTCTATTGTTTCAGGGCATTGTTAAGTGAAATTTCTTGATATTTGGTTAGAATTGGATGCTTTGTAAATTAATTTGTTAGAGGCCGATTTTTCTGTTGGAGCATATTCATGTAATTAAAGGCCCATTTTTTGCAATTTTGTTAAAATTAAGATGTATCTCTAAAACTTTCTATTTTTCAATACAATAAATTTATTCATGATCATTTATTGATTAGAAAGAACTGGTCCCAGTTTGCGATGTTTTTCTTTTCTATTAAAGATAAAATACTTGTGTTAATGTAGGATATTTCTTGATATAACATTTTTTAAACCAGGGAGAAGAAATGCAACAAAACATACAACATACTTCACTAAAGTGAATATTTATTTGGATTATTTCTCCTGTGAAATAAGGTAGATTATATTATATTTGCAGAAAAATTTATATCATTTCATTCCATGCATGCTTCTCCTGAATTTTATCAAGAAAGGTTTAAGCAGAAAAGGAAATATTGTTTATTTTAATTGCATATTTAAGAAATTTTAGGTCGTAAAAGCATATTTTTTAAAAGCATATTTGAAAATTTTTAGGTTATAAAAATCCTCTCCCTAATCATCACTTTCAAATGGTTCATATTGTCAGTTTGAAACTATTGAATGTGTGGATTAATACTATTTCTACAAGTCTTTAAAAAAGTACACAATAATTATATGTTCAAGCTTTTGAAATAAATCACGAAATAAATAAAAAAAGAAGCCTTGGATCAAGCAAGTAAAGATTTCAAACGCAACATGTTAACAAAGGCATAAACTTACTTTATAACTGTCTCAGGACTGGTGCAGTCTTCAAAACGAATAGTATATCCCACTTCTTGTCCCAAACGACACCCAAATTCTTCTGCAACACGTTTGGCCACAGACATTGCAGCCACTCGCCGAGGTTGAGTGCAACCAATTTTACCTCGACTAGTAAAACCAGCTTCAGCAAGATACTGCGTAATCTGGGTTGTTTTACCCGATCCAGTCTCGCCAATGACGATCAAAATTTGGTTATTTGTGACTGCCTGAAAAACGTTCATGTATTTCAATTCCCCTAAAAATATCAAAATGATTTACCACTGATGGTATAACTTTTACACATACCTTTGTCAATTCGTCCTTCAACTTGTATATAGGAAGGGATTGTCGCTGTTCCAAGAGGGTCATATCTGTTTTACGACCAAAAGATGTCTTCTTCCCACCAATGACATGTTTCTTCCATTCAGGAAGATCTTGATTGGCAAGACCAATACCTCTCATGTTGGCAGCTAAAGCTCTTCCATCAGCTGTGTTAAAAAGATAAAAGAAAACAATGTTTCAGAAATGAATGAAAAAATCAATAAGAATTACTGCATTTAGACAAATATAAGTTGACTCTAAATATAAGACAACATTTCTGACAACAGCTGATTCTTTTCCAGTGGTTTAAACATCTACAAGCAATTTCTAATCCACATCTTAAAATAAAAATAGTTGTTACAAAATGCTTTGTAAAATTAACTTGAACTATCACTACTAGGCAACTTTCCAACTCACCATCTGGTAAAGGATCTATCCAATTTTTGTTAAGGCCAGTAGGAATGGAGTCCATTTCTTGCTCTCGTTGTAGCATTTTCACTTCTCTTCTTTCTTTTGCCAAGGCACTCTGCATCATGGCTGCCTAGAAAAGAGAACAGAACATTGTAGCCAGAATCTAAAACAAAACTTTAATCTATTATGATTTAGAAATGTTTCACTCGCATCAAGTTAGAAAGTTAGTTTTCCTTGGTACTTGGGTCAGGGGCTCTGGATTTTGCAATGCAAAGAAACCATATAGAAAGGTTATTACAAGATTAATAATTAGATACCAACAACAAAACAGATGATAACTTGAATGGGAATAAAAGTTCTTGACTGGTAACATATTAATTTTTTCCATCATGGTGTAAGTAGAAAATTTATGCACTGGTAAATTAAAAAAAAAACTCTCTCAGAAAGCAAAACAATTTTTGAAAAGATTTTTTTATGATTTCATGTCTTACGGAAAAACAAACAAACACTCTTATAAAAAAAATGCCAAAAGCTCTGGCTCCAAAGAGCACTGGTCACTGACATTTGTCAGAATTGCCAAAAGACTGGTCCGACCTCAACTTGAGTCACAGCTGAGCAAGGCCATGATCCTGATCATTAAAAGAAGGCCACCAAAACATGAACCGATCTTCTTTGTGCACGACAGCTATATTAGAACTGAGGCAGCATTTGCTAATCCTCACCTCTCTTGCCCTGTGTTCACTGAATGAACACGCAAGCTTCGCAACAAAGCGATTACAAGATATTACCCATGCCACTTTTCTTGACCGATGGTCTACCTTCTCCCTCCCTAGTACAAAAAACAAAAACTCACAGCTAGGAAGGATGATATTCAAAATACATCTTTACTGGTGCAAAACAAAAGCTATTTGCTACTGAAGGAAGACAGAAAACTCCTATTCATGTTTCTTCTCGAAAAAATCTAAAGAAATAGCAGAGGTAGGGGCATATCCTTCACAAGAGACACCTCGAAATTCTGAGAATGTTAGGAGAACTTATAATAGCAGTGAATGCAAAATTATTGATAAAGTTCCAAAGGCATGAAAGTCGGAAATAAGGAAATAAGATTCTGATGTATCCTCATGGTAATGGTTTGGATCAGGCTTCAGCTTACAATGGAGCAAGTATTTTGATGATAAGGAGATTGAAAGAATGTGTAGAAATAACATTTCAACCTCAAATTTCAATCTAGACTGCCAGGGTCTAGCAAGTAGAAGACTTCAATTAAATCTGAATAAAGATACATAAAGGATTTTTAAAACAGTTGCCAATCATTCAAATTCCCCAGAAATGCTAGATAATAAAGTAGCCTGTAACTTTATTTTCAACATATTTCCACAAACTTTCCACAGACCTTCAAGTGAAAGGTTGATTTGGAGCAACTTAAGTCTTTAAAAAAGTTTGTTAGTTACTATTTTGCCTGACACAGATGACAAGGAATTCATTAAAATAAAACAAGATCCATTACTTCATGCAAATAAACGTTCATAAATTACAATTACCAAACAGCAATTTTTCCTTTTATGTTCACTATGAGTTGGAGGCAATAAGGGTGGTTTGGAAAAGCTATTGCTACTCATCCCTAGGTCACCACTTGGGGAATCACCATGTGACTCGATATCAAGCACAAAAAAAATTAGAACTCTGGGCAATTAACCCAATGGAGCTCCCATGTTAATTAAATTAACCTCTTTATCATTTCATATTATTCAGATCACAATACTAAATTCATCACCTTCCAAGACTGCAGACAATTATTATTTATTTTAACATGCAAAACAGTTGAGTACCACCAAAAACTACATTCCTCCAAGAAAGGAGTTCTTCTACTTGGTAAATAAGCTGAGCGCAGCTGATAACACATCAGAAGTGTCAGTTCAATGAGTGCAGTATGAGATTATGGCTACTTTTCACAAGAGATTTAGTTTGTTTTGGTATCAACACTACATATGATATTGTAAGAATTGATACAAATGTTGCAACGCATTTGAGAATATTGATATAAATTCTTTGATAGAGAAATTCAAAGTGAAGCATGTCAAAGCATAGCCCCCAATCACCAAATATGAAGAGCTCACAAAGTTCAGTTTCATCAAACTTTGTACTGAATTCACAACATACCCAACTTTTAATCAAATAATTTCAATCTTGAGCTATGAACCCTGCCTAACTTTATCCATTAAAAGCGAGCGGCAATATGGTGATCAGTGAGAAACATAAAATTCTGCAGGGGCACTACAATGTTTCATGGCTACCAAATCTGTTTGAAAGCTTTCCAAATCCATACTTAGAGAACATGACATGAAATTGAGGAAACTATGGCATAAGTAACTCCAGAAAGTAACTCCAAAAAAATCTTTTCTCAAATGGAGTCCTCAAATAAAGTTTAGCATGAATACGTGGGTGAGGAACTATGGCTAATGGCCATTTACATGCAAATTAATCCATACTATAAATAAATAATCCACACTGAGATGAGATGGTATCTACTACTTTGTTAGTACTTAGATCTACATTGATTTATGCACAATTTGTTGTAAAATATTTGCAAATATAATTAACACATATTTGGGCATAAACAGTTCGTGCTGCTTCTGTCTATACAAATAAGTGAATAAATAATACATGTAAATAATATTTGGATAGCAGCTTTAAAGAGCACCTTTCTTGAATTTTAGCAAATAAATAATTTGTTTTCATGCAAATATTGTCTTGTTCACAGGCTAACAAAAATAATGGGAAGTACCACAGATCAAACACAAGTTAGCAAATATTTGAGAAATTAATGCAAATCATTTCTACTTAACTCTCACTGTTTAAGACTTATTCATTTCCTTCAGCATGCTTGAGTTCCAATAACTCACATGACTAACCAACTCTAACTACAAAATGCTCTAGAATTTGATAAGAAAACAAGGATGCAGTAACGAATTTCTCAAGCGATATCTTGAAGAACGTTCTTGGAAAGCACAATTATTGCCTTCCATTCTGATGGAAGGTGAAAGAAATTTACATACCTGTGCCAATGATCCATCAGGATTTTTAACAATCCGAACAGGGCTAAGATCATGAAGCATGCGACCATGACCTTGTAAAAATGGAGGTTCATCCTCCACCATTTCTATTTCAATATCCTCTTCTTCATCTTCCTCCTTTGGAAGGAGACCAGTTTCATCATCAAAATCAGGCAGCTCTGATTTATCTATGCAATTAGCAGCCAGCATCTGCAAACAACAAAAAACAAAAATGAAGGGTTGATGGACAAAAAGCTAACCAAATTATCATTGGTCACATGACATATTGATACTGAAACTTATTGACGCTAAAATTGACAGACGGGTAATAGCATGGATAGTGAATTTCTTTGGGATAGAAATCAAAAAGTTCGAATTGGACAGCATTTATCAGAAAAGGGTAACAGTACTTCTGGGGTCCCTCAGGGCAGTGTCATAGGCCCACTGCTGTTTCTTATCTTTGTTAATGATTTATCGTGAAATATAACCTCAAAAATTAGACTCTTCGCCAACAACTGTAATTATATAGAGAAATTGCAGAGCAGCACGATATGATTCAACTACACGATGATTTAAATAAAATTTGTGATAGGGCAATAGCTAATAAAATGACTATTAATGGAAAGAAAACTAAAACGATCACATTTTGTAGGGCCAGAGCTTTACATTCAATACCTTATCAGCTAGGTAATGACGTAGCTCCGCGAGTCTCAAACTGTAAATACCTTGGCATCCTCCTGGATAGTAAATTGGGATGGAAGAAACAAACAAACTACATAGTGGGCAAAGCTTGGGGGTCTTTCATATTGTCATGAGAAATCTTTAAAAAAGTATTTCGAAAGCGAAAGAAATCATGTATACCTCACTTGTTACGTCAGTAATGGAATACGAAGCAAGTTGTTGGGATGCGTACAGAATAGGACTTAAAAAGAGCTTAGAGAGGATACAAAACATGATGAGCGGCAATACACACATTTTGGAGGAACATCCCTGTGCATTGGGAATCATTGGAACACCGGAGGAAAAGGGCACGACATTGCACGCTGGATAAATCTTACGTTGGTTGCTCCGCATGGCAGGAAATTTGGGGAAGGCTAGATAAACCCGATTATTTAAATAGATTTGATCACAAATATAAAATTAGAACAAGAATACAAAGAATGGGTGTAGGGAAATTCTCCTTTCTAAACAGAATTATAGTAGATTGGAACAATTTGCCTGTGGCAGTTTTTGAGCCCTTTCCTAGCTCAGCGCGAGGTTTTAGAAAAAAATATAGAAAATTAGTCAATAGGGTGAAATGTAAAGTGAAGTGAAGTGAAAGGTGCGATTATATGTAGTCTACAGTAAAAAGTAATGAACAGTTAATACATAAAGTGATATGCAGTGCAGTGCAATAAAGTGAAGAGTAGGGAAGTGATTTCATTTCTTTCTGTTTGTTTCGCTAGTCAAAAGCGCCTTTCTACAGGATATGTGGCCAAGCGGTATATATTAATTTATTTGTTTATAGTAACGAGTGTTTTACGTATTAGAAATGTAATAATTATTATATGTATTACATATTATTACACTGTAGTGTTAGGTTAAAAGGTTTACCCAGGTTTGAATGTGAATGAATAGGTGCAGGTTGGCGTGTAGGCAAGGGTTCCTTAGTCTATGTATCTACGCATGAATGTATCTTCACGTATATGTATCTACGTATATATGTATGTTTGTACGTATGTATACTTGTATGTAGTATGTACATTTGTGTACTATGCAAGTTTATTTATCTATATGTTAGTATATATGTATTTTCATTTGACGAGCAATGGCAATTTTTCAACAATGGCAACAGGACTAGGCTTAATCTGTGAATAGAAGATGATCCCACACTTTTAAACTGAAATATTTAGGGGGAAAAAAAACCAACAACAACAACAACAAACAAACAAAAACCTCTCATCTCATATTTGGGTAAAGACAGTACATTCTGTACAAAGCCTAAGGAATCCTGGCCATGCAATTTCAATGCTCTCAGCAATGATAACCATTATAATGACATAGAAAAAGCAATAAACATTTAATTCAGCTCATGAACGAGATCTTATGAATTCAATACAATGGTCACCAGAAATTATTTTAATAGAAGGATAGTGTGTACAGCAAGAGTAATGCAAAAGTCAAATAGAATATTAAATACAATTAACTCTGACTTAACAAACTTTAAGCCTAATTTACTTACTATATTTCATTTATCAAAAGAAAAAAACAGTGATCCATGTATCCTCCATTTCAAAAACAAAAGAACAGAGGTACAGCAGTTTCAAAATTAACACAATAGGCTTATTTTGAGGGAGGAAAAAAAAGAAAAAGAAGCAGTAATGACCCTTAGAGACTATGTTGCAAGTATTTTACCTGCTTAATTTCCCACTTTTCTGGAGATGATATCCGATGAACGCGTTTTCTGCTGTGTGTTTCATCTTCCTCAGCAAGAGAGCCTTGTAAGTCCAATAAAGAAGTAGGTCTATCAGGGTTACGATGGGCTTGCTCCTCATCTCTAAAACAAAATATTACAAATAATAGGAACATTGCATTAGAAGCTCTCAAAGGGATGAGGATGATTTAGCCCTTCGTGCTCGTAAGGCATCTGAGAGATCACATTGTGAAATGTTGCCCTAACTTGGGAGATCATAGATGATGTTTCTGCCTTACAGCTCGAATGGCATCTGTTAGATGCCAAACTCTAATGGCGCTGTGGCTCAGGATACGTATGTGAGCAGCAGGTCTGTCAGCTCAGCCATGATTGCTCTTCCTACTACTGGAAAACGTCTTCCTATAATCTTTTTATTTTTCTTTGTATGACGCGAGTTCTAAAACATTGCCCGATTTGAATTGTACACCCAAATATACAGCACGAACTCATTGTTGTTTTTATTTTGAAAAATCTTTATTGTTGTAATAACAGGAGAAACCATGTCGTCTCATTCACTTATGAATATGATACAAAGAAAAGTGACAAATTGGAATGATGTTTGTTATTAAATTATATGTTATTAAATTTATTTTTTATATAAACCGATAAATCAGGAAAAATTATCACCAACAAAAAGTGTAAATATAACAAAAGTATTAAAAAATATAAGAAACCGTAATGCTGTTCTTTCTAAACAAAAACACAGAAAATTTTGCAGTGAAAATAAACAAAGTAAAATAGAAAACACATTATACAATCATCATTTTATATCACACAATCAATTTCACATTACATGAATATTTTAAATTAATTGTCGTGTCAATATATTTCAAAAAATAGCATATTAGCTAGGTAATGACTCATCATATGAGTTAAACGCGGAATAGGGTATGTCATCTAGAAGATGCCTTTCGAGTGACAGGCCCACAACTCAATATCTAGTACACGAGTCAATAGCCATAATGGATTTGTCATCCCACCAAAGCCTTTTGTGCTACAGTAAATTGATAGTAAATAGCTCCAGAGTATTTAGGGTTAATGGCAATATCACATAGCCCATCTGATAGCATTAAAATATTCCATATGAACTTTGAAATTCCCTTTTTCCAACTACAAGATTTTCCAAGTAATCTTTCTTTATTATCTGAAATTATTTATTTATTTATTTAAACAAATTAACAGGTGATACCCTTTTTCATAAAAATACAAATACATAGAATAACAGGAAGATCTCGTACATGGAATGTAGTATAAAGAATAAAAATAAAGTACATACAAACTTGCAAACGATAAAGAACCAAAAGGGTCATAGCAGATCGAAAGTGCATAGAGTTCCGTAAGACCATACCCCATATTCTCAGTGCCTTGGAAATAATGCACTGAATATGATTCCCAAAAGACAGCTTGTCATCAAATGTGACACCCAGGTCACTCATACAATCAACTCTGTTCAAGGTTTCATCTTCTATTTTATAGTCAGCTATTATCTACATTTTGAAATAATTAATGTGTTGGGTATAAATAAAACATTGTTTTGCTTAGGTTGGTAGTACCTCCCACTACCGTTACTTCTATACTCTTTGTAATCGAGCCAGTAGCGTTCCAGGTTTTGTGTGTTCTGGTAGTGAGTTCTGTGTCTCCAGTAAGAAGTGGTGTTACCTATAGTGGAATTAGTATACATTTGTAATTACCAGCATTCAAGACCCACCCGAATTCTTAACAGGTTATGGGCCCAGATTTCGCGTTAGTGAGTGCTGAGAAGTGATTGAAACATAACGGAAACATTCGCACGGTCAGAGGTTAAAATTTAATAAAGGAACTAGTATGTTACAAATATGAATCCGGGAAGCTTAGCATGTATTGAAATGCTAAACAAAAACAATTTTGATACATGGAAGCTCCAGATGGAAGTCTTACTTATAAAGAACGATGTGTGGAATTACGTCAACAGGACACACATCAAGCCTGAACCCATTGAAAATGATGCCGATTCTGCAGCTAGGAAAATGATGCCGATTCTGCAGCTAGAATAAGCGCATGGACTGATGCAGACAGCAAGGCAAGACAGACCTGATCCTCTCCATTCAACTGTTGGAGCTAAAGCAGGTAAAAGGATGCACCACCTCACATGAAGTGTGGCTAAAATTGGAAAGTATTTACCAATCCAAGGGGCCCATGTGGAAAGCCACCCATTGAAGCAGCTCACATTACAGAAGATGGCGGAAGGGGAGAGTGTTTGTGATCATCTCGCAAGATTCTTTGATGCTTTGGACAAGCTACAGGACCTGGAAATAGAAATAACCAATGACCTACTAGCCATCATGCTGTTGTATAGCTTGCTGCCCAGCTTCAAGAACATCCGATGTGCGATAGAATCTTGCAACGATCTACCACCCCCAAAGACGTTAAAATCGTGGAAGAAAATGTTGCGAGAAAATGTGCCGATAACCACGGCACGGCCCAGAATGCGATGGCAGCACACAAGAACTACAAGAAAAATAACTTCAAGAAGAAGAATGGCAACGAAAAGGGCAAAATAGCCCTTCAAATTCAAGTGCCACAGACGTCACAAAGTTGACCATAAGGTGGTGGATTGCAGGAGTGAAATACAAAATGCGAGAAATGTGGAAGATTAAGTTTTCTTGCTTTGCATCCAGTCAATATGTACAATGCATGTTTGGGGCAGATCATGAGAAGCGACACAAAATGGTGCCTGGACAGCGGATGTTCCGCACATTTGTGCCAAGATCCGAGTGATTTCGAAAGAATCAACGCGGACATACATGATGAGCTTAATCTTGCCAGCAGCACAGCGCAAGCATCGACATAATGGCCAGGGCGTAGCAAAACTCATCACAACTCTTGGCAACGTCGACAAAACTGTGTGGTTGAAGGATGTTCTTCATGATCCTGACCTACATTCCAACTTGGTACCAGTCGGAAAGAACACTGATAACGGATTTAGTGTAACCTTCACCAATACATCTGCAGAAGTGATTAACCAAAGGGAAACGTCACTGTCAGGTGAAGAGGTTCGACGGACTGTATTAAATACAATCACAAGTCAAGGACTGCAGAAATGTTGCCAGCAACGATGACGCAATGAAGGCTTCTGAGAAGAAGAAAATGACCTTGTTAAAATGGCACCTGATACTTGGTCATTTGAACATCCAGGATCTATGCGAGGCAGCCAGGAAGGGGAACCATCCATGGGTTGAAGATCAATGACGTCGAGGGTGACTTTGTTTGCGAGGTCTGTCTTCAGGCGAAGATGACTCACCTACCTTTCCCAAAGAAGTCGGAGAGAGAATCTTGTGTTGATGACAATACACTCCGATGCTTGCGGCCCGGTACGGACGACGTCACTTGGAAAAGCCCAGTACTTTTCGACATTCATCGACGATGCATTGAGGTGGACTGAGATGAAATTCCTTAAGCAAAAGGGGGATGTCTTTGATGAATTCGACGTGGACGATGGAATGAACGTGAAGGGATCAATGACCATAAAAATCTACGACAACATGGGAGCTCAGAAGTTAGCCACCAATCCAGTGTTCCATGGACACTCCAAACATATAGGCACTAGGCATCATTTTGTGCGTGAACTTTTGGAGTCCAGAGAAATAGATGTGGAGCACCTAACCTCAGAAGACATGCCTGCAGATATCCTTACCAAGGCCCTGCCGAAACCAAAACACTTGAAGTGCTTGAAAAAGTAGAATATTAGATCGGTGTCTTGAGTAGTTCGACTTTATAAACTGAAGTCTATATAAATATGAAGGGGAAGTGTTGGGTATAAATACAACATTGTTTTGCTTAGGTTGGTTATCTCCCACTACTGTTACATCTATACTCTTTGTGATTGAGCCAGTAGTGTACCATGCTTTGTGTGTTCCGGTAGTGTTCTGTGTCTCCAGTATGAAACAGTGTTACCTATAGTGTAATTAGTATACATTTGAAATTACCAGCACTCAAGACTCACCTAAATTCTTAACATAATGTTCTACAAAACATTAGCAAAAATGGTCAGTGAATGTTTTGTTCCCTATTTTCATATTTCTACCCACGTACCTGTCTTTGCCGAGTAGTAAATTATTGCTAGAGGGATTGAGATCTTCTCCGGTCTCTTGATCCACATCCTTCATTGATAAAGATACTTTTTGTCCCGTAAATGAAAGCACCTTTATCTGAAAGAGAGAAATGAGTAGAGCTTTATTTACTCCTTCCTCTTGAATGGCCACCTTAACTTTTTATTGCATCTTGAACACTTGATTACAAAACAAAACAAAAAAGTAAGCAGTGTTAAAGTATGTAGCTCAATTTGATAAATTACTCATGAAAATCCAAAATATTAATCAAACTATGATTATAGAAGAATATGTGTTCTTGGCTGAATCTATAAAACAGATTTTTTGTGTAATTTCTATGAAATTGTTTGGGGACTAATTCAAATTTAAAACATCTTATAAAATTACCATTTGGGAAACTTTCTTTTTAATCATTAAAATTTAAGAACATTTTTCAAAAAATAATACCAAGGTTGAACCCATATAAGACAAATTACGTCCGTGAATTGAAATCATGTAAATATTAGATTTTCTGTAAATTAGGGTTTTATTTTATCTTACAATCTTACAGCATTCAACAATCAAATAATTAAAAACTATTCAAATGAATATTATTATTTCTGGCACTACATGTAAAACAGATAGATTCTTGAAATTTTTAAAAACTTTGATGTCTTGATGTATTTTTGAATGAAAACTCATAAAATTTCCTAATAAACTTATCTTGTTCTAAAATCCTAAGAAATATTTAATTTTAGAGCAAAGGCAACTGTTGTTAATTTCTAATCTATGAAACACTGCTTTAAATACATATTTGTTTTCAATATTTGAATGAAAACAATAAATTTCAAGTTGTCCAACTTTATTAATATAGTCAAATATAAGTTATATTTTACAAAATATTATTAAAATGAGATTAATGAATATACCTTCACTTTCTGACCTCTTGTAACAACATCTGATACGTTTGTCACTCTTCCTTCTCTTCTCAATTGAGATATGTGCACCAAGCCTTCCCAGCGACGACGCAATCCTTCCAGTTGAACAAAACACCCAAACGGTACAATATTTGCTACTTTTCCAGAATAGATCTGAAATAATGGAGATAACAATAATACACAATAAACCATACATGTCACATTATTTTTAAAAAGTTTAGAAATTTAAAGAATTTAATAGAAAGTAATTTAAATCCAATGGTCATTACCTTGCCAATTTCTGGTTCTGTAGCTGTAGCCTCTATTTCTCCTCTGCGGTCTCGATCACGACTGCTTCCCCTGGGATGTTTTAGTGAACTATCAGGGCTTTCACTTTTCTCTCTGCCCCTCTTTCGATCACGACTTCCTCCTCTCCTCTCCCTCTCCCTACTCCTGTCTCTGTGGGATCGTTCCTTCCTTCGGTCCCTACTTCTACTCCTGTCTCTTCTATCTCTACTCCTACTACGACCATGACGACCTCTACTTCTACTTCTTGCTCTACGATCCCTGTAATCTCGACTTTTGCTGTAATCACCACGGTCTCTACTTCTGCTTCGATCCCCCCTACCACGGCTCCTACTTCTATCTCTATTCACTCTTTTATCTCTACTTCTACTTCTCTCTTTTCTGTGTCTGCTCTTCTCTTGTTTACTATGAACTTGGTTGTCCCAATGTCCTTTTTCTTTGATACCTTCACTTTTACTGATTTCTTCCTTTTTTATAGTTGTCTCATCATCTTCAGAACTTTCTGGTTCGGATTTGACTTTCACATTCCTGAAATTAAATATTTACAATTCATGAAAAACTTAATTTAAACATTGTATAAACACTGAATAAATTTCAAATTAGTTTCACCGGTAAATAAAAACAATTCTGACAACTCGTCATCAACAACTTAACATTTATAAACCTACAACTGGGTAAAACCAGTATAACACAAACCAGTATAACAACATTAACCAGTATACCAAAAAATGATGTGATATGTGAAACAGTTTTATTATTTTTAATGTCTACATGTCTCCAAAGAGAGTCACGAGATGTCACTGACAATGGTTTCCTATTGACACACAACAGCAGCAAATTTTCTAGTGACATAATCTACACTTGTTGCCACCAACACAGAATGAGTAAATGAAGGACATAGATCATTGTATCAGCTAAGCACTTCTGTCATATATTTGGACACACAATATCCACATATTACGTAATTCTCTGCCAGTCAGAGACAACAAAACCAGAAAGAAGAATGGTACAATGTATAATATCTCTAATGTCCTGGACATAATTCAGTTCTAGCTGTGGAATAGTACTGGTTTCCTCTATCAACAGCAATTGTGGAGTCTGAAATCAATTACAGTTGTCATCAACAAGAAGTGTTATGCCATGGATTCCACAAGTTTTATGATACTCTCTTTAATTCAACTTCCAGTTAACTTATTAACTGTGCTGTTGTAGCACAAACATAATTATATCATCATATTAAAAGAAACTAGAGTTATTTCTCTGTAATTCTAGAAGAACAAACATGATTTCGCCATTGTAGTTCACACACAGACATTTTCGCAATTCAACACATTCTAGAGAAGCACAGAGAATATAATAAAGAAACCCACATACACTTCATTGATTATAAAAAAGGATTTGACAGGGTTCAATGGAAATTGCTTTGGAAAACAATGCACAAAAGAGGAATTCCAATACATCTCAGAGATGGCATTTTAACACCCTACTACACCTGTCACATGTGCCCTGTGTGATCTTTCATGGGCTATCTGTAGTGAGTATTAGATTCTATTCCTATACTTTTGATATTTTTCATTCCCATACCTATTACAATTGATTTTTGTAATACAAAGCATGTATAAAAAATCATATATATGTATCCAAAACCATGAGGAACACAGAAGGGAAACTAATTTAGGACTAAGACAAGGATGCAGCTTATCTCCAATCTTATTTAATATTTATATGGACGAAATGACTAGACAATGGATATCTAAATTGAAATTTTATACACATGACTTGCATTCAACACATTTTATTATAACAACTCTCTTTGCAGATGATCAAACTATTTTAAGTAACAATGAAGACAATCTAAAAAAGCAATTTTTGATCTCCACAAAATACTCCCAAAATATTACATGGAAATATCTAAAGAAAAAACCAAAGTGATGGCATTCAAAGGAAACGAAATGATATGCTCAAAAATAATCACTGAAAAATGCACTATAGAGAAAGTGAACAATTTTCAATATCTTGGATGTAATGTTACCAGCAAACAGAACAATATGTAAAAGAAAATAGAAAGATATAATTATATTAACGGTCTTCCCAGAGAACATTCGGAAGGAAACTAAATTCAGATACCCTCCTAAAATTTTATAGAACAGTTTCAATTCCTACTCTGCTGTATGGATGTGAGAATTGGGTACTGCCACAAGTAGATGATAATAATTATCCTCTCAGATTTATTTAAACCCATGTTCCGAAATGTTTAGCTATTTTGATAGGGAATCATCACACACATTTTCATATATACTGTGTGAAAATACTCATAGTTCAGAACTACAGAATGTTATTCCTTAGATTTCTAATTACATCACTATCTTATATCCCTTTAATTCGAGAAAACCCCATAAAAGAATTTAAATATTTAGTTCTGAATGTCAACATTAGGACTATTTTAAAAATTTTTAATTAGAAAAGGTTAAATACCTAATTCCAACCTGTGATTCTGAGAAGGTTGTGCTGATAATTCTATTCTATTTTATTTTATTTTATTCTATTCTATTTTATTCTATTCTATTTTATTCTATTCTATTTTATTTTTTTATTTTTATTTTTTTTGCCTAAATTTGACTGCAAACATACAGGTCAAACAAAAAGAAAACTTAAAATGAGCATCAAGAAGCACTCCTTGAAAATAAAACTTGAAACATTGTTAAAATTCAGTTTCTACACATTTGTTTAATTGGAACATCATTAGCGATATTTGCATCACCACGAATCAAGTAAGTTCCCGGGGTTAATACCTGAAATCTTACAGATTAAGGTGCACAACACAATCAATACACATTTAGAAATTAACTTATCACCATCATCACCACCATAAACTGTGGGTTGCTAGGCATGTTGCCTGTTTCTCAGTTAACAAGAATCTTACAGCTCCAGGTATTCCTAATCTAGCCATTTCTTTTGTGGTCTTCCCATATCCCTTTGCCCTATTGGTTGAACACTCTTTTTGGTAATCTTTCTTGTTTCATGCTATTAATGTGAGAGCCATTTTCTCTAACCATTCTTTAATTCTTCTACTATATTTTTTGTCTTTAGTCTATCTCTGTTGTCTTCATTCCTTTTCCTATCCTTTAGTGTCACTTCCGCAAGATGTACAAATCTCATTTGCATTGCTTCTAGTCTTTGTTGCTCACTACTTTTCATTGTCTAGACATCTGAACCGTACACGAGGATTGATTTAGATATATTGTGGATTCCTAGTTTGGTCTCTTTAGACATTTCTCTTCCAAAGTGACTTTTGATTAAACCGTTAATAAAATTTGTAATATCACAGTAATATTAGGAAATTACATGGTAGTTTATTTTGATATATAAATTTTAATACTTCAATTAATGAGGATTTTGATTTGAGAAATTTCATGATTATACCGTCGACTCTAGTTATAGTGAAGTTCTAGGGACTAACACGATTTTGGTTCACTATATCAAAATCAGTTCACATTTTATCCGATGATGTCTAAGTTATATACAATTTCTTCACCAATTATTGATTTTATTAATATAGAGATATAGCAAAATACATTAACATGAATTGAAAATTTCAATATATTTATTTGATCTTAAAAAGTCTATTATTTTCAATTGTTTGCTGTGTAATTTTCTCATTAGTAATTTCTCTAGATCCTTTTCCATCTCCGGAGTTCATGCTCTTTCCATTCTTGATCTATGTTGTCCATTGTCTCTAAGTATAATAAGGCAGTCTTGACACCCTACAATGCCTCTTGCACTGTATTTAATTTGTATTGCTCTCATCACACATCAGTAACCTCCCCATTCCATGCCCGCTACCTCCATCTCTGGGGGTATTCTTCGATGATGACCTTTGACCAACAATATTTTTTCCAGCTGCCTTCTGCTGGAATTTGTGGTGCTGAGGTAATATATTATTTCCAGGAAGGAATTAAATTCCAAGATTGTATTTCTTACATTCACTATAGACGAGGTTCAGAGTTCACTATAACCGAATCTTGTTGCACTAATGTGTAATGTCAATGAAATGGGGTCAGTGACTTAAGTTCACTATAAGTGAATGTTCACTACAATAATTTTTTGTGAGAGTGTTTTTGTGAGTATGGAAGACTGGTTATTTTCAGATTGGAGCAAGGCAGCGAGAGGTGGGGCAGGGTGGAAGGGATATACAATAGAATAGATACAAGTGGGCTTCGCAATAGGACAGGAATAGATGGATTGTTTAAAAAAATATTATGATAAAAACCCTGGCAACGCGGGGTTCTTTAGATAGTTGGTTCATGTTAAAACAAAATTCCTCTATTAATAACAAGAGAGACAGACACTTCAAGCCTGGGGAAGAGAGTCAAAGGACCTTCAATGTAATGTCAAAACAACTAGTACTACTACTACACTAACACATTACAAATTTGAATTTAATACATTGTCCAACAAGTTCAAAATATACATCTCATGTTCTTCAGCCTATTAATATAAATTTCTAACTTTATATGCATCAAAAACTTACCCAAGCTGAGATGGAGCAAGAGCTTCCAACTCTGCCATGGCGTTATCAACAACAGCATCACCCAAACCATTTTCTTTTTTCTTCTTCTTTTTCTTTTCTTTGTTTTCATTTCCACCATAAAATTTGGGGTCATTAGGAATAGCAAGACCAGGAAATTTTTCTGATAAAACATCTTTTTTAGTTTTTGGAACACTTGTGTCTCTCTGACCATTTTTGGGTTTCATATGCTGTATGATTCTAAGCAAGTTTGTAATAAAGGAATCCTGCAATAGATATATTGTTTGTTGGTTAAAACTTTAGAAAATCTCGAAATAATAGACATTGAAATTTAAATAATGAACACTTCCTCAAGATTATAAAGCTATTAAATACTAGAACACTTACAGAGAATTCAGCTCCATTGTCAAGAAGTACCTTTTTAAAGCTGTCGAATGTTGTATTTTTCTCGGCCAAATCAATGATAAATTCAGCTGTAAATATGAAACGTGAAATATTATTGTGGGAAAGAAATTTTAGTTTATCTCTTACTATAACTAACATTTGTATAATTTCAATCTCGGATTGTCATTACTAGCATAACCTTACCTAAATCCTTGTCGTTTAGTCCCAAGTGATTCTCCAATTCCGTACATATTTTGGACACGAGAGAAAGATGTTCGAGTTTTTCCACTTCGTTCATGTTTCCTTACGAAATTGGGCCACAAGAGCCCAATACGATTCTATTTAAACACAGCTTATACAACTGACGGGCAAATCAATGTTTCGAGATTATTGTCACTCATTTCACAAACCCGTAAAACAATGGGTATGTATAGAAGACACTTGCAGTCACACGATTCATATCAGTCAAATACTCATCATACCTCAACGGAATGCTCTTATTCGCTACATATATATATACGTCTCACGATGTAAATACTTCCAGATATCCGAAGATACGTATCAACTTTATTCTAAATATTCTGAGATCATTAATACCATACTCCAGAGAAACCAGAGAAACAATCTGGAGCTAGCGATTCGAGAACGCTGTCAGGGGAATAAACTTACAGACTGTTACCGACAATATAAGAGTTTTTGTTAATTACCGTGATCAACGTTTTTGTTCACTTACAAAGAATATTTCATTATATATGATAATTATTAATATTTTTGAGATGTAAGTGATGGCATTTGCTCCTAAAGCTCATTCCATATCAATCCCTACAGAATGCTTTGATTTTGTTATGTTGGTTCCTCATTGAAAAGCTAGCTGCGCAATTTTTCGCACTGAAGAGCGAGCAGAGTGGAAGGTTTCTTGCAATGCGCGGGATAATGATTGTTTATGTTTAAAGTGGTTTTGAAATTTTATTATCATATAAACATTGTGTGATCAAGCAAAAGAATATTTTAATACTAATGGAAGTAAGTAATTCTATGAGCGATATGAATCGCATTGAAATGCCGAAGATGAAGAAAGCTTTCGTATCTTTACAGAAACTGGATATGTTAACCCAGGTATTGTCTACCCTTACGAGTAGAATTTTTATCGTTAAAAAAATGTTGTGTACATGTACCCTAGTTCCCTAGTTCTTTAATGTTTATTGAAGTGCTTTAGAATGTGAGTGCTTTAGTGCACTAGTGAGTGCTTTAGAATGATAGGAATGTATCGTAATTCTTTAAAATCCTTTCCAAATTGAAACGAAAGGATTGTAAAAATTTGTTAAATGCAATGAACTTAAGTTGAACTTCTGTTTTGTTAGAGTAATACTTCATTCTATTAATACTTTAGTGGTACTGAACATACTGAAATTAATTTGTTCAAGATTAAAATAAATAATTTTCAAGTCAGGTTGGGTGAATGCACACTTTAAAGTTTAATTTATTTGATAACTTCTATACTTTTGTATTGGATTTTGAAGTGTAGAACATTAGTACCTGTATTAAAGTTCATACGTACAGATTTATTAATTGTTAATATTATTTGTAAAGTGTTGTCAATAACATAATGTGAAAAAACAAATCAAAATTAATAATTGTGTTGATATTCTGTTTAGATGCCGGTTTCTGAAGATGGAAGTGAAAATAGTAAGGTGCATGCTGATGCCTTAGACGAGAGTGAAGATCCAAGCTGTGAAAGTGTGTCAACTGGAAGTGCTGAATCAAATGTAGTATGTACAGATGACGATGATCTTGAGAAAAAAATTCAGGCATTTTCGATTCCTGTTAAAAAAGATGCTGAAAAATCAACTTCCAAAACTGACAATGAAAGCATTAAAAGTAACAGTGAAAAGGGTGCTATTGTTGAGAAAGGAAGAGAGGGTATAAAATCAGGAAAAAAACAGACATCTAAACCTGATAATAAAACAAAAGAGAAATCTGCATTGAAAATAGACACAAGAACATCAACTGAACCTCCAAATGCAGATAATTCAAATGCTATCATTGTAAGCAGAGGAATAAGAAAAAAGAAGGAGAGTATGATAAAACAGAAAGTTAAGACTGATAATGAGAAAAAGCCACTAGCAGCAGTGCCATTGCCAGACAAAGGACAAGAGCTTAATACTGATTCTGCCAAAGCCTCTGAAGTAAATTCTCGTATTAATAAATCTTCATTAGATCACAGCTTAAGGAATGGAAGAGGTGACAAACAAAATGAAAAAAGTAACGAGAGGAAAACCAAGAAAGAAGAGCCCGAAGACATGGTAGAAAGTGCATCAGGATCCGAAGTTTCACGAAAAAGGAAAGCCCTAAAAGATGAAAATTCACAAATTCGAGCTAAAAAGCTACTTACAGAGAAAAAAAATGCTAAATTGCTAAATGAACCAACTTTTTCTAATCTAAATAAGGAGAAGACCAAGAGAAGTATAGATGTAAAATTGAGGTCTGATTCTATTAAGAGAAAAAAGATAATTCCTTCTAAAGACCCACCCAAGTTAAGTGACCGTAATCCTTTACTTATCAAGAGAAGTGGCCGGATTTCTGGTTCAGATAATAGGGCAAAATATATTGAAAAAGACTTGGAAAAGAAAATTCTTAGAAGCAAAACTCAGAGCAAGACCATTGAAGTTGATTCCAAGAAACTACAAAAACCCAAAATTGAGGTAAAGAAGAGACATTCAAGCAGTAGGGATAGGAGTGGCATCACATCAAAATTGAAAACTAATGATGGAAAATCAGTAGAAAAGAAAATAAAGGAGAAAGCCTCAGAAAAAAACATTAATATTGGAATGGGAAAGAAAAGTACCCATCATTCAGTGTCAAAGGAAGGTACCAAAGGTCTTGAAAAAGTAAGTAGTATAAGCAAGGATTCAAAGCGGATTAGTAGTGTCACAGAAAAAGAAAACTCTAATTCTAAAACTATTTCAGAAACTAAGTCTGATGATTTGGGGAAAAAAATACAAAAAAAATGTTCTGAAGTATTTGATGATGGTGAAGAGCTACTTGAAAAAATTTGTGATCTTTTAGAAGAAGCAAGTGGAGTTCCTGAATCAGGGAGTGAGGAAAACAGAATTGGGTCACAAAAACTTTACTTAAGGCATCAAGGGACAATTTTTCATTCTAATGAAGGAAGATTATTGATCCCTGATGCATATTTTTTCAAGCCAAGAACTATCCACAAAAATTCAAGATTCCCTTCTCAAGGCAAAGGAACAGTTTCATATAAAAAGCTGTGGAAGTGGTCACATTATGTGAAAATGCCCTCAGACATGTGGTCTCTACATAAGCATCCTGATGGAAGTTTTGTCATAGTGTTCCATATTTCAGAACTGTCTCCTTTCCCAAAATTGATAATAGATAAATGTATAATATTTAAGGAAACTGCATCTCCTTGTGTTAAAATTTTTGGGAAGGAAGTTCTTGCTTTGAGTTCTGATAAAGAGTTACAGACTTTGGGAAATGTGTGTTCGTTTTTGAAACAAATTCATGACATTTCTGTATGTGAGGGAATGCTGTCTCCTTTGAGAGGGGGAAGCAACAATAATTGTGAATTGTACACTGATGGGAAGGTATCTTTGCCGTACAAATGTAAATCTTGTTTGTAGTTATTGTGTGTCTGGTTCTGTTAAAACCATTGTTTATAGTGGCAGATGTGTGTATGTATGTTTTAAAAATTACAATTGCTTGCTTTGCTTTAAATTTATTTCAATTATTTAAAATGTATTTTATTTCAATAGATTTTCATTTTCTAGAAGTCATGATCTATGAAAATATGAAATTATGATTTCTGTACAGTTAAAAATACACTGAAAAATTATCTTTATAAATGTTTTAATGTTGAATAATAGGAAGTGTTCTATTTATATTTCAATTCTAAAGTATCAAAGAAAATATTACAAATTTGTAAATAAAGAACTGCTATGAAAATCTGACTAGCTTAATTTTCTGTAGATTTAAAGTTTCTCATTACCAGAGAAAATTGTAGTTAATTACAAAATAGATATAATAAGATGTCTTATTACATATGAAATTGGAGGTAGGTGGAAGACAAGTCAGTTGTTTCATCTTCTAAGAGAAGAGGCCACTGGCAGAACAGGTCTGCTAAGAGTGTCGCATGGAGAGAAAATTGAAGGCCTCGGGTAAAATGTGGGTTGGAAAATATTATTTCCGAATTGGCTAAGGAATTGAAATAAGATCTAGAAAGAGGAGGATGAGAAAAACAAAAGTGTGAGAAAAGTAAAAGATGGGAATAACATAGTGTGATGGTTGAAAATTCAAGGTGCCTAGAATGACCTGAGGTAAATGGAAGGTGTGCCTTGCTAGAAAAGGAGCCCGTCTACATCAGGGGGAGGGTGTATTGAACATGCAATAAAGGAGGATGGTTGTAATGGGAAATGTGAGACCTTGAGCAACGATGGTAAATGAATTAAATCATTTTTTAATGTTATTTATTTTATTATATTGCAAAGATAAGATTTTTAGTTCAAGTGATTTAAGTCTCTTTCAAAACATGCTTCAAGGACATTTAAAGACATTGTTTCTATAAGAAAATAATAAAAAAAATAAGTACTTTTAGGTCACCTAAGATCTTTGGAGTTGCCCTTAGCTGATTTCAAATTTGTATTGGATTTTCTGTATTGAACATTCTGAAGGGTTTTAAAAGGCTTCTCTCATTTCTGAATCAATAAACTAGAAAAGGAAAAGTAAATAAAAATTAAAACAACCATTTATATTGTTAAATTTAACAAGTTACATGCAACTTTCAAAATGTCAGAATTTTTTCATTTTTAATCACTTTATTCCTGGCAAGTTTTGTCTTGAAATATTTCAGTTTCTGCTATTATTAAATCAAAGAAATAAACTCTACAGATTCAGATTAGTTAAAAATTACAAAATATGTTTATTGATTTTATATGTACAAATAGTGGAACATCGTACATTTATGATAAAATTTCATTGTCCATCAGATTATTTATTTATTTATGAATTTGTAATTACATTATATGTGCACTACCTGGCAGAGCCAAATGAGTACTTTCCATATGAATAGTGTTTCAGAGACATGGGAGAAACTGATATTTTGTAGACAAAGATGTGCTGTTTAAGAATGGAGTCTTGGGACTGAACTCACGGACTTGAATAAGGAGCCGAGGTTTTTTCAAAACATTGAAAATTGAGAAAGAAAATAGTCAAAGAGGTGTTTTAAAACGGGAGAATAGGGAAGACAGTTGAAAGATTTGTGAGGCCTGAAAATTATAGTGTACCACAATGTCTTTTTTAAGTGTACGCCTTTCAACTCATTTCCTCCTCATACAACTTTGGAACAAAGTGGGTAATTCCCTCTCCACCCAATCGAGTACAACTATGCTCCCTGTAGCATATACCTATTTCTTAAAGTTGACTTTATTTTCATTTGAATCCAGACCTTTCATTTATAGGAATTATCTGACTATTGTAGAGCGCCCCATTACTCATTGTAACTCAGATTGTCACTTTAATACACACACGGTAAGATACCTAAATCTTATTGTCATGAAGTCTTTATTGATTAAAACAATTTACAAATTTATTGGGGAGGGAAAAAAAAACAACAACAACAACGTAACCTTTGCACAACTGCATTAATGTAGTATGAGAAATTTAAAAAATTATAATATTTTATATGTATACCCTTGTATGCATAGCAGCAGCATAGTGTGCAGTGTATGCAATGCATCATCTAGTGTCTTGGATATCTAGTTTAATGTCACATTTTCCTCTTCTATTTCTGTATTTTCAACAAGGGCTGGTTTACATATATTATATTCTATCTTAGAAGAATTATGATGCAAATAAGGATAAAATGAGTCCAGCGTCAAAATTAGTGAAGCCTTAGTAAAATATAACCATTAGAATTATTTATTACAAACAAATAGTTCTTTACATTGGTGATTTTTTGTGGACGATTTTAATTTCCTCAGTCTCCTATTAAAGGTTGGTGTTTCATACTCTAGCCCAAGCAAGTGCTATTTGCTTTATCCGTCATGGATTGGGAAAGGAGAGGGTCCAAGTGTAAACCCCTTGCTCTCCATAAATTTTCTCAAGAATAAAGACACTCTTGGTATGCGAATTTCTTCTTGATGTGTCAGCCACTTGGCCTCTACCGGAATACTTGTGTAGAATGAAACTCAATGAATATATGGCAATTATTTAGAAAAGCAGAGTACAGAAGCCTGGTATGGAATCCATACCTGTCAAAGGATATAGACTTAAGGGAGAGAGCTCTCAGTTGGCCTAAGAAGCCTTCCCTAGGAATGCAGACTACAACTACTACAAACACAGCCCCTTAGAAATCATCAACAAAGAGGAGATATGAAAGAAACCTTCAAGATAATGAAAGGCTTGCACGTCTGAGCTGCAGCATCCATTTGCAACCCCTTACAATACATGACTGAGGGAGCACCATTTAAAACAGCAAAACAAAATTCAAAATATTGCAGGACAAGAAATTTCTAACCAACAGTTGTTGATCTCTGGAATGAGCAGTGTTTCAAGCACTTCAAGTATCTTGGCCTTACACATGTGTCATTGGTTCATCATCACTGCCCTGAAAATACGAGGGCAAGTTGACAAGTATCTGCACTCCTTGATTGATTACAACAGTACAAATTTTACAAGACCATTTTTTAACTAATGCACCATGCTTTCGCCATGGCTCATCATAGCACCTACTTTCTGATAAACTCCAAAAAAATAATATTCGATTGAGTAGCAGGTCGTATGTGCACCGCTTCCTCATCTGTAAGTCAGAGGAAAATCTTTGACCTCGTGAAAGATATTTAAGTGGACCATACAGATGATAATTAGATGCGACGAGATGGAGCTGTATCTGGGATGTTCCAACATCTTCAAATACAGATTTTTAAGAGCTTAGGCAGTGTGGATGCATATGTGGAAGTGTGTTCCCTTGCAACAGAAGGTCTTTCAACAATCCTTCACTTTCTCATGTGTAGAACTGGCTAATGTGCATATGGTTTGATACTTCAGCAATAGTTCATCTGTCATTCAGAACTGGACCATGGACTTTCTGAATATTGAGATTAGTAGAGGATGAGGCTGGACATCTTGGTATTTTCTCATTCTACGTGCTCGTTTGATTGCTTTTGAAGGTTTCAATCCACTAGTAAACTCTTGCCAATGAAAAGCATTGCACCCACATTGTGCTGAAAGTCTTCTAAAGATTTCAGCTTTTAGTACACATTTAGATCACAAAAAAATGTTTATGAAAACCTATTCTTTTTTGGAGTAAGTAATGCAGCTATGTTTAAGTCACAACTCGAGAGAACATTAGATTATAAGGCTGAAATTAATGGCTAAAAACTAAGGCTGAAAATAAGCAAGTGAATGTTGTCATTGTAAAGTTAAAGTGCTTAACATACAGTCAACATGCAGGTGATTAGTATGAAAGTGCAGATGCTTGACTTATCCTTGAATTTTAAGTGCATTGAAGAAATATAAGTGAAGGAAGGACCAATTTACAACAATTCACAAAAATGTAGAAGGCTTCTAGTGTTCAGGAAAAATGTTGAAGCATCATCATTATGGGGTGAAAGATTATATAAGTATTAAAATAACACAGTTTGGTTTAGACATTCTTCCATTTAATATACACAAATATTTTCTGTGTTCAACAAGATGAAAACTTTGTACCATTCTAAATAAGAAAAATATTCTATGCACACAGTTAACATGCTCATTAAAGAGCTAATAAATGGGAAAATTCTTAGTACTGCAGACTGATGTACTGGTCTTTGTGAGATTCGAAAGATAAGCTCTAAGTTTTGAGCCATCACAAGACAAACTACTCCTACTGGACACATTACGTTGTACATAAGTAGGAGCAGTATGTGGCAAGACTATTATTTGTGTGTGTTTCAAGTTTATGTAGGATTGTAAAAATCCTTTGTGTTTAGAAAAGAACTACCCTTAAATACAGTTCTGCAGGACTATACTGAAGGCCAGTAGAGAAAACACGATTGTACATTCTATTCACAACCAAATTCAATGTACAAAGAACATTTAAATTCTACACTATAAATAAGTATTCTGTACCAACTTCCATTCATTCATACAAGGAAATTTGAAGGAATTTAACTGCAAGTTAAACAATTTTTGTAACAGGAATTTTAATACCAACTTGAAAAATGTACAGCACCATTATATTGAAAGCACTGCTTTTGTTTACCATTGTGTTTACATCTTTTTCATTCAATTTTCAATTGGTAATTAACATTTGAAACACAAATGTCCATTTCTTTGTAGTTAGTCAACAGGGTCTGTTAAAACAAGTTTTTTTTTCATACTACAACTTCAAGTATGTATATTTAGATACAGACACATTTTCCAAAAGAGTAAAAAACAAAACTGCATTTGAGATTGGTCCCTACAGAATGGAAGTATGGCACTTTGGCAAACTTTTTCACTTTCATTTCATACCATTAAACAACAAACTATTGAAAGATTTATTACCTGTCCTTTCACTTCTTTAACATGTACACAACAAATATTCCTAGGGTCCGAATACTCTTTACAAAGATAAGACTTGTGCTTTCTTCTTTATGCAAATTAATTATTTAGTATGAAAAATATATTATATTCTCCACAAAACAATGCAACAAGTTTCAACTATCCTATTAATCTTTCAATGTAAAAATATACATTCACATTCTTACTTGAAATAAGTCTTTTCTTACTTCTCAGTAGTGAATATCAACTCCAACCATACTTTATGGTAATTGGCTTTCCACAGCCAATGAAAAATTAAACAAAGTCTTATTTGATTTTTAACTTTCACATATACACCCAAGTCTTTTGAGAAGAAAATAGATGTGCTAAAGCCTTACTTTTCCTACTAAAATATCATTGTACAGTTCTGGAGTGAGAGGTATGTAGTTGCCTGGATTCTCAAAGTAATATAACTTGTCTGAGATAACATTTGGATCAAATCCTTCTTGAAGCAAGTCCTGCTTCTTCAATTTGTACGTTCCTGTAAATCAGAAATACAAAATACATTAAAATTCATAATATTCGTGTAAAAGCATCTATATTTATGTTCAAGAGCTAATATTCCTAATTTGTAAAATCTTTATTAGTATTATAAGAATCCTAATTTTCTACCAATATAAATGGCTGAAAGTGACCAAAAAGGTTTTAAGCTAATGCTTAGCTTTACACCTTTTTCCACTTCATGAAGTTCATAAAATAATTGGATATATAATGAATATTTATGGATCTTACCAGTCTTTGGTAAACTCGTTAATACACGAAGAAACAATGGTCTTGCATATGCTGGTAAATTCTTTTTGACACCTTCGGCGAGCTTCTTCAGATCTAAATTGCCCTGTTCATCAACAATAGCAGCCATTCCAGCTCTTCCTTCTACATTTGGAACCTATAAAATTATAAGTATGTAAAAGAAAGGAGGGCAACACTTAATATATCATCTGTAAGTAACGTACAGAGAGAACATCTTTTACCTCAACTCCATATACAACTGCATCATTGAGTTCTACAACATTGCTGATTATTGCTTCAACTTCTGCAGTGGAAACATTTTCACCCCTCCACCTGAAAAATGTATTCCCAAGGAAAATAAAATTCATGGAGATAAAAATTCAGGACTACTTAGATAAAGATACATTTAATTTATCATTAAACTACCCTATTTGGGAATCGCTGAAAATTTATGCAATTCAGTAAACAAACTAAATTAATTTGTTTTAATGCTGTGATCAACACAAATTTTAATAAGAGGATATCTTTATCATTTTCTTCTGAAGTGTAGTACCATATTTTAGAAATAATCTTTTGTTTTCTATAGTAGTAGTTATTATACCAAACTTTTGAAGATAAGGATGGCACAAATTTTCCTCTAAAATATTATGGTTTTTCACGGTTCCAGAAGTTTGCAATTTTGATAACTGTATTGTCTAATAGTTAACAGTAAATATTAATGGCATTCAGTTAATAACTCATATTCTAGTTAAAAATAGTTCAAGAGAATTGTGTGTTTGAACATGAGGGAAATTCTTTTTTTTTGGGGGGGGGGGGTTTGAAAGAAATTTGAAAAGTAAGCTTTTTTCCATTCCCACATGATCAATAAAAAGCTCTTGAACCTTTTTGTCAGGCACTTAAAATATTTTGAAGTTGATCATCTTGAAATTGACAATAATGGTGCTACAGAATGGTACAGAGTTTCTCATACTATTTTGTTTTCTAATTTCTTTCATCTAGGCTAGCTTTTCAGTCTTGCTCCATCCCCTTGCCAGCTGCCATCTATCACCAACTAAAATACATTTTTTGAAGTTTTCTCAATTTTTTGGTTTTCTAATGGTAGAACAGAAATATTACTTAGGGAATACTTAAGTAAGACTAAAACTTCATCCTTTATGGAAATTTTCGTTAAAAAAAATATTGGAGGTGTTTTTAAGAAAACGACATTTAAGCTTTACTGTAAATGTGAAATTTGAAACTGTTTTTGACAAAAATCTTTTTGGAAGTCGTTTGAAGCACTTCCTCTCACAAATCAATAATGCCTACTAGTCACTGGAAATGTGCATATGAAAGGTGTGAGAGATATTTTAAAAAAATTACATTTGTAGGAGGGGGAAAAAAAGAAGACGACCTAAAATTAATTTTAGGTCATATTAAACAGTACAATTCGCACTATCTGTGCAAAACATTTTAACAAACAATTTGCTGCAGTTTTTGAAAAAATGGTATTCGAGCATGTCTGAAAATGCACGACTTAAAGTTTCAAAAAATGTAGATGACTAATGAAAGATGTTACTATGGAGAAAAAAATTTACTTGAAGGAAAAATTTCTATTTTCAATTTTGTAATAAGCCAAACAAATTTCACACTTGTGAAAACTGGACCTATGCTTTCTATATAAATGTAATTTATTCCATTCTTTGAAAAACTTTAAAGAAATTTGGAGCCATTTTTGAGAATATTTTGAAAACATGTCTGTGGCTTCATGTAAAGGACCCCCAAATTTTAAAGAACGGCTTTAAAAAATTGCAGCGCCTCTAGTTGAGCCAGATCGACCAGGGAAATAAATTTAATATAGAAATACTTTTTCTTCAATAAACCATGGAAAACATAAACTTAAAACACTACTTCACTTTTAATAACAGTTCAGTTTAGTGTAAAATTCTAAAACATTCTTCAAAATGCAGAGCCACCCCACAATTCTCCAAGGGTCAAAACAGATTTTTGAGAGGAAGCTTAGATTATATTCCTTCATGGGGGCATCATATGCTGGCCTTTTAACAAACTTCAGAAGTTGCTTGGTAATTATTATTCTGAAATATTTTAGATCTTTTGTTTTGAGTTAGAGACCTCTCTTCGAACATGCCAAAGAACTTTTTAATTCAATAAATTCAGTCTGTGATACAGCACCTGCCCTCTGCCATATGATATCCTTTATTCCACTTGTTTTATGTTGTGTAATTCCTATGAAAGTAAAGGTAGACTCTACTGACTGATGACAGGGAATCCAGTGAAAGTACATAAACACCCGTTTATTGCAAATTTTGCAAATTTGGTCATTGGAAATTGGAAAGGAAAATTTGCAATTGTTAAATCTCTTACCTAAATGTGTCTCCAATTCTATCCTTGAAGAAAAAGTACCCCAACTCGTCCATTACAAGCATATCACCTGGAGAAAAATACATCATTTATTCACCAACATTACACCTGAAATTTCAGGATTTTACAGAAATTAATTTCAATTAAAATGATGTCAACAATATTATTTGATGCTTATTTTCATTATAGTTTTACCATAGTCCATTCACTTTTTAAATACAAAATAAATTAGCTTACCAGAGTTAAATACTTTATCACCCTTCTTGAAAACATCCTTTATAATTTTCTTTTCTGTTGCTTTGGAATCTGCATACCCACTGAAGTCATTTATAGCCTTCTTTGAATCAATTTTTCCCACAAAAACTCCTGGTTCACCTAATGCAAAACACATTTTTATGTTAATTGCAGCACCCTAGAAACAGCATATTTTATTAAATTATATGAGAAAGACCTGCCAGATCATGGAGAAAGCATATAAAATTCCTTTGTAAGAATGCTCCAACCATCAGGAGAGATATAAAGAATTAAGAAGAAACTCTTATTAATTCGCACTTGTTAATATTTTTTTCCTAGTAAACAAGGTAAGAAGTAATGCTCAGAGGAAGAGTGAATGAGAGCACAAAATGGTTTCTACATATTAAAAAAAATAGATTTCATTGGGAGTATGAAAATTATCTGTGCACTTTAGTTCATTTTAAATTCAATTATGTTACTGGTCAATAAATAAGGTCAGTTGAAACGATGACAGAATTTGCTGAGCAAATACATACCTGGTTTACACACAATGCATAATCCATTTTTTCCACGAATTGGTTCTCCACTTTCTTTGTCTACTCTTATTAAAGCAACTGGATAAACATGGGCAGCATAGCGAGGAATAAATCCAACTGCCCCAACTGTGTTATCGATGTTAACTAAACAAAAATTAACAAGTTCTATTTTTTCTCTTGCTTTCCATTCAAGAGTAAAATAATTTAATGAAGACTGGTTTTTTGATTGATAAATTAGAAATTTAGAAAGTAATTAATATAATACATATACAATACATAATTATTTAGATCTCTGTCATATAAGGTTGAAGAATTTATGATTGAACTTTTAAAAACTATCGAAAAATAACGATAATAAGTTACATAGATTGTTTCATTAGGCAACCTCCTTTAATATCATGAGGCTATCATTAATCAACTGAGAAAAAAGAATTATTTCACTACAGAACCTTACAAAAGCACAAATACAATTTGTTCAAAATTTTGTTTGTTGATATAAGGAAAAGGTTTTAATTCTACCACATCCTTATTTGTTCCATTAATTTCTACAAATAATTACTCAATTTTATAACAAATGAATTTCTGTGAGACATTATCTTTGCTTAAGAAGTCTCTTACTATCAATACATTTATTTCCATTCAACTGAAACTGTAACTTTTGTAAGAGTATCATTCGCTCATCAATTTTTACACTTCAGTATAAATAGTACAGCACCCATAGTGATGAAGGACAAGGTTTTCCCATTTAAGAAATTGCAAATAAGGAAAGATAAGACAAGTTAATACATAGACTTACCAATATTAGAATTGCCTTCAGTTGCTCCATAAAATTCACCTATTTGTCCAACTTTAAACCGTTCAACAAAAGGTTGCCAAATTTGAGGTCTTAGACCATTACCAAACATCAAGCGAATTCTATGTTTAGTTTCATCTTCTTTCTTTGGAGTTGAAAGTAAGTAACGGCAAATTTCACCAATATACTGGGCAACCTGTTTGAGAAAAAGCTTCTTTCAGAAAAAAGTTCACTATGAATATTCCCCCACTAATTATTTGACAAATTCATACCGTGCAGTCATATTTTACACAGTCAGTCCAAAAGTTTGAGGCAGAGAATTTACGTCTAATGACTACAGTTAACCCATATAATATTGCTTGACCTGTTCCCAACATTCCTCCAGCAGTATGATACAGAGGTAAGGGATCATATAAAGTGTCATCAGGTTTTAGTCCCAACATGTAATATACTCCTGTCACCATAAACATGAACCTATGAAGAAAAACAAAATGATATCTTAAATAGTCACTATTACAGTAATGTACAGAATCATTACGATTTGATGAGATTGTATTATTGTACATATTATCGCACTAATCAATGTACCTTTATACATTGTATACAAGGACTGCATGTCTGTTTATTCAATAAATAAAAAATAAATAAGTGTATAATTTCAGAAAATGATAAAATAGCATAAATACAAAACTTGGTCACATTAAAAATATTATCTTTTTGAAGCACATAAAATTACCTGAGGTTAGTAACAACTGCAGCTTTTGGCATACCAGTAGTCCCTGATGTGTAAATATACACAAGTTTATCTCTAGGCCCTCCTTTTGTAATAAGAGTGCTTTTGTCCACAGGCAGAAGTCCTTCTCTTAAGTTTACAGCCCCAGGAAGAAGGGAGGTGCTACTATCACCACACTCCTGCCATTCATACACAGTAAGGTCGGCCAATTCTCCTTTAACTTCTTGTAGTGCTGAAAACAAAATATTAGTTCACAAATAATTATTGGGATTGGTAATGTTCTACATAGGATTTCATATATAAATACAAATAAAGTTCTTCAGGATAAAGATGCAGAAGAGGAGGTGATGGTACAAAGTACAGGCCAGGCAGGCGGAGGCGGTACAACGTACAGGCCAGGCAGGGCGGAGGCGGTACAACGTACAGGCCAGGCAGGGCGGAGGCGGTACAACGTACAGGCCAAGCAGGCGGAGGCGGTACAACGTACAGGCCAAGCAGGCGGAGGCGGTACAACGTACAGGCCAAGCAGGCGGAGGCGGTACAACGTACAGGCCAAGCAGGCGGAGGCGGTACAACGTACAGGCCAGGCAGGCGGAGGCGGTACAACGTACAGGCCAGGCAGGCGGAGGCGGTACAACGTACAGGCCAGGCAGGCGGAGGCGGTACAACGTACAGGCCAAGCAGGCGGAGGCGGTACAACGTACAGGCCAAGCAGGCGGAGGCGGTACAACGTACAGGCCAAGCAGGCGGAGGCGGTACAACGTACAGGCCAAGCAGGCGGAGGCGGTACAACGTACAGGCCAGGCAGGCGGAGGCGGTACAACGTACAGGCCAGGCAGGCGGAGGCGGTACAACGTACAGGCCAGGCAGGCGGAGGCGGTACAGCGTACAGGCCAAGCAGGCGGAGGCCGTACAAAGTAGAGACGAAGAAAGAGTTTAGGAGTGGTACCTGCGGCGAGCTCGCTGCCCACGATGACGGCGCGGCTGTTGGCGGCGCGGATGCAGTGCACGAGCGGGCCCTGGCGCAGGTTGGAGTTGATGAGGGCGGCGACAATGCCGCTCTTGGCCAGGCCCAACCACGCGCACACGTACTCGGCGCGCGAGTCCATGAACAGCGCCACCGAATCGCCCCGCTTCAGGCCGCGCGCCGCGAAGTAGCGACCCAACTGGCTGCTCAGCTCGTCCACCTGGAGGCAAAGCGGCGTCAGAGGCAACGTCTGGGTGAGATGATCGGCGGATTTGGTCTTCCGCCGCAACATTTCTTCAGCAGAAGCGGGACTCGGGGGGAGGGGGAGGTAAGCATTTGCAACTGCATCTCCTCCCAATGTTAAATGGGACAAATTAAAAGACAATATATTTTGAGATTTAATTTCGCCGATCTTCAAATTTATATTCTAAAAAATGTACTTTTTCCTATATGTTGAGAAGAAATTTAATAATAATTAAGATAACATTAATTTTATTAAGCTGAGTTAGTAACGTACATTAACCAATTTATGAACTTTAGTTCAGCATTATAAAACGCGCGGGATAATGTTCGAAGTTGCTGTGAATATCCTGTATCAATAAATCATCTTTCCATTATATTTTGCTTTTAAATGTTATTTATTTAGAAATTAAACTGTCCCATGCCTAAAATCATGAGTCATACTCTTAACACTTGAATGACCTCTCAAAAAGTAAATCTTCATTTATTATACACAAACGATACACGGTACTCAAATTTCAAAATATAAAACCAAATCCAAGTAATAGAGATTATTGAAAAGTCAATTGTTTAATACAAGCATACTACCTTTCGTACATTTCTATTAAAATTAATATTATTTAAACAAATAATTTCAATTTATGAAACTAATTTTAAATTTCTATAAAAAATATTTCCCCCCCAATTTTGCTTCATCAATAAAAGATCCGAAATCCCGCCTCTGCTTTTCAGTATCGCGTCGTTGGGGGGGGGGGGGTTCAAGGGATGCACAAAATGGTTCATTCATAAAAGCGTCCGCCATGCTTGATTGTTGCACGCGATGTCATGGTAGACGATATCGGCAAACTGCGTAAAACAGCTGCCCGCGTCTCGGAGCTGTGCCTGGCGAGCGCCCAGCGAGGCCGGGAGGCATTCGCCTCGCGCCGCGTCTGAAGCCATCGGCCGAGAAGCGGGCGCTCTCGCTCAGCTCTTTCGAAGGACCAATTCAAAATTCACAAGTCTTTCCAACTCTCTCAACTACCCTCACCATCACGTTTGCCGATCAAATTCCGTAAGTAAAAATGTAAGAAAAGTAGCAGTGAGTGAATAGCGTTGAAAATCATGCAGTACCAGAAGGTATTAGGAAATTTATTTACGTGAAACAGTTAAAAACTGTGTGTGGCGTGCAATGGGGAGAAGTGAATTCCGTGCACGTTTTCAAAATTCTGTAATCCCTACTATAAGCCGTATACTACTAAAATTTTGAATACAGAAAAAAATAAGCGTTTTTTGCAAGGATTGTTAACCAACGTATTCGCTCCGATGTAAAAAAAATCTTATTTTCAAGAGTAAATCAGCAATAAATTTGGGCTCTTATCCATCATCATGTCCTTCGTCGAGGAATAGTACTTCTTGCCGTGACAACACGGAGAACAATCATTTGAATAACTATATTTCCCACTGAATTCTAGAAGACGTGCACACATAACGAAGTTACATTTATTAGAGAGGAGATTCTGAAAAAATCGTGTGAACTTACGTAGTACACTTTTAAGAATAAACAAACATTTAAAATGATTACAAAATTTTGCCATTAAAATTATTATTTTCATTCATAAATATAAATCGGAATGTTTATGTAAATCATAAACGTTTACAACTTTACATACACGAAAAGAAATAATTGATGACATTTCGTGTTATTTCTTTGATTTAAAATTATATTTGAATGAAAAAAAGTAAAGTAATCACCGAAGAAATTATACTACCTACTAATGCAATAGTGTAGCGCTTGTCTTCATCTTAGAGAAGCCAGTGAAGTATCGTCCCAACAATTCGCAGTTGGGAAAAGTTTATTTACAGATCTCTCGAATAAATACTGTTAAGAAGCTCACTCCCACCGCCATGAATGACAGAATTTTTAAAAGAATCCACATTCATTCAGACTAAAGAAAATGAATAGATAGAAATCAGATAATATCTGTGGTGGCCGCGCAAGGAAAGAAGCAAACGTGAGTGGTAGCTGTCACCGAACGGTTGCCATCGTTCGAGAGTCCATTGCTGTACGCCAGAATGGCAGCCAGTTGTTTTTGCACAGAATGAAAATATCAACCCCATAGCCATATTATCCATTTTGTATAGGTTTAGTTAATAACTCATAATCATCTGCAATAAACTCCATTATAAATAATAATTACAAATTGAGGCAGCAATAGAGAGAGGGAGCTAACCCATAAAATTCTAAATATTGATTTATGAACGTATCATATTATGAACACATTGAATACGTCAATGAAGGGATGTTTTGAAATTTGTTAGTTTCCTTTCTCACTCGATGCCTCAATTGTTTTGTAAAATAATGTATCAGTTTGATAGTTTCGAGATGTTTTTTGACTGTTTGTAGTAAAGTTCCATGGTTGCACCTTGTCTACTGAATCATCCCTCCTCAATAATTTGATGCTCGAGACCCCATGACTTTTAATATTCTCTTAAAAAACGGAATGTTAAAAATGAAAACAATATTCAGGGCCAGTCATTTCAGATGCAAAAACACCAGCGAGTTCCTCAAAGATCAGCAAAATGTAATCCCTTTACAGTTTTGACTTAAAAAGCGTAAATTCATGTATAACGTTTTAATTTTAATGTTTCAATTTTGTTGCAGACTGTATATCATCTGAGCCTGGAACGCATTTCCAAGACTCAAAGCGCTCTTGTAGTCTCGGGAGGTCATTTTCTCTTTGCGAACAGCGAGTGCACTACAATTCTTACGGCTGGCTGGTGGGTTAAGGACGGGCGCGACTGCAGGGCCACGCGCGTAACAAAGCCTGTGCACCCCAATTTCAATTCACAATTTTTTGTTTTTCGTCATTTGTATCAGAGGAAAATCTATTTATTCTGATAGCATAGAAATATCCTCAACGCTTCGATTCAATCACAATCTTTTGATCGTTATAGAAAATAAAACGCCAGAACTCATCTGCATTGTAAAGAATAGTTGCGCGCTTGCCTAGAAGTTGCGTAGAAGCCCGGCGGTTTCTACAGAATAAATATTATAAGTCCAACGCGGGACTTTGAAATGCATACCCTTTGCTGTTAATGGCACCAAGGAATTTATATAAATACCTGAATTTCAAGTAAGGCGCCAAATTTGAATTAATTTTGGCCACATATGTGCCAACAATCATACTGAGAGTCCGGACTGAATTGTTATACATGTCATGCGTCAGCAAAGTTCCAGGAATAAGGCTGCCTGCAATTAAATATTTCTCAGGTTAATGGTATAACATCCACTATCTCTGTTGTTGCAGTATTCGTACGAAGACTGTCTTTGTTAAATATTTAGTTGATTCCAGCATTATGCGCGAGTATTTTAGTTGTTTTTAAACAGTGAACGTGCTACATTTTGGGAAACAATTTTGTGTGGTAGCGTTCAGTAGCATTTCTGCTGCTGCACGTGTTAAGAAATTTAATATGTGGCATATATTTATTCTCAATGCTGATTACTTACAAATCGGTATTTAAAAAAAAACAAAAAAAACTGCCATTCCGAGCTCTGTGGATCGGGCGACGCCTTTCGCTTACCTCGCGGTAAGTCCATCGCTTGTTCTCGAAGTGGAAGGCCACTTTGTCAGGGTGGCGGGCCACCACGGCGGCGAAAATCTCCGGCACGGTGCGGCCGCTCTTCTCCCACCACCACAGCACGGCGTTCACGCACAGGAACCTCTTGAGGGCCCTGCAACACATGGCACACAGCCTGCTCAAACGCCCGCTTAAACGTCGGGCGATCGGAAAACCAACACAATCCGTTTAAAGGCTATGTTGGATATTACGAAGTTTTCTAAATTGATTAGCAATACAACTGATTTTTCATGAAAATTTACTGGCTGCGTTTAGCTCAGTCACCAAGTCTTTGAGCATAGGTTACTACCCGGACGCCGCTAGACACGCCGGACGCCGCTAGACACGAAGAGAATGTGCAGCAAGGAGCCCGCACTGGATGCAGATAGTGCCGTTCAATAAACGGTATTCCCGCGCCACGTTGACGTATCCGAAGGGCCACTCCACCGAGATATTCTACCTCCCCGGTCAGCCAATGAAAACGAATAATTTGATGCGAGACACGGGTGGGGGTGGGTGGGTGGGTGGGTGGGGGGGGCGAACAAGACCGCTGACTGCCCGAGGGCATCACTGAACGTTGAACTGTCGCCGCCACCGCCGCACCAACAGCCGCCCAGCCAGCCACATCTCTGATTGATTTTGATTGATTTTTTCGTGTTTCCGGGCGCGTAAACTACTTCGGTCATTAGTCCGTTTAGTGTAGTGCATGTTTTTTCTCGGGAGATGGCGGTGATCTTCCCCCGCTGGATGGCGAGATCCGGCGCCGACCTACCGTCGGCTAGTGGGGTTTCTCCCTAATCAGGACTCTCCCACCAACGGGGCACCGCCCCAGCCGGGGCAAGCTCTAAACTCCCAACCGGTCTCCCGGAATATGTGGTAGTGTAGTGCATGTTAGTGTGTGTGTGTAAGGGGAGAGGATAGGACAAGGAAGAGGAAGGACAGATCGCGCGCGGTCCGTGGCCGGTTTGTTAGGGTACTGCTCCGGCATTCGCCTGGTGTTGATCGGAGAAACCACGGAAAACTACCGATCAGAGCAGCCGACCGCTAGAATTCTTCTCCAGACAGCGACTGAATTCAACCTAGCTGAAAAGCTAGTGTCGAAAATTCTGCCGCCGTGGGGAGTGGGAACCTAGGACCTCCCGGTTAGAGGCGCTGCAGTGACATCAGTTGATGCACTGAGCTACCGCTACCGGTGCCAGATCTCTGAGCACCGGGACAAACAGACAAGAGAACGAGAGGACGTGGTGGCCGCCCTTTAAACAGATGGATAATCGCCAACGAAGGGGCAGCGCCTGCCGAACCAATGATCTGACATACATGTAAGCCAGTTTTCAAAGTCGTGCGCGTGCACATTTTTCAACCACCATTGATTCGCTGATTAATCACCCCACCTGTCACCTACTCTAGATTAAATCTGTGTCTACCATAACTCTTATTTCAATATTTCTGCACGATCAGACCTTTTCGCGGGCGCACCCGCCCCGAATTTCAGAGCAGCCAGGCACACTGCAGAAGCGAGAGGACGGATGTTGGGATGGATTGGATCACCTGCGCAAGCACGGTCATTCAGTTTGCGACCGATGCGCGCGCTCTCTTAAAGTATATTGGACTTTCATGGAACTAATCATACAAACATGCTAATGCTCTAAGGACACGTCACATAATTCAGAAGTAATAAATCCTGAACGTTTTCTCCAACAAGGAGGGAGGGAATTCGACGAAGAAACCAAAAAAATCGTCCGGGTAAATTTTTTCTGACGTGCCTCGCTAATCTTCAGTATACTTTCACACAACATACCGCATAAGGAGGTACTCGTGATAAGACATAGCACATCGACCAGACAAAACCTCTTCATAGTGGGAGGTGATGTACAATTTATTACGCTCTCAAGATTTAAAAAACAGCTTAGGCTTAATGTCTGTTTTCACAGCGCAAAATCTTGACGTATTACCGCCATCTTCAGTGCTGCAATACATAAACGAGGTAAAAGGCAGCTTATAAATATCTGATTAAATTAACAATAATCTGAAGCATGAAACTTAACTATAGTTAACGATATTTGTAATTACAAGTTTTCTTCTTTATTTATTGTAGAAATGGCAGTAATAATACCGGAAAAGCTTTATTTTCCATTAAAAATGTATGCTAAAACTACGTCTGAGCTTTGCTCTTTACTAAAACTGAACTATTATAACACCGATTTAATGCAACCACACAGGGGAACGAAAAGCCACTCATAACGATCGGATGTTATAGGGACAGCCACTCATAAGGATTTAATAGTCCATTGCTCACTGGGAACAATCGAAACAAATGAGTTGCATATTAAGATTGTGTTTGAATACACACTCATTCCAAGAAAAGGCGTTTCTCGTTCAGACATTTTCTTACAAGATCAGACGATATTTTCTTACAAGAAGGCGGTTTTCCAAAAAGTTTTGAACGACACGGCCGATAACCCAAATAACACACTCTTCGTTATGAACCTCGGCAACCGTCTCTTGTTTTTAAACTTAAACAGCATCTACCGCTGGTCAGCTATTTATCGGCATATTGCTTCAACAGCGAGGTCGACTAAGTATTTTGGCCCCGGAGTTGCGTGGGAGGCGTCGGCGAATATCGACCGAAATTCATCTCGAGTTGGCCGGGAAGGGCGCGAGCGTTGTCGGGTGGGGGCGGGGGGCGCCGAGTCGAAAGGGCAGCGGTGGGCGCAGGACGCCGACCGCAACGCGCAGGCGTCGTGGGTGAGGCCTACGCGCAGGGGCTTGCCAGCAACAGGCTGCGATACGAGGAACAGTTTAGAGCAGCGGTTCCCGAGCCGTGTTCCTTTCTTCCTAAGGGTTCTGCAAAAATGCTACGAAACAAGAGATCCAAATAGATTTTAAAATAAAACTTTCATATTGA
Source organism: Teleogryllus occipitalis (assembly GCA_011170035.1). Classification (NCBI taxonomy): domain Eukaryota; kingdom Metazoa; phylum Arthropoda; class Insecta; order Orthoptera; family Gryllidae; genus Teleogryllus; species Teleogryllus occipitalis. Next base: position 262,341 of record BLKR01000008.1, on the reverse strand, counting down.
GCTGGGGGGTTAGCCATTCAGCTACTTAAGTTGAATGTGTAACAAAATTAAATATTTTCTTTTAACACATTAACTGCAACACTTAAATGTTTCCTTAAAAAAATTACACTCCTTTGAAAATCTCCATTTCTATGAATTTGAAAGGCTTCCGAGTTACTTTCCCACTGACTACAATATGCAAAATAATTAAGTAATAAGATTTGCTGAAAGATTGATGTACCTTCCTAGGGAATCCATAGCCATGAAAGTTTGGAAAACTGTTTTACAAATTGTTTTCGATGTGTTGGTCTTCTTGCTCAACGTTATAGCATAATGCCCATTGCCGATAAATTAATTTTATTGAATTGTATTTTATGGCTGGCATCGCTGGGAATATTCACACAACGGAGTTTATTTGCATACCAGGCCGGAATGCACAATTAGCTTGGGATGCCCGAGATCGCCCGGGACCTACAACATTATGTCTTCATGAAGGTCTGCTTTTTCGAATCAATGTCAATCAGATACTAAGTTTTTCTCTACCAAACATTTGAAAGATTTAGAATTCTTGAGAGCGTTCAACAAGCGGTTGAAAAAAAAGGAATAACATTTATGTATAATTATAATTCATAACAATATTTATTCTTTTTTAAAACTTTCTAAACTAATATATATTTAAAATTTTAATTAAATATTATAATGCGCATCATTCAACGACTTAATTAGATACTAAAAGTCTACCTCGATTATTTGAATCAAGAACATTATTTGAATCTCTAGGTACTCCACTATGTTAGCGTATAATAAAAATCGCATTGATTAAGTTGACTGTCATTATCTCACGCACTCAATTGTAATATTAAATACATTGTTCATAACTAACAAAAATGTAGTTCTGGCTTCGATAAAACTCACCGTTTTACTTTCATGAAAACAAATTTCTGGCCATGATCCGACAATTTAACATTCAAAATAATTTCTATAGAATTTCCAACACCTCTTAAAGGTGTCTTTTTTTGGTACGGCATACGATACTTAAAAACAGTTAAAGCTGTTTACCATCACTTCAAACGTTCACTTCCTTAATGATTACGTTTCACAATTTATTTGGCAACGTCTCTTATTACTGAATCGTTCGAGTAAAACATGGCATCAAACACCATACAGTAGACTGAAAACTTTAATCAATACATAAATTAAATATCAACTTTCAATTGAAAACCGGAAAATGTCGTTTCACGGAAAGAAAATTTATTAACATTAAAAATTAATGTTAAGAATAAATCAAAACACGTGGAAAAAAATTTTTTAGCACAATTTTCCCAATCTGGACCTCAGAAAAAAATCGTTAATAAAAAAATTCCTAAATAAATAAATCAGAATCATTGCCACAAAAAGAAAACCGAGAAAAAGAAGGGATTTTTATGCTATTATCATTATTAGACCCCAAAGTTTGGCAAAATGCCTTTTTATTGTTACGATTTTATGTTTTTTAAGAAGAGGAACCGCTTAATTATACTTCTGGAGTTTTATTAGTACATTTTAATTTTACCTTGTTTTTCCTATTTACGCTTCTGACGCCTATTTTTAATATTTTGTTGTTTTTTTTTACTTTTTCGCGATTATTTTGCTTTTTTCTCCGTCACCGATCTCGATCAAGCTGGAAATATATCTGCAAGCCTCAACAACACTAAGATACGGTTGTATTTTGCCTTTCTATGGAACCGGAGGCTCTAGGGTCACGTAAAAAAAAATCTAAAGGCGAAAGAAAGAATCTCTAAAAGAGAAAGAAAATACCACTCAAGATTTTTTATTTTTTTAATCGGTATGATATACTTTGTTTGGTCACGAGGAATCCATCCTACTTTCGAAGTATACCCTTCTGTGTGCCGCCTATTACACACGTGCGAATAACGAAAAACATAATTCCGTTTTCACTGCTGTCATTTCAAGATAAAGCATAGATAGAGAATAGCATTTCGAAGGGACAGCATCGCAAGTAAAACACATTCGTAGTCCTCGTACCGGGCGGTCATGTGCAAAAAAAGACAGTTTCCTTCCATGTAAGTGCTAAAGTAAATTTTAGAGTTATAATAAAAAAGAATTGTCTTATTAATTTTTTTACTGTAATTCTTTTGAAATGTGATTTTTCATTGTCTTTTTGGGTACCTATTTTAATAAAAATAAACTTACTTTTTGCCTGCCTATTTTCGGTAAAATAAATCTTAACATTGTGGGATGTACTCATCAAATATAACTGTTTGCTTACCAATTCCTGCTGCTACTTCAAGAGATTCTGCGAAAGAAGCTATTTCATGATCAGATTTTAGTATTGTGTGACCCTAAGCACAAAACAGTGATGCCCGAACCTCCAAAAAAATTCAGATTCACTAAAAAAATTATAGAAATGCTTCTTACACTAATACAAATGAAAATTAACAAATTGCTTATGGAATCAACATTTTTAACAATTAAGCATTTTTAATTACTTGTCTACAAACCTTCCTGGAGCTTCCCCCAACCATGCAACTACTAATTTTCGTTTTAGGTAAACGCGGCCCTGAAAACTATTGCTATTTCACCGAAAAATTAACGCATTTCCTTGAGCCCCCTGCCCTGGTCGTGTGAACAAAGAACTCGCACAAACGAACTAACTTTAATGGAACGTTGTTTAGCGACCTCACGACTGAGGACGACAAATGCACGCGATCGTCGCGACGATCGTCCTGATGCTCTACTGCGCACATGCAACGTTAGTGTTTGTGATGGCGCTACTACTCAGCCAACTTCTCTATGCTGCAAAAATCAGAAGCTAATTTTTTAAACGAAATACCTATTTAACATGCAGGCAACTTTCATCACGACAATGCGCCTGCACACTCTGCTTTGTCAATTTGTCAGTTTTGTGCCAATTATATTACTGACCTCCCTCAGCGCCTTTACTCGCGTGACTTGCGTTCTTAGCGAGATTTTCTTAATAACGAAATTAAAATGAGTGTTGAAAAGGACGCTGTTTTCGAACTATTGATGGCATCGAAGAAAATCCGTCACGGACCTTAAAGTCCATTTCAAATGATGCTATCCAGGACTGCTTCGCGAAATGGAAACGCCGCTGGGAAAATGTGTGACTAGGGGGTGGGAAGTACACTGAAGGCGACAAGGACCCACCATCTCTAAAATTAACACTGAAGCTTAATCAAATACAATTTGGTTATTTTCTAAACAGACTTCGTAATTGAAAATTTCGTTACATCTTGTTCATGGACAAGATGCTCTAGCCTTGGGCTCTAGCAGAGCACACTGCTGACAGTTCGGCTGGCTTCGTGTTTTACGTGTTAGAACATAAGGGCACAACGTTGTGAAGACCGCTTCTCACTTCGGCAGTCTCCATATGAAAATGTGTAGAAAATGTTATCGTACCTTCATTTTCCTATTTCCGAACTTTTTTGCGCGAATTGTGAAATAGCTGCTGAGAGCTTTACCACAATTTTGGCTAGAAAAAGGAAGTTCCCTCCATTTCTCCTGAGTGGAGTGGCGTTCCTCAGCAACATTTCGGATTATATGTGATGCAATATTCAAATACCGATCTGGCACAATCACTAAATAACTGACACACTTATTACAACACCACAAATGTTGCCAAATACGTTCTGCACAAAAGCACCTTCCTTCCGAGCAATCTTCTGCCAGAGGGGGGGGGGATGGGGTTGTAGTAGTATGCCTAATTCAGTCAACTCACAAATTTTACTTTTTCGTTGTTCCCGAAAAAGTAGACTTTTTTCTTTCGATATTACTTGAATATATCCTCCGGACGTCGAATCACAAAGTACAACCTTCAAGGGATTCTAGAGAATACATTGTCAAGAAACTCCTGCGCAGAAACTAAGCATTTCTTACCGAAATGACCAACGAAACGTTTGTTCTAGTAGAGGAGACGAAGGTGTTTCTTTCGCACAAAGTAACTCATCCTGCATTATTTTGCACTTTACACCCGCGAACCCCAGAGAATACACAATTTCCGCCCTGATGCAACTCGGTCAACCGAGAGGGCGGAGGTGGCGACCGTGCGCGCCTCGGAGCCAAAGTCAATGCAAAGTCGCTCAACTGTTTTATTTCACACTACATCGCTTTTCAGTATTTTACATGCCTAAATGCAGGCCGGAAAGTGAGACTTTACGATACAGTGTAGCGTAATGAAATCTCATACCAACTTATGAATTTGGAAATTTGGTTCCAACGTTTCTGATTTGTTTTATAAATACAATGCCAGCACCAGCGATGTAGTTGATCGCAATAATGAAAAGGAAACTTACAATCATTCACGAACAAGTGTACAAGTACCATATGAAGTTCGATAACTTTTTTATTTGTATTTAAGAATTAAAAATAAATAATATTTACAAAATACACCCAAATATTTAAATATTTATATTCATTAATTGCACACTCAGGATTGACTTTTTCTCGTGTTTTCGATTGTTACCCGATATTCAACCGACTTTAAGATAGGCTATCAATTTATAAAACGTCGGAAAGGTGCATGAAACATTAAACCAATAAGATTGATTTAATCATGGGATATTTTGACCAATAAGAAGCGGAATTCCTCTTCTTGAAGTGTAGGTAAATTATTTCCAATTAGTTACAAAATACATTACAATCTCGTGTAGCTGTAATAGGAACCACTTACTAAGTCTGATAAGTAAGACATCGCAACCTCATTAACCATGATAATACATATCATTTGCATTTTTACAAAAAGACGTTATAAAAAAACCGTTCCGTTGTCCCAAAAAAATGCGTTAACTTATGAATTGGGTCCATATGAGTGATTGATGCGTTTATTTGATTCTTCAACCATTCCTGTCAATACGTTATGTTCCACAATACACATATCAACATTGTTAATTTTATCCAAACATAACCTTACTCTTTTTAGAAATTAGCATTTCCGATGTCCTTTAGTCCAGCAAGAGGACATCGCTTTAGTTAATCGTGGGATTGCAACAAGTGGTTCCCGCGAGTTCTTAAGATCACGAAACACCCCGGCCGTCAATGTTGCATTTCACTCTGAAAATCATTAATCTCTCAAGCCATCGAACTCTCCTCCGTGTAGTTTTACATCTATATATTCTAAAAAGTAGTTTCAATGCCGCATCAGAAATTAAGCGTTGCAAATTATTATAATGTCGCACGAACCGCGATTTATTACCATTAATAAAAGCCTTTTTGCAAGATTTCAAATCGAAAACTTGATACGAGAATTTTCTCGTCGATAGTTAATAACTATAGAAAAAAAATAGTTTTTGCCTATCATACAAACAAAACATGCGTACATCCAAGTCAAGTTAAAACTGCAAACTAACAACTATTTAGGTTGGATTTTATTAAAATTTCGTGTATTGACCGACTTCTTACAATAATGAATACATGATGGAAACGTGAAACAAGAAATGTTTATTTTGGGATAACGTAGCAACGAAAGCAAATAGTCTTGGAGTGTAAACCTCCTAACAAAAACACTGTTGGGTTATCATTAGCATTAAGTAATCGTGCATTAAACAGGACACACGCAGGAAACCATTCTTCTGTAGTGCAAATGGTAACTTCATTTTCATACCCACGACACCTTACATCGCCCCTGCACCGCTCCGTTCTGTCCTGCTCATTCTTTTCCTCCCCCCTCGATATTGTGCGAAATGAACACAAGGCATTTAGAAGGACATTTTATGGGTTTCAAGAAAATTAGGATGCACTTCCCCTTTTTATCAGTTTTCGAAATAACGCGCACTTGTATTCTACTTCATAAGGGGTGGGAAAGGAATATTGAAATAGTCGTTTTCGAAATCTCTTGCAAACAGGATCATCCCTCTTGTCGTAAAGATAAAGGGTGAAAAATGCAATTAAGATCGGAATAAAACTAGATTTGCATAAAAACAAACTTTCTTAAAGTACTTTAATTTGGTATTATTTTGAAAAATGAAGCCTCAACATAAACTCTACCAGTTAATCTACACAAATAATTTCAGACATTTCAATTTAATTAACCATAAAGATACTATCATACATTAGAACTAAGCAGATGCATCGTAGATTTCGTTTCATCTATGATAATCGTATATTAGTGTACAATTAGCGTATGTGTTTACTGCTGAAAAGGCGTAACAAGTAATTACTTCCGTGGTGAATGACAAAATCCCGAGAAAGACGGGACCCGTCAATGGAAATGGCGAATTTAGAGATCAGCACATTATCATTGATATTCTCGAGTGTAATGTCGTGTGGCCGTCATTTAATTTCACATCATGCAAAAGCGTCCGAATACCTACTACATCCTGGTTTATCAAAGAAATTACTCGTAACTGACAGTGGCTTTATATTATTAACTAATATTACGAGCTCACCATTTTCCGTATTAAGAAACGTTTCGCTGGAAGGTGTCCCAGCTATACACGACCACACCGGGAGCGGTAGCTCAGTGCATCAACTGATGTCACTGTAGCGCCTCTGACCGGGAAGTCCTAGGTTCGATGGCGGCAGATTTTCGACACTAGCTTTGCAGCTAGGTCGAATTCGGTCGCAGTTTGGAGGAGAATTCTAGCGGCCGGCTGCTCTGATCGGTAGTTTTACGTGGTTTCTCCGATCAACACCAGGCGAATGCCGGAGCAGTACCCTACCAAACGGGCCACGGACCGCGCGCGATCTGTCCTTCCTCTTCCTTGTCCTCTCCTCTCCCCTTACACACACACACACACTAACATGCACTACACTACCACATATTACGGGAGACCGGTCGGGAGCTTAGAGCTTGTCCCGGCTGGGACGGTGCCCTGCTGGTGGGAGAGTCCTGGTTAGGGGGAAACCGCACTAGCCGACGGTAGGTCGGCGCCGGATCTCGCCATCCAGCGGGGGAAGATCACCGCCATTTCCCCGAGAACAAACTTGCGGGACTAATGACCGAAGCAGTTGACGCGCCCGGAAACACGAAAAAAACAACCAACCTACACGACCACATTTATTACATCGTTACACTAGAGACCGAGCATAATTGGTACCTAGTTATAATAATTCATATCTGGAAATTGAATAGTTTGGAAAAATATACGTACGGAAGTGTGTAAAGTATGTAATTATGTTTAGAATTATTTCGAAGTTGACTGCCCCTCAGGTGGCTCATGTACAGAGTGCTATCATTCTGTGAGGCGGTCCAGGGTCAGATTCCCGGCAGGGGAAACAAGTAAGCCGCAGCTTTCTAATACAAATCGTCTCAGATTCGATAGCTGTGTTACGAAAGAAAAAGGGCCCAGTAAGTTAGGTAGGGTGATGGGAATTCGTCATGCTTTCCACATGTTTCGCTTACCCCCAGGGGTTGACAAATAAAAACACGGCCGAGGTCTGGGAGTACCCCTAGCTTGCAAAAGTCGGACAAACCAGACCCTAAAATGGCAATTTATATGTTTTGGTTTTGTTTCTTTACATTACGTCATGCGCTGAGTTGGCACTTTTAACAGCGTTTTAAGACGCGCTTTTTTTTATAGATTTATCTCTTATTGATTTCAATTCGGCACACTTTCGGTTATCATATGATTAAACATCCATCATTTTGTTTTTGACTTTTCATAACGAGTCTAAACGGATCAGGAGGACCAAGAGCAAGTTCAGTGAGTATATCGTTTCCCCTCTTCACTGATAACGATTGCCATTCACATTATGTAAGCACATATTGATATCTACCTATCAATCCGCCAGCAAACTTGCTTCAGTCCTACTATAAGCTGCGCGTTCTTGCAAAATTCACGTTAACATTTTTGCAATAAAAATTCTCACTGCATGTACTCTCAGAAAATTATTCAGCAGTCAGTGGCGCAACCAAAGGGGATAGGGAGTCACTTCTCTTCAGTCACGCCTGACATGTTAAAAAAACACATTTTAGATATTTTCTATAGAAAAAAAATCCTTCAATATTTCACTTGAATTCGTTATAAATATTTTTAAATGGGTTTTATTTTTTACTGTTTATAAATTCAATAAATGAAAAATCTATAAAATTTCAAGTCTGCTGGGCTATACCATTTCCCTCCCCTCGCAAAAGTACACTTACATACAAAAAATCGCGCCAGTGCCAGGACGTGAATGAACATTAAATTCCACGGATTGAACATTAACATTCCACGTGACTGAACATTAAATCTATCGACACTCATTCTGACCCTAAAAGAGTCTTCCTTTCAGCAACTACGTTTTTGAGAGCTTTTTAAATGTAAAGCCCCACAATCATATTCCCTCAACTTCCCAACTAATACCACCTAGCTGAACATGCAAATAGAAGAAAATAGTATCTCAATCGTCATTTGTTCATAATTAGGTAATTATGTATGCGTTCTTATTAGTAGAAAGTCACAGGTGTTACGCTGAATAAGGAACCTGAACCGCATCGAACACATTGAACACAGACAAAATTTAAGTTAATATTCTTAACATTTGCTAACAAATCAATATAATTTATGTATTGGGAATTTAAAAAATAAAAAACTATTCCTCCAATACCAAAATATTTTTAACCAAAATAAGTTTTCGACCTGTAAAACGAACTCAAGCTGACTTGACAGTTTTGTACCCATTGCATTTTAAAGAAAATTGTCTCGCTTATATGACAAATCAATTAAACTGAGGAGGAAAATGAACAGTATAATGTATCAGAAAAAATATAGTTTTCAGTTCTATCCAAAATAATGATTTCATCTTCAAATTATAACTTTCAAGTTTCGCAGAAAACCCTTTCTGCGAAATCTGCGAACGATAAGAATTATATCAAAACAACATTCTTGATGCTAACGCTATCAGTTTATATATTCTAAAAACAACTTTATTTATCAATATCTTGAATTAAATCAGACGCACAATACACTGTTTATGATGACTGTGCGATACTCGCAGCCTCTCCAAAGATGTGCTATCAGGCGATGGTTTGGAAACGACTACAAAGCAAACGTAAAAAAGTGACCAGCGCTGCCGCATTACTTGACCGCGGTTGACCTACGCACTGGCGAGTGCCCGATAGGGCCACAAGGTGACGACTTGACTGGGATGAACTAGGCACGCTGCCAGCTGTTTGCAAGTTATCATTCGTACGCGAAAGCTCTGTCAAGCCCGAGATACCTCGTAGTAACGTTTTCTCTGAGAGTAAAGAGTTTGCGATGCTAGAGAATACATGAATAGGTAATGGATTGAGGAACGTCCTTCCGCATTAGCATCTAACTAATCACTTTCAGTTTTATATTCTCCTTAGGTCAACCCTTTGAAACTCGCATAGTTTTAAATCTATTACTTAAGCAGAATGTGAATCAACCTGTTTTTCCTCTGGAAAGTCAATGAATCCTGAATATCATACGAGGTTATATCGTACTGCACTCTACGTAACTCATTGATTGCCTATACGAAAATTTTTTGATTCCTTGATACTCAATTTGTTTCAAAATTATTGAAATATTGTAATTATAACGAGTATAAAATATGAGAAATAGCATAATGAAAATATAATCAATATAATAAATATTACGCTAATGATAAACCTACATTCACTTTCGTGAGCTGTGATGCACATAAATCTCGTAATGTGCATGGGACCCTGGAGATGAACTATATTTGTTACTTTGTTTATTATATCTATGCTTGGTGCATGAAGGGCCAATCTCAGTTTTTACTGATTTTCGGTTTGCAAGGCCAATGTGTGATTTCAAGCCCCAGTCTTGCACTGCAAGGAAAGAGCTTTATATCTATATAATAAAACAACCGTACGACCATTTGATTTACATTGGCCTACGATCGTTTTGTCATTTCGAAGGTGTAAGAAAAAACTTCCATTCTGTAAAACTTTGAATATTGACATTTACCAACCTATTTTATATTCGAAGCAACTGTAATTAAATGAAAATCTATGAAAGAATTCGTATTAAGGTTATTTTAAGAATAGGATTCTTAGCAGCACACACTACTACAATATTACTGTTTAAAATAAATAAAATTTTAGTTTAATTTGGTCGAAAAAAATGCGACAAATTTTCGAAGTGCGCTCGCATTTGCTTCGCGTCTCCATTCCAAAAGTGATCAATACGAGTATTCATAATTTCATTTGCTCAGGTATATGCAGATGTCTGTAGAATAGTGTGTTCCGGACGGGTTTACACACATGTCAGAATAAATGTTACGAACTTCCAGGCATGTGCAAGGAATCGAAAACTAACTTTGACAATACATACAGCGAGAAATTTCATTACTCAGAGTTACACGTGACATGCGGCATGTGATTGGCAAGAACATAAAATCTCCTTCACAGCATCAGAACGTGACCTGCAGAACACTTTTGCATAAAGCATTGGCTAATAATCAGGGGCACACGTGCGACTCCGTTATATATTTCCCACTACATGTGTAATGGCAAAAATGTTCATTTGTAAACGGGTTGGCTGATATGTGCCAAGTACAAAATGATCAATCAGACATGTTGGCCATTTATGTAATTATCGTACCACGCCGAATTCAGGATAATTTCTTCAAATTCAGAGTAAAATACGGGCAACAAAAGAACGAATCGCAACGTTTTTCCAAACCCACCTAACAATTCCGTAGCGAAATGTAATGTATTAGCAGAAACAAGATATATCCAAAAAGCTTACGCATTACTGTAAGCTACTTCATTATTCGTTTGTCAAACATTCCATTTTTGTACATTCTAAATACAAATCTTCAGTCAATAAATAGTATTGATTTAAACAATCAAGACTGATCGGCACCTGAAGACTACGCGGTAACAAGATTTGCTTCGCCGATAACAAGTGCTTCACAACATTTCTATTTACTGGCTCGCGCAGTGTACACAAAAAAGTATAAGCGCTAATAAACAAGTAAATGTCTTTATCAAAAGTGAGAAGTGATTTCGTAGGCATTCTTCAACAATATGCAAACGAGGGGGAAAAGCAGCTCCCTTCTTATGAAGAAATGTGCAAACTAAACATCTAAACATTTAAAATCAATAATATGTTCTCAAGAAGAGTTCATAATATATATTAAGACAGCCGTTATTTTGGAAAAGTATATTTTTACTTTCTTGTATACGTACGTATACACCAGCGGTATCCAACGGGGTCGGTAACGACCCCATGGGGGTCGATGAACTTTTGAAGGGGGTCTATTTTAATCAAGGGGTCCACTGGAAGTCAGTGGAATATGAAAGGCAGTAGATTAGTATAATCAAAATTTCAATGATTACAAAAAAATATTTGATGAACTTAATTATTTTTTCAAACATAAAGCAGAAAATCATAAAAAAAATTCAAATTCGTATCCGTCTCATCCGTAGAAGTTAGGATGTTTACAAAACTTAAGAAATCATAACTACGCAATTTCAACGAGACTATCGGGTAAGAAAATACTCTTCGCAATATGCACTAAAGGAATGTAATGGCGGTTATAAAAAAACGCAACATTTTGTCGAACTACAGAGAAAATTAGGAACTCCGCTACTCATGAGCGGCAACGTCCTGGATTATTGAAAATCAAGAGATTACAAGAATGTTAGTATACGAAATTATTATCTTTGTGTCATTTTATATGCAATTCTTTGTTATATTATTATAGAAGCTGTATATTACAGAGAAAACTTAACGGGGTCGATTAAAGAAAAAGGTTGGGAATCGCTGATATAAATAGAAATATATATAGAAACCTGTGTAACGCTGCGAAAAATTTATTTAGATATTTCAATGGAACAACAAAATTTGGAACTCCCAAATACTGAAAAAAAGTTCTCATAACGAATTCTTCGAATTTTGAGGTTACTTGACAAAGACATTTTCAAAATCTTCTCAAAAGTAGCTCCAAAAGTTTTCTTTAAGTTTATTGTAAGAATAGGGCATCTTACACTTATAAAAGATGGCATAGGACCGATTTTCACAGTTCACTCTTTGAATTATCGAAAATCGCAAACGTTTGAAATTTTTGGCCCCCCTCGTACCATTACATTATTGAAGATACATTTTTTCCCTTCAAAATGAAGTTTATTCTATACAGTTAGGTCTTTAATTAATGTCGCGCCAATTTTTGTGAAAATATTAATATTTTTCGCGGAATTTTAATTAAAATATAGGTAATATTAAACGAGATTAAAAAAACTCAGATTTTTCTTTCAACGTTTTATATGGATACCCTTATATACTGAATAAACGGCATTCTCATGTTCTGTTCTGATTTTTCGAAAATTACACATTTTCAAAATATATTTTACAACGTTAATATTTACATTACAACTGTTTTCAGTGCATTATTGCATTTATGAGCACTCGTGGCAAAATTTATTTCTTAAGATGTTTTTTGAACTTCCTAGTTTTCTGTGAAAATGATCTCAAAATTGCGATTATCAGAAACGCTCAAGCGACATTCCTCGAAAACTGCTCCAAATTGTTCTATGAAGATTGGCATACAGAACAAGTTTATACTGTTCAATTATATTCTTTAAGGTTTTAAATACTTCATTGACCAAAAACCTACGTCAACTTTCAGAAGCTACATGTGTGATGGATCTATTTAACTGAAGTTTTTAATCACGTACGAGTATATCAAATTGTAAATTAATAAACAATGAGGTTACGTATGTATCAAGATATGTATATTATGAAGCGATGTGTAAATTCCGTGTTAGTGTGAATGCCCTATGTATAGTTCAAGATATGTATATTATGAAACTTCATTCTAAGAGTTGTAAATGTGTAAATGGCGCGTTAGTGTGAATGCCGCATTAGCGCAGGAGTACGCCTTTTCACCGCCGCTGCCGCGCCGCGCCGGTCGGGTCATCGCCGCAGAAGACGCCGAGAGACACGCCCCTTCCCCCTCCACGAACCCACTTGTTGCGTAACGGAATTCCACGCGCGGCGTCTAGTCTCGCGCGTTTGGCGGCGCTCGCTCTTCTAGATATTTCCAAACAAAGGAAGGTGCTGCTAGCGGTGGTCGGGCTTGCATGGTTACCTCTTCGGTTCGTCCCATAACGGAATTTGTAGTCTTTTTTTATATAATTATAAGCATTGTTCCTCTTAATTTTTATTTTTGTACTTTCTTTCTTGATGAACTGCATCGAGCGTATGCTCATTTGCAGTACTAAATTATTAATATTATTATCATTAATATTATTGTTAATACTTTTCCCTCCCCATCATGTTGTCAATACGTGTCTGCGCCAATTTCAACAGCGCTTGCAGAAGTATTAGGTTACGGTACGGCATTGAATTAAAGTAAATTACGGTAAAGAATTAAAAGTGAATCAAACGATTACAGACAGAGACCGACACTTCTTGAAGACCCACCATGGATACGGGTTTAGAATCTGACTCAAAGTGTCAATCGACATCGAGAAAATAAGAGAATATCTTTATTTTGAGTCACACTATTTTATTGAAGTTTTTAGTCATGTAAGAATTAAAAAGTCAGATCTCTAATTTTTTTAATTTAGTGCCGGATTTTAACTTTTTCTATTATAGTGCCGGATTTTTACTTTTTGTGTGTTCACATGAACTTCATTTGTAATAATTTAAAACAAAATAAACATGCTACACAAAAATTATTATGTACAACTAGACAATTTATAAAACCAGTATAGCCAACCATCACAATTAGTTATCGATGGTTAGTAATTCCAAGAAACAATGTTTATGATCTCTGTAAAACACAATGGGAATAAATATAATCATTATTATATGTAATTACCCATTTATTTCGAATGCATCAGAAGTCTCCTTTATTGAAGTCTGAGATAAACGGTGGAACAGTCAGCTGAACTGTCCACTTAAGAGGATTTTGCATTCAGACCTAAGGTCCTCATCAAACACCTCGTTAAAAACAAGAGATCGCGTGTTACTCAGTTTAGCAGTCAGAGAGCAACGGCATTTGCATGAAAAGTAGCTAGTAAAAGCTTAACTCTCCCTCATTGGTAATGACGAATACCATGGCAGACTAATTGCCTGTCGTTATTATGCGGGACTCCTTGCATTAAATTTCCATGTATTAAATAATACAACAATTTATTGAATCCTTATACCCTCACGAGAGAAATATATATTACATATTAAAAATGTGCCGAGAAATTAAAAAAAAAGAAACAAAGAATCCTACGGCCATTTGATGTGTGTCTACGGTCTCGTTACAGGCTCTGGGAAAATCCAAAAACAAGGAAAGAGTTTCGATTTTGAATGTGAAATGAAAATATTCGATTTGAATTTGATTTATTTTCTAAAAAAACTATAAACACTGATGTCTGGAGAAATATAATACGCACACGTATTTGAATGTTGTGTCAACTCGCATACCGCGCGTACAACTTTTTTATATTCTAGGTATAAATAACGTTTGTACTGTATGCATACTATGTTATTTCAGAATTCGTGAAGACTGTTTTTGGTAAAATATTCCATTTATTGCATAGTTTTACGAGATTATATTATTTGTTGTTCTTTATTAATATGCATGCTACTTTTTGGTAAACCATTTTGTGTGGTTTCGTTCAGGAGCATTTTTGTCGTAAGCAATTAGTTCGTTTTAATTTCTAGAAGCATTATGTTCTTTAGCGTGTTCAATATTCAGTTTTATTAATATTTTCTTTTAAGACTAATACTTTTACAGACAGTACATTACAACTTTTGGTTATGTATTATGTAATTCATCAGATGTACGTAACTTTCACCATCAACAAATTGGCATTGGTTTAGTGAATTTGAACATGATTTTATTCCTCTTTTATTCTTTCACATTCACTTTAACATTTACTGTGGAAGCCTTGCGTTTTTACCAACAATATAAATATTTGCATGCCATCCTAACGTAATGTAATATTTAACCAAACGTTGTAGTGCGAAAAACTGTCTGTAATACTAATATGTCGTTAAGATAACACTATACCTTTCAGATGTTAATATACTACAATAAATTCGGTTTACCTTAATGATCTCCGTACTCCTGAACTGCTGTCAGAAAAAAAAAATTCGATGAAACAATGTTAATCAGTTTGTTTCTAAACTTCAACGTCATTCAAACGATTTAAAAAAGATTAGTACACTAAATTCGAAAAATATTGTACTTCGAGAATTCCTTTTCAATTTAACTTTTACTTCTAGTAAAACCCTGAAGGTTCTGTAACAATCACGTCGCCACTCACTTTCCGTGAAAACTCTGGGTTCTCCGTTCGAATAACAATAAGGCCTTTCGTTTCGACCAAGGAAAAGTAATATCATTTAAATTCAAGGAGAGGAAATTTGCAGTAAACATTATGTGTCACATATGTGAATGTTTTATCAGAAAATGTTTATTTTAGAGTACAAGTGACATTAGCATCTTTCACTGGTTATCTTTCACACTAGTTTCGTTTCGATGCTCAATTCATATCTTGGAAGCCTCAACAATTAAAGAAACGGGTAGGGTGTTTATAGTGGACATACAATAAAGCTCAAATGTTCGCGCCAAAGGCTTGTTAGAGAAAAAGAGAAAAAAAACTCTCTGTACTTCGCTCCATATCCGCTTTAGAAGCCTTATCTCTGAACTTAAGATATTAGAATATATGTAGTTCGTGGAAGGTTAAGACCTCTCGTATATACGCTTGCCGGCTTGGTGGTCTCAAGAGAAGGCACAACTCGATGGCGGCATCATGACCGACAAACGTTTCGACCACACACAAATCATGTTGAGGCGTCATCTCCTTCACTATATTTGGATGGTCTACAGAAGTGACCCAGTCAAGTTTCGATTGCGACAGGAATGAGCCACTGTGGTGGACTGTCAGCGGCCAGTTTCGGGGCGAACAAACTCCAGTGTGACTAATTCCAAGTCTATTTAGAAAACGTACTAAGAGTGCACCAACCTTTACAAAGTTCAGGTGTCAAATTCATCAGTGAGTAATTCCTATCTCTAGGCATGTTATCTACTTTGGGACTTGGTTCCGTGAGTGTAGTATTCGTCATAACCGGAAGGTGACTGGTCCTACCCCGTCGGAATGAGATCCTGTATCAACCTACACGTGCGCTTTAGGAGTATTTTCCCGTCCTGATACCTCCCCCCCAGCGAGGCAACGCCCCGGCCAAAACAACCCAAGCGCCCGAGTGGCCTCCCGATACGAGAGGTAGTGAACTGTGTGTTTGAAAGGGAGAAGAGGGGGCAAGGACGAGGAGAGAAGTTCGCCCGCTGTTCGCGGCCAATCAAGGTATTGCTAAGGAGAAATCAGGTAAAACGACAGATTAAAGCAGCCTAACGCTAAAATCCTCCACCGGATCGCGCAGCGGCTGAATCCGACCTAGGCACGAAAGTAGGGTCGAAAATCCGCTGTCGGGACTTTAACCTTAGGTAGGAAATCTCTCAGACTTTGCAGCGCAACAGAAAACCTCAGTTAAGAGTCATTTTCTCAAGAAGTAACATTCGTGGTTGTCCTGTTTAGAATGGCTGAAAACTGTTTCAGATGTAAAGCATTTTTCATATCTAATTAATCACAAATTTAAATAAAACTACTTCATTTGGTCGACCTATCGTTAAAAAATACTTAGGCAGTAAACTGCAAAGAATAAATATGCTGAAGCGATATTGCAAATACAAATAATTTACTGGCGAGGATGTCATACGAGATCGCCATTTAATTGCCTTGCACTCTGACGACTTTTTTTCATGATGTCGATTTTACGAGAGCGAGGCAAAAAAGGCTACTGATTGGGGTTGAGGCTATGACGGAGGAAGAAGTGCTCTCCGTTGCGGATCGAAGGCACTGCCGTCAATTTGGAAACGCACCGGGGAAGAGAGTCAAATTGCCCTATGAAATAGGTTATTTGTCTTACGCTAACTCCATTAAACCGACCTTCTTTAACAGTACAACATTTTCAATCACCACACTTATCAGCACATCTCATAACATGTTGTGGAATTTGCTGTTTAGCAGATAAAAAGGGAAAAAATTATCAAAAGAATAAAAAGAAAAAATATCAAGAGAATAACAAAAAAAAAAAATTATCAAAAGAAAAAGAAAAAATATGAAGAGAAAAACAAAAACAAAAAAAAAACTAAAAAAAAGCAAAAAGAGGAAAAGAAAACAAAGAAATGGCGCGCGGCGGTGAGCGCAGCAAGTGCAGCGAGTGGACGCTCAAGGGACTGGTTTCGGCGGCGGGGAGCGCGGCGAGACGCGGCGCAAGGCCGCGGGTGCGTGCACGCGTGTCGGGCGGCGGGCGCTGCGCAGTACATGCAGCGCCCAGCAGGGCAATTACGAGGCCCCGGCGCGGCGCCCGCCGGCCATTTCTTCCTTACAATTTAAATACCAAAAAGGCAATTCATGTTTTCATTTCATTCAGTTTTCCTTCCTTAAACGACTATATCTCAAGCCAATAGTTAAAGTATTAGTGGTAATATTAAAGGTGTCTCAAGATTACATTGTAGATATTTATTAGTGGTCTCAACAATTACAGCTGAAATGTCTTCTCGTTCTGATATCACTCCCTATTTTCTGCACACTAGCACATGTTTACATACTCGTATTTCTAAAAATCAGAAAACAGAAATTTAAAGTATAACTGAAGTCCACTCCCAACAAATATGAAGCGTGCGGTTCGCACTTTGCTATCAGTTTAATCATGTAACAAGTGTGCCCTTTATGACACAGCGAGTATCGTGGGCTGTTATGATAACGTTCCAAACAAATTATATTATCAGATGAAACTCGGGAAGTAAAAAAAACCTAATTACAGAGACAAGTTCGCGCTCGAGTCCACAAA
The DNA here is from genome assembly GCA_011170035.1 of Teleogryllus occipitalis. Taxonomy (NCBI): domain Eukaryota; kingdom Metazoa; phylum Arthropoda; class Insecta; order Orthoptera; family Gryllidae; genus Teleogryllus; species Teleogryllus occipitalis. The sequence goes on along the minus strand of BLKR01000008.1, from coordinate 244,576 downwards.
TTCATATCTGACATTAATCATCCGGTGTTATTCTATGTATTTATAAAGCTTTCATGCACGTAATACGCTCACTTCAGTAAACTCATAAAACTAAAGAATTTGACAACTATTAGATAGTAAAATTATGAAAAACCTTCAAAATAATGGGAAAGAGATTAATGTCATTAACTGACGAGAAGAGTTGCCTAGAACAATCTGAAAATAACTATGCAGAGGTAGGTACCCTCAATACTTTTAAATAGAATAAAATAAATAATTTAAGCCTATTTCTCCCTTTTACTCATTCTCACTAACCATTGAAATTCTCCCCCACCCCAATTTTGTGTCAGCTTTGAAGATTGGTGCACTACCATTTAAGAGCATTGCTAAGTACGTAATAGTATATTATGAAACGATGATGTAATGATGGGTAATAATACACGAGTGTTATATTACGATACGAGCGAGGAACGAGTGAGTATCGTAAACTTCACAGGAATGTATTAATACCCTTTACATCGAGTTTTTAAGTTAAACTTTTACAATGAATCGGTTCGTGTCAGTTAACATCTAGGATGCAGCCAAAGTCACCCACCGGAGAGATCCCTACCCTACCCTCGCATACTGCCATCGGTGTCTGTGGTAACCAGTCCGCCTGCGAGGGAGTACTGCGCTAGTCAAATAGGATGTGAAAGTGAAATTGCAATCCAATTTATTTTAAATAGTACTAGTGAGATCCCGTCAAAATTTGACGGTGAGATCTGAGATAAATGTAAAATACTGTGCCCAGACTAATGTTCACAATATGTTGCATTGTTTGGATCTTCAGGTTATAACGAAGATATTCTGTGATGTGTAGTTCCCAAAATTTTGAACACGTATGGTCCATGACCAGGTGGCAATGCAAAATGGCCCACATATTCCAATAATACACGAAATGACACAAAAGAAAGAGCACTATTATTCTGACGGATATTATTTGTTAAGTTTTTTGATGTATCATCATCTATAAACAAATTTGATTACTTGTGGCATATTGCTCGAAGGTAAACTTATTTTTCCATTTAAGCAACACAAAGTAAACACGTTTGCAGAATTTCTCTCGCATGGGAAGTACAAAGCAGAACAAAACTGACATTTTCTGCGCTGACTTTCTCATTCTCTGCGTCCAGTTAATGTACGTTTGCGTCTTTTGGGGCGCGTGGGCAACGATTCGGAATTCGACATAACCTGTGAACAACTTCACTACAACCGAGCAAAACCCACTGTCCGAATGTTCTCTATAAAATACATCACAAAAGCAAATACATGCAAACTGTCAACGCCACAATGCAATTATTACACTGAAACAAAACCGTGACGAATTGTAAACAAATCTCAACAATCAAAACAAAACATCAAGCAGCGCCACCTTGACGCAACGTGGACTCACCTCCAGCGTTTCATATAATCGATTTTGAAACAGCAACCCTTTGAAAGAAAACAATTGACTACTGATAAGCGTACTATAAAAGAATGATTTAATTAATTAATTTACACCGTACATGTTGGTGAATCAACCCAAACAATATCTGATAACACATCTAGGGATCACATTTTTTCATTTAAAGGAAAAAATACTACAATCGGTTCAGTAGAAGCTCTAAACGAAGCCATGGCAGAATACCTTATTTTTTTAAATGTATAGATTCCACGAAAAAATGCTCACAATAAAATAAATTAAAACTGACAAGCATAACATATCAAATGCAATTTTAATGTACACAATCGAACGAAACATTTACTAGAACGATTCTCTGATTAATTATCAATACTTCTATATCAATTCTTATATATCAATAAGGTTTGTAAACTTCTCTGTGATTAGTCAAGAACCAGTATCATATTGAAATCTGTATCGAAATAAGCACCATTATGCAACTGGTCGCAGCCATCAAATGACAGCATTATAGAATGGGAGTAGAAAAAGTTTGAAGCGCAACAAGCACAGCCGTGCCGCAGCGGGAGGTGGCGGAGGGGGGGGGGAAGGGAGGGGAGGGGAGGGGAGGGGAGGGGCGGCGACCATGACCTCGGGGCTCCCTTCCCGCGGGGCTGTCGTTCGCCGCGCGCGCGAAGCGGTGCGAGGAGACGCGGGGCGGGCGCTTTCGCCCAGCGGAGAAAGTCGCTACGTTGAGCCTCTCCAAGCACCAACAGCTAAAGCAAACGACTAAATGGAACACACACGGAAAACTAGGAGATTCCAACTGTTGCACGTGTTAATGTCCGATTTAAATGTAGTGAATTGTGCCAAATCATCAGGTGAACGCGGTTATCCAATCCGGATCTTCGTTACCGCTTTAATCTTAGTTATCGAAGTTCCCGATTGGATACCAGCGTCACAGGTGATCTATCAAGTCACGATACTTAAATCAGACAGTAAGGTAGTTGGGTTAAGTTAGCTTCGCGAAACTACCGCCAAATAATTGCGGCCAATACACTCGCGCATTTCCAAGTCGACGGCGAAATCTTCGGCTTTAGGCATCCGCGATAAACATAAAATCTCAGAATCAAACCAACACAAAATTTGCAACATGCTTTACATCGCCTTTTTCCGACTTACTTCCATCATAACTACTCAAGTATTATATTTAATGAAATACCCGTCTGTATTGCACACATTATCCACTTATCCATATGCTTTACGCGTTTGTCAAAAAATTGTAACGTTGGCGGGCGCGAGACCATGGTTCGACCGGTCTTTTTCGCCTTTGGTTTCCTCAAATAGTCCAATCAGCAAGGAGGAGGATGTTTTGTTAACAGCAGAAAAAACAAGGGTCGTTCATGATAATATATTAGGGGAAACTCAGAAAATTAATTCTATGCAAACGTGCAATGATGCAACCAAGGGGGCGATGGAGCTTCAGTTCCCCAGAAGGAACTGAGAACACAGTCAAACCGTTTTTACTAATTTTCTGTTGTAACGGAAAGTCTTACAATCTGAACTGAATTTGTTAACTATAAATCAAATCAATTTTAAATTCACTTTAAATGAAAAATTCTTTAGATGTTAATCTCAAGTTGGCTGGACACTACATCTAAATCCTCCCCACAAGCAAAAAAATTCTTACCTCTAAGAGTCTATATATTTCTTTCAATTTGCAGGTTTTAATTTACTTATTTTGTATTCAAACTGTTTAAACAACTAAACGAAATGTTTTTTCATGCTTCTATTAGACGTTAACTGGAAACTGTATTAAAATAGATAGAAAATAATATGTAGTTTAAAACGTTTAAAATTGTTAACAAATCTGAACATTTTCGAAGGAGCCAGGCGTGGTCCCAAAGCCAACCCTCTGAAACAACCCTTTGGTCTACATTCATTGTAACAGTATGTAGTGAACACACCACATTGCTATACAATTGGCAAAAATTATATTAAAATATCAATTAACACAAATTCAAAGAAGTAAATTATTTTGGGATCTAAAATATTTTGTTGAATTTTAGACTTTTGAATCAAAAATTAAAAGTTTTAATTTCATATCAATATTTTCAAAACCTCAATCTGTTTTTTAGATTTGTACTACTAAAAAAAGATCTTAGATCCTCATATCGATCGAGGTTTTCGTCCAATTTATCGTTAATCATTAAATACTGAAACGGACCCTTACGCCATACACGTTGGGACGAAAGCCGTGGTAGGACCGTGCATATTCCTCTGTGTAGCGTTGGAATCACGTTGTCTTTGGATCCCAGACAACAAACACAGTGCGACTACTTTATTAGTGTGCCGCGATGAGAAAAATCTGCTCGGCCATCGGGCCCTCAATGGCGGGGCAATCTCCCCTGAGACTGCTGCTCAAGGTCTCGCCCTCTACAAAAGGCATGCTTTGCAGTCTTGTAGAATAGTCTGTTTGTGATGGCTCGCTCGAAGTTCATTTCAAACAGAAAGCGTTTGTGTATGACAGACGTAAATTGTGTCACACCGGTATGTGGATCGCATCCTGGAGACTTTCTTCCAAATGTTCACAAATGAAGAGCGTAATTTCGATTATTTTCAACAGAACTCTGCAATCGCACACAATACTTCAGTTTCCTCACACGTGATTTCACGCTCTCCTGATTGACTCCATGCGATTTATTTCTTTGGAGATTTCTGAAAGATTGCGTATACGTGACAAATCCCCACATGGAAGAATTACGACACAATATGCAGGAACAGACCTCTGCAATAACACAGAACATTCTTTATCGAGTGAACCAGAACTTGCGTACAGTGCTTCATTGGTAAAACTTTAGGTACCAGAACCCACTCCAAATTAATTATTAATTTAATAGAAAGTTATATATTTACAATAAAAGGGAATCATTATTCCCGAGGTAGCGGAACGCCGTTCCGTCGCGTTCCGGCAGAAATCAAGCCCTGCTTGTGTAGATGTCAAGAATGCATCAGAGTTAATGATGAGTAGTTCAAGCATCGTTCGCCGAGGCCAAATCCCTGCGCGACCGACACATTTATAAAATAGTCGCACTGTAGAATTGTAGAATGAAGCGGGTCAACGGCTGTTTTCACGAATTCCCCCCAGCTCTCTCCCATCTTCACTCTTCGTGGTCAGTAAACTACCATTTATTCACAACCATAGCAAATGAGGACATCCAGTGCAATAAAAAAAGTTACATTCGCATCGTATTTGAGAAATTGGGCGAAGATTCTACCTCCTTATCAATCCTGCCTCCCTTTTCTCGATCTTCCAAGGCAGGAAAGACCGCCGAGGTAATAAATAAACTCCTACGTGAACCACTGTATCTTGAATTGCATTCGGTAAAATGCAGCTTATAATTTACGATGAACTGAATATAAGTGTTTGATAAAAATGGAATAATAAAGGAAGTACCCTTGTCAAAGCATTCCCAACTTAAGCAACCGACCTACTATTCCTCAGACCAAATAGAGCAGAACATTTCCTTGCAACATGAACGCAAAAAGAACACAAACTCCCAGATATTCAGTTAATTACTCCATCATCCAAAAAACTTTCTTCCTGAAGTAGAAACCTTCCACTTCCCTATATTCTCAACAATGTTCGTGTAATTATTCCGAAAATTTTACATTCTAAATCTATTTACAATAAGTGAACTATGAAGTTTGAATCCATGCGCCATCAAATTTACTTATACAAAACATTTTATTATAACCTCTCACTGCCTTTGCGCACTTCCCCCACCCTATGTTGCTGTACTGCACGCAGTTTTCCAAAAGGAATGACTACTCGCAAAGTAGAGTTCGTAACCAGAAATAAAAATATAGGTAATTATTTCTTTATCGAGAAGTATATAATCGTGTTATGTATAATATATCAAACATCTCGTTAGAAAATACCTCTATTCCAAAAGTTTATGGAAATGAGGAAAGTTCTCATGTTTTGTTCAAACGTTACTTTACACTTTACAGAAAAAAGATTGGCATAAAAACTCACGACCAATTTATTTTGTCGCAGAGTAGAGTATAAAACAAGAAATTAATGCCTTGTTCTTGTACTTGAACTTCCGTAATTCAAATGTCTTAAAGCCCCTTCTCTGGTTCACATTATACACAGAAAAATATGCCAAGTCCAGCGGAGAAAATCACTTTCTCCGGCGTCCTCACAGACTTGAGATAACTCCTGAAATAATATTTCACAAGACTCCAGGAGTTTTCGAAAACACTGTAGTAACTATAAACCGTAAACACAATTACCTCTTCCTCTTCCACAACTGTACAATCGCAATGGAAACTTCCTTCCAAAATAATATTAATTATTTTAAAATCTCAGAGTTCACATTGACATTACATGTAACATCTACAAATATTACAGTAATTAACAAATTTTGTAAAATGCTTGGCATAAATCTGTGCACAGCGTATTACAAGTTCCACAAACAAAGATGAATTTTCTCAGAGCACGAGGCGTTCAGTCTTCGATTTGACGTCTGTAGTAAATACAAGCATCTGATATCGTTAGTTGTTTACACATTTCTAACTAAGAATATAGATGCAAGGCCTTGTAGACGTGGGTGTGTGTGAACTCTGCCCATGGCGTGAATACGTCAGATAGGCGATAAGATGCTGAACTAAATATCTTCACTCGTGGAGCTCGAAGTTCAAGCAATCAACAAGACAACTGAATTGGAAGCACCTATTCAGGATTTACGAAAATAGATTCAGCAGTAAATAGTAAAATAATTGCTACTAGCGACATTGAAATATATTTTACGCAAGAACTAATGAAATTCTCTTAATTTGCCGATTTTATTCAAAATAGTTATTTTTTGTAAAGCGATGAATTCACATACTATATCTCTCCACTTGTAATGTCAAGTGGTTCTCTTTTGGTAAAGAGTTTTTACAAGAATCTTGAGAAGGTGAGTGCTCGAAGGAGTGTCTGCTCAACGACAAAGTTCAAGAATTTGCTCATAATCATTTAATACATCAAGGCAAATTCTAACTGTCCTTCGATTCTGCCACACTAAATTAAAACTCAACATTATCAACTTAAGTTTACTCGCGCAACTATTATGCAAGTCACTCCTGATTGAAATGACAAAATATATCTAAAAATAAAAGCAGCGCTTCATTTTTTTTAGATACTGGTCCATGTAAAACCTTACACATTTTTTAATTATTTTGAAATACATGTACTAATATACCTGAAATTTCCATCGATAAAACAAATTCAAATTCAGAATTCAATAACATATTTTATATAATTTAAAAGTAATTACGTAAAAAATAGTTAATCGATTTATTAAATAAAATATTTAATACATTTATATTTTAAATATAAATGCAAATATCGCCAGTAACACCAGAGTAAAAGTTACAAAAAAACAATAGTTTAATAATAGTAATTTAGGAAATACAACAAAACTTCCTAAATGGTTTCGGAGCGTTTAACACATTTCTTTTGGAGTTCCTTGATTGAAATTTGTATCTAGGAAATAATTTCGTAATTTTTCTTCGAAAATGGGCATGATCTGTAATATCTGTTTCTATGGTAAGATTTATTGCTGAAATTTGAAAGTAATGTTGATAGTGACGTTATGATTGGCAGAATAGTATCTTCTTTCTATTTCTTAATAATATGGAATATTTTAATAAAAATTCTATTTGCTTAATGGCATGCACAGGAAACTAGCCACAGCATTTTTTGCCCACTGTAACTCTCACTAGTGTCATCTCAAAACAACGTTCAGCTAGAGTTTATTTTCTACTAGAAATTCCCACCCTGTTGTCCCTTTGCATTCACTAAATTGAAATTCCTTGCAAAAGGGTTGCACACAAGTAAGCAAATACATTTATAAAAAAGTTCTGCAAGGGCAAACAACTTCTTACGCGTTATACATTTTAAGAAAAAGATCGGTTTTGAAAAAAGGATTGAATACACAGTGTTCAATCATTTTCGTGGATAGTTAATCGAAATGCGAAAAAATTTTGAGTTTCGGGAAATTTCATTACAATGAAATTAGTTTTTACTACAAAAAGTACTTTTAAGTAACTAAGATTACGCAAAGATGGCGCCAAATCATTCGCAAATATTTGCATGCACTTAGAAACCATTTTTCATTTCAGCTGAACTTCAGGAGGCTCCCATTGAAATACAATTCTTCCACGCCTGTACTGATTATTTGTGGTCAACATTTGAGATGTGATGACGCAGCCTGCGATGTGACAGCAATCCCCCAAATCCCCCAATTGCAGCTATTCACGACTCACGTTGCAACACGGCGCGGGAAACTGAAGCATTCCTTACAGAAGTGCAATTTGTGCACGCTGTTTCGAGTTCTGTTGGTAATATAGTTATTCAAATTACCGTTCTCCATGTTTTCATGGCAGGAACTCCTCCACGATTCCTTCACGAAGGCATGAAGAGGGATAATAGCCAAAATATAGAGCTGATTTGCCTTTGCACATTTCAAGAATTTGCAGAATTCAACTTTTTTATGGGTTAAGGTAGGGATCCCATAATTTCGGAAAACGTGCACAGAATACACGTCACACATTTTCAACTGTTTTTGGCGTCAAATAAATACAGCTTTTTAGTCTTCTCGAAATCAAAGCAACACGTGGCATAGGCATACGAACAGGGGGGTTACGTAGGGGGCCGCGGCCCCCTGAAAGTTTCGAAAAGGGTCGTGTTGTCCTACATCATAAAACATTGTATTTCCGTAAATATTATAAACCTTATTTTCTCCTTTTTTAAGCTGACCGTTGGTGGAATTTATACCCCATTTGAAAATGACACCCTCCAAACCATGCGTCAATCCTGTAAATACAAAATCTAATTAATTTATTAAAGGCATCAATAAAGTTACAGTTTCATCCTCCTTGTATGTTTTATTTCTGAGCAAAAATAGGTGTATGTGTAAATAAAAAAAAAATTAAGAAAGGGGGGCCGGGATGGGTCCAAAAATGCAGTTGCCCCCCCACCCCCCATTATTTTTGGCTATGCACGTCTATGCAACGTCGCAATATATCCCGCGTGCGAGGGAACCTGAAAGAAGTAGCTGCTTTTTCGCAAGTCGGAGATTTGAGATAAATGATACGCAAGTTCTCGCTCTTGTTATTCGCGGTTATCTCTACAGCAAATTTGTACTGTCCGTAAACCGTTCCTTATTCTACTGGGTATCTCTACGTAAACATGTGAACTTATTATCAATTCTATTCTTCACACGATCATAGATATTATATCCTTTTGGAAGTGATATCGTTCAAGGTAAAACACGCAAACAAAGCGAAATTCGAACTTTTATCATTTGCCGCACTTCATTTACAATACGTTCGAATTTATATTACGTATGAATGGCAGATATACAAATTCTCTCTCTCGTCTACCGAAGTAAGCAGTGATGGGAACTCAAAATGAACTTGAACGAAAAAGAAACATCAAAATGGAGGTTTGCCAAAAAAAAAATCCAAAAGAAGTAATCAGTAATTAATGATGAACTCATTCTGAAGTACTGAAAGGAGACATCTGACCTCGAAACCATGACATTCTCTCTTAGTGCCCTAAACGAATGTAAAGCTGAAATGACAATAATTGTGAACTTTGTCTAGCTCGGACGAGTTGCAGATGTTGGAATGAGGCCATGAGTGAAAAGATTAGATACTACTTGTCGCTACTGAAGTATTTTTCTTATCTTCTGAGGTAACTGACTGCGGATCAGATACTACGGAGAGATTTAAAGAAAATCTTTATTTTTAGGCAACACTTTTGAGCAACGAGCATTTCTAGTTTATTGATGAACCCATAAACGTTCAAGCTTTGCTCTATCTCCAACAGTAGCAATATTCAGCGATCTCTTTGTACAGAACGACTGAATCGATCGATCAAGTAAATCCAGAAGAAGGAAAAGAAACCGAAGGACAAGTTGCTATCAACTAGAACTGGAGAATCAGGCAATAATGTGTGACCTATCTAATTACATCTTAAAAAATTACGAAAAGTGTTACCCTGAAAAAAATAATTGATAAAAACCAAAAATAATCTGACGGACCTATATTCAAATCGCAGTGTAGCTGGCGATTTTCATTTAAAATCCTTCGAAAATTCATCCTGACATCTACTCGCCAGCCACCTTTTCAAAATTATCAATATTGACTGGCTTAATCAGTAAATATATGGCCATTTTGCTGAAGAAGCTTGTAGCTAGAAGAGGACTTTTAGTACGAATAACAATGAAATCGAGTATGCATTCGTTGTTTATTCAAATGGATTCGAATCCTACTGGGAGAGGCGACTCAGGGCTTCAATTGATGTCACTGTAGTGCCTCTGACCGGGAGGTCCTAGGTTCGAGTTCCGACGGTGGCAGGATTCTCGACACTAGCTTGTCATCTATGTCGAAATCAGTCGCTGTGTGGAGGAGAATACTAACGGTCTGCTGCTTTGATCGGTAGTTTTCCGTGGTTTCTCCGATCACCAGGCGAATGCCGAAGTAGTAACCTAACGAACGGGCCACGGACCGCGCGCTATCTTTCCTTCCTCTTACTTGTCCTACCCTAATTCCTTACTCACACACACTCACGTGGACTACACTACCACCCTTTCGAAAAACCCATCGGGAGTTTTGCCCCGCCTGGGGCGGGGCCCCGCTGGTGAGAGATATGATTGGGATAAACCCCGCTAGCCGATGGTACGTCGGCGCCGATCTCGCCATCCAGCGGGGGAAGACCACCGCCACCTCCTGAGGAAAAAAACTGCCCTACACTTACGGGACTAATGGCCTTCGCAGCCGACGCGCCTGGAATCAATCAATCATGAGCCCAATCATTCTCCCGCTCGGAGAACGGTGAGATGGGCGGCACGGCGAAGCGCAGTGCGCGGTCAGCTGTTGACACAGTTGCAGGCAGGCGAACGGCTTCACGCGACCTACTTGCGCTTTCTAAAGGCGACGACAGACGGCTACCGATCCCTGTATAAGATTCCTGTGCGGAAACGCCGCACGAAATTGTCCTCCTGCATAACACCGCCTAACCACTGATCTCTACAGAAGATTCAAAATTGAAGAGCTCATTTTCAAAGTGACTTTTCTCTAATTCAGTTTGTTTTCTCGTCTTCTGCACGAATATTCATAAGACGCTTCATCATGCGGCCAAATATTTTGTTAAACATGGTGTTAGTCTTGTGCCACACGCAGACAGCCGTTGAATTTCATATTAACATATTTAACTATAAAGCTGAATGTGAATGGTTTCCCCTTCCTGAAAAAAAGAGTGTTGGAGGTAAGTCTCCTTGGAAATGAACTGTCCAATTGCCTTCGGAACTCTCTTCAGCTGTGGCGATATGGGTAAGTCGCGTGCGATATTATCTTGCGAAATCGTACGAGTTTTCCTGTCTGCCAAGAAAAATTATGCGCCCTCCCCATGACTATTTCGACCGCTTTCGGGTCCTCTTAAGAGAAAATAAATAAAAGGAAAAAAATAAATAAAAGGAAAAAAAATAAATAAAAGGAAAAATAAATAAATAAAAGGAAAAAAAATAAATAAAAGGAAAAAAATAAATAAAAGGAAAAAAAATAAATAAAAGGAAAAAAATAAAAGAAAAAAAATTAAATAAAAAAGAAGGGAATTTTAGGACTCAGGAGTCGTCGTTTCTGAGTCATGCATGATGGTAACGTGTGCTGCAGAGAGTAAGTAGTGTTGTGGGTTTCATTACAACCAGCTCACTTTTACTTTCTCGCCTTTAAGAAGGTACTTCTTAAGAAGAGAATGTTATGTCAAGTTGCGGGAAAAACTGCGAATTTTCGGTAGAAAAACTTATTGCCGGGCCCTGGTAACGAAAAAGCGGATAAATACAGTTGCTAAATTTAGAAAAAAAGTCCTCTAACACGTGGTGTAGGCGGAATCCATGCTTTATGCTGGTTTACTGAAGCGTTTTATGCTGGTTTTCTGAACATCTAAAATTAAAATCGGGCGCGACAAAATTGAATTCGACAGTCGCCATATTTATTAACTTATAATTCAGATTGATGCGAAACCAAAGTTAAAAAGTAATGAGAACAATGGACAAATTCGAGCCTGAAAGCTTGAGCGCTCTATGTTATCTCCTATCTCTATGTTATAACCTAAGTCCTCAGTTAGCGGAAAAAGGGTACGAGATGAAGGGGGAAGCTTTACGTCCACGGCGCATGCCTGACCGCCTCTCTACGTGCAGGACAGGAGGAAACGCGTAGAAAATACCAGGGAATCGAGGTTCATCTCGGGCGAGAGATTCCTCGAACATACTTCAAACCGCGTTGTTCGGTTCGAACATATAAACTAACAGGACATAAGTTATTTCATATTGTAACTTATACAAAATTATCCTTATGATTATGAACAAGCAAAACTACTAAAACTTAAATACATACTGCATAAAACAGATTAAATAAAACATCGGCTTTAATAAGTATATTTTTGACACTTAGATGTTTATATAAAAATCCACATGGATGTCGTATTCCTAATACACAGGTATAACTAAACTTCGGAAATGGGGTCTCCTTAAAAAGTGAAGGGGGAGAGATCTGAAAATATGAGCCCAAAAATGCTTAATTTGAGTTGTCAGACTTCTGTTTTGAGCGCTTTGTTCACGTTTTACAAGAAGTGTTCAAAGGGACCTCCACCTGCCTGTATTCAGACCTCTGCTAGTCTTCTTATTGAGTGCCGAGCATCATCAAAACCACCTGGTGTAGTGTGTACGTCGGACAGGCAAAATGCGGTCACGGAGAGTTCGTTCATAAAGCTCAGAACTCGAATAAATTAAACGCCTTAGTAGTCGCAAGAGGTTGAACATCATCTTTACAGTTCTTTGCTACATACGCGGATAAAAATTTGAAGCAGTTTCTGAGAAAGTTGCTTAAAATGGTTTTCAAAGCGCCTACGTTTCATCTAAAATTACGCAAAAAAATACTAATTTTCGAAATATTCAACATGACCTCTTCTGAAAAACTGTTTTTGAAGAACAAATTTCATTAAGAAGAAAAAACGTATCATCAAAATTGTAGTTGTAGGATGACACTCAAAAACACTGAATTTTTGCAATTTTCGAAAATCAGTTTTCAATGAAAATGAGGCCTCTACAATACTCTCCAATGTCATTCGCACTATCCAACTACACAATTTAATAAAAAACGATGGATTTTTTTTTTGAAAATGTTGTAAATGACCTAGGGGTTTCATATAAAATACCTCCAGATTTAAAATATCGATTTCAAATTCAAGATGTCGCGACATTAGCCAGTTCGATTGGGAAATATCAATTTTGGAGAAAATCGGCTGAACGGTTTAACCGCTAGCGTTGTTCAGACGGGCAGTCAGACGTTTGGCCGTCATTTGATTTTTCGGTATCAAAACGCTTCAGTCAACCAGCATAGAATGGTTTAAAAACGTGATTTGTTATCTTTGCCGCATCTCTACTGTTACAGTGGGGATTATTAGTAGCAGCTGCCGTCCATGACGGGCATCCGTGCGCGTTGGCAACCGACGCCGGCGGCGGCGCGCCGCGGCACGACATTCACATGTTTTATTTGTAGAGAAACCTCTGTTTTCATGCATTTCTCGACTTGCTAGGGAATGCAGATAAGGCTGTTACACTTTTTTTCGTTTAGTTATCTAAGGTTTACAGTTTTCAAATCTTTCTAACTTTACTTTGTTGGAACTGTTGTAATCATGGTCGAATGATAAACAAGGTAAGGAAGATATTCTGGAGATCAAGAAAACGTGCGCAGATGTCACTTCTCCCCCCCCCCCACATGACATACAGTTTTTTCTGTTCATTTACAAAATCATTTAAATCAAAATCAAAAAACTTTTGTGGTTCTATACTTTTTATTATTACAACGTATTAATCTTTTAATTACTCCTATTATATATCACCGTAATTTGTTATGTTAGAGTATTTTTTATTTATTATATATTTATGTAAAAGAAAAATTACTCGAGTTAAACTTTATACAATTCCTTTTCAAAACTTCTGGAGTACAATGGATTACTGAATTACCTCATGCACTATTTTCCGAGAAACTTCTGCTGAATACAGTTTAAAATGACAGTTCTCGATCTATCAGAACGATTAACAAGAATTGTCAATATTTACCGACCACTAACAGTCGAGAACAGCTCAAATTTGCACGGACGCCAGGCCGTAAATGCATTTGCAGGTAACACTCGTCCGCAGTGTAGATAATGTGTTATCTTTACGGTAAAAGCATGAACCGAGAATCCTTTCACCATGACGGTGTTTATTTCTATTCTCAAGTTATACTGCTCGTAAAGTGAACCTTTTCATGCGTCAAGTAGAATGAAGTTGCGTGGAGGAAATGATACCACATTTCCGGGACTCGTAAGCATATTTTATAATTAATATACGTTGACTCCGCCTTCTAATGAGAAGTATGAACTTTAAATTTCTTGTTTGAAAGAATTATAGCATTCTTTCCAAACAAGTTTTTTTTCTCTATTTGAGAAAGATATCGGAACTAATGAAACTAAATGAAGAAACTAAAGATAATGGAACTAAATGAAAACACTTCATCTTTAGGTAAAAGAAGAGTCGTTGCCCAAATTGCAGATTGATAAAATTAAGTTGGGACCTAACAAGTCGTTAAATTGTGATCGTCAACAATAGATTTGAAACCTAACTTCTACGAAAAGACCCACTCAGATAATTTGATCGAGTTTTAATACCGAAAAATTGACAGCAAAACCGTCCGTTGTCTTTTAAATAAAGACGATGAAAAATTTAAGAATTAACTTTGAATACATTTGGAAACACGGAAAACAATATTGTTTTCGTAACAGAAGCAAAAGTGTTTCATAAATATCTCCTTATAAGCACCACCATAAAACCACAACAATGAAATCTGAAAAAAATTATGGCAAGAATATTTATAACAAAACGTGTCCAAAACGTTTCCAGCGCCCATTGACTGAGATGTGTTGATACGGAAAGGAATTGCGGTATAACATTATGCAGCTGTTAGTAGGGAGGAGAAAGTATGTGCTGTTTTAGCATCACTAGTTTGCTCACTATATTAAGTAAGTTAATATTACTAAAGATATTTCACGTTCGTAAACAAGTTTTAACCTCTGCGAAGTGCAATGTCCTGAGCTAACACATATCTAACAGTCTGCATTATGCAACATTGTATTTGCAATTATAATACACCTGAATAAAATTATTAAAAATGTATTGGCCTTAATATTCCACCATATTAACTGGGCACCACCTCCGTATTCTAACCCCTTCGTTACCCACGTTAGCCGTGCAACTGCGGGCGAGCCGGGCCAGAAAATTCGTCCACCGCGTCAGATGCGTTCGAGACAATCACGCTGGCCGAGAAGCGTCGGCGATGGCCGCCGTCCAGCTGACTACGGCACTGGCGCGTCCCGGCGCCGCGGGGCCCACTGGCAAGGCCTCCGCCCCAAGGCCGTGACGGCGTCATTTCGCTCCAGCGCCGGCCACCAACAAAGAACCCAAGCCTCTCTACTTCCGCCACGCCATTGCCGGCTCCGCCCGGTTTTTGTTTCGAGAAACGCTGAAGCATGTGGAGAAATGGAAGCGTGTAGAGTGCGCGTATTTCCATTAAGTTTAATAATAGTTATGTTTGAACATGTATGTATGTATATATATATATATATATATATATATATATAATATATATATATATATATATTAATAGTTTTTTAACTAACCTCTAATCAGCATTTTTGCACCCTCACTTCCTTGGTTACAGGCATTGCAGCTCTTTCAAAACAATGTCAAAATAAATATTGTGAAGCTATATCAAGCAGCAATCTTCCAGTCACCGAGTCCCCAACAACTATGTTGTAACGCTCGCTGCTACCGATAGTGTGTTTACAAATAAGGAGATCATTAAGCGCAAATTCAACCGAATCATAGAAGTTTCTAGACCGGAACTGAATCTTTTACAGTCCCCGCGCTTCACATTCAATCGTTTCATTGAAGTTTCCGGTCACGTCCCACACTGCCTGGTATTGATAGAATGAAAATGATCGAAAATGTAGAATCCAAATAACTCAATGGTGTTGTCATCTAATAAGAATGCATGTTGACAGAATACCAAAATTGTCTGGAATGGAAGAAAATAAGGGAAAGGAACTCTTTGAAGTCCGTCATCGATTCGAGAATGAAGAGCAGAAGAAGAGGAAGATGCCCGTAGAACAAAAATATTGGCGTGTAGAGTGCGAGAAACGGTCATCAAGAACTGAAAAATACTAGCATAATAATAATAAATAATTGATGGGAAAACAGGAAACCTACCGATCAGATTACTAGGCCGCTAGCATTCTCCAGCCAGGGCTGAGCTATATAGCCAGTGTCCCAACCTGCCACCGTCAGGGCTAAGTTGTTTGAGACCTCCACGGTCAGAGTCGTTACAGACAGTAACGTAGTGAGTCCGAGTTAAACTCAGCCAGTGCTTCCGCATTCGAACGATGGTGGAATTTCGAGTTACGTCGAGGTGGGTCACACGAATAAGAATTTAGAGGACAGCTGCTGCGATAGTTCGCAATATATTCCATTGCATTCAATGCGAATGGCGACCTTCACCAACAGACCCAAAAAAGAGCCAATTTCTTCCTCATCCTGACCTCGCTCTCAGGCTCAAAACCGAACAATGGGGCGTTATCACACGCCTTCGTACAGAAAGTCTTCATCAGTGCTGCGGGTTCAAAAGAGTCATGTCAGGGTAGCAAAGATCAATTCTCTATGCTTGCTTTTTCAACATTCCCACTGAAGTGACACTAAAGGACTAACAACAACATACACGTAACTAATGAACACAATGTATGGTCATTATAATGCAATGATCCGAATGTTTGAAGACCTGCCTTAGATATCGTTTTACAACAAAATTTGAGACCCATTTTACTTTTTTTTAAGGGATATGCACAACGATATGAAATTTTGATCTTTTATTTGAGAATACTAGCATTCGACAGTTTGAAACAGAGATTATCTTTATGAAAGAGGGAGTACCTCTGTCCTATTCCAAGTGATGTCAAAAATGGTTTGCAAATGACAATGAATTCTATGTTATGGCTTGTACCGGGAGTTACTCTACGAAACTTCGCACATAGCATTTCCCAGTGAAATGCGAATTGTCAGTTACCAATATTAACACCGAAAGTTGCATTTAACATGTATAGCTAGGAAGCTTGATTTTGCTGACCTAAAACCTCATAAAATGATCAATAAAATGTTCTGAAAAATGTTTTTAAAATGTCCTAAAAGCGTTAAAAGAAAATGACGTAAAAGAATTATCAAAACCATTTCAGATGAACAACTGAAGCTGTTGGATATGCTACTGATGTAATCTAGGCCATTCCTTTCGATCAAGTGAAATCAACCTCAAACTTTTGGTGTGGACCGTTATTTACCTAGAAATATGTCTTTAGTTACCCCGAAATCTGTTGGAATAGACAATGACGCTTGATAGACGGCACAGGAACCTTAGATTACATATAATTACCTGACATTGACAGGTTCTGAGCAAGAAACTCGAATAGCCACTGAGTAATTTTATGGAGAACATTTGTGTAGATATCATAAATATTTGTAAGTACCTGTTAAAATGTTATTAAAACCACGGAATCGGCGAAAAACTTTAAAATGACGCAAAAAGGTACAAAATGACTAGTAGAAACCGAAAAATGAAAAATGCCGTATAAAAAGGGGTAATTTGCTTTTGTCATAGCATAAAATTGATGTCTATACTAAAAGACCTTGTTGTAAAGTGAAAAAGATAATTCGTTAAAAACCCATATAACCATGTCTTCAGTAGAAACTGCTAACAATAATCCAAATATTACAAGTCAAACTTCTCATCTACTTTAGTGAGAGTAAACTCAAATCTGTTAATAAACCCGACTCGATGGCAAACCTTTCAAGAACGAAGTCAGTGAAATGACTTTCTCGCCAGTCTTTTTACAACAGACAAGCACAAGGAAGGGGTCAAGGCAGGTCCCGTGAATTTTGATGTTGCGGCGGTTGAGGTAGGTTTACTGCGACTGGCCATAGCCTTAGAATTGGCGCGCTGACAAAGCGGTTGCGACGTAGCTACTTCACGACTGACGGGCAGCCAACGTATTTTCATTTCAAATTACGACGGTCGCCTCGAGCTATTCGTTTCCAAGAACATCCAGTGCTTAACTAGTTTCTTGTGTAATTTTTATGGCTCACCAGTACTTCCAATTGCCTCCACCAACACTAGAGGAAGTGTTTCTGCATCGGTGAGGATGGGTCTTTCGAGAGTGGGTTGTTAAGCCCATCGCCCGTCGCTAAGGATGGGGAATAGGGATCGGGTACGGAAGAAAGGATGCCATTACTCGTCATATTTTGTAACAAGAACCACGAACCGTGTTTATTTAACGTTTTGTCGCCAAGGGCGCATAATTCATTATTCCCCTCTGGCAGGAATACGCTGAAGATTGTTCAAGTACAAGATATCACAACACATCACACCGTGCCTCAGTGCTTTTTGGAGGTATAAAAGCAACTTTAACTCCTGCAGCAATGATTCGAGCATTGTTAGTACGCAAATGTGCAACCAAACCTCACTGAGGAGTATAACGTTAGACATATTCCTCTATTATTCATTTCTTTTGTTTTCTTTCGTGAACGTCATTACAACTTCAGTAGTCTACCGAAACGGCCTATTTAGGGTTTGAAAGGCGTTTTCCGTTACCCGTTTCCCCCTTTCATTTCAGAACTCCTCCATAATAATCCATATCAAACATATTCACCCCTCCACCTGAGGCATTCACTCCGTGAATGATAGATGGCTAATTGGGATAGTACTTTATGGACGATTTGATTCAGCCGCTGTTTCCGAATCAAAAAGGGAGCATGTAACACAGGAGGGAGGCACCAGAGATTTGTTGGGGGAGGGGCGGAAAAGTCGTAAAAAGGTAAAGAGCACCCCCTCTCAAGAACCACAAACTCAACTCATCTATCCAGAACCACCCCCGTTGAACTTCGGCCATAGCCGAAATGAATGCCCGATTTGATGGACTAATTAACTATTCCCCTCTAACATGTTTGGACTCATGGAAGAGGAAAACTCCGAAGAAACCTGCGATCCCGCAACGACCTCCCCAATTACACATGGGTCAACCGAGATTTGAACCCTGATTACTAGATGTGAAAAGCTACCGTGCTGACGCTACGAATGACATCTGACAAACGGTTGCCAAGGGAATCGAACCACTAAAAAGCGACAAACCAAAAAAATCCTCTTCATTCGACGAAATATTTTTTGAAAATTCTATTTCCACTAGTACAAATGTCCAAGAATATAGTAAAGCACTGCCTTAAGCCTAGAAAAGAACTGCTTCGCTCACGGTGAAACCGCACCCCCAGCAAAATGACAATTTTTGAGACGTGCCACTCGTGCACCGACGAGGAGGACACGTGCGTAGGCATGGGTGCATTCGCTTTCATTGATTTTTTTTCGTGTTTCCGGGCACGTCAACTGCTTCGGTCATTAGTCCCATTACTGTAGTGCATGTTTTTTCTCGGGAAATGGCGATGATCTTCCCCCGCTGGATGGCGAGATCCGGCACCGACCTACCGTCGGCTAGTGGGGTTTCCCCCTAACCAGCACTCCCCCACCAGCGGGGCACCGCCGCAGCTGGGACAAGCTCTAAGCTCCCGACCGATCTCCCGGAATATGTGGAAGTGTGGTGCATGTTAGTGTAAGTGTGTGTGTAAGAGGAGAGGATAGGACAAGGAAGGGAAAGGACAGATCGCGCGCGGTCCGTGGCCCGTTTGGTAGGGTACTGCTCCGGCATTCGCCAGGTGTTGATCGGAGAAACCACGGAAAACTACCGATCAGAGCAGCCGGCCGCTAGAATTCTCCTCCATCCAGCGACTAATTCGACCTAGCTGAAAATCCTGCCGCCGTGGGGAGTGGGAACCTAGGACCTCCCGGTCAGAGGCGCTGCAGTGGCACCAGTTGATGCACTGAGCTACCGCTCCCGGTGGTGCATTCGCGACCTAGCGCAATGCATGGAGACGCCTCGCACGTCACGGTGACGCAACATTAGGCATGGCTCGCGTAGTTTTCTGATGTTGCATTCAAAGCGCGCCGCCAATCTCAGCCACAACGCCGAAACACATTCTTATACGGACAGAAGCGCTCCGGGGTTTTTAATGCTTGTCACCTGGAATGCAATAACTATGTGCATCTTTGCATCTTTTTATTAGTAACGTTACTCCTGAGTAGAGGAAGACTTCAAGAATTATTTAGCCTAAAATTGACTTGGAAAAGGCATTTATGTTTCATAAAATACGCTTACAAAAAGGCGTTTACTCTGGCTCAAATACAGAGTAAAAGGGCACGTGAAGGGTGATAAATGAGAATTAGAAAAGAACATTCACGCACTAGTCATAATTTCGGAAGAGGCCGTGGAAGCGAAAGGAACAATAGCGAACGGAGTGGAATGGAATTGGTGACCGAAAATGCCTTCCGGTATCGAAGAAAGGGAACCAAGAATTGTTGATTGGTTATGAAGCATTCTTGACCGTTACTCTCAATTAACACAGAAAAATTGTTGATGGGAATCGTTTCACCTTCTGGCCCACGTTTTTAAAAATTATTGAAACAGTAATCAGAGTTCAACCATTCATGCCTAATTTCTCGCCCCCCCTTCTTACAGAGAAAATAAAAACGCTGCAGTATCGGCTTCTTGTGCAGGATTGCAAATAAGTTCCAGACTTCATGAAGTTCGCTGCCGGGAGAAAAGGAAAATCACGAAAATGGAAGAAAAAATCAAAATAAGGCATATCATAATGCTGAAACAGGATCATTACTTCATTACTTCAAAGCGTAGTCAGAAATTTATGCGACTTCGTAAGGATTTAGATGTGCCCTTAATTTACCGAATACTGCAGGACTTGCTTGAACTCAAAACGATTTTATAAAATTACAGACGAAATAAGCAGCATTACGGTACGAGTCGCATCTCTACAATTTATTTCATCTTCTCAATGAATTTCGGGCGTAGTCGTTGAAACTTATCACATAACAGAACGAGAAGGAAGGCCAGTTTTAAAACCATTTCATACGTGTCTGTAGAACACAGCACATTCCTCTTATTTAAGCAAACCACCTAATGTAATAGATTTCGAAAATTGTTGAGACTAATTCAGAAATGTATGCGGATCATAAAGTCCTACATATGAAAGTGCCTTTACACTGAACATTAGCGATGACAACGGAGCGGATTTCTATGGTTTTGCAGATTTTTGTCTGTTGCTTCAGGGCTTGCTAAGCGAAATTTCTCGATATTTGGTTAGAATTGGATGCTATGTAGATTAATGTATTTGCGGATATTTGGCCGATTTTCCAGTTGGTGCATATTCGTGTAATTATGGGCGTATATTTCGCAGATTTCATTAAAATAAAGACTTCTCTCTACAACATTTCATCTAAAAAGTTTCATCTTTTCGTACGCCGATCTGGATGACCGAGGTGGCTAGAGCGTGTGCCGACTCAGCGGGTTCGAGTCCCGCCGTGGGCGTGGTTGTTTGTCCCTTGTCTTTCATGTATGTATGTTGTCGCGGAAGGCATTGAGAGTCTACTGACCACAGACCGAGGTGCCCGCAGCTAATATTCTACAATTTGTAATGAGTTTTAATGTGCAAAGACTCCTTGGTTCATCTCTAATACACACATTCAAATAGAGCCCCCAATCGAACATATAAGAACACTGTGATACAGTTTTTACACGTCTTCTATCCTGTCCTTGCAATATAAAGTTTACAATGAGGAAAATATTAAACAATCCCAAGAGAATAAGCTCACGATATTCGAAAGATGTGTGAAAACCTTCATGAAAATAAATATTAACTATAATATTGTATGCTAAAAAATTTGTAAATTTTCACTCCAATATAAAGATATTTAAAATGTACCTATAGAGTTCAGATTTAAGAATGAACAATACATCGTAAAAGTGTGTATTGAATGTACATTGTTTAGATGCACAAGTTAGAAATTTAAGTATGAAATTCTGTAAATTAGCTAGTAGTAAGATACAAGAGTAAGAGGTATATCCAAATGTTATGTATTAAAAATAAAAATGTACAAACCCCTGAAAGACAGAACTATCGAGCAGGAAGAAAATAAGTAAAAAATGCATAGAATCTATTTGTGAGATCATTGACTATAAAGAGCTACTAATAAAAAATAAAGTGAAATCATCCAATGAAAGTACATTGACGTTATGCTATTTCGTTTTTCTCTTTTGTATGTGCAACTCTACTGAATTTGATGACTGTAACTCTCTCAAAACGGTAGACATGACAAATGTTCTGCTATGAGGCAAGAAGGTAGGTCAATGATTACCGCATACCGCTACTCTTTTCCATTCCCATTATCACTAATCGCTTCTTATCATGATGGAGATTAAACCCGCCGCATCGGGCTCAATGTAAATGTTATCAGATGCTTCTCAAATCCTAACTTGATGGCATTTTGAAGGTTACTGGAGTTTAGAAGCGACACTTAAGTTTTGTTCGGCTCATCAAAATTTCTGAAAATGAGCCTACGAGAGTGTACTTGAAAAAAAATGTAGCAGTAATTGTTTGAATTCGAAAATTTCTCAAAATCCGTAACAACTTAATCTTTCTTACATTACAAGCAACCAGAACTTATCCAAATGTTTTCGGCGTCATTTTTGTGAAATCAGGCAAAACTTTTCTCCTACTATATTCAGCCTAAATGAAATACACGTGTCCATGACAAGACGCAAGGTTGTCACGTAAGCAGCATTTTCTTTTCAAATGTAATTTCCTTACATTTCCTCCAAACATTGGATTCGTTTAGGAGGTCGAAACGAATGTTGTAAGGGATCGCTCGTATGCCGCTTTCTTCATTCTGGTGCATACTAATTGTTCTGACAACTCCGCATTTCGACAAGGCTCGACGATGTAGCAATCCTACTGATTTTGACACACCATGTTTGACAAGAGCATTGTTCGGAAAGGCTGTGTTTGACACCACCAACTGAGAAGTAATAGCAACATCACCGTATTTCTTGAGAATGCGAAACTTGTTTTATAACATTAAATACCATGCGAACTCTCGGAATGACACTAAACTATTTTTAAAATGAAACATTAATTCAAAACAGGAATTATTTATTCCTCTACTAAAATTCATATTCACTATAAAACTTAGCTTTTACTTTCTCCTATACGTATGTATATACCCTAGTAAGCAGAAAGTTATGTAACGTGTTTTTCAAACCGACAGTCCGGTCACCTTAGGCACTAGGAAACAATACTTATATCTATACTATACCATGGATTTTTGCCAAAATAAGTACTTATTCTCCGATTTGGCCGAATAGAACCCCTGGTATTTTGAAAATAATTCTGTACATTTTAGGGATAATGTACATGAAGCCCCTGTGACATTTTCACAATTTTCTAAGAAAACTGTCAACTTTTTTTTTTCAAATTTCTTTAGAGAATAGAGTAAACTACGCTTATAAAGATGGCGTACGCTTGAGTTTCACTGTTAACTATGCGTTTTGAAAAATTGCAATAGTTGAAAATTTTGGAACCCCACGGCACTAGTTCATTAATTGTTGAAGATGGAGATTTTCGCTCCAAATAAAATTTGTTCTCTACAATTGGTTCTTTAATTAATGGCCTGTACATTTAAAAAAAATAGTTTTCGCTTAGTTTTGAGTGAAAAATGGGCAATATTAAAAAAACAATTTTCTCAAAAACTACTTCAAATTTGTCTTCATACTTTTTAATCACAGAACGCTCAATACCATGACAAAAGCCATATTGACATATTCTATTGATTATTCCGAAAATTACCAAATCTGTTCTTTTGATATACCTCGCAAGTTAATATTTTTTTGAAGAACGTTTTTGAACGTTCCGCGTGATAACTCTGCCCCCTACAAAATTGATGCATTATATGATTAAATTGTTCTTTAATTTTTTTCTCTTTATTTGATCCATTATATAACCGCAATACTTGGACATTATGGGAAGTAGAGTTTTGTGGCGGGATAACTTTTCCGACAATCCAAGCAAAGAACATTGTTGCAATTGTGAGATTAAGTGTTTAAATGATTTCTTAGGTGGTTTCTCGAAACCTTGAAGTTTTTTCTGGGAACTTAAGCTCAGAATGGTACATTTTTCTAAACGATCAACATTTTTTCAAAAACTCCTCCAATTTTTTCAACGAAAATTTGCACATGGGACCAGATTTTACTCATCTATAATATTATAAAAGTCATATTTCAATTCTACTATTAGGAGAGCGAAAAATTATGGAAATATGAAGGCGCCGGTAGGTAGCAACTGGTGAGATGGTGGCACAAAACCGAATAGCTAGCACAGATTCAAGGCATTATGAAAATAATTAGAACGAGAAAGCTTTCAAGTAAAAAATCTGGAGAAAATCAGATAGGGTCAGAATACATTCAGGACGAAATTTCGCTCAGTACTAACAAAGTAGTAAATGAAAAATGGGTACATAATTTCTGAAGGATAAACTTACAACTGAACAAAAGGGTGCTAAGAACCAGATCTGACAAAAACGAAAATGTACGAACATTCTGTTAACCGGTTCGCTAAACCTGCTGAATCATTCTTTCGAATGTTGCGTAGGGAAAAAAAACATTTTATTTACAGTAGAAAACTTCTTTATCTCGGGACCTGCCCTTGCTTACGTTTGCAGAAACTGAGCTTAAACAATCCCTGAGCGTACTGAATCATCAACATTTCACACTCAGCTGTTGTGAATTCAGCGGAGATTTAAAATGCTGATGCCCCTTGTTTCAAACGTAAACACTGCTGGCTGAGCAACCACCATGCATCATCTCAGCTGTTGTTCCAGCACATTTTAAAAATTAAATTCCTTGGCAAAACGATAGCTAGAGTGTTTCACTGTGAACAGAAATTTAAAATAACCGCAAGTTGTAAGAGTGAATAATTTGTTAATGCTTTCACTAATTTTTAATACATTGATTTGCAAATCGTAAATTTGTTTACATTTACTTACTAGATAGTTTGCAATTGAGCAGTTAAATTCTCTCACACATAAACTGTTTAAATTCCTTGACGCGTGATAACTCCGCATTTACATTTATTACACATTTATTGTAAATTTATTATTAACATCTAGAAAGGATTTCAGGAGGTTCCAATGGACAATTTCCGCTTAAGGTTCAATTCAATTCCCTTCCTCTCACTTCCGAAAGGTTTGTATATTCTTTTTAATTAAAATAATAACAAAAAATGACTTTTAAAGCAACCGAAAATAAGCGAAGAAAGCCCGCTTTGAAATTACTGTGAACACTACCAGATTACTTGACCATTGTCGGGGGTAAACCCCTTACAAAATTTATGCATTATATGATTAAATTGTTCTTTAATTTTTTCCTCTTTATTTGATCCATTATATAACCGCAATACTTGGACATTATGGGAAGTAGCGTTTTGTGGCGGGATAACTTTTCCGACAATCCAAGCTTCCAACCAATGCAGCGGAATGTGGTACATCCCCTGTGCGCCAGAGTAACTCAAAACTGCAAGCCGTGATTGCTCGTCCGGGAAATAGTTTCGGCCCACACTACAAGCGCGTTGGCAGGAGATGGCATAAGCGGTGTCGTAATTTCAGTTTCAAGGACACAAACGCATCCAGTTCCTTTCAACATTTAAAGTTGTGGTGCAACAACGCACAGCACAGATTGTCTCGTATTAACGGTTGTGTAAAATTAACTCAAGTTTCATTAACTGGGGTGCCAAAAACCTACACTTCAAAAACATATGCAATAAATAAAATACAAAAATTACCTTTGGATACATTTTCATTCTCATGGTATGTTAAAAATGAAAAAATATGAAAAAGAGTGCCCATCCTTGTTGTTGTCCTGCTGTCTCTTAGCAAAAAGTCCATTACCGCCTCTACCGACAACATGGAGAGGTCGTTTTTATGTGTACAAGGAAGGAAGGAAATATTTATGTGTGTGTGTGAAGGAAGGAAATATTTAGGCACTAATTTTGGAAAATTGTAACGACTTGACAGAAAATTACATGAAAACTACAAATGTTTTGAAAAATTGAAAGTGAAATAATTTAAAGATTAATATTGAAAATTAGATTATTAAAAATTTGATAAAACCCATTTTATATTCATAATTCGTTGGATTCGAGGGGAAAATTATAAAAAATTGAGCTTTTGTTGAGGAAATTTTGAAATTGTCCTGGATGCTTCATGCAAAATGCACCCCCTCAAAAAAATTAAAAGACCGAAATGAAATTCGCAGGACCTCAAGTTCAGCCAAATCGTTCGGGGTTTATACATTTCGGGAAACTCTTGGAAACAATTTAGGCAGTAGTGATGTACATGATCTGAGAAGTTTCCAAAGCAAAAAATCTCTTTCGGTACCAGAAAGTCATAAAACTTATTTTCGTAAAAATCTCAATATGGAGATTGCGTAACTTGCATTGCACTAAGTAAGGACCTGTATGAGAAAATACAATTATATTATCCGACCTGGATAGCCAAGGTCGCTAATGCTTAAGGGCTACTTCGGCTCGAAGAGCGGCGTAGGCTCGAAGGGTCGAAGGCTCGAAGGGTCGCGGGTTCTAATCCCACCCCGGGCATTGATGTTCCTGTGTGGTCAAGTTGTCCTTGTGTGTCCCCCTTACAATTCCCCAAATGTTAAGAATCACAGTGGTCGCTATATGCCAAGCAGTTAAAAAGTGATCTTAAATAAATTTAAAAAAATACTCATTTTCAAAGCAGGAATTAAAAAAAAGCAATGAAAACTATGCAGTCTCCGGCATTGCGAGCGGTACCTATAATTTCTTTAAATACCCAGGAACTCGGGGAGAAAAAGCTATGAAACAGTTTAGACGACTGAAAAATGCAAATATTCGAAGTTTTTGGCTCTTTCTCATTCTGGGCGTACTGAATGAATTCTCATCACCTTTGCGACACTGCTTAAGATTTAGCTGACGTCATGCGACAGCAGGGCTCTAATAAAGAGGCCATCCGCCATTAAATATTTGCTATTCACTGGAACAGTAATTTTCTTCGTAATTTTGGAATGTAATGTGTGTGTGTGTGTGTGTGTGTGTGTGTGTGTGTGTGTGTGTGTGTTCGTATATACTACACTTCATTATTGCAATACTCATGAAGACTTTCTCGAAATACTTCATTTATTGCAGTGTTATACCAGTGTATTTTATTTTCCCTTCTTGAGTAGTGTTCGTGCTACTTTTTAGGGAAACCATTTTAGTGGTTTTGTCTAGGTGCGTTTTTGCTGAAGTAGGCCACTAGTTAAATTTTTCATCGCGTGTATTCGCGTCTTTTGTATGAATTTCGCAAGCACGGTTTTCCTGTACTAGTTTCATTCTTATTTTTAGTTCTCTTTAATTCGTCCTCTCATTCAAACCAAATTCAGGGTCATGTGTTGCATGCAAACTTACACCGCAAAACCTGCATTGTATTCTTACTTCTTTTGCGGACGTGCACGAGGGAAGAAATATGAAAATTCTGTGAAAACCCTTTATATTCATCAGCGAATTTACGGACTCATTTCCTTGTGAACTGCATATGGTGGCGTAGAGACTACGCAGTGTTTGATTATCTGCTTTTCATTTCATGACCACGTTATTCCTATCGGGATGTTTCCTAACATGTCAACTGTTATGGTCATTAGTCCCAGTAGTGTAGTAAACGTTTTTTCCGTAGGAAGTGGCGGTATTCCTCCCCCGCTGAACGTTAAGATCCGGCGCCGACCTATACGGTCATGCGGAGAACTCGCCTCCAGGTATCTCCTCGAATGGTGCAAGCTCCAAGTTCCCGACAGGCCTCTCGTCGTATGTGGTAGTGCATGTGAATGCAAGTCAGAGGAGAGGATACCACAACGAGAGGAAGAGTAGAGCGCGCGGACCTTGGACATTTATTAGAGCACTTTCTGCATTCGCCTGGTATTGATCAGAGACGCCACGGAAAACTACCGACCAGAGCGTCCGGCCGCTAAAATTCTCTTCCGGACAGCGGCCGAATTCGACCTGTTTAGCTAGTGTTGAAAATCCGCCTCCGTCGGGACTCAAAACCTCCCAGTCCGAGTCGCTGAAGCGGCGATGTGAGCTAAACTCGGCCGAGACAATAGAGACAGAAAATTGTGGAATGGTACAAGAGCGAATAGAGGTGAAAATTAACCTTTTGAGTTAATTATGCGGGTACATAGATCTCAAGGCAAACAAACAGTTGCAGGTGAACAAGCTCAAAATTCTCCACAAAGGACAACAGGCGACAACGACAAAAATGGTTTATTTCGAATTTTCGAGATTGAAGATAAAAGTTCATGAGATTTTAAGTAATGAATCTCATTATTTTAATTATGAACCGAGTCTGCAAGTCACGTAAGTTTAATATTTATAATAAAATACTTATGTTATTCCGATCAGAACCCCGTATTTATCATCGGGTCTAACTGCGATTCCGAAAAAGATTGTGTAAAACTAAACTCTTCCAAAAAAACTGCAAGGACAATACGAGTGGAGCAAAACCCGCATTTGTGCTTCCGTGAGTTGCTTGCGTGACTGATGTATGATTGTGTAGGTTTCTACCAACGTCACACCACATATGAGTTGTAAACTCACTACATGTTGCATTCATGTTCATCACAATCTGATATTTTATTTTGTATAACCCATTTAACATTTTTTGACAGTTCATTGGATTATATACTATTAGCAAGTCATCATTTATCAGTGTCATTTAACCCCCCTCTTTCACTGAGGTGATGCAATGCAATGAATGAAACTGGGATGACTTCAGTGCTTCTAGCTTTCCTGAAATTGGTAATTTCCTTAAGTTCGTCCCTATACAAATTTCAAGTATACCCTTGGAAGAACCACGACCAACTGCGGTGGTGTTGGCTGTGTCGGAAGCTGAAAACCGATGCAGTACAGCGAGGGCAACAGTGGGGACGAAAGGATTATCGACTGTAGTGTATCGTCGGAATCGTAACGGGCAAGTGAGCATTTGACCAAAAAGTTTTCTACGTGGGTAAAAAGAGTATCTACACAAAATTTGATGTTTCTATAAAATAGGAGCACATGGACGACCTATCCACTCGAGAAAACCACCTCATTTGAGTTGTGGGTTCGAATCCACTTCAGGCCGAGGCCATGTAACCGTGGTTTAGAAGGCGAAGACAAACCATCACCTCTCACTCTGTAAAAACATTTCTTTTTGATAATGGCCAGATGAAGCCAAATATGGTGATCATTGATATTTCGTGGAATTAAAGAATTTTTATGAGTGATAGCCGGTTTTCAGACTTCCTTCCTTCTCTCATCCCCCTCGTTTTTACAAATTATGTCGGCAAGACTGTTGAAAATCTGCTCTCTCTAACACTTATTGACAATCAAGACAATTTTTACTTTCATGTGAACTTTTCATATAATTCATATAACATCTATAATTCATAAAACATATCTAATAATAAAACATAATGAAACATCACTAGAGGGCAGATTTTAACACGCGGGGTTGGGCGAGTAGAGAGTCTGCTGACGGTGCACGGTGACCCAATGCCCCTCACGAGACCTCCACTCGCGTAGTGGCGTAACACACAAGGACCTCCACGCCGAGCTGGCGTAACGAATTCCGCAATTGTTATGGATGCACGCCGGCTTCTGAAAAGCGATCTCCGAACCGCCTGCCGGAAAGAAACCGACCTGCTCACGCAGAAGGCGAGGAAGACTGATTGGTATCACTGTCGCTAATTCATTACAAAAATAAATAAAATAAAAAATGAGATTTTTTTTGTACGTATAAAATACATGCGAAGCCAAGACCCATCTCGGGTTGTAGCGCCAACATAAGAAGAAAATACATGTTGCAGTATTATAATATGCAACTTTCACAAGAAATAGGAGAAAGAATGTGTTATTTGAGCACCACTAGGAATTTCCGCAATTCAAAAATATATCATCTTCGAAAGTTGGTGTATCATATCCCACAAATCAAGAACAGATTCAACATAACGTTTTTAATTTTTCCTTACAAAGGTGTAATATAGTGAATTAGGTATGGGTTAGAATGGTTCACGCTTATAAGGTTTGTTCGTTTACCACACACTCTTGCAGAATTTTCACTATACAAACCGTTTTCAAACTAACACACTCCAGAAATTTATTCTAAAAGCTGATCGATTCATATCTAAGACCATTTCATAGAGCGCTTTAAATTTACTTAAATAAAACCTTTATTCAAACAACATTTCTGTAATAAATTGCCACTTTTCTCCGCATATCAACATTTTACACTCGTTCAAAATTACTATGCTCTTCGGATTGTTTCACACTTTCTCAAAGATTTTTCGTCCTCCCTAAATATAAGTTTATTTTCCTCTCAATCCAATGCCTCTTTATCTTTGACACTATTCTTTCTAACTTAGATCATACACTTAATATTTTTAATTTATTTTTAACGTAAGTAAACAATTATTTACCAAATTGAACTTCTGGCATATTCCCGCAAAGGCATGAAAATAAAACATTTTCAAACGGAAATACGTTAAAAAAATAGCGTCTGCTCGTAATGCATCTCCCAAACTGATATTTCAGCTAAACTTTCCTCGGAATGTGACACATTTTCAATAAATGACTGAAACCTTTGTTCGAGGACCCTGAAACTCGAGAAGTTGTAACATTAGCTACCTTCTATTCTCATATTGAAAACACGGCAGCGACATACTTTTAAGAAAAAATAATAGCCATCTGAATTGATATCTAATACGCACTACTCAACAACAGCCCACGTCTTTCTATACAAAAAAGTATGACTGTATAAATCTCGCGTGACTTGTATGAATAATCGCTGCTCATGTTTCACATTTCAAAAATGTCAACGTATTATGAACTTCATGTATCATTCATTATATTCTGGTTATACAAGTTATGATACAATTGTCATATTCGCTGTCTGTGTAAAACGTGAGTTTTAGGTCTGTGTAGACAGTCCTGTGAGAGTTAACAGCAATAATATACAACAAGAAAGTTCTACCTTTACTTTTACAAAAATAGATTCACAAAGCTTAAGTAATACTTCGATACTAATGAAAACCAGAAAGGCAGTCGAAATTGGGAACGAAGTCTAGACACAAATTATTTGTTACAAAACCACATTCTATTAATATTTTGTAGGATTGCCCTTTACACCGACTACAGCCATAACCTGACAGACATGGATTTCGTTCGTCGCACGTACCTGTCTGACACCTTATTATATACACTTACTTCCAGGTGCCCAAGTAATTTTTGCTCCCGATTTCGGTGCAGTAAGTTTTTCAATTGCACCGTGGTACTGCTCGTTTTGAAAATTATTTTTTTGTAAAAATAAAGGACGACATTTTTTGTCAAGATTGTTACATCTTCTTGACGGTAACCCCCACTGCATAGGTTCCACAGACCCAAAACAGATTACCTAAAAGTCCACTCACTTTCAACATTGACAGTACCTGATCGTACAATGAGATTTGTTGTTTTGTAATTTTATGCTTTTGACGGCTGCTCAAAACACCACGACTATTATGAATGCGAAACAATGGATTCATGAAGTGGAAAATATTCTCCCAGAAAAAAAAGTACTGTTGTTTAAAAACCACGAGAAACATACCCGAATTGTTCTACAGTTGTAATATAACACTATTGTGAGAATTAAAGCTTCAGATGCATTTTCTTTAAATTATGCTCTTTCCTTTTCCCAAATAGATGTCCAACATAACCTTACATGCATTTCATTATTTAGCTACTCCAATCGCCAGACTGTCTCCATTTATTAAACAACTTTATATTGAAGTTTTACAATAAACTTTAGAAATCTCAATATATTTCTACAAATTCATGAATAGTCGTGGTGTATGAGGGGATCACGAAAATAAATGCATACTTTCAATTTCTTTTGTGTGCATTGACCATTTTTTTATTTATATTGCTTTGATATTACCGAATTGGGTTTTAATAGTAAATGTATAAACAAAGACTTCCTTGACTGTACAAAAATTAGTTTTCCACAACTAGAATAAATTTAAAGCCACATTTGTGTCATAAGTTGTCATTGATGAACATGAAGTGAAGTTTCCTTGAGAATGTTAAGCGACAATCTGCATTGCACGTGTTCCTATAAGAGCGTCTTCATAAGCGAGCGCAGCACAATGCTGCCTCTCCCGGCACAAACGAGCGCCCTTACGCGGTAACACACACACTACACGACACCCTCTAGCCTAACCGGAAACCCGAGCTCTGACGAGGCTTCAAGGGGCAGAAGCGTCAACGAGGGCGGCGGGGTGGAGGGGGAAAGAGTGCGGGAAAGGCGCGGAGCTCCTGTGCGGAAAGCTGGAAAGGGAGAGAGAAAGAATATAAAAGAAAAGAAGGAAAAAAAAAAGGAACGAGAGATGAGAAGTAATTCACTAAAAGAGCGAAGTACAGACTGTAGACAATAGGAGGATGGACAGGACGGGCGAAGGCATAGAGGAAGGAATCGTTCGTCAATGGCAAGGGTGCTGTACAGTGGGGGAGTGGCAAGTGTTGAGATTGAAAGTACGGGGAACCACTTTTCGTGGTCGCTTTGAAGAAAGCGTCGAGGGGTGGTTGTGGTGGTGGTGAGAGCGGAGGCGCAAGTGACTTCCCGCCTCGGGGGGTAGGCTCGGCTTCGCCGCCGCGCGCAGAGCGGTGCCTGCCGACGAGGAAGAGGACGAGGGGGCGGCCGGGGCTAATTGCACCAATGGAGCATAAAGAGTCACCCCGACAGCTCTTTAAAGGGGACAGCGCACGATCCGCTTGCTCTTCACAGCTCAGAAGCCCTCGACTAGGAACCAGCCGACCGTCACGGCCTCGTCAAGGTCAGCGGCCACCAACCAAACCCATCACTCGCTGGCGAAATCTACATATTATTTCCAAGTTTTATGTTTTATTAAAAACAAAGTCACAACTCAAAAATAATTTCGAACAAGCAGAAACAAATACCGTGCTAAAACCCTGTTATATCTTAAAAAGATTCTATAATTTTGAAATAAACTAATTTTACAATTAAACGATATTTCTATGAACAAACGTACATTTATGAATTATAATTAATTAATCTATCCCTTACGAAATTGTTATATTAAACATACTAGTTGAACCCTTCCAATGACATCGCACAAAAGGAAGAGACATAAAAGTAACAACGGGAAATTATAAGCACTATATGGAAAATCGAAAACGCAATCTGTTGTTCATGTCGTTCAGACGTACTCTTATGTCAAGAGATTAAACCCGCAAAACAAAATAGCCCAAGACATGTACAATTGCAGTTGGTTTTGAAAACTACGTAATGAACAAACAGTGGCAGATCATTCTATTAATTTAAGTATATTATTAAAATTTAGTGTTTTTACTACAAAACCAGTTAATAACTGCATGTGATAACATCTCGGACCCACTACCTTTCATTTACAGAAAAAAGATCATGAAATTTGGTTGAATAGTTCTTTCTAAAGGAAAATCCATGGTATTTTAAGTATAAGCTTTCATCTCGATAACTTAAGTTTTCCGATCATAATTACAAATGTACGTATTCATCTTTTTTAAAGAAAATATTAATAGTCCACGGGATTTCAAATTATGAATAGAATAGTGTTACGAATCTACTGGGCCGAAAGTTCTCGCGACAGCGTAAGCTCACATCGCGATCGTTGTACTGCTGATAACCAATTCAGTTGCAGCTTATTACAACTCGCTGCTTTCCGTTAGTCTCGTTCTTGAGGTAATTTAAATAAGAACATCAAGTCAAACCCCAAACAAATGCATTATTCGTGAATTAATGTAACCAGAATCAATCTGCGAATGTTACCTTCTCCATTTCCGCGGATATCTTATTCCTACTTGAGAACCACCGATTAATTTGCATTAGTACCTTCCCCAAGATATTTCCAATATCCCGAAGTCGTTGCTACTTGGGTATTAAAAGCAGAATGTCACGTTATATTTCCGGCAGACAGGCGTCCATTCTCAGGCGAACTCGATCCAGTCTCTAACAAAACTTGCGTCCCTAGTAACCGACGCTACATCCTTCAATTTTTCTATGCCACGAGTTCATAAAAGAAGAAGGTATGTTATTCAATAATTAAAATGAGAAGGGAATAGAGAGACTAGATCAAATTGCAACATGAACCACTAGTGTTTCACTTACAAAGAAGTTCTTTCGTTAAAGTATTGAATTAAAAGTTGAGTCCGTGCGGACATTCCACGCTTTTGTAAATTATTATTTTAAAAGTGAATGTAGCTTAATATTTGAACAGACTTCGGAAGGCCAGGCCCCGAACTGTCATATGGATCCGGTAATGTGCGCGAGTACCCAGTCCAACACTAAGCACTTATTAACAAACGGAACACCTAGACCCGTGATATTAAATTACACAGAATGAAAAACGTCTATTTATTTTTCCATAAATTTTACGGTTACGCTCTTTTCTGACCAACTGAACTGTGGAGTGGGGGTACACAGACGAGCTAAACTTAAAAAAAAAACGTAATAGGTAAACGGTTCCAAAATGTCTCATTTTGTAAAATACTTGTACGTTTTCAATACTTTTGGAAAAACAGTCCTGCAGCTAATGGTAATCATTAATTGAATATTTCAAAAATCAAACTCACTGAAATTAAAAATTTACAAGCGCGCTCCTATGTAACAAATCGATAAAACAAAAAAATACTGATCCGAGTAGTCACGCGTTTCTCAGCCGTTGTCTCAAGATTAGTGAGGAGAGTATGGCCATACGGTAATACCAGGTTTTATTCACGAGACGTCTGGGTCGGCCCCCCATCTTATTTTTTTTCCCCTCAATGGCCAACTTTGGGACTACGGACCGCCAATATTAAAACAGTGAATAGCGATTCCTTTGTATATTTCCCCACATTCTGTCAAAAATAGGGATTCATAATCTTACGTAATTCAGAACAGAGGTAGCATCTTCCTGGCGAGAGCCGACCGTTTGCGGCGGCGACAGCGTAGGCGGAGGGGGGGGGGACCCTTTCTCGCTTCTGTGAGAAGCAAGAGTAAACACAGGAGTTGCCGCATACCTGCACGCTGAACGCGCCCGTCACATCCACAACTGCTTGAACGTCTGTTACATCAATGCCATCCAAAATATTTCATTACAAATGGCTCTCTCCAAATCTCCTTGTTCAGGACAAACACATGGCAATATGTCAGGACTCTTGAACGACATTTTTATTGTCCGACGTGAATTTCCGACATCTTAATTTTGATTCCCCATAGACACGGTGGTAACAAATTGACAATGCAATTGGATTCGAGGGTAAGAAAATATACTTCGAGATTTTCGTCAAATTTTTATACGAATCACATGGAAATATGAAATGAATGATAACTGTTTGCCTTAGCAGTAATTTATTTAGTTCGGTTTATTTGCAACATTTTACCGTACCTTTTCCTTGCGGTTATGCAATGTTATCAGTCTCTACAGACAGATACAAAAATTCTGACACTTGACAGGACGTTGAAAGAACGTTCTCTATCGCGGAGTTCGCTGATTACGGATCCATCTGATTAGTGTCCACTGACTCTTCTAACCATTCTTTTGCATGGACGTGCAAAAAACGAAGTGTGTATAGAAGTAAAAAAAGTAAATGTTCACAAAAATAAAATATAAAAATGAATACATTATCAATCGTAAAAACCTCTGCATTTGCCTTTTATGAAATTAAAATTCCTTTGGCCAGCACATCTACATGCACTTAACTTGTAGCAGTATTTTGAAAGCCTCCCCGCAGCTTCATTGCCAATGCATACAATTTATTCCAAGCGCCAATACATTTTTTTAAAAATTAAAATAAAGAATATTAAATAAAAATAAAATAAAAATTTAAGACAAAAATTCCCTTGATTCAAAATATGCAATTTGTATGAACAAATAAAATAAGTCAACAAATCAATTATTAAAAATGCATTAAGCATACAAGAACTGTGACAATGAAATCAGTTTAATAAGTAAATTTG
This sequence comes from Teleogryllus occipitalis, assembly GCA_011170035.1. Taxonomy (NCBI): domain Eukaryota; kingdom Metazoa; phylum Arthropoda; class Insecta; order Orthoptera; family Gryllidae; genus Teleogryllus; species Teleogryllus occipitalis. The sequence continues at coordinate 209,019 of BLKR01000008.1, read as the reverse complement.
AGAGCGGAAGGGAGGACCAATTCTAATGCAGTCGTCTTGGGTTTTCCTCCCAGAACTTACGATATTTCCTTTCCGGGAACGAGAGATCATTGCATTTTGGGAGTTGACAATTTAAGTTGACATTTTACATCCTTCAAACAATTCTATTTACTCAAAAAATATATATTTACAATAAAATAAGTTTAAATTATTTTATTGTAAGTTCGTAATACTTTTTTCTTTAAAAAAAATATGGTGCCAGGATATCTTTCTCTAACCGGCGGCGGAGGTAAGGCCAGTGGTGCTCAACTCTACAGAAGTTGGAGAGTTCGTCTCCGGATGCATCAATTATTTTGGTCACCAGTCCCGCGAGTGCACTGCACGTTATAGCCGGGATGTGGCGGTGTTCCCTCCCGCTGGAAAGCCATATTCGGCGCAGCCCTACATGTGGGTTTGTGGGATATTCCCATCCCAGCCGGGGTCCCCTCGAAACTTCCGACTTGTCTCCCGAGATATGTGGTTGTGTAGTGCCATGCGAGTGAAATTGTGTAAGGTGTAAGGAGAGGACAAGAACGAGAAGATCGCACGCTATCCGTGGCCTTATTTGTTAAGGATCTGCTGCGGCATTCACTTCGTACTAATCTGAGAAACTACGGAAAACTTCCTCGGGCAGCGGCTGAATTCCACCTAGGTCCCCACAAAATCCGTTTGAATTCGAATACTACGACCTCCCTTTCCGAGCCGCTGAACAGACAACAGTTGTTGCACTGAGCCTCTATGACAGTGGGGCGGGGCGAGGCGAGGCGCGCGCGCGGCGCGTGGGGCCAGGGAGGTCGAAGCAGCCTCTTAGCGAAACAGCCCCCTCGTCCAGACGCACCCGGTCGCTCAGCTGACGTCCGGGCATGCAGCCGCCGCATGTGCTCTTCAATGGACCCCGCGATGATTGGGAGTCAAGGTTGGCGGTGCGCAGGATCAGCCCACGGCCGGGGCGCGGGCGGGAGCGAGCGGACGAGCGCGCGACCGCACAGGGCGAAGGGGGGGGAGAGAGGGGGAGAGTGGGAATTTAATTGCAACTGCCTGGCGCGTGATCTTTCCGGCCAACGACGCGCCCACCCGGCCGCTGTGACAGGCGCTGTCGACAGGCGGACGGATCGGACCCGGAACTACTCGAGCATACCATCGCAAACTGGGACGTCACGAATGAGACCCGCGTGCTTGATGTCTACTTACAGCAAATCGCGTGGCAACGACTTGTACAGGATGTACAGCCATTTGTAGCGGCGCCCCGTCGCTAGAACGCCGATAACGCTCAGGAGGATGAGTTGAGGTATTAGGCGGCGCCCCAGGGCTAGCGAAATCGCCGCTCCCCCGGCGAACAGCCCCGTGACGACTGCCGCATTCTCTGAAAACATCGCAACGTTGCTCGTTCCACGTTCTGACAGTAACTGAACGCTATCGTCGCTGTTGTGTGGGGTACGTTGTCTGACATTTGGGAACTACAGAGCATTGCCGCTAGAGAGCACGTCAAGCAGGGAAGAAAGTGTACCAACTATGAAACTGAAATGTGTAACTTTAAGGCTTTTAAAATTGAAGAACATTCACTTGAATATTAATAAATCATTGTCTGAAAATAATCAGGTATTCATCTTTTGCGTTGCGCAAACTTCGATTTTGCGTTAAAGAATTACATTTCCTAACAGCAAATTATTCTGAAAATTCGGTTATTATGTTGTTTGCACTGTGTAAACATTCCGACTGCACTTTTGAATCATAGTATTTTGGTGGGAAAATCTCACGTGTGGTAGTCAGGGCACAGTGAAAGATTTTTGTGATGTGAAATTTTGTAACTAGAGAAGTGTATGCATATGTAGTTATTCCTTTTGTAAATTTAAAAATAAGGATATGTCTGAAAAAAAGAATCTCGCCACGTTGGTGCCGATTTGTTCACTTTCAATCGGTGATCTTGCTCGTAAGGTAATACATGTGTGTGATTGCAATTTCTAAACCAGTAGCGAAAAATGCGAGTTGTTATTAATACATATAATCATTTTGTTTCGTACAGGGATGGAAGCCACGCAGTAAGCAGTTCATTAGTGATGTAAGCAGAGATGATTACTCTAGCTCATCGGATGATGAGTTGAGTATATCATGGAGCTCATCACCTGGAACCACCGAAACCAAAGACACTGTTAATTCAAAAAATGCCCGTCATATTGTAACAAAGTTAAATTTTGATGACTGTATTGTGAAGGCTAACCAAGTTTCTATTGCTACTGTTGAGCGAATTATTAAACCTTTAAATGCAGATGAATGCTCTACTGTAGCAGAAGTAGGAGATTGTCCTACAGTAGGATCATGTCAAGATCATGAACCTCAATTTAACATATTTACTTCACTTCAGTCATTACGTGATGAAATGACTTGTGTCCCTGAGTCACCTAATGTTGGTACATTCAATAAAACAAAACGTTTTGAAGGTCTTCAGTTTGTTCGTGATGAGAAAATTACTCCTTGTGAAGAAAGTGGGACAAATAGTGAAGAAATTCCAATATGTTCACCACCAAAATGCTATAACTTAAAAGAACATTTTAAAAGTAGGGCACATCAAGATCATGAACCTCAATTTAACACATTGGATTCACTTCAGACATTAAGTGACGAAATGAATTGTATTCCTGAGTCACCTACTGTTGGTACATTCAATAAAACAAAGTGTTTTGACGGTCTTCAGTTTGTTTGTGATGAGAAAATTACTCCTTGTGAAGAAAAAGAGACAAATAGTGAAGAAATTTTAAGATGTTCACCACCCAAATGCTATAAGTTAGAAGAACATTTCAAAATTATGACACCGACAACAGAAGAGTTGCCGATGGTGTTAATGAACGATTTATCTCCGTTGAAAATTCGCAGCTCTTCACCTATTATGCAGTCTTCTAGGAAGAAGAAAAAAATTCCTGTAGAGAGTCAGTTTTGTGAATTACAGACACAAAAAGATAATAAAAATAATTCAACACTATTAGTTGCAGTAGATACAGTATTGAATGAAAAAAAAGAAAATAGTTTATATGAAAATGATTTTTCAAATACTTATTCTGATATAAACACAAAAAAATCTGTTGATGTGAAACTTGACTGTAAAATGTCTAGTTTAGATCTTGCAGGCCTTTTACAAAGCCCTACATCATCCCAGACACCCATAAGATCATCTAAAGACAATATATCATCTCCAGTTTTGGGATCTAAGAAGAAAAGGCAGTTTTGTAAATATACCAAAGATAAAAGATTAAGGAAACATGCTGGTTCAGTGAGTTCTGGCAGAAAACCTTTAATGCCAGTCAATAGAAATGAGAATATTTTGTTTCAAAATGTATGTGAAAAACGAAGTGTAGTGGAAGAAGAACTTTCGTCAATGATGAACTCTGAAAACAACAAAATTAAAGAATTTCATTCTAAATCACACACCAAAATTTCTAAACCTTCAGAGCATGAAGAAGGAAAACAATACAATATAATTATTGATATAACAAACCAGATGTCACAGGGACAAATGCAAGACAAAGATGGAAACTTAGAATCACCTAGTGTAGATCTGTTCAGAAATTGCAATCAGACTTCTGTACCTGAGAGAAGTTTACATTTTCAAAATAGGGATGATAAAGGTTGTACATTGATTGATTTAAATGATAGTGTTCCTCCATCTCAAACTATATGTGTTTCAGCAAATAAACTTTCAAGACGGAGAGTTAAGAGGAAACTGAAGCTTACCAATTTTACTGCTCATAACAAGCATACTCAATCACACACTTCATGGTCTCAGACTTTTGTTACTCAAGAGACTGTAACTTATTATTGTATTCATGATTCTGATGTCATGAATGCAAACGCAGGCAGAGAATCTTCTCAGTTGTTAGACATATTTAAAGCAAAATTACAATCCAATGCTACAGATCAAATAAGACATGACAGCCAAAATCTTCAGTTTACGGAAACTCAACATACGACACTTCCTGACAGTTTTTTAGACCAAGGTATTATTTGTCTACCTGAGAATAATTGCAATAAAAGTAATTATGCTATATCACTGGATTCCACACCCCAAATTTCAAAGTTGAATGAAGAAGCAAATGACAGAGAGAAAGCACTATCAACAATTGAAGAAACTAGAAACCCTTCTGCTACTCAGGGTATTGATCAAATTGAGAAATATTCTTCTCATATGTCCACTTCTAATGATGTTATTGATTGCTCTCAGGTAATAGTGGAGTCTAGCATGAGAGCAAAACGTTTGAAAGCAAACATTTACAACCACAAAATTAATGGCTTTGTTCACTGCAATAATTTTGATTCAAGACACTTTATTTCTGTTGCTAGAAACAAAGTTGTTAGTGTTAGTAAATCCAATTCATCTTGGATAGATAATGATATTTTAAATACTTCCAATTACATTGAAAATGTAACATCAGATGAAGAAGAAACATCCCCAGAAAATAATAAGGTAATAATACAAATTTAAAGGTTTTTTTTTCATTATATTTTTAATTCAATGTTAAATATCGTGAGATTCAAAGAAATTATTATGGATTTAAATTACAATTTCTTTGTGTGGTCATGATTTACTGTAAATAAGTCAACATTTTTCTTACTAATATTTCCTGAAATTCATATCACAATATTTTTTATACCTTTGATATAATTTTTTTTTGCAGAAAGTCGCCAGAATAGTTTCAAATTCAAGGAAGACAATGCCATATGTATCTGTTAAATCAAACTTGGACAACACATGTAATATATTGAATGAAGTGAACCAGTTATGTAGAACACCAGACAAAAAGGAGAGTACTGAAAATTATGTTACTCCAGTCAAAAATGTATTAAATTTTGTTCCTGAAATCGAAAATATTTCCCAGTTCAGTAAAACGCAGTTAGAAACTGATAGTTTGAGCCAGGTGAGTTAGTCAAAACTGATTTTAAGATGCATTTCCTATTAAATATTTGGAATCATATTTATTTTTACTTGCATTCTGCCATACAATGCTTTTGATCCCACCTTTCTCAATTTCGAAGAAATTTATGAAATATCTTCTGACAAGTTTTATAAATATCATGCATTTTCATTGAGTAAAAAATTATCAAATCTTCATTTCTTCAATCTTCATTATCAAAAGTTCCACGAGTTTATTTGATTATTTCCAGCACATTTCATGTATTGGGACTTTGAGGAGTAGAATGTCACAGGAGGGCTCTTGCAGACCATCTTTCCCTGAAACGTACGAGTCGCAGGTGCACATCTCTTCTGGATCATCACAGGATCCTGATCAGGGCCATTGCACACCCCCAAGAATGGCTATCGCGCCAGTAAACATGGATTCAGGGAAAAAAAGGAAGCGACTTAAAAAGTATTGTCTGAATTTACATTTGAAATAAAATTCTAATGAATTTGCATTATTTACTTTAATTGCTTTTTGATAATTAGTAAGTCATTTTTGTTGTTGTTGTTTTTATTGTTGGAAAATGGAAACATTCTATTGCTATAGATAATAAGTGTGAGTGAAAGAATATTCAACCTTTTATCATAGTTTATCCTCGTCTTTCTGCTCTTCATACAACACCAAGTTATTTTGCATAACATTTTCAATTTATATGTATTGTTTCCAAATTATTGTTCCAAGACTAGGTGCATATCATTCTGTTTTATTAGTGTTGAAGACTTTTTCTCATTTATCTTTAAATAATGCACTTTGTTGAATCAGATGTTCATATTCATTAAATAGACTCACATTTTCCTCAGTACAATTTTTTTCCTCTTCAGAAATATTATATCAGTCAATTAATTTTTTAAATAGGGATGGTCTAGCAGCTCGTCTGCAGCGATTACTAGCTCATAAACAAGCAGCAACACACTTATGCAAATATGAAGTGTCTGTTGGAACTCGACGTCCTGGAGATTCTGTGCTTTTGGTGAAGAATGCATGGATGGAGTATAGCCGATTGCTTGTATTATGTTCCCCCTGCCCTTCTGTTGAACAGTTACAGAATTCTAGTAAAGGTAAGATGGAGAATATGAATATGTTTCTGGAATAAGTTTTTTCTTGGGTTTGAGTATTATTTTTGCCTGTAGAGGTTCAAAGTAAACAAGTTAGGCAAATATGGTTGTGGAGCGTTGCTTCCAAAAGAATTATTAATTTGAACTTCTTGTTAATAGAATAATTTTACAGAAGAAAAAATTCTTCAATAATTGTTTCCAAAATTATATCTTCACAACTCGTGTGGGATAGATAGACTTCTGACATGAGAAATACTGCCTTCTGTAAATTTACTAACAATAAAAACCTCTTTTGGTTACAGAGAAAATTTTGACTCTTTCATTTCAAATTTATTTTGGTAATTTAATTTAAAAATATTTTTACTTTTGTTCAATAATGATTCAATGCAGTGACAATAATCTCTCTTTCTTGTAGATATCAGAAATAATGGTGCTGCAAAACAAAGCCTTCAGGAAATGTGTACAAGAGAATCTGAGGAGCATATAGCGTCATTATGGGTTATAGTACTGGATCCAGTTGTTTTACCTTTTACTCAACTGAAAGAGAATGCTGTTATTAGAATATATGCTCCATGGTACAATTGTAGCTGTATATCAGAAACAAATAAATTGTAATTTAAGTAGAATTTTTATGAACATTTATCAGACAAAAATTGAGTATCAATTTATTTTTCAGGCAAACTTTGTATGTTCCACGAATTGCTGTGACCCTGGTATTAGATGTTACCTACATAGAATTGGTATCATCCTCTTCTAATGGGGTATCACCTACTCAGACATATGCTGTTTGTGAAGTGGAGACATTTCACTGCCCATGTGTGGATGGTAAGTATCTAGATTCAGATTTGTCATGTATATAAACAAATGCAATCATGTTGATTCTACATCTAGGCAGAAATATTCATAACTAATTCAGTTACATAACATACTCAAGACAACACCTCATATAACATTTTATCTTTTTCAATCCTGGTTGCATATAGATGGACAAAAGGAAATGTTTAAACCCTCACACCTTCAGAGGGGTGCTATTTTAGAAGATTATCAATTTCCCACCTCATAACAGTTTTATTTGTGAAGATCTGATCTGATGTTTGATGTATAAGGGTTGCCGAAGGTCTGTGGATCGTACTTTTTCATAATACAGTTCCTATAATTTCGATTGGGTCTTAGGAGGATGTTTGTTTGTGTTCATAACTACACAATGGATAAGGTGTCAAATTCAATGATGATATGAATCGTTGTACACAGAAAGGGTGAGATAAAAAAACGGTCATGTTTTGGTGAGAAAAGACGATCTCCATCAAAGAGCTATTTCTAACTTGTCCACCTATAAGCTCACCAATTAATCCGTATCCTACCTCCAGTTCACATTGTCTCCTCTAGGGAACATCTATGTTCTCCATTTTTATTTACAATTTTTTTCATCAGGTACCAGCAAACCAGAGAATTGTGAATTTCAGTTACCTGATAGGGGCAATCAACTATGGACATTACTGTCCCCATCTCTTACTAAAACTCAAATGTCCCTGAGTCAGACATGTAATATGCAAATTGCAACAATGGACTCAGGAACCCAGAAAGGCACTATTGCAGAGGCTATAATGCAGCATAGCCGTGCTCTTACAAGTGGCATTTGGTTGAGTGTGAAAATTCTCAGAATCTTTCGTTACAGGTAATGAAAATTATGCTTAGAGACCATTTTGTTGAATGAACATTCATCTATCCATTTAAAGACACACAAGTTATGAGGAATACTGTTCAAATATAATGATTATGATAATTCATCAACACATACAAGACTTCAGGTGAAGCTAACATGCAGTCAGCTTTTCTGCTGGCTAGGGTGCATAAAACCATGAGACATTTGAATCTTCTCGTAAAAAGAAATGAGTGTTTTCTGATTGATATGTCAATTTTCTGATTGATATGTCAAAAGCAATATATAAAAAGTCTACTTATCATATAGTGGTATACCCAGGGCTTGATATCTGGCAGAACAGTGTTCCAGTACCTCGAGAACAAAATAGAACAAGCAGTGGACAAACACTTAGCAACTTTGATTTTTAGTTCAACAAACTTTCATAAACTCAAAACTACTTTTCAAGTTTCCACCTGCAGACCTCTATAATAGAGAAAACTAAAAGTTCAAATCAAAATGGCACATCTGCTATTGAATTCAGTGTATTGTGCCATACCTTTAGAAATGAGAAGGGGGAGTGTTTCTTTGTGCAGTTTGAATCACCATCCTTCGTATTAACAGACCATATTATTCAGCAAGATTCCTTGAACTGCACAAAATAATGCTTTTCACATTTTGAGAAACTTCATAAGATATCATTTCTAGTATTTGGGTTTACAAAAACATTAAATTATGAAATAATTGAAAGGTAAATGATAAGTAGTGGCCTGCTGCAGCAAAAATGCTGCTAAACAAAAAATCACAAAATTGAAAAAGTAGCACATACTCTGCTTCAGAAAAGAGAGAGAGAGAGAAAATTCTCATGTAGCACTGCAATAAATTAAATATTGTAATAACATGGTATAGTATTTATACAGTATCTTTTCATATTAAGAGTATAAAAAAAGCTGCTATTTCATAAAGCATCATACAAATAGTTCATAACCAGTATTAATGGCAAATGGCCTCTTCCTAGAAACCTTGCTCTTGCATTACTTCAGCTATTCTGTAAGCAGTAAAGCAGTGAGTATGAGAATTCAGTCAGTATAAGGATTGGTAGAAAATCACAATCAAATATTTGCATTTCTCAGTCCAAATTAAATTTTTCCCTGGGTTCCTGAGTATCTAAATAAAAAAAATAGACACCTCTCCCACATGGCCAGAGAATGTGTAGTTTTCTTACAATTTCTGCATGCATTGGAAATTATTACAGATAATTCAATCAAATATTTGCAATTTTCAGTCAAAATCAAAACTATTTCTTGTCTTTGGGTGTTTCCAAGTTCCTGAGTATCCAACAAAATTGTAGATACCTCTCAATTAGCTGGAGGCTGCATAGTTTTCTTCCAATTTCCATGTCCATTAAACATTAGTGATATGACAATTGAAAATCACACTTATGTCATGTCAAATCATACTTTATCCTTTCCAAAAATTTAAACAAAAATTTTATAGCAATTTTTGAGACATCTTGAAGGGACATTCTTGGAAACTTGTCTAAATTCAACTCTGATATTTACAGTTAAGCAGATACGCAAAGTGTTTAACAACTACAACAACATCTACAACTACTACAACAACAACACCCACCCACAACAACCTTTTGAAGTATAAGAGGTCTCCAAAATGAGTATCTTTGAGCCAAAATTTGAAAACAGTTTTTTGCAGCATTACATAACTTTCTCTATACTGTGAATATGACAAGGTAAAAGCAGAAGACCTTGTAAGAGAAACTACGTGTTCTCCATTTCACTCTTTTTATTCATAAATCAATATACAAACAAATAAATAGAGGTCATTGTTTTACATAAAAAACAGAGAATTGTCTGTTGTATCACCAATCATTCATATAAGATGAGTTTGGTGACAGACTTTACTTTGACAGCCAACAGAAAAAAAAATCTTTATTCCTCAAGTTTAAATTTGATTGATGGATGAAGTAAAGTTTACTTCACAAATTTAATGAAGTGACTACTTGTATTTTTTGTATTGGGTACCTATATGTATTGAGAACTAAATTGTGGGCAAGTCATTTCGGAGTGTTAATAAACCCTATGTTCTGCTGAATGTGAAAAAAGGTTTCTAAAATTATTTTATGAGGAAATGTTTGGAATGAAATATTCCAGTGACACACAGGCTCCAATGAAATCCAACATCCTTACCTTTGACGGTGAAGATTAAAGAATGAATTATTGGTAGGGAGTGGATTTTCATGTAAACATGTCTTTTTACTGGAACAAGATACCTACAATAAATAATATTTTTTAGAGTTTACAAAACATTTTGAATCAACTAGAACCGTTTTTATTTTATATACCTAGTTTTAGATATTTTACCTAAAACTGCATACATATTTCTTTACATTTTAATATATGTATACTTTAAAACAGAACATTTCAGATGTAAGGTATGCTACAGGCATGCAATGCAATCGTGCTCTTGATGACAACAGACCTTTGCCTTGAATGTTTGTGAAGCAGATTCAATCACCCATGTGCTTGCTCATGTTTCACAGAGCCCATGCTCAATTTGATCGGAATCTGACAAATATTTTTTCCAAGTCATTGTCTTATCGCATTGTTGGATTTTGGGGTAGGCTGGAGGTGTGTTCCCATTAATTCCCCTTTTGGCATCCATCACTTGCTGGATTACTATTCAGTTGAGCACTGGCTTGGTACAAACATTGTACATGCAACAATAGTATTTTATATTTCAAATAAAATTAGAGCATAATTACATCTGTAGAGATAGAACTATCTTCTATTCTTCTATGTGTTAGTTAAGGACATTGTACTTCACAGAGTTTAAAACCTGTTTGCGAACCTGAAATCCCGTATGTAATATTTATTTTCTTAATATAGCAGGAAAAAAATATGAGATAAAAACTTTGTGAATAAAAAGAAAAATAGGACAGAAAACCCAAAACTCAATTTACAATGGAAATAAACGAACAAAAAGAAATAGAAAATGTACTAGGACAGGCAAAAACTTGAAACACAACTTACAAAGTAAATACAAGCAAATGACAATACAAACAAATGAATAATGTACAAGAGTAACACGGTAAAAAATAATGCACATTGTACACTACAATACCTAAGCATTAAATGAAAATTAAAATTATTTTTTTCTGTCTGTATTTCTTCAATATACTATAATATTTAATACAATGTTATAATATAATGTTCTGTCTTTGAAAATCAAAGACCAAAAATATTATAGTACATTGAATGAATACCCTTATTTAAGGGAAAATGATTAAATTATACAAATGTTTTTGTTTATTTTACATTATATCCCTAAATAAACTTTTAACAGAGATCTCTGGTAATTGAATCAGCCAATTTTGTATATTTCTTTTAATTTAAATCCTACAATGAATTCTTATTATACATATTTTCTATTTTGGAATAGATGTTGTGTGTGTGTGTGTGTGTGTACACACATACATACATGTGTATATTTTGCTTTTTTGCTACAATAAATTCCATTCATTAGTTACTGGTAATATTAAGGGGAGCACAATGATTTTGAATGATTAGTCCTTGAAATGACTTGCCTTTTGTAACGAAAATCAGTGTATAAGTTAGCTGTTTTTAGTGTAAATGACTGTTAACAAATAGCAAAAAAATTGAAATTTTAAGTGGGATATGAGTTTATTTTGTTATCTGATGCAGCCTTTCAACATTGATCCAAATACTACCCACAAATCAAAGGTCAATGTATTAACAATAAACCTGTTCCAAGAACCAACATACCATCACTGAAATCATTCTTAACTACCTCATTGAGTGTCCTTTAAGGATTGTTGCAGGATAAATTTATATCTTCAATAGTTGTTAAAGATGTTTATACTTTATTTTGTATCAATTGTTATTTGAAATTCCAACTTATTCCTTTAGGTCTCTGGAAACGGAAGATGGAGATCAATATATGAACGTGTACAACCTCATTTGGTCAGTGCTCTGTGAAGACAGTTCAGGACAATATTGTGAAGTAGTTTTAGGATCCCCTTGTGAAAATCCTTTGTCTTTTGAATGGGAAAAAATAATTAATGGCAGTGCGGTTGGACATCTTTACCGAATAGCTGATCTTAATGTTTCTAAAAGACTACCCTCTGATATGTAAGACTGAAAAAAAAATTACTTAATTTTATTACAGTAATAGAGTATATAATACATCTTGTTATGAATTTTTTTTATTTCATTACAGCATGAATAGAGTACAGGGATTTCTGAGGAAAAGTTCTAATCCTAATAAGCACTCAAATGATTCTTCGAATTTATCAGAGCAGAGATTTTTTTATGTTTTTTCTGCCACAACTGAAATGTGGAACTGTGAAAGCAAAGAAGAAACATCTGAAGATATCCTTCCAACTGTGATAACATTGTCTAATGTTCTGAAGAAGGTGTGTGCAATTACTTCTATCACTATTTCCATTATTCCCAATTATTGTAATTATATTTGTATTTTTTTCTCATTAGTAATAATGTCTTTTAAATGTATACTTAGTTTACTTTATATGTAAACAATACTGCAAATTGTTTGGAAATAATTCAAAGAAAGATCAGAATTATTTAATTATGTTGCGCATGTGCTGAACTGAAGGAAACGTGTGATTGTAATTCGTTATGTGATATACATGAATGTGTAAAGACACAAGTGATTATGTTTCTAGATCGATGACGGTTCTTGGCGGCTCACTGTGTTAGTAAAAGCCCTTGCCTTTTGGAACTTCAGTCTTTACATCATAGACCCGTCACTAAGAGAAGATAAAGACTCAATCAAATCACATTATGTAAGAATAAACATAAAACCTTCATGTCATTTACCACAAAATATTCTGACAAAAATTCTATGTTTTCAAGACTTACTTTTATATAAGGGTAAGTTTCATACAATTCTTAATTTTACTAATCAAAGTAAGATCAATGCTATCATATAAAATGTCTAATTTTTTAGCCCTCGTGTAAAGAAAATGATAATTCTTTAATTATGTACGTTCTGTGATAATAATGCTAACTCAAATTCACAGGTGAGTTTTTTGCTGACAAATACTGTCGTGTATTTTCTCATGAGAACATGGATGCTGCTTGCACAACAATTGATTTTGAAAGCATTGCTCAATTGGACAAGTTATTGTTATGTATTCCTGAGATACAAATGTCTTCTCAGATCAAGGATTTGGTGCTTGTTCAAGGTTGGTTAATAGTGTTGGTTATCTACCCTTAATTTATGCATCATACATCAGTTGCCAGTATAAAAAATAACAAAGCTTTTGTGTTGAATTATCATTTATAATGCTTATAAGCTATAGATATTTTTTCCATAATCCATATTCTTTACCATTGTTTCTTTTAAGTTTAATTTGAACTTTGCTGACATTATTTGGTTACTCATTGGAAAAAAAAATATAGAATTCCAAGATATCTACATACTCTACACTCTAACATCCAGGTTTATAAAAAAAGAAGAAAAGATTATTTAATTGGTAATTGGGTTTGTAGTTCATTCAGCCTTGTAAGACTGAAATACTACACATATTTTATTCAATGGACAACTTGTTAATTATAGAAAGAAAATAATACTTAGGCAGTGAATACTGAATATCAAATACTTAAGTGATCATGCTGAGAGAGCTAATGGCCCATGAGATGAATCACTAGAATTGAAATGCTGATTATAGAACTGGAGTAAGTAGGGAGTAAACTGAAAGAAATGTTTATACGAGATGAAATTAACATTGAGGAAGCTCACAAAAAATATGTGAAAAAATTGGAAAACTAATAACATTGCTTTAAAATTTTATTTTGTGTCAGTCTCCTGTGAATATATAAGTTGCTAAAGGTTTATTAGTAGTTGAAAGGAATGTATAAGTATTAACTTTTAATAAAACCAGATACGTTTAGAGAACAGACAGTAAGAAGAAATAAAATATGTTACAGCCAAGTAGTAAGAGAAGAATGTGGAAATTAATTATTACTTACGACTATAAAATTCCACTTTGGTTCTTTGTTTTGTCTGCTTCATTTCTTGTTTTAGTTTTCTTGTATATCCAATATTTAATCCACTTCTTTGGATATAAACAATGAAAACTTTTGAATCACTGCTTAATAAGACCCTGAAAGAAACAAATATTTTAAGTTAAATGTAGGCTCAACATAAGAAAACTTCAAAGAAAAGTTATTTTCTCAAACTAAGAATTCTCATTGGTTACTAACTATTCTTCTAGCCTTTCACTCCGAAATTTAGTTATAATATTGTGGTTCGAATTTACTTACATTTCTTCGGGAGTTCTTTTTATCATGTGTTACTGCATAGTGCTTTTGCTGTCCTTTTGTTTTTCAAAAGACCTGCAAGCAATAGTAGATAATGGGAGAAAAAGATTAATTTCATGTTTGAAGATCATATCAAAATAATTTCTAAAAAAGTTTGAGAAAGTTGAGCAAAATTGTAACTTTTTTTCCCCCTTTCTTTCTTTCATTCTTTTTTCCTCAGCTGTACAATTGTAGAGAGATAGAATGACAGTGATGCGTGTGAACATGCATGTATGTTTTACGCTGAACCATGTATAACTTGAATAGTTCAGAAGCTTTTGAATTCAAAGTTGGTACACATGCCAGGAGTAAAATCTCATTTAATGCTCTTTCAAAGATATTTGTTGCAATTGATGCAACCCCCCTTTCCTCCCTGCCTTGTGCAAAATTGTAAACATTGCCATCAGTCACTACAAAAGCAGGAACAATGGGGTAAGGTGTTATGCCAGTCCTCTTGTCCCTAGCCACCATCACTCATCTCCTGGTCCACAAGACTTGCACGAGACAATATTAGTGGGTAAATAAATTCTGTTTTTTATGAAAAGTATATTTTTATATAAAACAAATTTCTCCACATTTACGTAACCTATAGTAACAATGACTGCGGGATAAATTGGGGAGGATGACATGCTTATCCACACTGGGTGCCACTGGACTATAAATACCACATTATATTTCCAACCTATGTGAAACTAATATGATTGAAATAATATGTACCTAATCTGTTACATTTCCTAAAAATCATTACAATATCCACATTTTGCATTTTGCAAGACTAAGATTAAAAGTTTTGGTAGCATTGTACTATTACTTTTAATATAAGAATTGTAAATTATGAACAAATAAACTTTGCAAGGACCAAAGTTTAAACATTTTCATAAGAAAAATTGTCTGCTATATAGGATGTGTGTCAGGTGTTGACGAAGAGACTGCATTATCTTGGCCAGTGTGCAAACAATGCCAACGTGATTTAATAGAGCACAAACATCACCACCAGTTATTATGTGAACATTGTGGCCTTACTGATCCAGTAACAAAATTATCTCTTGAAGTTATCTTGTCTTGCAGTAATCTGCCTAAACTGCATATTAAAGTGAAGGTAAAGGTAAAAATCGAGTGCAAATTGGTGATTTTTTTGTTAAAAAAGATTACCTAGTAACAATAAATGTTTATTTTGCAGCTATTGCAGAAATCCATTCTCTCTCTTCTACCTGGAGCACTTGAAGGAACTGTAAGTCTCGGAATTGTTTTAGATAGTAGTGGTGAAGGACAATAAAATATAATCTAAAGAAATAAAAAAAACAATAACTAGCTTGCGCATTATTTTGCAGCATTTTGAAGTTGGAAATGTCTTGGGAAAACCAATTGGTCCATTGGTCTGTGTGGTGTTGGAGGACAGTCCATCTAGGATTAGTAGTAATTCTTCATCATATGATATGTTACTTCAAGAGGTTCAGTTTTTGGGAGAAAACCATGAACTGGCAAAATAGAAAGAAAGTTTTTCTAGCAACTTAGGTTTGCTGACCATTGGTGTAGTGAAAAGTATTTATTTTTATTTCCTCTGTAAAATAATTCATTTTCTTCTAATTGATTTTGTTCTGTATTGAATGTTTAAGGAGTGTTACCTGTGTAAAAACTTGCATTCTTTTTTAGCTTTAAACCACAAAGAAATATGGCCTTCATGTTCCATTGTAAAGTAGTTTATTTTTTGTATATTGTAATTTAAGTTTTATTTTTCTATTGTCATGAGGGAACACATTTTCTTGTAACTTTTTTATATGTGGCTCTCAATTTGTTAAAAGATGTTTATTTTAATACACAAAACAATGTAAATGTGAGTAATTGATTAAATAGTGGTGTGTAAAATATATTTTCTTAGAGAATGGAAATATTTAGTTTTTTTTAATGTGTGAATATTTTGTATGTGTCAAAGTTAATATTTATATTAAACTGATATTTTTTAATTATAATAAATGACTAATGAATTTTACGACATTCACAAAATCAAATCTTTTTTAGCCTTTTGAAAATCTCACAACAATGATCAAAAAGCTCGAATGCTCACAATGTGAAAAAAACAAAAACAAAATTAAAAATGTGAATTGGCAATACAGAATGTTGCTACTTGGAAACAAAATAATTCAAAGCAATAACTTTATTATTATTATTATTATTATTATTATTATTATTATTATTATTATTATTATTATTATTTTGTTAACGTAATTTTGTGCAGTATCCAATCACCAGAATTTCCATTTCATTTAATTCATATATTTGGAGTTACGCTACATTTGCTTTTTCACGATGAAGAAGCAACTGTCAAGACAATTACATGAATAGCTAATATAATGAAAACAAGTTATTTTGAGATGTAAAGCATCACAATCTACACTCTTATATCTTTAATATTTGATGATCCTATCCTCTCTATGTATTACATTAAGGATAGATGACTGTTTTAGACAATGATATAAGGAACAGATTATTGCCTCAATAAAATTGTGCACGTTTTTTGGACAGCCCACACTACCCATTGGTGAAATGTTTACTCATTAAAACCAAACCTTGCTTCCCCTCCATCCTCTCTGCAGAACTGCCTATATTGTATAGATAGGTGTGAGAGCATGTAAATGTGAGTATGTAGATGCAGGTGCATGTGTAGGAATTCTTAATTCAAAAACCCATTATCTTTATTGATATTGCAAAACGGTGCTCAAGTAAAAAAGAATTTTAAAAATGTGCAACTAGGATGCTCAATTGCCTGGAAAAAAAATGGAAACACCAGAGACTGATAAAGTTTTTTGGTAATATTTATTTATCTATTTTCAGTTGCTGTGTACTCGAGACAAAAAAGTCCAGATTTTTAATAAATCTTTTATTTGGGCTTTTTTTATTTGTAGAACTTTTCAAGGCACTTTTGGCCTGATCATCAGACAACTAAAAGGTAAAACAAAGTTTTAGGGTGTATTGTGAACACTTTCAAAATAGCTATACACATTTTTCAATTTAATACTATATTAATAAATTAAATTCTATAATACGGCAACATATTGACTGAACAACATTGTAATGAAATATGAACAGAGAATATCCACAATGAAAACTAAAGCAATGGGCTTTAAAGGCAAGGAATATATAAGGACAAAAATAGTGATTGATGACAAAATATTAGAACAAGTGTCAATCTTTCAAACAAAGTTTCAATACAGGAAGAAGAATTTGAATCATAGTTGGCAATTACAACAAAATCAATGGCTGTATAAAAAGACACTTCCAAAACATGACCACAGAAACAGAAATTACACTCCATAGTATCATTACCAAAGCAACACTACTCTTTTGCAGTCAGTGCTAGAGCTAGACAATTTTGGGCCCGGGGCAGTGCTGACACGTGCCCCCCCCCCTCCTCGAAAAAAAGAAAAGTTGTACAAACTAGAAAGAGTGTTTGGAAATACATCTTAAATACTATTTTTAAGTAAAAGTATTTAGTGATCAAATTACTAAGTGAGCTTAAAGTGCTAAAAAAATTTGTTGTTTTGGTAGTGTTTAATAAAATCACTTGTTAAATACATGAAATAATGAATATGAATTTTAGTAGAATCTATTTTAATGTTAGCGTCTTTTGATTACATACATTTTTCCATTTCATAGATACATACATATGGTAAATGTAACTCTCATTATCTGAAACATTCATATATTGGAATATGATTATTATTTAGTAACGTTACTTTCTGCCAAAAATTTGCAATCCTTTTACTACTTACTTTATTTTCAACATCAGCAATATTATTTGATTTTAACTGCAAACATATAAAGGAAACTGAAATTATGAATCTGTTTACATATATTGCTCCTAATAATAGATACATGTATTTTATTAAATTAATCGTTGTTGACTCGTCGTGGATCTTGAATTTCAATGGTACCAATTAATGTATTTTAATCATGTATGTATTTTTCAATTGATGAATATTATAAATGGATATTCACAGTCTGAAACATACACACATGGAAAATTGAAATATGATTATTGTATAATATGTAGTTACTTTTTGCCGCTGATGCAATGCAATCATTTTGTTGCATCAAATAGAAATTTTTAAGTGTATGGTTATTTTAACATAAACTTAATGTTTCACTTACACCTCCCCTTAACAAAATATCAGAATGTTATGAAAAATTACTAATTCATCATTCAAAACCTTGGTTGTTTCATACTTTCAATTTTTTTTATCGACATTCACTATCTACAATTTGGGATATTCAGTCCTAAACTTCAATGATAATACATGGCAAATAAATAAAAAAACAATATCTGTACATAGTTTTATGAAAATGTGTTTTAAAATATCTTGGATGTTAAGAGGAGAAAATTTCATGGCTTAAACAGCTTTCAATGGCAGTATTGTTATGTAAAATTTTCAGAATTGTCTTACATTTTTAATTTCATAGAGTCTGACCTTATAAGTAATAACAATAATTAGCTATTTAAGGTAAAAAAAATTAAATTTTATGAAATATCAGACAACTGCACCCCAACTTTTAAAATTATAACAATGATTTTCTTGAGTTCTTTTTCAACTTTTTACTATTTTTCCCCATCAGTTCTGTAATGGGGGCCCCTTGACTTGCAGGGCTCTGGGTGACCATGTGGTCTGCCCCTGCCTACCACCGGCACTGATGGCAGTGAAACATGGGTACTAAAAATAAGAGATAGATGAATTTAAGCAGCCCAAAAGAGGTACCTGAGACCAATATTGAAAGAGACAAGGAAAGAAAATACGGAAGAAACTAAAAACCAAGAAACTTCATTGAAGACTTGATAAAGTGTCAAAAGAAACGGTAAGATCATATTAAAAGGATGAAACCAACCAGGCTACCAAAACTGGTTCTGAAGTATAGATGGAAAGGTGAAAGAGAAAGAGGCCAACCAAAAAAGAGATGGGAAGACCAGGAATACCTTGGCAGTGACTAGGGGACTACTGGAAGATAGGAACAGCCCATTGGTCTATACCTAAACAGTTCATGATGATAATAACATAATACTGTACTATAATTAATTATATAAATTAAAAATTAAATGAAATGTAAAGTTAATTTAAATGAATACTATATTAATGAAGTTTTATTTATATAGTATTAAATTGAGGAATGTGTATATTTATTTTGAATGAAGATGAGGCCAAAAGTGCCTTAAAATGTTGCATGATTGAAAAAAGGCTAAATAAAAGATTTATTAAAAATCTTTACGTGTTTGATTGACTCAAATACACAGGAACTAAAAATCAATAAATAAATGCTAAGAAATAGACATTAATTTTAAACCTTCAGTTGTAATATTTTAACAAAAAGAAATTAAAAAAAAAAACCCTTTGAAAAACCCCTTTCAGTGATAGTAATATCAAATAATTAGAAAATTCTGGATTAAATTTTTGAATTAATTTATCCTTAAAATTAGCACAATGTACTATACAAGAGAGTAAATAAAAGTGCAGCACAAGTGAGAAAAAATTATCACCTGAGCAGTAAATGGGAGTAAAGAGAGTACCATTCATTACTTGATTATTTTATCTACAATGATGCGGAGTATGTGATGTTGATGATTATGATTATGTTGCTCTTATGTGGATGGTATAAGAAGCTTCATTATAATCCCTATACTCTAATGGATTTAGTTGCATTATAAATTTATTATAATTTAGAAGACAAAATGAAGACATTGTTTGATAAGATACTAATATTACTATCGTAACCAACACATACATGTAAAATAATCGTTGAAATAAAAAGCCCAGTTCCATGAGTTTTATCACCCCAAGTGACTGATACATATTCAAAAATGAAATGAAAAAACATTGATTTTACAAATTTTGTGTAGTAACCAAATTAATTCAATATCACAATTTAATACAGTGTAAATAACTATAAAATAAGTGTAAATAAATGTGTAAAGCAGCATCAATGAAAAATTCTTTATATTAAAATCTGATAGATACTATGCTTATAGCGTCCCCTCTACCCACACGAAATCCTAGTTGAGACATTACACGCTAGGAAACAATTTTTGTACCAGTTTAACGTAATTGTTTTGGAGGTTTTAATAAAAATATGACTTGCAACATTTTTTATGAGTGCATTTTCCTTTTTTAAATAATTACATAATTCCAACATAAATATTTAAATCAATTCTGCCAAATAAATGGAGGGAGCAAACAAAAAATCTAAGCCTTTTTTGGAGGGGGCATGACCCCCCGTCCTGGATCCGCCACTGCCACCGCTCACGTCAATGATTTCACATCTTCTCTGCCCATAAAGGAGCCAGTGAGTTTCGCTATCGCTACCTCCCAGAGCAGCTGCAGGCGCTCAGGTTGTTACCACGGCCACGAGCAATACTTCAATCCCTGTTCTGGTAAGACTGGGATATTCAGAAAAGGGGTTGGGTTGCGTCACGCTACACGGAAGGGGCATAGGTTCGCAGCCTAAAACAAAATGGGGAGGTGGGGAAGGGAACCATATTTCTGGCCCCTGTGGACCTCCTCTTCCATTAAATGTTTGTTTAGAAGGAAAGAAAACTTATAAGGAGAATCAAATTATAATTTTAATGATACAATTAATAAATTCTTAATTTATATATTGAACACTTAGTTGTCAGATGGTTTGAAGAACCTTCTCCAAATGCCGTGTATCAGTTCCTCAAATTATAACAAGTCACATTTTTTACTTTCTCGTATACGTACGTATGTATATACGGAGCAATATACGTAGTATAGAGAAAGTTATGTAATGCTGCGCGAAAAAACGGCAGATTTTCGACGGAAAAAATTCACTGCCGAGCTCTGGTGGCGAAAAAGTGCATAAAATCAGTTGCTAAATTAAGAGAAAAAATCCTCTAACACGTGGTATAGCCAGAATACCTGTTTTGTGGGTCCTTGATGCCGAAAAACCGATTGAAAGCAAAACGTCCGTCCGTCCGTCCGTCCGTCAACACTGCTAGCGCCGAAAATATGCGTAGGATTTTTTCCAAATTTAAGAAACCCATGTCCATGTGGCTCTAGTTGAAGCTTTGAGATTTTGAAACACATTCTTTAAAATTTGGGGGTAGTTTACATGAAGCCCCTGAACATTTTCAAACTTTTCTCAAAAACGGCTCCATTATCTTTAAATTTCTTGCAAGAATAGGGCAAAATACACTTACAATGGTGGCATAGGTCCGATTTTCGCGGTTAACTCTGAATTTTTTTCGGTGTCTTCCTACAACTACAAAATTGAAGACGGAGATTTTTCCTTCAAATGAAATGTTGTGCATAAATACTTCTTTCAATAAGGTCAGGTACATTGTTTCGAAAATTTTAATTGTTTTCGTGCAATAGTGCATGCAATATTTGCAATTTTAAAAAATTACAAAAACAAGATTTTCTCAAAAACGGCTCCAAATTTTTTCTTTAAATTTTTGGTATTGTTAGTGCCACACAAAACCTCTACCATGACGTAAACGCCATATTACTATATTCTTTTGTTTTTTCAAAAATTACAAAAATTTAATTTTTTTTACTTCTCTCACGTCGGAAATATTTACACTAGAGTCGATTTCTTCCCTTTATTATATTATTAGTACATGTGCTTTAAATAATGTCAAATAAAGTTTCTGGAAAACTCAACTGTTTTCTGTGCAAATGAGCTCAAAATTCAGCATTTTCAAAAACGCTCAAACGCCATTTTCTCAAAAAAGGCTCCAATTTTTTCTTCAAAATTTTCTAAAAGATAGTGCTATGTGCGTTGTTTAATATAAAGTAAAGTTCATTTTGATGTATTCTTTTGTTTTTTTTAAATACACAAATGTAATTTTTTTGAAGTATCTCTCACGCCGTTAATATTCACATTTCCATCAATTTGTATGCATTATTACATTTGTGAGTGGAAGTGCTTCAAAGGACTTCAAATGAAGTTTTTCGTAAACTCAAAAGATTCCTGCGAAAAAGAGCTTCAAATTTCGCATTTACAGTAATGCTTAAATGCCATTTTGTTAAACACGTATCCAAATTTTTCAATGAAAAGTTGAGAAAATGTCAAGAAAATGTACTTTCGGTGACGGTGGATGGCAGCTGGCCAGAGAATGGAGCAATTTCTTAAAGCTAATCCACACCAGGGAAATTTTAAAAAATTGCTAGGAGAAAGTCTGTGCTATTCTGTAGTACCTCTAGTTATCAGTTGCTTCAGGGCACAGCTAAGTGAAATTTCTTGAATTTGATTGGAATTGGATACTATATACATTAATATATTAGTGTATATTTGGCTGATTTTCCCTCGTGGTACATATTTGTACAAAAATTGTGCATATTTCGTTAAAATAGAGACTAGGAGGCGGACTTCTATGACAAGTCATATTTTTATATGCAAATGCACATTTTGACTTTCTGTTTAAACACAAATTTCCATTAAAAGTATTGGTTGGTTGGTTAGTGATTCCGGGCGCGTCAACAGCTTAGGTCATTAGACTCGTAAGTGTAGTGCATGTTTTTTCCTCTGGAGATGGCGGTGATCTTCCCCCGCTGGATGGCGAGATCCGGCGCCAACCTACCGTCGACTAGTGGGGTTTTCCCCTAATCAGGAATCTTCCACCAGCGGGGCACCGCCCTAGCCGGGACAAGCTCTAAGGCTATATATAACAAATGCCTGTAAAATCCCAACGCGTTTGCTTTGGGTAGAAATTCGTCGTTTTCTAAGTTTGCTCCCCCTTCTTCCCGACCGAGTGAACTTGTATCATAGCGGAACAGGGCGTGGCTTCGAATGCGCACTCAGGGTCATTGCAGGTTTTCAGCAATTTTCTGCAAGTGATTGAGCTCTATTCAAGTGCGCCCCTCTTACATAATGTGAGGATAACACAAGCATAACATAAGGATGGTTTACTTACGACACAGGCAGATGTGAGTGAAACAGTCAGCTTAAAAAAGTGAAAATAAGGAATTGTTATTTACGAAAAGAAACTGTTTTATTAGGTAGGGCTAAGGGCCCCTTTCGAAGTTTTCAGGGTGCCTCGGCACCCTGATTCCTACGAAAGGTGAGTAGAGATATATCCCGCACGTTTTCCGGGCCTCTGTGCCCTGAATCTAGCTTGTTGGTCAGGGCAGTCTAATGGTGGGAGCGCATGAGCGACAGGGGCGTGGGACGGTTGTAAATCTATCGGTGGAAGCCAGGCTTGCTAGCAGCACTTGCTTGTATACTCTCTGGGCACTTGGTGTCTGTGCTTAGGCGAGGGAGGCCTGGCCCGGCGCCGCCTATCGCAGGAGGCCGTAAGCGGCAGTGAGGAGGGGGGCGTAGCAGATAGCACAGCGTATCGCCCAGTAAACAGTCAACACTGGGTACTCCGGTTTCCGGGCGGTAGTAGTGGTGGAAAAGACGCACGTCACTTTGGCACGTGTCGTAACATGTGTGCACATGAGAGGTGAAAATCCAGATTTACTTTTCCGAGGAGTGTCGTCCAGAGAAAACCACATTCGTAATAGCAATTAATTTCCAAGAAGGCCAAAATAAACTTGAAGTATTTATTAATTTAAATTAATAACATTTAAAATAAAAAAATAAAATGCACTCGGAATTTTGAAATGAAATTTATAAATAACAGCGTAACTCTTCAACTATTTTCTACACAAGGAAAACTGGTATATTAACACTATCGTATGATATATCATCCACTAACGTCTTTAAAAAAAATAGTTGAATATTAAGCATTATCACCTCATATTGTGAATATTATAGTCCTCAACGTACATTTACAACGGACCGTGTACGCATGTTCTGAAATTTCTGAATGCTAGACGTTCAGGTAGCCAGACCGCTACCGAACGTCTGTTTTATTGCTTGAACTTTCTGGCACTTATGAATCAAATGTTAAAGGAATTGGCTATTCACGATTGCAAACGAAACTAAATGCGTATTACTATGTAGAACGCTTATGACATTTGTCATACATGTTACTTACATGCGTTACAAATGTAACATCTCTGACATCACGCCCTTGGTTAGTACACAACTCCTCACGAGACAAACTGACCAATATCAATATCAATACCGAGATTTTTTTCCCTTTATTGTTCAAAGTTGAATACACATTTCGTTCAAACCATGGACATTAAGTTTTATTCATGCGTGACATGCCTTAATGATCCTTCTTCAAACTACTCAGTGTACAGCGGCTGCGGCTGAAATTCTGACTAGCACTTCTTCTCGCCAATGGCGTCTCAAACACAAGAGGCACATCCTGCGGGAGAGTACACGTCTCCTGCGAAAGCGTGGGGCATGTGGGGGCGTTGAGGCAAAGTGTACGATCCAATCAACAAATCCCTTGTTCTTGTTCACGTGTCAACACTGAAACGGATATGATGTTGGTTGGTAAAAGGGCTGTGAGAATTCTCGTACTGCCACACATGACGATGGTTCCTGGACTTTGAAATTGTACCTTCGTCATTGAAGAGAACATAACGAGGGAAGTCAGGGTTAGCGAAAGTACGCCGCAGAAATAGCATCTACAGTGCTCCGCACGTGATGCAGTCTTTTGGGCTGAAGTGTTGTGCAGGTTGAGTTGCTTACCGACCAGAGGAAGAGTCGACCATAAATGTTACGTTTGTTCGTTAAATAAGATTTCTCACCTCATGTTTGATTGACAAACAAATGATCATCTCTGACCCCGTACATAATTAGAAGTTTGTAACATTTATTCTGAATCCTTGTGTACATCATTCCGGTAATGGGATGAAATTGCGAGATAACACTTATAGCTGGGAAAAGTCTCATTCGAGTGTCACGGTGGTACAACAGGGAGAGGGAAGTTTACGGAGACGGCGTTCAAATAGAGGGGCATTTGGTGGGCGGTCTCAAAGCAGGTCGGCGATTTGGAGGGAGAGAGGTCTGGTGGGACGACATTTTTGGCTGAGGGACAATATGGCTGGGAGGGGATATGGCGAGAAGATGATTCGGCGGGACAGCGATTCAGCGGGTCGGCGATTCTGCCAAGTGAAACTTAAACACAATTTAATTACGGCGACGTGTGAGTAAGAATATGTTTAGTAGAGCAATTTTCGAGCGGAATCGTGAATTTGGCAGGGCGATATTTGAGCGGAGTGCCTCGTTTAGCGGGGCGATTTTCGGGTGAAGTGACGTTTTTAACAGGGTGGCGATTTGGCAGGACGATTTTCAAACGGTGGTGTCGTAATATTGTCCGGGTGACTTTTTGGCAGAGTGGCAAGTTTATTGGGGTTATTTTTGAGCGAAATGGCGATTTTAGCGGGTCGATTATAGGACGAAGAGAAGATTTGAGCTGGGCTATGTTTGAGCTGAATCGCGATTTTGACAGGGTGATTTTCGATCGGAGTGACGATATTGCGAGGGCAATTTTCAGGAGTGGTGATTTCGGTAAGTCGAGTTTCGGACGGAGTGGCAGTTTTGGCAGTGTGATTTTCAGGTAAGGCAATTGGTAAGGCAAGTTATGGGCTGGGTTACGATTTTGGGAAGGCAATTTCAGGTGGAGTGGCGATTTAGGCAAGGCAATTTTCAGGCGGGATGGCGATTTTCGGGCGGGATGGTGATTTTGGGAAGATTTTCGGGCGGAACGGTGATTTTAGAAAGGCGACTTTGGCAAGGCGAAATTCGGGCGAGGTGACAATGTAGGCAAGGCGATTTTAGGATGGAGTGGCGATTTTGTCAAGAAGATTTTTGGGCGGGGCGGTGATTTTAGCAAGGTGATTGGCGGGCGGGGCGGTGATTTAGACAAGGCGAGTCGACGATTTTCGGTCGGAGCGGTGATTTTCGGGCGAGTCGACGATTTTGAAAAGGCGGTTTTCGGTAAGCGGGTGGCGATTTTGCAAGGTGATTTCCGGGCGGGGTGATGATTTTGGCAAGGCGATTTCCGCGCGGGGTGGCGATTTTCCCATGGCGATTTCCGGGCGGGGTGGTGCCGTGGGTGTCACGTGGGCAGTGGGCGGCAGCCCGCAAAATGGGGCGCGGCGGCGCAGAGGGCGTTAGCGTCGCGTCGCGTTTGACGCAAGCGCTGGCAGAGGCGCGATAAGCCGCTGCTCGCCGCCGACCCCGCGCGCCAGAGGGCGGCCGCGCCGCTCGCAGGCAGCTTTCGGGGTTCGCCACGGGTCGCAGCGCGAGGCCCTGGCGCGCGGTTCTTTTGTCAACAATGTGTGCCCCCTTCTGCGCATTCGTTGAACTATGACGTCGGTATTATCAGCATGAGAACACTGTTGTGACGCAGCGATACAAGAAACATTGACCGAGTTGCTATCTCGCTTTAGATATAAAATTAGAAACTTAGTATTTATTAATACGAATATTATTAGTTAAGTATTTAGCATGGAGTATTTATTAATATGAAATGTTTTATCGATAAACTAGTGGTGCAACAACGCATGTACTTTCTTGCGATATTGTTAATGGCTATGTAATATTGTGCGAAATTACGCGAAAAGTACTCGGATTTTCGAAAAATCGTACATGACGTTATTTCTAGATATATATTTAAGGAACAGATTTCATTATGTGAAAAATCTATCTTGAATATTTCAGTAGTAAGAAGACATCGAAAACATTTTGAATTTTTCAAGTTTCAAAAAGATCAGTTTTTTTTAACGAACATGAGGCCTGGACCATTCTCTTAAAAGTACTTCACACCGTCCAACAACAAAATTTAATCAAAAACGGAGTCATTTAAAAAAAAAAAATTGAAAATGTCCCAGGGGCTTCATGTAAAGTACCTTCCAATCTTAAAATATCGATTTCAAATCCAAGGGGCCGGAACATCAGCCAGATAGATTACGGAATATCAATTTTGATGAAAATCGGCCGAACGGTTTAGCCGATAGCGTTGTGGACAGACGTTTTGTCTTCAATCGAGTTTTCGGTATCAAAAACCCACAAAACATGGATTCTGGCCACACCACGTATTAGAGGATTTTTTCTAAATTTAGAACTGGATTTATCCACTTTTTCGTTTCCAGGGTCCGAGAAAAAGTTTTTCTGCGGAAAATTAGTTGCTTTTCCCCGCAGAATTACATAACTTTGTCTTCTTAAGAAGTACTTTCTAAAGAGCGAGAAAGTAAAAGTGGAATTTTTTGGAGACATTTTAAGAGAATTGCGTAAATTTTAGAAAATGAGCTTCGTAAAATCATATGCATAATTTCAAAAAGTAACACATTACAGTTTGTCATTACATCTTTAATTATGATATTTTCTTTCATCTTATAGAAATTATCATCTTTATGATTTATGATAATTTCTTTAATTCCTAATATTTTTGAACTATATTTTGACTTCTGTTGGGAATCACAAACGATGATCCGGACGATATAATAAGCTACTTTCAATGACAATTTGTCGCTTGTTAGAAATGAAAAGCCTAAGAATGCATTTTAAAAACGTGACGTAATCTACGGTCGCATGTCTGACTTTCCTACATGTCTACCACATTATTTTCTGAAACAATACTAACTGTAGGAAGCAGAACAATAAATATGAGTGCTATGATAAAAAAGGAGTATAGTGCTTCATTTCATTCTTCCATTCTCTGTGAAAATGTCTTAATTAACCATACATTGTATTTATATGCAATAAAATAAAAACAATTAAAACATTATAGCATGAACACTATTTTATGACTATTAGCATTTTTGGTACAATGTTATTGAAACATATTTATAAACTAATTTTCCAATATTTATGATGCGTTTTCCTCCCAGTTTCTGCCACCTAAATTGACAGGGACAAATGCTACGAAGTTCTCATTCAGGTACAGAGGTTATATACCACAGAAGCCCGATCGACTGTTTTGAAATAGATGTAAAGCACATGAAATCTCGTGGTTCTGCACCATCATATATTTCCTCGCATTATTTATAAATTTGCAATGGTCGAAAATTCAGAAAGTTCAACGAAAATGAAATCCACGCCATTCTTTTAAGCCTCTCTTCTTCCATCCATGGAAAAAAAATTAAAGAAAACATTTGGAGCGGTTTTTGAGAAAAAAGTTATTTTTTTAAATTGCTTATATTTCGCGCTATATTACACGAAAACTACTTATATTTTCGAATAATTGATCCTGAACTTACTTAAAGATCCGTCTTTAAGAAACAGATCTCATTAAGGAAAAAATCTCTATCTTCAATATTTTAGTTACAGGAATACGCCCCCAAAATATTGCACTTCTCAATTCTCAAAAAATCTGGGATTTCAACGAACGTGAGAACTGCACCAGTCTCTTACCGTCCTTTACGCTAACCGAATACAAAGTTTAATCAAGAAATTTGGCACCATTTTTGAGAAAATATTTTTGAGGCTTTGTTTAAAGTACCCTGAAAAATCAAAGTATCCGTTTGAAACTCCCAAAACCTCGAGTTTATTCAGATCCATTGGAGAATATCAATTTTGAAGAAAATCGCCAAAACGGTTTAAGCGCTAACGTTGACCACACAGACAGACATGCCGTCAATCAATTTTTCAGTCACAGAATCCATAAAACATGGATTTTGGCTTCTTGTGTTAGAGGATTTTTTCTCCCATATTTAGCAACAGGATTTATTTACTTTTTCGTTACCAGGACCTGGCAATTGGAGTTTTTCCGGCGCACGACTACATAACTTTCTCTTCTTACGAAGTAGCTTCGCAAGGGCGACAAAGTAAAAACAACCAACCTGCGTAAATAAAAATGCATATACTTTAAGTTGTGTATAGTATAACATGGCTACTACATCGACTGAGAAGATAATCCAACTGGGAGTAATAAATGCTAAAGATTCATTAATTTCATACATTCTCTATATTCCTCTACATTCATGAGCTTTATACTTCCTCACCAATTACGCAAAAAACACAATTGAATCATCTTAAAACGCAATATTACTGGATGATGTGCAAAACAAATTGAAAGTAATATGCTTTAATTTGAAATACTTTGCGAATTGTTTATCTGAGTCACTGAAAAACGCATAGTTCAACAACTTCTATTATGCAAATCGGCCGCGACTACTTCTGTAGTTCAAATCTACCATTTGCTACATGATATTGTAAAAACATTGAACTTCAGCAGCAAACATAAATTCATAGTAAAATATGAATGATAACCCTCATCTTGCATTTCAATATTCGTAATGGTGAACCTACTCCATTAAATGTGCTATGTGAATACATGCTGGATGCACATTTCTAAAGTTCATTGTTAAATACGCATTCAACCGGACTTGCCAAACCGTTATAGCGCTCAATACTCTTCAAACATGGTAAAGTCTACCTTTCTTCCGTTTGTTTAGTCTGAATTAAAGTAACCGCTTAGGTCGAAGTATCAGGCAATCTATTCAGGTTCTCCAAAGAATGCGACATTTAACTTCCTATAGAAACAAACTCACTGACTGTTGCAATCGAGCAGATTAGAACAAACTTGCGAAATCCCAAGCCCTCACCCAAACTAAAAGGATTGGCGAATGTTTGAAGATGAATCAGTAGTCTAACGTGTTCAAAGATTGAAATTGATTGTTCAAAGTTTAAAACATATCATACACCAAACATACCATTTTTTCCATTAAGATTTCACACGAATTGTAAAATTCAACAGGCCAAAAAAAATAGTTTTCAAATACTTTCAGATAAAATGGCTATCATACCATTGGGCTAGAATGTTCTAAAGGTTCTTCCATACACACATTCAAGGAGTACTTATGTGTGTGTGTGTGTGTGTGTGTGTGTGTGTGTGTGTGTGTGTGTGTATATATATATATATATATATATATATATATATATATATATATATATATATATATATTCAATGATTTAGTGAGACTTTAAAGTTGGCAAAGTTTTTATTTTATTTCAAACACATTAAGAAACTATATGGAACTATTGGAGACTGAAAATATTGGAGAGAGCCCGGCTTGTTTTGTAGCGACCTGTTTAGTTCAAACACGTTTGCGTAACCAAGTTACTCGAAATGTCCATGAAAAACTAAGTTTGACGTCATTCTCAACTTTCAAACATGATGATAAATTCTTGACAGGATATCTCTCTTTGTTTTAAAATAGTGGAACATCTTTCTACGCGCTTCAACGCAATTCATGATCCAGAAAAACATGAGAGCTAAAGCGAGATTGTGACGAAGATTTTACGTAAAGGTTCTTCCTTCCTCCATTGTAAACTAACACAGTGTAGTTTTTTCATTTTATATTCTCGTTTTTAAGGACTCGAAGATTATAAAAAATAAAATTTTTGTGATTTAGTAATAATTTTCGTATAATATCTTGGAATAAAAAAAGTATAAATTCATTATTACGAATAGCATTGTTAAAAGTATGTCACAATGATGTTTAAAGTATTACAAACAGTAATCATTTTTGAAGACTTCTTTTAGTTTAATTTGAAGATTTTTCAATTTATGGCAGCCCGATTTATCATTCACAAAACTAGCATTATTCACATAAGTAGATTTATTTATTTATTTTATGTCAAAAAACAGTTGAAACTGCGTATGCGTCTGACGTAGAAAAATTGCAATAACTATTTCTTAAATTCTCTTGGAGGACAACACATACCACTTCCAATTACCTTTCTAGATTCCAAATGTAGCACTAACGTGTTGTAAAATATAATTTATTCAATAGCTTTCCAAACTGGAAGTGTTTTCCGAGATGAATGTGCCATAAATTGAAAAACGTTATAGATCGTACGTCCATGGATTAGAATCCCTTCGGATTTTCGGAAATAGCTAAGAAACTGGCGGAGAAATATTTTGGGATTCGATTTTATGGCCATCTTCGAATTCTGCCAGATAGATTCCAGGGGAAATCCGGAGCATTACTTCCAGCTGTGTCTTCATTTCTACATTCAGTTCGCGATCCCACCCACAGAGCTCAACACAGGCCGCATCACCTATTTCATACCACAGCACATTCCCTACAATCCGGGGCCAACTCTGGTGACATTCCTTCGTTAAACACATTGAACGGACGATGCAAAACTTCAAAATCATTCTCACTGGCTTCAAGCACAGTGTCGGGCAGTGGCAAAGAATCAAACCATTAGTTTCACACACAGGCATGCGCAGCCTACAACAAGAGGGAGAGGGGGGCAAATACATTTCTAGGCTCCTCTGGACCTTCTTTTACATTAAACATTTTAATTTACATATGAAAGTTTACCTGAAAATAAATAAACATACAAATGAGAGAAAAATTTATAACTTAAATGATACAATTAATAAATACAATTCATTTAATGTTTCAATAACTACAGGTTGCCAGATGATTTGGACAGCGTCTCCAAATGTCATGTACCATTCACGTTCCGTTGCGCAATGGGGCTCCTTTAGAAATGGGCAGGGCAACACGCCCCTCCTGTCCCCCCTCGTGCGCACGCCTTTGGTTTCAGTTTAATTGATTGATTGATTGATTGAATGGTGTTTTCGCGCGCGTCAACTGCTAAGGTCATTAGTCCCATAAGTTTAGAGCACGTTTTCCCTCGGAAAGTGGCGGTGTTCAAACCCGCCGGCTGGCGAGATCCGTCGCCGACCTACGTCGACTTGTGGGGATTTCCGCCAATCAGGTGTCTCCCACCAGCGTGGCACCGCCCCAGCCGAGACAAGCTCTGATCTCCCAACAAGAGAGAGGTAGTGTAGTGCATGTGAGGATAGAACATGCAAGGGGAAGGGAATATCGCGCGCGGTCCGTGTTCCGTTTCTTACGGTACTGCTCCGGCTTTCGTCTAAAGTTGACTCGAACCCTAGGGTCTCCCGTTCAGCGGTGCTGCAGGGACATCAATTGATTCCCTGAGCCACCTTTTCCGGGTTTACTGTTTTGCACGAATATAAGAGCATCATAGTGTACTGATGTCGTGAATAAAAAATTATCATTGCCGTATTTCCTTTAACAATCATATTTATGCAATTCATGTTTTACTTTTAAAATAAGTACAGCACAGAGGAGAATGCAACAAAACCTCCGTTCACAAAGTTTTTCAAATTGAAAGTAGCAGCATTTCAGTGGGAAGATCAGAATCTGAGCGCTCGCAGAGCTCTTAGAGGCGAACACACATTAAATCCGGTGTCCAACTGCATGAAACGTCAAATTGCAGTTTGGGCAGAACACAATCCGAAACGGAAATTTGCATAAGATACATCTACCCCTTTCAGAAAAATTGCGGACTGTTTACCAACTCGAAAAATGTTGTGACAACAGCAGCATCCGCGGAGAATCTAATAGAAACCTCGTGAAATATGTTTCACTATATTTCTTATCTCAGTGCTATTTGATTTCATGTTTACTATCACTTTATTATCTTTATATCTTATTTCACAAGAATATTAGGGATGTAATGATGCTATGATCAACCATTGCATTTTCTTTGTTCGGTAAAATGCTTTCTATACTACAGAGAAGAGAAGGCAGGACGATAGAGGTTAAATTATTGAGAAACAAGATAAACGCCGAGTAAACACACGATGTACAAAAGTAACACATATTTTCTTCCGAGTCTCTTCCTTTTTTAGTGAAAAATGGTTTCTTCCTGATAATTTATTTTCCTGTCGTTCCCTTGAGATATCCATTCTACGCACCACAATCAACTTAAGCCATGTTTGGTAAACATGGTGGTACTTACGTAAGCAATATGGGCACACATTTAGCGTTTTATCATCTATCAGCAAAATTTATTATTTTCGTTCGAAGACGGAGTAACATGGGAAAATGGACTACTTGTCAAGATGACCCTGGGTTCCTGGAAGTTGATATGTAAGGAAATGGGATTTTCCATGCAGAGAAATGTAGATGTATCGGCCTTCGAATGCATTAGAAAATAAATATGAAGTAATTGAAAAACAGTTTATCCATAGAAAAAATTATTCTTGAGTACAATGTAATGCAACTTCTAGCATCTTACATTTAATTCAAATTAAAGTACAAAACACGAAAAATACATTTAATTCTAGTTTCAGAAGCTTTATTTATTGAAAATGTTTTGCACTAAGGAGGCAAAACAAGTGGTGCTAGAACAGCATATACTTTCTCGCTTTAATTACAACTTTTGCAATTTTTGAAAATTCAGAAACGAAAATCAGATCTGTGCCATTTTTAAAACCTTACTTTGTACTATCCGAGTAAAATAATCAAAGAAAAAATGTGGATAGTTTTCGAGAAATCGTTTTTAAAATTGTCCTTATTTCAAGAAAAATTACGCTAAAACTACTCATATTTAGAAGAAATTGTACATGATATTATTTAGAGATATAATTTGAAGAACACATTTCATTAAGAAAATAGATGTCTATTTTCAATATTGTAGTTGTAAAAAAACACTCCCAAAATTTTAACATTTGCAATTTTCGTAAATTCAGGTAATTCAACGAAAATGGGACATGCACCATTTTATAAGCGTACTTTGCTCTGTGGGGAAAAATTGAGACGTTTTTGAGAAAAAATTGAAAATGCTGTTTGGGTTTCATTTAAAGATTCCCCTAAAAAAACAGAAAATATCAGTGTTAAATTGAAGAGGCCACGACATCACTCAGGTTGATCAGTGACTATCAATTTTGGTGAGAATTCTGCCTTCATTTTAGCCGCTAGTATTGTTCCGGCAGGCAGGTAGACAGAGGCGGACTGATGGCAGGATGGACGGTCGGACCGACGGGAAGACGGACGAACGTGTGCCATGTTTTAAGTACAAAGAATCTACAAAATATTGATTAAGCTGTTATATTTTCTCAGTTCTCTTAACTTTCTCGCATACTATTTACGTACTAAAAGAAAGTACAGTCAAGCTGCAGCGGAAAACGGCGATTTTTCGACAAAACATTCGAATTGTGATTCCTTGATAAAACAATGGATAATACTAGCACCTATATGTAGTAAAACTCTTCCTCATTTTGTTTCTTCAGAATTCACGCCTCGTCAATCCTTGATAACAAAAATTCGTTTACGGCAAAACGTGTGTCAATCCTCCACCGTTGAGTTTTCATCAAAATTGGTATTCCCCGATCGATCTGGCTCATGTCAGGTCCCTAGAATTTCAAATAGGTATTTTTATTTGTGGAAGTTATTTATATGAAGCCCAACCACATTTTCAAAATTTTCTCAAAAATGGTTCCAATTTTTTCTCTTCATTAGAAAAAAATACCAATGATGCGGTTCCGAATTTCACGAATTCTTTGAATTTTTGAAAATCACACACTTTTTGAACGCCCTCACGTAACAACATTATAGACCATCGATATTTTGTTCCCAACGAAATCTATTGTTGAAAGCTTAATCTTTAAATGATGTCAAACAGTTTTCAAGATATGAGTAGTTAATAAGTTTGAATGAAATACGAGCAATTACAAAAAAATTGCAAACAAGATTTTTTCAAGATCAGTTCATTTTTTCGTTTTGTTTTGAGAGAGCACAACGTACTAAATCACATGTGGAAGAACCGAAATGTAGCCATGGGCCGGAACTGTCACTTATGTAATGGTAGAGGAACGCGATGAGTCTAAGATCTATCAGAGCTACTTGATCGCCTTGCTTGATCAGTGCCTAGCTTGATCTTGCCTCCATTTATCCAACTTGCTCGAGATCAATTTGATCGATTTGCTTGAGATTATTTATTCAACTTGTTTGAGATCCTTCACTTGATCGACTTGCGCGGAGATCCTTCACTTGATGAACTTCTTGAAGATCCTCTTCTTCATCGTCTTCAAAATCCTCCACTTGAACGACTTCTGAGGAGACTCTCGAGTTGATCATCATTTGTGGCATAATAGGCCCTTTTATGAACAATTTCTTGCAACAGAAAATGTCATTGACAATGCTGGTATACAAAAAAAAGTGTTTTTTTATAACGTCTGTGTACAACTAGAGCCTAACCGCGACACGATCTACAAATTTCTGGTTTGCATAGAAAGCCGAAGACTGTTCTCCGCCACGCCCACAATTGCACTAGAACTAGTAAATTTAGTATTTCTACATTTACTAACTTTCGGCACAGTTGAGGTAGTATAAGAGCAATCACAGCCAATGTACAGAGCTAGTAGGCAAAGTGCACGGGAATGAAACTGACCATTCCGCATAGTATGCAATACGTTTGACGATGGTTAAGTGGGGTTTAACCACGTCATGTTCTTGAAACTTTTCAGAAGGAAGTCAAATGAGCACGACTTCATTTGTTGCCGAATTCGGTAGAACTATTGGAAAAAACTTGTTTAAAGTAAGTAATAAATTCCATGTTTGTGATTTTTCAACAAATGCAGTTTTCGTCAATAGCACTTTTATTGTACACTTAAAAGTGCGATTCACGATTAATGACATTCAACAGGTGTTTGGAGCCACGATTAAATGCGCGTGCCAAAACATGAAGACTGTAAGTCTTCAAGTGCTACGGCTCCACACATTCGGTATTCGGGGAGTAGCGATCACTCGTTTGCCGAAACTCGGGTAGTGTGGATGAGTTCCTTGCTATTTGCCGAGCGACGAACATTCGGTGTTCTCCCTACCCACCGCGTGTCGGTCTTTTGGACATATCAAAGAAAGCGAATATTCGCCGAGCACATCAGATGCTCGAATTTGGGTGAGCAGTAGATCGCTACTCTTCCTAATGCCGAAGATTTGGACTTGCCTTTAGGTTGAATGTTAAGCAGACTTGAATTGTTGGCTGAAATTATACATGACGCATCTTCAACTACGTGTCTGCTCCTCCTTGCATTTAACGAACGCCCGACTTAGGTGGCTCAGAAAATTAATTGACGTTACTGCAGTGTCTCTGATCAGGAGGTCCTGGGATTCGAGTCCCCACTCAGCAGGATTTTCGACGCAGCTAGATAGCTAGGCCGACTTCAGCCGCTATCGGGAGGAGAATTCTAGCGCTCGGCTGCTCTGATCGGTAATTTACCGTGGTTTCTACGATCAACACCAGGCAAATACCGGAGAAGAACCCTATCAAACGGGCCACGGACTTTCCTTTCTCTTCCTTGTTCTATCCTCACCCCTTACTTAAACACACAATGCACTACAGTACATCATATGTCGGGAGAACAGTCGGGAGCTTAAAATTAGTCTTGGGTGGGGCGATGCCTCGCTGTTGGGAGATACCTAGTTAGGGAAAATCTTCCGAAGGCGACGTGTGTGTCGGCGCCGGATTTCGCCATCCTGCGGGAGATCACCGTCACCTCCCGCGATAAAACCACGTACTACACTTACGGGACTAATGACCTCAGTCGTTGAAGCGCCCGGAAACGGTATCAACCAATCGCATTTAACGAAGCGATGGGGAGGCTGAGGAGCGGAGCCTGTCGCGGGATTCGGGTCTGCGCCCGGCGGGCGGCCAGTGACCCTGCGGCAGGGCGCTGGCGTGAACGGTTCGGACCAATGGGCGGACGCGGCCGGCCGGCACGCCCCCCCGCCGTGACGTGGCCGTGACGTCAGCGGACGCGCGCGGGGTCGAAGGTCACGCGCGCCGGAACGAGATCGCCCGCGCAGTCGCCTCCCAGCCCCGCCCACAAGGCCAAGGACACGCTGTGCCGCAGCGCGGAAGCTTACACGCACACACACTGTAGCTGGCAGCTTAGGAGATGAATGACGTCGGCACACGCCTTCACCTCACTCCCACCTCACCTTATGTCATTCATTCACTCACACTCCTCCACTTTATTAACTCAATCATCCCTTCCCAACTTTGTTCACTTCCTCTCCAACACTTTATTCAGTCACTCTGAATGCACTCATTCTCTTAAATTATAACCTCACTTCACTCTCCCTCACTAATAAGTCACTCACACTTTTCCACTTTCTCAATTCCCTCTCTCTGATTCTTTCTCTTCTCAGTAAATGCATTCACCCTATCACACGCCCGCACGTTACCTCACTTTACACTCTCTCACTCCATGTAGGCACTTACGCTCCCCAACTTTAACCGCCCTCAGATTCTCTGACTCCCTCACCTCACTAGTTTATTCATTCACACACAATTCCGTTTCTCACCTCCACTTCTTTATCTTCTCCCTCCCTGAAATCTCCCTCTCCAAACCTCAATCACTTTATTCTCTCATCCACACTCTTCTTTAGATGTCCTCTTCTCACTTAACTTCATACTCCATAACTTAATTTACACAAACACGCACCTCTCGTTTTATTCATTCATCCCTCAGACGTTCTCACCTCACTAATTTTATTCTGTCAGTCACATTTACACTGTCACCCACACGCCCTCACCACACTTGAAATTCCCTCATTCCCACTTCATTCACAACCCTACAGACTCTTTCTCCTCACTCACTAATTCACTCGCATGGTCATTTCACACACACTCGCAAGTCCGTATCATTTTTGTCAGAGTCTAAGCGTTTTGGTGGGCGAGCTTACTGAACCCCCCGTACATGGAATTGTTCCCGGCTGAGGCACGTGGATTTGTAAAGGACGGAAAGTTCCAGTGACCCTGTCATTCTTATGGCATGTAAAAGAACCCTGGCAGGTGCTAGATTAAATCTCTCCGGAAATTTCCAGTCCTTTTGAGACATCACGTTCTTCTGAGAAGAGCGTTCGTATAGTTGTAGTCAACTGAGTCCGGCATCTGACAGAGAAGTGAGTCACACCCAGGCGTTTAGGGAGGGACGCCCACGGCGTGCGCCTGCTAGAAAACTGTCTCGCGGCGAATACACAGGTGAGGAACTACGGTCAATGGCAGTGTCCCCGTAAAATAACCCCCACGATAAAATATTAAATGAAGGTCGAAGTCTTTCTAAATAAAGGATGATGACCGTGAGGGAATGGGGAATTCCACTATCGTTGGTCCATGGGTTGGGAGTGGAGGCACGATGAGGAAGAAACTAGCGTGCATCCTCTTTATTATGAGCTATTTGCCAGTTCCTAACAAGCAAACATTCACTTGTGTCATATTCGAGAAAAATGACAATTTCACCCAGTAATAGTCCTCAGTAACCCGCGTGGTGGTTTCCACGCCAGCTTGAACGACCTCGAAAGCGGCGTTCAGGTCTCAGGCTGTAGTGCTGAAAGGAAACCCTTCTTTGTCAATAACATGCCTTTCATGTTCATCATTTGAAATGCATGTGCCAGAAACTGTCGTGGGCGACAGTTAGGGCGATTTGGTGCCATTTCGACAACTAAAGTTACTAAATGAGGATATGAAAATTTTTAAAATTACGTACGACGGGACAATAAATTCACAGTGGATTGTAATTACATCGCTGAAAGTCAGATAAGTGTTCTTTGATTTAGGTATATACCCCAATTTATGAAGAAGAGGCATTGAGAATGTTCAACTTAAAGAAGGTTGCATTTTATTGGGTTCTGAAATTGTAGTAGTACATAAACAACTTTAATTGAATGAAATGTCTTAAAATTGTGAATTTATAATGTAATCATAAGTCTCACTCTAAAACAAAAAGGGGTCAAAACTTTCACAAACTTTTGCATGTAAAATCACATTTAGATTATTGTTTACCTAATTTATTTTCTTAAACTCGTCGCATTGATTCTTATAAACAAAATAAACATAAATGAAAAACGGCTCCTGAATTTGAGATTTTTAATAAGGCATCAATGTTTTCTCTTTGTCATAATTATTTATCCTAAAGTTATAAAATATTTTGTACCTTACACAAGAGAAAATCAACTTTTAACTCTATATTAGTCTTGTAATTAGCATTAACACGTGCCGACGACAAAATGAATGAGAAGAGCTAGGGTAGATTTATGGTTGAGCACAGGTTTATTGGCCTGTCATCGAGGAAGGGGATTTTACGAAGGAAGAACAGCTGTGCGTTTTGTCCTTGTTTAAGTGTTAACGAACGCATATTTCTCATTAAGTCTTGTGACTGAATGAATTCCTTAGTTTGCTTTCTTCAGGTTCAACTCTGGCGTGGTATCATATTCCTGACGTCTTTTCACATCGTAAATCGTGTCGCTTTTAATTTGTTGGAGAGAAAATGTTCGGAATAGAGTGAACTCCCAGAAGACTAACTCATAAAGACTTACACTCGTCATAACAGTATATTTCTAAAAAAAATAAATGATTAATCATATTAGCAAAATCTACATTTACAAATGCAGTCGTAACGTGGATTCATAAACCCTAGAACCATTGGCTGCTAGGTTTCCATAACGGTTGCACGTCTTAGTAACACTGTATGAATGCAAATGAGTTGCCTGTAACTGGTGGTCACACACACAGATGTCGTTGGCGATCACTCTAGAACATGGAAGAGGCACAATCACCGTACCATGACGTCATATTTCTATCTGATTTGGTAAGAGTTATTTTCATTTCTGAGCGTGGCTGGGGAAAGAGGCTCACATATTTACGTTCTCCCGTTTCCTAGACATGTATCCAAAAAGATGGGGTACTTCACCCTCACTTTATGCAGGTTGATTTTGATTGATTGTTTTGTGTTTCTGGGTGAGTCAATTGCTATGGTCATAAATGAAGTGAATGTTGTAACACTAGAGGGGGCGATATTCCACTTCCATTGGAACGTCAGATCCGGAATCAACCTACACGTCAGATTGCGCTGTTTTTCCCTTCTCGTATCTCCGCCAGAGGGTCACCGCCCCCGACAGGACAAGTTCTAAGCTTCCCACTGGTTTCTCGGCATATGAAGTGCATAGAAGTATGTGTGTGTGTGTGTGTGTGTGTGTGTGCGTGTGTGTGTTTAGTGTGTCTATGAGATCTTCGTCACCACCTAAACCGATTCTTATCTCTTTGTAAAATTTCCTGCTGAAGTTGTTTACCTTTTATTATATTATCGGGTTACACTGTATGAAAACGCGGCTAGTTTGGACCAATCGTCTGTTTGGCATCATTCTTAAGATCTGATGTTCTACCAGGCACATGGATCGGTTTTCCATTTAAAACAAGAAAAATATCTTTCCTAGCCATGAATGTCCAAAATGATGCATGTAAATTACAGCTTTTCATGTGCTTCCAAGTTGACATGATGTAGTATGATGTATTTGTAGTATATTTCTCATCCACTTACGTCTTAGCGTTTTCTTCTCAGAAAATTTAAACATCGAGGAATGAGACACTTTGCCAAAGATTGATTTGCACAACATGAACGACTAATTTCATAGTTATAAAATTATTCTAACTAATGTACTTGAAATACAATGACTACGTTACTACTAAATTGTGAATCCAAATATACTATCAACACTTCCAATGCGCACAGAAATTGAAAGAAAACTATCCAGTCTCCGGTTTTTTGAATGGTGTTTAGAGTTTCGTTAGATACCCAGGCACCCGAGAAAAATGAAATACCAATGAAACAGTTTCGATTTTCACTAAAAAGTGCAAATGGTGATGGTGTTATTCCACTTATTTTCATACTGCAAGTACCGATTGAATTCCCATAGTGGTCACTGCTTACGATACAACTGACCTCATGAGACAGCAGCACTCCAAGGAAGAGGCTGACCGCCTTTAAATATTTGCTGTATAGGCGTCGTGATATGGAATAGTAATATTTGGTATATTCTTGGTAGTATGGTAATAACTTTTTCTATTCTCAATGTTTTATCCTCTCATTAGATGTCTGCAGCGTGTTGCTTATCGAGAATATTATGATACGACTTCATACAGATATTTGATTTATCACAGAGAAGTTTTCAAACATTGGTCATCATTATAATATTACATTTTTCGTTGAGTTGGGTGTAGTACTGTTCCGAGACAACCCATGGAGAGATTGCGGTGAATTACACATGTCCATCCTTGTTTCCAAAATTCAGAAGAAAATCAGAATCCCCTTTGGGGAAATGTATCAATTTTTAAACTGATAAGAAATAAGAATATACATTGAATATTGGCGACCATTGATGAACATTGTTGTTTAATAAACGGAATGGAAATTTAACTTACGTTAAATTTTTATGCAGTTTAAGTAAAATGAAGTCGGATTGTATTTATGTTTAACAAATGTCACCTGGAACTGGACAGTCCACAGGTGGAGGGGTAGAATACTGCATGAGAGATGTCACTTAACCATTAAATGTAAAAATTTAACTTACAATTGTTATCATTAGTCGCAGAAATAGTTCTATATGCAACTCGGTGCAATAGGTTAATTAATACACTTGTATGAAGTTCACGATACTCGCTCGTCTTACAATATCACTTCATACTCGTGTGTTAATACCTATCAATACATCATACCATTGTATTGCAAATGCCTATTTACAGTACTATGCTATTGCAGTTTTTGTGAAGATTGTTTTTGTTGAAATATTTAATTTATTGCAGAGTTATACGAGCGTATTTTATTTATTGTTTTTGATCAGTATTTGTGGTCCTTTCTTGGAAAACCATTTTATGTGGTTTTGTTCAGTAGCATTTTTACTGCTGTAAGACACTAATGCAATATTATTGTTTTAATAGTTCACTCCTGAACCATTACATATATTCACTTCACTGAACCTCTAAAACATTGTGCTTTGATGGCCGCCATGTTTGTTTAATTTGATACTAGCATTCAGATCTGTGGAATGTAGATCGTATTCCAGAAAATTAAGAATTTCTATGAAATGTTAGTAATTTTGGGCAGTTATACAAATCTAATATAAACTGCATCGTAATAAAAACTTCAAGTAAATTGCCTGTCAATAACTTGGCATTAAAATTATTTAACTTTTCGAATAGGCGCAAATCTTGAGATGTTTTTTGGTTCCGTGTAATGATTGCGTTACACAGTCGAAATATTTCTATACAGAAATATTCCAATTACTGAACAAAGTTGTGCCGTGCAATATCCTATGCTGGATCATCATTCTCTACGAATTATTAACATACACATTTTATAAATCTAGGGTTAAATAATTCGATTGGTCTGTGCAAAAACTGGCGAATTACGCTGATATATCAATTTACTGTCAGTTAGGAGATATGATATTTGCAAGCGCATACACAATGTAAGTTTCACTTTATAATCACTTGAGTAATCCACATTTTTTGTAACGTAACAGATAAGTTTGCTCTTGGACAGCGTGCAAAATAATAATTGTATTATAAAGAGTGGATTGAGTGAGTACCAGATCTGATGAAAGTCATTTATCCTCTGTTCCCAGTTGGTAGACGTGGAAGGTTCAACCTTGGTCTCCTGACCTCTCGACCCAAGGTCTAGAAGCAAGTGCAGAATTCTGATGAGAGCCTAGAGCAGTGATAGGAGTAAACACAATCTAGAAATAACCAGTATTCACCGTCACGAGATTATGACTTTCAACGCTGTGCGTCTGCGAAAGAGCAATGACAGTATATCCATGTCCTATCCCCTCTTCGTCTCTCTCATTATTGACTAATCAATACAAATTTACAATGTAACAACCCATGAGAAAAAACAGAATTAGTCCTATTAATTTACGTTAAATCAGATTACATACCTCTCAATTCAATACACAGGAACTGGGATTCATTGTGGCTACGGATTCATCAGTGGTTCCAGATTCCAGTTGCACTTGCAGAAAAGTACTTTTTGCATTGAAGCTAATAAAAAATTCGAAACTTAATTTTTGGTCGATAGCGCCAACGCGGTTTATTTAGAGTTGTATGTAAGAAAAAATCGAAAACCTACATAAACCCAAACCTAGAATCTTACTGGTACCATTACGAATCTCAACTCGCAATGTATTATCTTAATTCAGTGTCTATGTATCATCTTTTCATTGCAAGTACGAGAGTAATAGCTATAGCTTTCCAGGTGTGCACAGTGTATACGTGGGGTAAAGAGTGAGATACCATGTCACGATTCTCTCTGCAAACATTTGAATCTTATTTGAGGATTGGCTATGATACAACGTTGTGCCTCAATGTTGCTCCTGCAATATTGTGCCACAGCAAATACTCGAATTTGGTAACAACAAAACACATGTAAATTAACCAAATCATACCACCAAATCAGATTTATCACTTGAAGTGATTTTGTTTACACTGGACCCACATCTTTGTATTTAAATTCCTAAGGGATTTCATTTAGAAAGAAATTAGAGTTTTCTACTCAACAAAATTCCGTAATTTTTGATACAAATATAAGGTTGTGGGCTTCAAATGTGTTCATGCTTGTTATTATCAACCGGTTATATTTTATTTATTTTTACGTTTTTTTGCGAGAGTAGCGATTGATGTATCGAAAAT
Organism: Teleogryllus occipitalis; assembly: GCA_011170035.1. Classification (NCBI taxonomy): domain Eukaryota; kingdom Metazoa; phylum Arthropoda; class Insecta; order Orthoptera; family Gryllidae; genus Teleogryllus; species Teleogryllus occipitalis. Next base: position 165,851 of record BLKR01000008.1, on the reverse strand, counting down.
AATTAAATAAATAAGGATAACATTTAGTGAGTGTATATAAATGCACTATTTAGCAATCTTTTGAAATATATTTTCCTTTACAAAAAAATCTTACCATCTTATGAAATATGTGTTCTGGTAGATGTCACGTCAGTAACATACGACACACAAGTGTCTCGTTGTTCCTTTGAGGAAAATTAGAATTCAGAAGAAACTACTTCAATAGTTACTAAGAAAACAGATGAATAAAGACATCTCAGACAAGTCCGCAGCCTTGAAGGACCAAGGGGTCCCTTTGGTGTACAAGAAATGAGCGATTTTAATTAAAATAAATGTGTAAATTTCTATTTCCCTATTAACACTTCATCTAACTGCACAGCCATGAGTCGTCACTGCTACTATTTTCCTCTAGAAATTGTGATGAAATGAATGCAGGTGCGATGCGAGTCACTCAAGAAACAAAGAACCCAAACACAGTGTTGCCACTCGAAATATTAAAAAAAGTCAGTATGATAATGCATTTGGTATTTATTTATGGTTGCTTTGTAAATGCTCTGTTCATATAGCGACGACCGTAATTTTTTAACATTGGTTTATATCTTTCAGGGTAACAGTAAAGGGAACACAAATATGGGTGAACACGTATAAACATCCATGCCCGGTGCGGAATTCGAACCCGCGACCCTTCGAGCCCAGGCAGCCTCGGCTCTTCAGCCTTAGTGACCTCGGCTATCAAGCCCCCATTGATTTTTCATTTCGCTCAGAAAAAATTCATTCTGCCGACCTGAATGGCCGAGGTCGCTAAGAGCGAGTACTGACTCAGCGCTTCGGTCCGAAGGGCCGCGGGTTCGAGTCCCGCCTTGGGCATGGCTGCTTGTCCCTTGACTTTGTATGTATGTGTTGTCGCGGAGGGCTTCGCGTTCTGCTGACCCCAGATCAGAGGAGCCCGCAAGTGTGTTGGTGTCTAGTGTATGATCGAATACGCGTCCCATCGGGGCGTAAAGGGTAACCGGCTGTTGGCTAGATTAAAGCCGTAGATAAAACAAAAAAAAAATCATTCTTTGAGTCGAGCGCGCACAATGTGAAGGTTTTCCCTTCTCTGAGGTTGGCGCCCTACGCGCTTGCCTTGTTCGCCACGCCAGGAGTTCGCCGCAGCGTGCTGGCTGCTCGCGCGCCAACGATGGACCACCAAAGACGCGGCCGCGGCCGGGGCCGGGGCCGGGCGAGCGTGCGGGCGTGCGGGCGGCGGCAAATAGAGGCATTTGCATCTAATGAGCCGTGATGGTAGACGCGAGGCCACGCGACACCGAGAGCGAAAGCGCGCGCGCACGCACACGCGCCGAGCCGCACGCGCGAGCGCACGACCGCGTCCGCGGCGCCGAGGGAAGGGGCGGGGCCGTCGGGGTGCCCATTTGCGAACAAAGGGCTCCTTTGCATCCCGGGAGAAAGTGTGGGCCGCCGGGCGCCAGGGCGATGGCAGACACAGATGAAAAAAACCGAAACGCCGGATTCGCAAGAAGGCGTGCTCTGCTCTTCCGGAGTCTGCCTGCGTGCCTTTCTCCTCGAGAGGAGGATTCATAACTTGCATCACCTCCACTAATAAAAGGAAGCGCCACTGGTTGAAACCAACTTGTTTTGTAATTTTAATTCGTTTAATTCTCGTGACTGCTTAATAACAGAATATCTTTTCTTGCGGGGTATTAAAAAAGCTATTTGCCCTAAGTATTGTATCGAGAAAGAAGAATGTCCAGTTACCACAGAGTGAGAAATTATTTAAAAATATTGTAAATAGTTTAGTTTCCTTAGACATCATTAAGTTAATAATTTAATTGAACAAAACGTTCGAAGCCTCGAAAACGAAGAAAATGATCAAAAAGGTAAATTGATAATTAACAAACACGTGAGTATCACAAACGAATATCGCGGAAATTTGGTTGAAATATTCATTTTTGATGTTTCTTCATATTAGTTGTTTTAGCTTGCTAATGTTATTTCTTCTAGCCTTAATACCATATTTCTTCGAAAAAGTGTTTCGGTAAATATAATTGTTTAAATCATCAGCAACCAGCAAGTTTTGGAATTCAAACTTGTCTTTTGGACTATATTTAGTTATTTTCCAAAGCTATCGTGATGAGCAATATATACGTAAATAAATACAAACAAGCAATTACAGCTCTGAATTACTTGTCTTAAATTCTAAAGTAGTGCAGATACTAATTGGGGATTGAATAATGCTTTTAAATTTATTTACCAACTGATATATCCACTAGCATTACATTAGCTCTATGAACTCATTAGCCATTAGCTATCTTCTTACGACTAACGATCGGAAATATGGCGTTATATGACAGAAACATTAAGAATTTACTATCTTACCCTGTCATTCCATGCGTGTCATTATCGCTGTATCACATATCCAATTACTTGCCACACCCTCTCCGACCGCGTCATACCAACGGGGGCTCGAATCTGCGTCACGCCGACATGAACTCCACAACGACACACCCCGTTTTCTTGCAGTTCTATTTCTCTTGGTTAAAGCTTTACATTTGAAGATATGTGAGAGCTTACAGAAACATGTATCGTCCTATTCTGAGAACCATATTTCCGCAGAGAAAGTATAAAACAATACTTTTTCTTGAATGTAGTATTGTTCTCAAGATTTGTGTGAATGCTTAAATTTACATACATTCATAATACACTTATTTTTTGCTTTTCTCTTGAAGGATTATTTATAATCTCACATGGATTTATGTTTTTAGGCATATGTGACAGATCACTGATGTTCTTTATCAAGTTTTAAAAGTTAACAAAATGATATACTTCATAGTTAAAACTGAAGTGCAGAACTCACTACATTTGTAATATATTTATACACAAGTATTTAGGTGTATAAAACCGAGTAAGAAGAAACTATTTTCGTGAGTCGGGAGTATTTTTTTTTTTTAGTTCTTGAGATTTCTTCTGAATCTCTCCTATATTGGTGCTTCTCTAATTATCTTGTTCTCTAGCAATTGCAACATTTTGAAAAAACTTGTGACATTGATTTCAATTCTAGAACTGAATAAAGGGTTTTGAAAATAGGGTAAGATGAAGACAACTGCGGTTTGAGAACGATTGGGACGTATCATAATCGTCTTTTTCGTCTGCCATTCACTTGGATATTAACAGTGAGCATTTTGTAACGATTAAAATTACGTAATAAGTCGTGCTCAGAGAAAACTTCGTACCTAAAAGCTCTTAGTTCCAGTTTATTTATTTATTTATTTATTTATTTATTTACGTCAAAAAAACAGTTAAAAACTGCGTATGACAGGCTATGGGGAAAAGTGAATTGTGTGCACATTTTCAAAATTCTGTGATCCCTACACTAAATCATATACTACTTAAGTTTTGAATTTTGAAAGGGAGAAAAAAACTCCCATGTAATAAAATCGATTTTCAAGGATAAATAAGCAATAAATTTTGAATTTTGAAAGGGAGAAAAAAAACAAAAAAACTCCCATGCAATAAAATCGATTTTCAAGGATAAATAAGCAATAAATTTTGAATTTTGAAAGGGAGAAAAAAAAACAAAAAAACTCCCATGTAATAAAAAATCGATTTTCAAGGATAAATAAGCAATAAATTATGAATTTTGAAAGGGAGAAAAACAAACAAAAAAAACTCCCATGTAATAAAATCTATTTTCAAGGATATAAAAGCAATAAATTTTGGGCTTTTATCCATGATGTCCTTCGTCAAGGAATAATACTTCCTGCCGCAACAACATGGAAACGATAATTTGAATAACTATATTTCCCAACGAATTCTAGAAGACGCACAGAAACTGAAGTTACATTTATGTCCAGAAGCAAAACAAGGGGCCATCTCAACATTTGCTCAATGGATCAGGGAAACTGGACGAAAAACCTGATCGAGATGGGGGTCATTGACCCGGAAGCTGTGTTACAATAGTTGTTACAGGTTGTTTATACTCATTTATACAGTCAAAATGGTAATTAATGCACTATGTATCATTGTTAAAATTAATGTTACTTTTCTTGTGATGCTCAGTATAGTCTCTAATTGTATAGAAACAGTTATGCAGCAGAAACGATTTCACTTGGGATTTAAACTTTTCTATTGAATTTAATCGTTTAATGTCATCTGGCAAAGTGTTGTAAAATAATGTACATGTATTGTATGTGAATTTTTTGTAATGAGCTGTTGATACTGTCACCTGATGAATATGATTTCTACGTCGAGTGTTATAGTAATAGACTTCGGCATTTTCTGAAAATATATTCCCGCCCTTAAGCAAGTCATTTTTTACAAAAACCACTGATTCGTAAATAAAAAGACACGGTAATGGTAGAATTCCTAGATTAATGAAGAGAGGCTTACATGAATCACGTGGGTGGGATTTGGTTATTATTCGTACAATTCGTTTTTGTAATCTAAAAGTCTGGGAGCTATAAGATGTATTTCCCCAGAATATTATGCCATATCTCAGGCGGGAATGAACATTCGCGAAGTATACACAACGAGCAGTATGAAGGCTGACTGAATTTGCAAGAATTCTGAACGCGTAGCATAATAATAAGATAATAATAATAATAATAATAATAATAATAATAATAATAATAATAATAATAATAATAATAATAATAATAATAATAATAATAAGATCGTTGTATTTTGTTTCAAAAAGTATGGAGACAGCGTTAAAATAATTTTTGTGGCATATTCGAAATGTTAAAATGCGTTAATCGGTAGGTGACAAAATCGATTTTAGTTCTAGATGTGTAGTTGCATCACTGAGATTTTGTTTCTGGAAACTTTGCATAAACAAGCACATTCAGCATGAACAAAACACAACTCGTGTGTATTTTTTCTACTATGTTGTCTACACCTTAACGGTGAACGTTTGTACTTTTAATATTACTAGTGCTTGTGCGTGTAATGAAATTTTCCCGAGAGTCAAATATGCCGTCAGTACACTGTCACGTCATCTTTGTTGAAATCTACGTATAATTTTGTGACTTTCTGTTGTTTTCATGGCCTTGGTCATTTCTTTTTCGTACAGTCCTCTCCGCCGATACATTAGGGAGCCCTGAGGAGCGTCAGATATTTGCCTCTAGTGAAATGCTTCGCCCGCTTGGGCCGGTGATCCAATGCAGATCGGCCGCTGCGCCTCAGGCCTCGAAACAAGGAAACGCTGCTACGAGCATTCTGGGGAAATGAACAACATTATGGATTGTTGACATCCAATTCTTTTTCGGACTTCAACTTCCATGCGAATGTCTGGTAAGTTAAGGGAATCATTGGCGCCAATCTAGGGAACCCGAGCCCCTTTCACCTCCCCAAGTAAAACTTGAGAGTGGCTTCTCTCCCTAAACAGCAATAATTGAATTAAAAATAACATTGCAAATAAATCGTGAAAAACCATTGAGATTTCGTTGCAAATGAGGTCCGAAAGCTACCGTGACAAAAAATAGCTCAGACTGCAATGTCTCCTAGGGTGCTTGCATTGCTTTTATTCTTCTTGCCGATGAGATCTTCTCTTCGGGTGCGCACGCCGTTTGCCAAAGATCTTTGGGTTTCGTTTCTCCCGCAGACAAATGCTGGTCGTGACTAAAATTCGGAAGTACGCGCAGAATCGCGAGTGCTTGTAGAGCTTAGAGCCGATTGCTGAACATTTTATAATGGATAAATGTTGTGGCCAATACCTGAATTGTTTGTATAAAAATACACAGTAAGATGGTAAGAACGATGTCAAAGGCTCTCCTAGTCATTTTAATGTCATGCAATGTCATTATAACAAAATGACTACCTACAAGAATTACCCTTGTGTTCAATGTCGAAGAAAGGCTTGGTACGTTGTTAAGATAATAACATATTTTATGAAAAAAGAAAAGAAACTGGAAACCAAAAATCAAACCATAAGCAATAATAGAATAGGCTCAGGCCATAACCCCCCCTCATATTTTCTCAAACTGGCGTGTGATTGTTTGGAACAAATGAACATGGGCTCCCGCAAACTTCGCTGTTTCACTTCCATCCAATTCTCTTCTTGAAGATCGCCCCGCCGTTCTTGGAGGAGTAGTACTGCAAACCCGCCCGAGGATCTGTGGAACTTATTCGTTATTCGTTTCTAATGACGGATGGTGACACTCGGTAACAATGCGCTTTACCTGTAAATAGTTTTTGCCTTTTTCACAGAATGACGGTCGTGGTGAACAATTTCTTCGGAATTCTGTTGAGGCTTTCACACACGTGTTTGAACGCATAGTTCTATGAAATATGACACACAACACTAATTTCAGAATTATAGCTACCGCATGAGATATTTTGCGTAGAAACCGGATGTATCGCCTCTCAGTAAACATGATCATCATTCGGATCAGGAAAACCCGTTCTACATTGCAGTGTTGCATCTTCTGGAAGTGTAGAACATTTGTAAGAAAACAACACATCCGGCAACGTAGCCCAAGTCTACATAAATTGTCTGGTTTTTCACCTACAGATATTTTTTTCCACGTCAGCGATTAGCTAATAGTGTCGTAATTAATCATGGAGAAAACTATGGCAAATCGCATTCAATCGTAAACCAGATTGTAATAGTTGGTAACGTCCGGCGAAACCTTTCCGTCGTATTATACTGTAGTGATGATCTATTTCTCTTTATCCTAAAATATTTACGCATATCCTGTATTTCTGATCCTATATTTTTGTTACATGCCTAAAATTTAATCTTTGGTTTTGTTTGTTACACGAGTACCTAAAGCGACACACGGAACTAGTGGTAGTTGCAACCTTAGAGAGCTGTCGTGTAAATAATTACATAGAATAAAACAATTGGGAGAGTCTTGAATGGCGAACCCTTTGCAGTAAATATGGAACGTGATTAAATACGGGATGTTGGGTTTCGAGCCGTGCATGAATAAATATCCCATAAGCGTTAATCATTATAGTTAATCACTGTACTGTATCCTTGCCTTAAGTGTGTTTTTGCAAACCAATGAAATGAGTAAATGTTGAACAAATAGAAAACTAATTCATTGTCTTGAAATGCTTTTCAGAATCGAGTGCATTTTTTAAATCTTTTATTTCATTTACATTTATTTCTCTTCTTTCTGAGACGTAAAGAACCTCACGTCCAGGAAAATATTTCCCGATCTCGCGGTATGTGTATTGTTTCGTTGATTTTGTGAAACAGTAATCAGTTTACATCCCTCTCACTTCGTCTCTATACTCATTACAGTGCCGGCTTTAGTAAACGAAACGGTTAGATCGAGCGTTCGAACACATTAAATAACGTAGAAACACGGACCGCATAATTTTAATGTTTTTTGTTCGGTACCGACTGGCTCCTTCGAATGATTGCGTCGAGACTCCGGTTCATGCTATCCATTCACCCTTCGTGCATTCCCAGCGGGATAAATCACTTATTTCCGAAAATTCACATTAGCCAGATAAGATTGTGAACTAAAAACAAATATTCGAACGGGTTTGGTGAATTTAAGTTTGTTTGTTAAAGATGTTCCCGAAATTCTGTGTTTCTGGCCTATCCGTTTTCTTCTGCCACTCGCATTCTAAATCTGAACTGCTTTCTGACTTGATTTGTATCAATTCTCAGCCGCTTTCCAGCGCAGGCGGCTGGCAGAAGAATCCACTACGCAGAGCGAAGCGGCCTCCGGTGGCGCTCCACTACCAAAGGCCGGCTCCCGACCCCACCCCAACGCACCGTCCTCCCACCACGGCTGTGTCCCAGGGAACGTGCGCCCTCGCGCGTGGGCATCCGACCACATAGGTCTTAATTCTCTTATCTTTCAGGTTCAAAGCGAATGGAGCACGAGATTCCGCAAGGGTTCTATTTTGAAAGAAGCCCCTTTCTACACTTACGCGCAATGAAGGGAAAACTGCTTCCGTGCAGTTTTGCTTTTGAATCAAGGAATTGTATGTGCCATTCGAAGAGAACTATGCAATTGGCTGATGTTAAAGTGTCTACATGTTTTGGTCTTTCAATTCAGTAGAGCGTGTTATGGAATTTCGTATATATGAATGAACTCTTCGCGATAAGGCACAAACAATTCGCCTCTCTCTTTCTCTTCGAAATCACAAATGTTATTCGGAGAACCTACCATATTATGCAAGTCTCGTCGTTTATCTGGTGTGAAAGATTTTCATCCAAAATTATTGTAAATACGACGCTGCCATTTCTGCTCATAAATTTGTCCAAATTATTATCTTTTTAATATTAAAAATCTATTAGGTATTTCAAATGGAAAAGTGTTTGAATAATGCACCTACAAAAGTGCCGAAATGACTTGGAAGTGATTTGTGTCGCCGAATAGGAAGACACTCTCATACAAACAGTTTCACGTTGACTTTGGAGACGGTGATTTACGTGACTCGTTTATTGCCACGCAGTTGTGGGGCTATGAAAGTGGGTGGGCGTCGGAATTCGGACAGTGGCGCATGTGGGCGCGTGGGCGGGCGAGGCGAGCGGGGCAGCGGAGGGCAGCCGCTGGGCTGAGAACGGCCCCTTTCAACCTCGGACCTCGACTCGAACTAGAATAAAATGGCGGCTTGATGGACACGAAACTTCGGATGAAAAATCATGGCAATGAACACAAAGTAACGGTGTATTTTGATTCGTATCAATTTCAAGAATACTCGTCTGAACGATAAAATAATAAAAGTCCCTGAAGTGTTTCCCTAAGTAACCACTGAAATAGCATTTTACTAGCGATGCTGCTCAAGCCATGAACTTGTACTGGGGTAAAGCACGGTGCAGTGTGTGGAAGGGCCTTGTGACGACGCTGCAACCGCTCTGCCCCTCCGCCTCCTCCTCCTTTTCTCTCTCTTCTCCCCCGCTCTCATCTCGTCTCTCTCCTCGCCACGCCCTGCCTGACGTCGCCTCGCCTCGTTTCGCGTCGCCGCGCGCGAAAACGTTTTAGGCCGGCGTTTGCGTATTTCGGGGCAAATGCGCGGCTGCTAATTTTAAGTGTGTTCACAGCCGCCTTCGCCGCGCCTCCCGCCTCCCGCTCTCGTCCTTCTTCCTCTCCCTCTCCCTCCCCCGCCCCCGCACCGCCGCAGCGCAGACTTCCGTCGCGCGGCGGTGTGGCGCTTCCGTGGCGCGTGGCGCTGCGCCCGCGGGCGGGACATGCGGCCCGGACATGGGACTGCGCGCGCCGCCGCCGCCGCCGCCGCTAAAAATACCGCGCGCGCTTCTGGGAAGAGGAAGAGGGTGGCTGTCGATCTGCGAGCGAACCGCGACGTCGCGCCGCGCGCGACCTCCCCGTCGTCCTGTCTGTGGCGGACGTGGCCGGCCGCCTCGGACGCGCGCGCGGGGCGGCTTCTGGGGCAGCACGAGCCACACTGCGCGTGCGCGCTTGGCATCGCTGTCCAACACCACTCACCCGAGCAGGCTGGCGGCGACTTTCGTGCAATTCCACCGTGCTTCCGACTACAACCCAATACTTGCGAGACGTTTGGAGGAGAAGTATAATCTGTGCATGATCTTAACCTACAGAACCCAGATTAGGTTAGGTTAGTGTTAAATGTTGAGGGTATGAACTAAAGTGTTCTTTGGCCTAAGCCCTTGCTGTCTCGTCCAGAACAATACTCAATATTGTAATTGTTCGATTCGTTCAATAGTGTTCAAGTGACTTCACGTTCTGAAATAGACGCTTTTGCGTTTATTAAACCATTTCCAAAAATAATTTCTATGACCGAATTATCACAAATCAGTACTGTTTATACTAGTATTAACTATAAAACGTACAAGCCTTCGTCAATTTGTTTCAATATATTTTCAAAAGTGTACGAGATGCTTGATATTAGATTTTTTTAATAAGATCGATTGAACGTGACAGTCTTCCGCATTAAATGTGATCAGAAGAAAGGGACGCGTGAAAGTGAAATGACTTACAATGGAACATGCACCTTGCCGACCTCAGAACGCAGGCTGAGTGCCGGGTGTTCGTAATGTCGATGCACATTGTAAATGACCCGTTTCAAAATCACCTTTTTTCAGAAAATGAAGCAGAATGAATGGGAAAATAGAACATAGCTTTAAGGTAAAAAACAATTAAAATTTCTGTGTGACGGGAGAAGCGTATATTGTGCAAGTTTTATTAAATTCTGGGATCCCTAGACTAACGCACATGCAGTTATGAATTATGAATGACCAGTGTTTTGGGAAGAATGGACCTGAAAATATTGATAATCTTCTTCTTAAAATCGATAAAGCTTCGCAATGCGCACGTTTTTGAGCTGTACTTTTGTTAGTTGTGGTAGGAACATAGTCGGGACTGTGAGTTGCTATTTTCAAAGAAATACAATAAAATGAAACATGTATATTTAACGATTAAATAAGAATTACTCGGGTATTACGAAAGGAAGCGAAGATATCTACTTTTCAAATGTTGCTAATTTGTTGCTTTGTTGGTACTTTTATTTATCAATCAACTCGGTGTAGTAGAAAGGTGTGGTAGGGGTAGCAATTCTGGAGCTCAATAAAAGGTGCGCAGGTTTATACATCTCCAGCGTGCGTCACATGCCGTTTTGTACTGCTCTGGCGAAAGAAATCGCGCGGAACGAAAGCCGAGCTGGTGTGGGAAGCGGGGGCTGTGGAGCGAGAGCTTCGCGACGCGTGGGCGGGGCGTGGCGCCACCTACCATCTCATTGATGCATTGATTGATGTTTCCGGGCGCGTCAAGTGCTGTGAATGTTTGTCCCGATAATGTAGTGATTATTTAATTCCTTGAAATGGCAGTGTTCCTCTGCTGGAGTTCCTGCGTCGACTTTCACATTGGTGAGCGAGTAGTTTCCTCAGCCAGAGATCTCCTCTCAGCGGCGCACAACCCCACAAAGGAGCTTATGCTTCCGACTGGTTTCCCTGTGTGCTAGTGCACTGTATGTAAGCATGTGTATGGTGAGAGAATGCGACAAGGAAGGATAGACCGCGCGCGATCTCGACTCATAGGTCCGGCATTCGCCTGGTATTCATCGGGGAAACCACGTAAAACTGCCGATCGCAGCTGCCGGCCGCTAGATTCTCCTCCAGACAGCGGCTGAACTCGACCTAGTCATCTAGTCATCTAGTGAAAAATCCGCCACCATCGGGACGGGAACCTCTAATGTGGGTGAGAGGCGCTCCAGAGAACGGTCGTGCCGGCAATCTTAACTTGCTCAGCCGGGGCCTCCCCTGGAAGGAGCTGCGAACGCGCCCACCGGCGCGGCGCGTCTGCGTTCACTCGCCGCTCCCCCGCCCCCTCCTCCCAACACCCCGCCCCCGCCCCCGCTCCCGCCTCCGGCCGCGGCCGCGGCATTCCCCTCCGCTTAGTGTGCGGCGCGGTTTTAGGCCTCCGGGCGGCACATGGCTCTGGCGCCGCTTCCCTTCGCCGCCACCGCTCGCTCACATTCGCGCATTCGCAGCCCACAGCGCGTGCTACATGCTGTTGCATGCTCGCACCGGGGCTTAAGTAGCCTCATTGCCGTGGATGAGTTGACTGAGCACGACGATTCTATGGTCATTCTTCACACGTGTGGCAGGGACGATAAGGAAGAGGAAGGTAAGATCACGCGCCTTTCATGGCTTGTTTGTGAAGTATTGATTGAAGAAACGTCAGAAAACTACCGATCAGAGCAGCCAGCCGGCAGAGTTCCCCCCTAGACCGGCTAAAGTGGACCTAGCTGGAGCTAGTGTCGAAAATCCGCCACGGGACTGAAACCCTAGAACCTCCCGGCTACAGGCTTTGCAGAGCCAACGGCAGCGGTGGCTTTGTGAACATTTGTTTTACTGGACGGTACGTTAATTGATGTTATGAGCAAAACAGTTGTAATAACGTAACGTTGATTTGGCTGTTGGCTTGACGTGTTAGCGACTGTTGTCGATCGTCTCGTGATAAGGAAACGTCCAGAGAGGCTGGCGAAAGCTCGAGGACGCCTGCTCCAGGGAGACGCGTCAACAGGAGAACGCTTCCCTATCGTTTCTTGCGTCTTCTGTGCTGAAAAAGATGACCTGGTTCTATGCTGAGAAAATGAAGTCATTAATTTTCCGGATTTTGGTCTTCGTGCTTTTTTTACTGCTAATTATTTAAGCCCGCTTTGGACGGTCATTTTTAGTTAGGATCTTGGATGTTTGCTTGTACGTGGTATTGTTTCTATTTCGAAACTACATGAACGAGCCGCGCTCCCACCGACATCGTTGCAGCACTTTCCACGCTCGTTTTATTTTAGGAACGTGATCGGTATGAAAATCAGTTTCTCCGGACGCCACAAAAAGCGTTGGTTCAGTTGAACATCGCCATTATTAGCATCACATCTAACCTACAAATTAAGTTAGGACTGTGCATGAAATGAGACGTGTTTAGAGCACAGTACATGTGACATCCGTTTTAGTTTCCAATACACAAATCACTTCACAACAGAATCCAAACACGCGAACACTGAGAAGTGTAGAAAATCAACAAATTGCACCACCGCCCAGCAACCGAGGAAAAGTTTCGACAAGTGTCGCGTGGGGCGTAGTAGTCGCACCACTGAATGCTGCCTGCACAGAAGAGACGCATGCGTTATTCCACTGTACAGATTCCTCGTATATTCAGTCTGATCCATTCCTTTTCCGTACCGGCGAAAAAGGATGAAAGGAGGAGTATGGAAAGCGATTTTTCCGAGAGAAGGAACGGGTACTAAGGTTCTGTGTGCGGGCTTCACTGAGAGGGAAGTCATTGCGATCCACGCGGGGATGTGCGGGATGCGTGGAGTGCAATGGGTGTGAAAAGTAGCGTTCTAAGGACTTGTTTTTCGTATCGTCTCCATTGGACTTTACGTGACCAAAATGAACATATAGCAGCAGCATTGAGGAGACTGAGGACTGTTCCCAAAGGCAATTAAAAACACATTTCTTTTCTTGGGGTGACCGGTAGCGGTAGCTCAGAACATCAACTGATGTCACTGCAGCGCCTCTGACCGGGAGGTCCTAGGTTCGAGTCCTGACGGCGGCAGGATTTTCGACACTAGCTTTTCAGCTGGGTCCAGTTCAGTCGCTGTCTGGAGGAGAATTCTAGCGGCCGGCTGCTCTGATCGGTAGTTTTCCGTGGTTTCTCCGATCAACACCAGGCGAATACCGGAGCAGTACCCTACCAAATGGGCCACGGACCGCGCGCGATCTGTCCTTCCTCTTCCTTGTCCTATCCTCTCCCCTTACACACACCCACACACACTAACATGCACCACACTATCACATTTCGGGAGACTGGTCGGGAGTTTGGAGCTTGTCCCGGCTGGGGTGGTGCCCCGCTGGTGGGAGAGTCCTGGTTAGAGGGAAACCCCACTAGCCGACGGTAGGTCGGCGCCGGATCTCGCCATCCCAGCAGGGAAGATCACCGCCATCTCCCGAGAAAAAAACATGCACTACACTAACGGGACTAATGACCGAAGCAGTTGACGCGCCCGGAAACACGAAAAAATCAATCAGTCAATTTCCGTGGGGTGACTCGCTCCACCTCTCTTGACCCTACTCCGGCACCCGCCCTACTCCAGCTTACTCGTTCAGACAACACGTACACCGGCATTTATATACACACAACGAATTATATCTTGTTACGTAACAGTATGTTGTGGAACTAGTAGCGTAACATCGTAATTGTGGAACAGCATGCTTTTATGTGAACGCTTTCAGGCAGAGCTATTAAGCAGCTCGTATCACGATTCGGCATAGGTAGTTGTTAAACTTAATTTCCTTGGCTCGGTATGCATTTGTTACTACTTCCGTGCATTGTAAAGTTTGGAAAATAAGTTATCAATCAGCAACCTTACAGTGGGAAAAATAGGATATTAATTGGTATCTATTTTTTAAGTTTTGCCAATATTTTTTCGCCAAATCTGCTGGTCAGTGTAGAAAGAAACGGACTGATTTCCAACATGGCTTGCCCCGACCACTTAATAAATTCTTCGTAAAGGGTCGTTCAAATATATACGGAAATATCTCATTTTTGTAGCTCCCTGCCTTTGTATAAATTCGTAGCATATACGTTCGCACTCAGGGTCCATGGATCTCCTTTATTATAGAATATTACATTCCATATAAAAGGCATGTTTCGGTTTAGTTGACTAATTCTAATGTTTGTAGTGCTCTGAATCCAAGTATGACAACTGTTTTGTCCTTATACGTTAGGTTTTCGAATAAATGGATGAATATTGTTTAAAAAATGTCTTAACACAAATATTCTATTTACATAAAAGTATTAAATCATTTGCAGAGTTAACGACAAAATTAACACCACACTCAATAGGATTGCTTGTGAAATCGTTCTTTTTTAAATTCCAAACTTCTTTTTGAGCTTTTCTCTTGTAGGTGGCTTCCGGAAGATCAATATACAACACTCGGCAGTAGTCAGCCATCATCGTAACACTCCATTTTCCTTGACATCTTCTTCAATTTCTTTTATATTATGATGGAAATACTTTATTCTCTTTGCTCTTCACTCACTGTTCCCAATTTTTTAGGAAAATAGTCGAAGTGTGAGTTGAGGAAGTGGACTTAGATCTCATGGAGCAACCAAGCTTTCGGAATGCATTCAACACTGCTTCCAGAATTTCCTTGAGATTTGTGTCCCTTTAGTTTCCCAAAAAGGTTTTATGACCACAAGTTTTTATGACAAGTGTTTGTCGGATAGGCGGTTTCTAATATCCGACCCAACAAAATCTCTTCTTTCAGTTTTGCGTTCGAGAAACCTGGAAACTTGAATCCCAAGAATGTGAAACATTCGCTCTCTTTGGGAAGTTATTTAAAATTGCTTCATCATTTCTCATTTTATATGTAGAGATAGTAATAAATCCTTCTCAGGGGGTACCAATGTTTCCCTGAAAACATTTTTTCACTAACAACTAGACTTCCTGATAGCCAATTGTTTTGCTTCCAGTGATTTTGTCGGTCTCCGCTGTTCCATAAACTTAGAAAACAAAAGTATTTGGTGAAAAGCTTACGTAGTTTGAGGACCCCAAACTATCTTGGTCACAAAGTTCCATTTTAATATAAACGAAATACATTTTATTTACAAAATCCGTAATTTTCAACTGTTGCTTTTTCACCGAGAAACCACCATCTTCACGCCACATACGAAACAGAAACTGTCAGGCGAAATTATACTCGTGATTAGAGGTAGTGCACTAATTTTGAACGACACAGACAATAGCTGGATGAAGACTGAAATGAAATAAAAGACTGTGGTGGATTCTAAAAAACAAATTAATGCATGCATGAACATGTGCGAATAGGTCGAATTCAGTCCCTGTCTGGAGGAGAATTTTAGTGGCCGGCTGCTCTGATCAGTAGTGATCCGTGGTTTCTCCGATCAAAACCAGGCGAATGCTGGAACAGTACCATACCAATCGGGCCATGGACCGCGCGCGATCTTTCCTTCCACTTCCTTGTTCTATCTTCTCCCCTTACACACACTACATGCACTATACTACCACATATTCCGGGAGACCTATAGGAAGCTTAGAGCTTGTCTCGGCTGGGGCGGTGCCCCGCTGGTGGGAGAGTCCTGGTTATGTGGAAACGGTAGGTCGGTGCCGGATCTCGCCATCCAGCGGGGGAAGATCACCCCCATCTCCCGAGAAAAACATGCACTACACTTTATACTTTTCGGGCACCCTTTTTGCATACCTCCAAATGAAGCGTTTCTTTTTGTAATGCTCGTACACTTCTCAATTACTCGCTTTAACTGGGAAGTATTTCTCGAATGAATCCTAAACATTATGAATGAATTCTAATCGCATGCTCGTGTTCATGCCCTTCTACTGCCTTCGCCCCTGCATCTGAACTTGCCCATGCCCCTATCCTCGCCCTTGCCACTCCCTGTGCTTTCACCCTTGCCCGTGCACTTGTCCTTGCCCTCGTCTCTGCCCTCACCCGTGCCCCTCCCTCGCCACCGCCTTTGCCCGTGCACCTTCCCTTGCCCCTGCTCTTGCCTCTGCCCTTGGCCCTGCCTTTTCCCGTCCGTGCCCTTGGCCGTTCTCGTGCCCTTGGCCGTGCCCTTGCCCTTTCCTTTGCTGTTGCTCCTGCGCGGGGTCCGCTAGCGCGCGGCCCCGCCGACGCATTGTAGTGTGGGGCTTTGCGGAGCAAGAGGCTTTGGCGGCGCTCCACCCCCGCCGCGTCACGGCCGTTTTTAACCCGCACCTCCTGCCATAGGGGCGCGTGACCGCTTCGACCGTATGAGTGGAACCGAAAACCGCTATTTTGTTTTGGTGTGCCGGTTTGCATTTTTTACTGCGCGCGAAAAAACCGCGAATTTTCGGCAGGAAAACTCTTTATTACTGGGTCCTGGTAATACAAAATTGTATAAATTCAGTTGCTAAATTTAGAAAAAATCCTCTATCACGTGGTGTAGTCAGAATCCATGTTTTGTCCTTGACACCGAAAAATCGAATGAAGGGAAAACCCTTGTCTCTCCGTCCGTCCGTCCGTCCGTCCGTCCGTCAACGACGCTAGCTGCTAAATCGTTCAGCCGATTCTCTCCCAAATGAATATTCCCCAATCAGTCTGGCTGATGTCACGGTCCTATGAACGTGAAACCGATATTTTAATTTTGGGGGTTACTTTACATGAAGCCCATGGGACATTTCCCAAATTAAAAAAATACGACTCCATCGTTTTTGCCTAAATTTTGTTGTTGGATAGTGTGAAGTACGTTAAGATAATGCAATCTAATGTTCCTTGAAAACCCTGGTTTTCGAAAATTGTAAAAATCGAAAATTTTTTCGTCGTCTTCCTACAACTACAATGATGAAGATGGAGATTTTTCCCTTAATGAAATTAATCTTTAAAGATAGATTTTCAAATAAGGTTAAGTATAATTTTTGAAAATTTGAGTACTTTTCGCTTAATTATGCCTGAAAGTTGTGAAAGTACGAACGAAAAAGTACGTGCTGTTTTAGCACCACTAGTTTAATCTTGTATCTGCATAATATTAGCTTTAGAGAAGAAAGATAGAGAAAATTATGATAAAGAAAGACAATTAAAGCGAGGGAACATTAAAATTCAGTTCATAGCTTTTTCTTGAATTGCTAACTTTGACCATGCTTTCGGGCCTCTTAGTATTTATGTTCTTTTCTAATTTACTGATCGAAAATGATCTTACAGACATTTTACTTTGCGAAAAATGTATAAAATGTAATCACTAGTATTTAAAATAGAGTATTTGGTCCTTTAAAAATATAAATAATAACTCTATATACCGTGTATACAGATGATTCTTTACAAAAAATGCTAACCTTGGTATTTTGATCGGTTATAACCACCAGGTCAAAGCTAAAGTGAGAAAAGACAACAATGGAGTATGAAAACCTTGTTTTTTTTAATGAAAAATCCTCAAAGAAATTGTATTTTGAATGTTGAACGTGAGGATGGAGAGTATGTCCCGGCTCACTGATGGTAATGCAATTTTTAAGAGTGGAAGCACTAGTAAAATTAATAAATTTTTAAGAATTATATACGATAACTAAAAGAGCAAACAAAATTGAATGTAGAATGTGAAGTTCACGAGCGACTGCTTTGTTAGTAAGCGCATGGGGGTGCTGGAGAGCGGATGGCCTGTCATATGGAAGGGTCGAGTGCCCTTCCGCGCGCATGCGCAGGCGGCCCCAGCGCCTTGCCTCCGCGCCTCCCATCGGCGACTGTTTTCACTTTTCAATGTCAATTGCCTCTTATAATTGTTCATATTAAGTATCGTTTTTGTGTTTTTTTAGCGTATGTACTGAAAAATATTGTTTGATGTGTTACAGGAGCGAATTAATTTACACAGTGCGAAGCAAACTAAATAGCAAAATAAGTCTGAGCATGGAAGTTAAACGACACTGCACTGTGGACCAATGGCGTGATCTTTCATAAAACTTAACACTGTTCCCAAGTTAACCACTTAAAAAAACGCCACGCAGTGAATACCAATTTCTAATCCACATCCCGCTAATAGAATTTTCTAAAATAGTATTATAACCGCGAACAACGGTTTGGTTTCTTTTTCTTCTCAAGAGACAGTAAAAAGAACTGTGATGTATGGTGAGAAGTTTAATCTGCGAAGTTTTCTTGAGTTGTAGAATATTTATCCATTCAATGCTTATGTATATAAAGTGAAGTATTCTATCACCAAGTTACCTCACTTAATTGCAGAATTAATAATAAATGTAATCTAATTACTCGAGGCGTTCCCCGCCGAGGCGAATATGCGATCTGATGGACGAGGATTGTTGAAGGACCTGACTTTCCGCGGCTATGACATGGCCACCGTCAATTTTCCACCCTTCCAACACCCACACGCTTCAGCCGAGATGGAACCCGCACCCTGAGGGTTGAGTGGTCCGGAAGTTGAGCTTTCGTTCGCGAAAACTTGGAGCGTACATGTCTGTTTTGTAGCGTTTGTGTGGGAGTTATTTATACATTTCATGGAAGTCAATATTGTATGAGGAATATGGAACAAACGTACATTGAAATCAATGGAAAAAATGAAATACGAGCTCGTAAATGCAGGTACTGCAGTAGTTCGTGGCAGCCAAGCTCTGAAATCGAAGGGTCGCGTTCTTTCGTAATTGAGTTTTCAGTTGAATCAATCAAGAAGTTACGACACTCGGCAACATCACTCTTCGGGGTAACAGCTATGGAGCGCTCCTGTCGCTCCTCTTTCTCCAGCTCTTGCATCGCTCTGCTCCTGCTCGTAAATCCTCTGGAATGAAAAAGTTAAATATATTTGTGTAATAAGGCCACTAGTGACCTGTAGCCAGAAAAATGCTGCTGAACGAAAGCACAAAAAAATCCGACTCGGGTGGCTCAGGGCATCAGCGTATAATACTGCGGTGCCTCTGACCGGGAGGTCCTAGGTTTCGAGTCCTGAAGGTGGCGGGATTTTCAACTCTAGCAAAATAGCTGCGTCGAGCTTAGCCAGTAGTTTTCCGTAGTTTCTCCCATCAGGCCGAAGCAGGAATGCCGGAGGGGGGCCCTAGCAAATAGGCCACGGACGAGGCGTGAATTTTCCTTCCTCTTCCTTGTTCTATCCTTACCCTTTTCTTATACTTACATGCACTACACTATCACACATTTCGGGAGAGCAGTCGGTTTTAGAACTTACCGAGGTGGGGCGGTGCCCCACTAGTGAGGTTTTCACCATACCTGTATGAGGAAAACATGCAATCCGACGTGTAGATCGGTGCCGGATCTCATCATCCACTGAGAGAACAACTCGGTCACTGCCCGTGATAAAAACATGCACTATAATTACGGGGCCGATGACCACAGCAGTTCAACGGCTTGAAAACATACAATAATCCTTCAAAACCACTAAAAACTGTTCCCCCGAAAGAAGCACGCGTACTGCTCAAGAACAACAAATAAAACACTATCGAATATTACTATAATAAATTAAATATTTTAACACAAATAGTCTTCAGGAAAACCGCAGTTGCATAGTATGGTAAATGTGCAGTACAACCGTTTTTTACTTTGCAAGAATATCAAAAAAGTTGAAGTTCTGTACCGCAACAGAACTATTTAATGGGTGATGACAACTTCCGTCGAGTCTTGCTCTCTCATGATCTGAGTTGTGTCGTAAGCAGAACATCACGCTCTGAGTATGATATTCAGTCGACACCCGTGGAATCGCGCAAGCAAATATTTGCATTTTCTTTCAAAATTGGTGTTTTACTTTTCCTTCGGTTTTTGCGCGCATTAGAAAGGAGTGGTATCGAGAGCGATGACCTCCCGCACGTGCGTCTAGCGATATCAAACCTCCGTGGAATGCATAGAAAGTAGTGGTCTCCGTTTTGTAGGTCGGCGCCAGAATCCTCAGTCGCCGCCTCCAACAACAGGAGCAGCTGGGCGCGACGGTGGGTGGCTGGGGGGTGGGGCTTTGGACGATTGGAAGCAATCGATGCCAAATTCCGCCGCCCGTGAGCGGTGGCGGTGGCGTGGCGTGGGAGGCAGCTGAGCGCGGCTAATGAACGGGTGGCCGGCGCGGGGGGGGGGCGCGCCCGCAAATAGCCTTCCTCGAATAGTTGAGCAATTTGAAATAGAAAGTTTCTCGAGCGATCGTCCACCCCTGCCCCTGTACCCCTAGTGACGAAATGCAAATCCACCCAGGTTGTTCTTCAGGCAAGCCTCTGCCCTGCCATTGCCTTTCTAATCTGTTTAGGAATCAATGATTTTTGTCCAAACTGACTTTAGCGCGGAAACCTATTTTCTAACAATGAAGAGATCTATAAACACAAAATACTCGGAGGAACCGTATCCATCAGATGTCAATTGAAACGGCTCATGACATGAAATCGACATATCCTACTTGTACGTTACTTTACAACACTTGCCGGACAACATAAAGCAATTAAAATGCAAATTCGAGAGTAAATGCCAAAAAATATTCTCTGCTGCATAATTGTTTCTATACAATGCGGGACTATACCGACCGTAAAAAACGGACACATTTATTTTAATAATGTATATGCGTTAATTAACATTTGTAGTATATCGTTCTAAAAGACTGAATATGCCGATAAAAAGTATTTAACTTCAGCATCTGGATCAATGATCTCCATCTCGATAAGGTTTTTTGTCCGGTTTCCCTTGATCCAATTGAGCAAACGCTGAGCAAACGTTGAGCAAACGCTGAGATGGCCACTTGCGTTGCTTTCGCCTTGATTTCTTTTTGGGGTTGTTTCACTTCGTGTAGTTAAACTCTTTTCGCTAACTGGAGGAGTAGAGTGGGGGCGTTATTCACACCTTATTACTATAAAATCCAAATGTTGTTCGTCATAGAATACAGATTTTATTTAATTAATATAATCGGTATTCAGTTTTCAAAGTGTTTTATTTCTTGAGGAGCCATACACAGTAAACTGTCTACTGCGTAACTACTTACTATGAGCTCTTACGCGTTTTTAATTATTGAAACGTAATTTCTTAATTTCATTAAAAATATGTAATTTAACTTAGTTATAATATAACGTTGAACACACTAGTTTGTTTTGTAAATAAGTTACTGTAATTAATATTTCGTTTGAAATATGATATTATTTATGGTATTCGATTTTTGTGGCTTGTATTTCACGCGTTTAATGCGCTTGAAATCGATGCTCGTGTACCGTGAAGTATTGATTTTCACACTCGGCGAGGTTCGGTTGAAATATTCTTTTTCACCTTATCTTCCATAAGACTCCAATGGTTTTCTATAATTTTCCTGTCTGGGTTGTTCCACAGCCATGCAAATACGCTAATCTTAATCTTGACGGCAGAGTGCGGCGTCGCACATAGACACGTCGGGGTAGCACTTACACAGGTGGTTGTGCAAGTTATTCTTCCTTAAGAACTTTCAAACTCATTTCAACGTTCTATGATGCAGTCTCCCTACGCTCATGGAAGACATTTCGTCACACAATAACAGATAATTTAATTTGTTGTACTCATTCCAATTCAAAGTTTACATCAGATTGATGTGAAATGTATCTGGAATATTAGTGCGATATATGAAACAGGACTCACCGCTAAAAGAATTGTTCCACCATTGACGCGTCGGGTGTTTTAGGTCTCGTGTTCATTCGACGCGTTTCTTTTGCATTGCAGGTGTACATTTTTGTTGTTGTTTTTTCTAGACAGCATGAAACCATCTTCAAAGAGAATTCTTCTTCTTACAAGAACGTGTACTCTAGGATCTTCATAATTACTTCTGTAAAAGTCTTTTTTTTCTTCCTTCTTTCTTTCTTTCTTTCTTTCTTCCTTTCTTCAGGTCTAAATTTTTAAGATTTCCGAAGCATCGAGGTGTGACCTGATTCGCTTTTTCCTTCTATTTCTTATTTATTCGTTTTCACTCTTGGCATTCTATTGACGGATGTTTTAGACTTATTAGGGGGGTCTTTGCAACTTCTCTAGGGGAAAGGTTGTTCTTGCCCGTTTTGCACTGTTCGCTTATAATTCTTTAAAATCCATAATTACATGAATTGTACGCGTTTACAGATATAAATATGATTTAACAAAGTATACAAATTCCGTAATGGTCCTCTTTAAACGATAATAATAATAATAATAATAATAATAATAATAATAATAATAATAATAATAATAATAATGAAAAAACGCGACATTAGCAATATAAGAAAAGCGAGAAATTTTCGTTCCCGAGTTATAGAAAACTTATTTGCATCGGTAAACGAACTGGAGATTTGTTTTGTTTTTTTTTATTGTTAAGAAAATACTAACATACCCCCTGCTCTACTTCTACCACTAAAAGCAAAAGGAGAGCTCAACAAAACGTGCCCATAGTGAAGCTACATTACGCCAGATTTACTTTACGATAGATTGAATCTTCTTGCGAGTTCAGCTGAGGGTGCAACAGTGCCATTTATACAAATTTTTGGCAGAGCAGAAGTGGAGATTTTATTCATAGTGCTTTTCGAACTGATAATCATGCACTGTGATTTGGATTTAATTGTTAGCCTAAAGCTACCCAGTTGTTAGGGGTTATCAGATCTTCGTTAATTTTTTGTGTGAGTGAAATGAGCTGATGCGGATGGCCACTAAGGTATATCTGAAGATAAGCATAGAATTGATAGGTGCAATATTTCAGAGCATTTTCTACGTCACTCACAAAGATGTGTGGCCCTACAGCAGGAGCTTGAGCAACTCCGCGTCAGTTATTTGAGCTGCGACACTGACACCACTCTCTAGGTTCTGGAAGTTAGTTATTAAGAAACCATGTACACGTGTGCTGTACAAGACCCATAATTTTAAGTGTCGTGATCTATCGAATTAAATTCTTTACTGAAATCTAGGAAAATCAGGATAGTTACATTGCGGTAATCAATTGCTGTTCTCGAGTCTTCAGTAACGTTTAATAGCGCGGTTCCAATATTCCTGCCGGGTCGCAAACCTGATTGCTGAAAGTGATGTAACCTTCTCGCTACCGCTTACCCAGTAGAGAGAAAGCTATGTAATGTTGCGAGAAATAACGGCGAATTTGTGGCAGAAAAAGCTCTTATTACAGGGCCCTGGTAACGAAAAAGTGTATAAATCCAGTACATAAATTTAAAAAACACCTCTAACATGTGGTGTAGCTAGAATCCACGTTTTGTGGGTTCTTGAGATCGAAAAATCGAATGTTGGCAAAACGTCTCTCCGTCTGCGAACAATGCTAGCCACTAAATTCAGCAAATTTTCTCCAGAATTGATATTCCCCAATCGATCTGGCTGATGACACGGCACCTTGAATTTGAAATCGATATTTTAATTTTTGGGGGTACTTTAGATAAAGCCTCTGGGACTATTCAAAATTTTCAAAAAAATGGCTCGATCGTTTTTATTAAATTTTGTTGCTGGTTATTTTAGATTGGTACAGATCTCATTTTCGTTGAAAATTGTTCTGATTGTTCGAAAATTGCAAAAACCAATTTTTTTTCGGCGTCTTCCTACGACTACAATTATGAAGATAGAGATTTTTCCCTTAATGAAATCTGTTCCTTGAAGATAGATTTCGAAATAAGGTCATGTACAATTTTTTCGAAAATTTCAGTACTTTTCGCATAATTGTGTGTCAAAGTTCCGGCGAGAAAGTACGTGCTGTTTTTAGCACAACTAGTTTGATGTACTGTTCTGTTTGCTTTCAGACGTTTTCAAGAACTTCAGAAATAGGTGGAAGGATACTAATTGTCGAAATTCAATAGGGTGAACGGATGAAATGGATAAAAAGAAATATTCGTTGTTGATTTTTTTTTATTTCCCCCAAAACGCGAAGGATTGTTTTATTTTATTTACTCAAATCGAGGTTCATTATTTACGAAACTATTATTTAGTGATTCCTGGGGGATGTTATTTTGTTTGGATAACAACTGAACTATTCTTACATTTTACGGATTTTTACACATAGTTCTCGAGTCGCTGTTTCTCCCGAAGATGTAATATTTCATTTTCGCGTTGGGAAATTTCAGAACTAAATGTCTGAGCATCTTGAACTAGTTTTCAGAAGATAGCAACGGGCTGCATCTCGATCTGTACTTAAATTTCGAATATCTTTAGTTAACCCTGGTGCAGGAGGCCGAGTTACGCGCGATATTTTTAGACCCGTGCCGATCAAGGAGCTGTGCTTTAGCGCCGAGTGACCCTTCTTCTTTCATGAGTTGCCATGGACGTTTTTATCCATTTATATTGAATGCTTGTTTACCGAATTTTGAAAAATAGCTGTATTTGATTGAAGTGAGCATTTAGGACACTTGAGATTGTAAACAAGATAAATTAGGTCATGTTTTGAAATCTCAGGAACTGGAAATTGAACGTCATTTCGAACTTCGTTTATATTAGACCATAATATGATTGGACCAAGTTTCCGTGTTCTTCGAGTTGTGTGTTGGTCCGAGAGAATATTTCGGGACTCATGCTGTGGAAAAAGCGCGTAACTGCCCTGCAGCTGGAAAGGCTTTCAATAAGATGAAAGTCTCCCGTTACAGTAACATGTTCGCAAGCGTTGACCGCAGGTACAAAGGTTTTATCCAATATTTCTATGTTGCCTGACTTAGGAGGTAAATCACTGACACTGAAGAGTCATTTTTTCCCTAAAAGTCAACTTCAACAAAAAGATATTTGTTGAAGAGATCAAGTTTATGCCCAACGTCGTCTCGAATGTATAAACATTCACCTCCACCAAGTGAAACGGTTGCTCGCCGGTCAGCTCTTACCGAGAGGTGCCCTGGAATTGCTACTAGCAGGGAATTCGCTGAATGCTTGAACTACGTTTTTCTTATGAGAGGCGCATGAAAACGATGTTTAGAAACGGTACTTCATAGAAGTGACACGGCACAAACGGAGCATTTAAGTGTGTACGTACTGACAGGGAGCGAGGAATAGGCTTTCTAGTGTTAGGGTCTTGGACAGTGGGGGAAAGGTTTACAGGATGTGAAGTGAACAATGTAGGTAGTATTTACAGCTGTTGGGTTTGAAAAAGAAAATTATCAGGGTTCAACGGAGGAAGCAAGCATTTGAAGAAAAGTGTTCTAGATTTTACCATTTGCACAGAATCGTGACACAAAATATGAATTGATCTGTAGTACTCTATCACAATATTTGAAAAGAGAAATTTGTTTTGGAAAGTATTCGACAATTGGTCATTTAGAACCTGAAAAATTTGAAGTATCGGTTCTCAATATTGTAATTTCGTTTCGTGTATTCTTGTCTTAAATACTGAAAAAGTGTGAACGTAAAGAGGCCAATTTCGAATTAAAATGTATAAAAAATATACTCGTTAGAATTGTTCTGATAGTACACTCATTGAGCGAGTTCAGAAACTGGAGAAGCCTATGATTAGGGCATTTACAGTTTATAAGACAGATCAGGTGCTAAACGGGATAATCTAGTAGTGTTCTTTCAATGAATATTTTCTTGGTTTGAATGATCGTTTTCTAAGTGATCACGTTTCCGATGTTAGAAAAGTTAGTTCTGAACTCAATCATTACATATCCCTTAGTCCAGACATTTTGTGATAATGCCGAAAAAAGGATTTTAAGGAGACTTTATTTGCCAGTTCTAATTGAAGTGGTGTATCCGACTTATAGAATAGAACTGAGATATGAGCTGAAGCATTGATAAGTCCGATTGCGGATGGCTATATTAACCCTCAACCCACTTACGACTACTATTTCATTGGGCGCTTGAAAGTAAATAATATATTAATTAATAAATAATGCACGAACGGAACCGAAGAGTGGGAAATTGTGTACTGACAAGACCGGCTGAGAGGGCCGAGGCTTTGCGAGGACGGCCCTCTTCTCTTCCCAGGGTCCCGTAGGCACCCGGCATCCGCCGCCGCCCCGCCACCGCTGCACACCAAGTTCCGGCCCGACCCCACCCGACCCCACCCGACCCCAATAAGTTTCATCCCAATATGTTTCCCAGTGTTACGCATGGTACGGCCTGATATCACGCATGGTTCCATCCCTCCCACTTGAGAGCAGCCGGGCTAACTGTCGAGATCAACAATACGGGGAAATCAGATGTGAATCACACGAGTAATGTAAATATCGCCCGCAACCATGTTAAAGGTCTTAGTGGCCCTTGAGGACTTGCCAGTTGGACGTCCCTGATCACATTCGGTTTCGTCTTTACTCTAGTAAATGTTCGTCATGTCGATTTTCCCCAGACGTTTTTGTGCTACTCAGGAGTTTTTCTTGGCATACTTTTTACCCTGCTTAATAATGCATGACATTTTGTTTTCTTATACATCATTCTTTCTTCCGTGACTGAAAATTAAATGTAGCAACGGAATTCGTGCAGATGATTTGTTGTTTGTTGGATGCCTCTTCCGTTTTGTGCGAGGAGGGGAGTTCGGGCGCAGAAGCCCGTTCCGAGCGTGGCGAAGGGGGAGCTGAGTGTGTCGAATCGGTCGAGATAGAAATGACCGGAGCTGAAGGGGAGATGAAATTGGGTGATAAATTGCGAGTCCGCGTGATACAGGGAGGCAAGAGACAGTAGACAGTGCGGCCGACCCGGGGGGAGAGGCGTTTGGTCTGTCTAATTAAACTCATTACCATTGTCTGTACAGCAACTCGAAGCAGGAGACCTCGGATTGCAGGCCCGCCGAAGACAGATTTCACACTTGCAAAACGACTAGCTCAATCGAATGCTGCCTCTGTCTCGAGGAGAATTCTAGCTGCAGGCTGCTCTGATTGGTAGCTCTCCTTGTTTGTTTGTTTTTCGATCAATAACAAGCGAATGCTTGAGCAGCATCAAATGGGTCACGGAGCACGCGCGATATTTCCTTCCTTGTCCCATGTTCCGGGAGACGAATCGGGAGCTCAGAGCTTGTCCCGGCTGGCGGGGCGATCCTTCCGCAGTGGAGATGTTTGGAGGGGAATCGCCATCCAGTGGGGGAAGAATACTGGCACCTCCCAGAATAAAAAAAAACATTTCCTAGTGACCATAACAGTTGACGTGCACAACAACAATCACGATATGCGTGGGGATAGATCTGGAGACGTCCGTTCCACGGACGCCAATAAATCAAGCGGCGGAGCGGCGCCAATAAATCAAGGAGTCATGTGCGCGCCTCGCCCCGCCTCGCCCCGCCTCGCCCCGCCTCGCCCCGCCTCGCCCCGCCTCGCCCCGCCTCGCCCCGCCTCGCCCCGCCTCGCCCCGCCTCGCCCCGCCTCGCCCCGCCTCGCCCCGCCTCGTCCCGCCTCGTCCCGCCTCGTCCCGCCCCGCCCCGCCCCGCCCCGCCCCGCCCCGCCCCTCACGGCTCATTATATATTCCCCCGAATTAGTTAGCCTGCTAATCTATATTTATCAGTGATATTAAGTTAAATGAAGGTCTAAGGCACTCAATGTATTAGGATGCAGGAGGCCAGTGAAATTAGGATAATCGTGCCAAAGGATGGCCCGGTAAAGTGTTGATATTTTAACTTACTTTCCATCCGATTTTACAGACCTCAAGTGACTATATTGTTTTATACTTCGATTGTATAATTCTGTTATATGATGGCTGCAACCCCTTGCCTAATGATACTCATTACGATACAGGTTCTTGACCAATCACAGAGAAGTTTACAAACCAAGTATTGATACTATATTAATCATTGTGAATCGGTATAGTAAACGTTTCGTTCGATTGTGTATATTAAAATTGCATTTAATATTATAGTATGCTTGTGAGTTTTAATTTCTTTTATTATTCGTCATTTTTGCGTGGAATATTATTTTAAATAAATTGAATCGCAATTTCACTTCTATCGTATTTGACTAGCGCAGTCTACGATAGGGTAGGGAGCTGTCCGCTAGGTGGCCTTCGCGGAATCCTGCATGTCGACGGTTCAACGAAAAGTTTCACTTATAAAAGTTATCTCAACTCGTAGGAAAAGTGCCCCATGAAACTCGATGTAATGAGTATTAATACACTCGTGTGAAGTTTACGATACTCGCCCGTACCGTAATATCAGCCTCGTGTATTAATACCCATCATTACACCATCGTTTCATAATGTACTATTATACCACTTGCAAAATATATGGGTAGCCAAGTTATAGTGGTGATAATTCCACATTCGTATTGTTCTATGTTTTGATCTTATGAAAACGAACGTACCTTTTCTAATGAATGCTGTTGATGGATGAAAATGAAATGCGTGTGGGCCGAGGCGAGAGCGCGACTGGAGCTAGCTCGCCCACCCACTCGGCTCCTCGACTTTTATTTTCGTCAGCGTTTCTCGCGCTCGACAATTAAGCGCAGGGCAGAGACAGGGCGGCGGCGCTGTCGCCGCCTTTTCTTCTTCTTCGTCTTCTTCTCCTTCTAGGCGAGAGAAAAGAACTCGGTGTTTGTTTTGTGAACACAAGTTTTCGGTTATACATTCCGTGCTGCGTTCTATGGTTAATACAATGCCATCATCGTCATCATCACCTCTTTCGCATGAACCTTTTCGCGTTCTGTCCTCAGCGGTTTCCTTCATTCCCAAATAGAGTTCATCTACTTTCCAGGTGTCGTACAATATAGTTATTCCTCCCATTTTTCTTTTCAGAATCTTCCCTTCTAACACTCTGAACTTTCTCTTCGCAAGTGGTGATTCTTCTTTCGGCTGTGTATGTCCTACATTTTCTTCCTTTCTTCACTACCTGGCCGGCTCTTCCTGCTTCAAAAAATGAAATATTTTTATGACCCAACGGCACTTACAGTTTTGCTTCGTTCTATCTCCAATCGTAGACGGAGATTTTATAGATGAGTGGGGGGATCGCCCCTATCGGCCCTAAGGATGTGCAATCCAGGCAGGATGAGGAAGGAAGGATGGCAGGCGGCCCGTGGCCCTGTACTCTAGGGAGCTAGTGCGGCATTCACGGAAAAGGGATGAACGAAACAACAGAAACCACTGATGAGAGCAGTCGCCCTATGAGGACTCTTGAAGGCGCCACAACACACCTACGCAAGACGACGCGCAAGTGTAGGAAGCGTGTTAGGCGCTTGTGTCCTCCTGTCCCCACTGGCCGATCTCTGAACGTCCGCCTACTCCCATAAGGTAGATGACGGTGCAGGGTCTGCCCTTAAAAAATGACACAGTAACGCAGTTTTCACGTACTCATTATGCAGAGAGATCGTGCGCGTTTTGCAGCGCTGTAATTGTCAAATCTTCCTCTACAAGTCGTTTTCGGGAAGTCGTGGGCGCGTATAACCAGGGAATGCATTTTAGTACTGGGTCTTACCAATCTGCGACAAGATATCTTTTGAATAATATTACCTTCAAATGGTGAAATGTGCCTAATAAATCTACCAACTCATAACCAGCGAGAGGCTGAAAATCCTGTAGGAGGCTTGTAAGAACGAATGTTTATTTTATTTCGAAATCAGGCACAAATACAGAATAGACCGACTGATACGACTCTCGTCGATGTTTGTTAAATTACACCAGTAATTATGTACGCCTTAATTGTAGAAATTGCTGTGGATTTGGCAGAAGTATAACCTCTTCACCAGAAGTAAAATCTACGCACTTGAGCTCCAGGATCTCTTCTCCACCATTTTACTATACATAGTTGAGTGATGAATAAAAGTTCCAACAAAGCGAGTTTAGCTGTATTTGAGAACGAGAAATGTTCGCTCCAGAATTATAGTAAACGCATGTGCATTTGTGACGAACCGTAGCTTTGATTTTATGCTATTGGTAACACAATAGAATGCCAGATCCCTGGTGCTACTCGTACCGCAAATAGCAAAAGGACAGCTCAAGAAAACCAAATATCCAGAAATACAGAAGCAACTCCAAAGGTCGCATCTCAGCATTTGCTCAATGGATAAGGGAAACAAAGTAACATCTGATCGAGATGGGAGTCATTGACCCAGAAGCCGAGATACATTTCTTGTTACAGGCGTATTTAGTATTTTTTAATGTAGAGTGTAATTGTTAACTAATGGATTGTATATCGTTAAAATAAATACCATTTTTCCTTCTGAAGGACAGTGCAGTATTTTTATTTGTATAGAAACTCACATGCAGGAGAAAAGAATTTACTTGACATTCAAACTTGGGTATCGATCTTATTGTTTAATAATATCTAATAATATAATGTAAAGTATCTATCGTACATGTATTACGTGTGGGTTTGTTCTAGAGAGCAATGGATATCGAGAGATCATAAATGGGATTCCTACGCCGTATGTTGTAATTATAAATAGCTTTAATGCATGGTATCATGGACCCTCTCAGTTTGTCCTTAGCTTCGTTTTCGACTTCAATTCTGTAATTTTCGCTTTTATTGCTTAGCATATTACTCGTGACTTGCGCATATTCTACATATGTTTGGTGCGTTATCAGGACCGTTCACACGGTTTCTCCTTTTCTGTAAAATGGTTGGTGTATGAGGATGTCCGCCAAAAAAAAATACACCTTACATCTTAGGTTAGTAGATCCTGAGAAATAAAGAGAAAGAAGTTTTAGAATATGTATGACATTACTAACATTACTTAAATTGGTTTTCGATGTGAATAATATATATTTTGCTATTTTGGTATAAATGTACTGAATAATTGATTAATGTCTCTTTTTTTTGTATTTGTAAGATGTTATGAATTAAAATTAATGAGATATGACTCGAAATGTTTTATTACTCGTTTTGGTTAACTGGAACTACGCGAGGGATTCCTGCTGGAAAGTAATAAAAAGTTCCTTTGAGTCGTATGTCTTATTAATTTAATTAAATGATATCTTAAGGATAGCAAAACAAAATTGTATCATTTCATTCCATTAATACATTCGGTAGAATTGTTTAAAAAGAGCAAAAGAAACTCGGTTTGAGGCAAGGTCAGGCCGCCTCCACAGTCGGAGCGGTGTGCTGAGCGGGCGGTCTGCGCGCAGGGGCAGCGCCTGCTCCGGGCCGCGTCGCTTCCATTCGCTGTTTTGAATGTTGCTGCCGCCGCCTCCGTGGGGAGCGGTATCGCGTGAACAGAAGACACGGAAGCGCTGTCACACACAGCGCCCCCTGTTGTTGTTGCGGCTTGGCACGGCGCGCTGGCCGGCCGCGCGCACCGGTGCGTCGATCCCCCCTCCGCCCCCACCCCCGCCGCCCCCGCAGCGCTGCGCTGCGCCGCCCACTGTGGTCTGCAATCAACGCTTAGGCGGTTCATGTTCTAAGATGAATTGAGTTTTTGGCGCAATACTCACGAGTTTTTTCAGGTTGCACAAATCTCATATACAGTAACATTTTAAAGTAAAAAGATAGTGCATCTACTATGGGGAGTGTATATGAAATATAAATTCAGTATCTATTGAACAGGAAAAAAAATATTACTACACAAGCTTCTAGTGGAAGAGCTGTAGGATTGTGCTTAATCAAATTAGACATTAGACAATCACCGCACTTGAAAATCTACAATTACTCAGACGTATTCAAATACCTGTTATTTCTACATATGCGCGTATAGGCACCTGGAATTTGTTGGAAACGTCATTATATAATTGGGCGGCAATTATCCACATTGATAATATTAGTAAATAAAACTTTGTAACTTAAAAACATGAGACACCGTTAAAACTATTACCTACGAGCAGTTTCTTTTTATGAAATTAATCTAATAAAACGAACACAAATAGATTGTTCCTTACTCTTATCTGAAATTTCCTCTACATTTGCTGCGTCTTATCTTCATCTAAATAATTCCGCACCAAAACTTGGCCACTTGAGAATGTTTCTAACCACGGCAAGATCATGAAACATATTGTAGTACGTTGTTGATAGTATATTGTGAAGATGAAGCGAAGTTTTATTGTATGTGAAATTGGGAAGGCGTGCCGCCTCGGTGTGGATGGCGGCCCACCGTGCGGCACAGCGAGACGCTGGGTGTGGCGCGGCGCGGCGCGGCGCGGCGGCGGGCCGGGGGAGGGGGCGCCGCCGGTGTCTATTTCGGGGCGGTGGGGCGGAGGAGGTTAGCGTGCGGACGTGTGAACGTGCCGGTGGCAGATAGGCGCGCGGCCCTTGCCCCGCCCCCGCCCCCGCCCCCGCCCCCGCCCCCGCACCCCGCCCCCGCCCCCGCACCCCGCCCCCGCGCCCCGCCCCGCCCCGCCCCGCCCCGCCCCGCCCCGGCCGCCATCACGCCCGCCTGCAAGCGCCACGATTCGCATTTCTCGGCATTTTTTCCCGCTTCTTTGTGTGCTTTGCTACCCAGCCAACGCTCGACCCGTTGTGTGGGTGGTGAATTTTCGGCATGAGCTGTACAGTTGGGTCGAGTTCTGGATGAGAATCCTTGCGGACGGCTGCTCTAGTCGGTAGTTTTCCATGGTTTCTCCGATCAAGAGCAGGCGAATGTCGCAGCAGTACCCGAGCAACCGGCCCACGGACCGCGCGCGAGTTTTCCTTGTTCTTTCTGATCCTGCCCTTATCCCTCCACATACTTACATGCACTACACTACCACAAATGTCGGGAGACGAGTCTGGGGCTGAGAGCGTCTCCGGGATGCGTGGGTGCCTCGGTGGGGATGATACCTGGAGGAGGGATATCTCCCGCAAGCCGTTGTGTAGAACGGTGCCGGATCTGGTCATGGAGCGAGGAAGGAACACCGCCACCTCGCGGGATAAAATATTCACTGCACTAACGAGACTAATTCCCATAGTAGTTGACGTGCCCTGAACCGTCAATGAATGGATCCGTTGCAGCCTGTTCGCGGGGGCTTTGCAAACCGGACTCCTTAACAGATTTTCCTCGACGATGTTTTCCAATCAGAAACTTCGATTTTTCTCGTTTTCTGATCTCTTATTTTCTGCATATTTCTTACCGCTCTTGTTTTTAACGGATTTACGACTATTGTTCTGAGATTATTTTAACATTTGGGCGAGAATACGAATCGTCATTTTGGGACATATCTGATTTTCAGTTGATTTTTTGGGGAGGTTGGGATTTTTCTACGATAATCAGATGAAATATCGAAACGATTGTTGCATTAATATTTTCGTTCGTATTTTGTATATGTTTATTTTATTAGTTTCATTAATGTATTTCATGTAAAAAATGTTATGTGACGTATGGGCGAGAAGTACAACTTGCGCACGTTTTCTCGCATTGTAAAATCTCCATTTGGCAAAATCGACGGGGATTCGGGGATTCTTCATTATTCACTAGTCTGCACTCGTCTTCCTTTTCTAATAGTCTGCAAGTTTTTGTTATTTTTCAGATCTCTTTCGCGATGATTTCTTTGATCGCTTTGACCTAATGTTTTGAAAAATCGAAAAGCGTATCAGTGTTTCGTTTACGGCTTGCATGAGTGAGGTGCGTGACAAAATGATTGATTGAGTAAAAAAGAACAACTGGGCGAGGGGAAGAGGGTGTCTTCATAATAGCTGCTTGCGAGAGGCGAGCGCACGGCCTGCATTGGCTCCTTCGGTCAAACGCACCTTTTGAGATTCGCCTTCCTCGAAATACTGGAATAGGTAATTTTAATGTCCATCATGTCTACGGATTGTAATTAGTGGAAAGAGTGCTGCAAGGATTAAAAATCGTGGGTTGTTTTTGACGTTGTAATTGCTAGTTCATTAATTCTTCATTTTCCCACAAAGCCGCCACAGGGCGAAGGCCACAGCCAGGGGTGAAGGCCAGGGTAAATGCCATACGCGTTGAACCTACGTTGTGCATTTATCCATTGCTCTGGCTCTCATTCTTTTATGCATTCATATTTATTTGGCAGCGTAGTTACTACCGATGTTTCGGTGTCAAATGTGCAGCTTGTACACGTATATTGTACAAGTCGCAGCTCTCTAGCTTTTGATTTGTTTTCTCAAATTTGCAATTTTACACTATTAAATTCTAAATTCTGAAATTTTAAGTTCTCGTAGAAAATTTGTGTTAGATGATTGAAGAAACATCGACTGTCTTGTCATTTTACAAATTACAATTGTACATATAAATTACAAATGAACAACTTACAAATTACTTAGAATTTTTCGCCAATTACACAATATAACAAACTAGTTTAGTGTTGAGATATCTTTAACTCGACAGTCAAATCGTGATGTTCTCCTTTAGAGATTTGTGACTTTGTTAAGTGAATATTCTGATCTCCACTTAAGCCCAACTAGCGTTGCGTTACAAATGTTTGAAGGGGACGTTTGGTATCACTTGTAGGAAGGACGGAATGAGGAGGAAGGTGGACAAGCAAGTTTCGGCGATGCGCTCGTTCTAATTCCTTCTATCGTTCTCCTAATTTATTTCCATGGAACGCCAAGAAAGTATATTCCTTTTGTTCTTTCTCCTCGATTGGTATCGGTAGATTCGGTCTATCGTATGAATGCGCTCCATGGAAGATATTGAGATCAATGATATGTCGTGAACTGTAAACTAGTTAAATAGAAATAATTACTATTTTAGCTGACTTTTTGGTAAATGTTTATAATTTTTTATTCATTGATCTGCAATTGCTGTTGTTCGCAATTCACTTCAAATGGATATCAGAAATATAAGAAACATATTTTTTAGGTGTTCGCGTTGATTTAGGATATTCTGAGGCTCAATTTACGTTAATTACCAACAAATGCTTTAGTAGCGAACTCTGATATGAAGGATGATACGCACACGCCTCGCGCCATTTCGTCTTTTCCGCCAGAGCCCGGCTCCGCGGCGCCCCGCCCCGCCCCGCCCCCGCCCCCGCCCCCGCCCCCGCCCCCGCCCCGCGCCGCAGCTGTACACACACGGCCGGCGCCCGGTCGCCGCCCCCTCCCCGGCGATCGCACGCTGGCTGCGTGGATCGGGCCGACCTACATTAATCGATAGTGCGGCAAAGAAAACTCGATTACGGATTAGCATTTTTCATTTCCATGAAAACTACTGCAATGAATGCCCGGAAGCGAAAGCATATGGACAAACAGTAGTTATTGGGTTGGAAATGACAAACCTTGTAGCACTTCATTAGACATGCCAACTACACCAAAACATTG
Organism: Teleogryllus occipitalis; assembly: GCA_011170035.1. Classification (NCBI taxonomy): domain Eukaryota; kingdom Metazoa; phylum Arthropoda; class Insecta; order Orthoptera; family Gryllidae; genus Teleogryllus; species Teleogryllus occipitalis. The sequence goes on along the minus strand of BLKR01000008.1, from coordinate 130,952 downwards.
AATCTACATGTGCAATGTACTATACGTATTTAGATAATAAGGACAAGCCATAACCACCGTAAATAAAGTCATTAATAATGCATTACGTATGCATGCCTGTGAACTTAGTTACAATTTTACGGAAGAACTTCCGTAAACAGATTTTATGTTTAACATATTTTTCTTTTTTTAATCAAATCAAAACCAAAGAAGCCGTGCCCTTGAAAGGAAATAGCAGCAAAACAATGAAAGTCGGCTGCGCTCGTGCTTGGAAGCGGAACGGCCGACGGAGCTCGATGGCCTAAGACCGAGAGGGCCTCCTACTGCCAACGGTCTGTTTTAGGTAGTTGCTTTTCTCACCTTTGGTTTATCCTCACTGATGATAGCTCAAAATAACAGGCTATTGACATTCACGGTGTTTCTTTGTAATGGCAGTTATTGCAAAAGAAACAGCATTCATACGGGAGCAATATAATTAATTTTTACATAAAAGTATAAGACAGAAGAATCTTACAGTTTTGCAGATTGTGTGCAACTAGTTTTGTTAATCACATGTACAGCATTAGCAATCAATTACAAAGAAAAGAAAATATTAAAATTAACCATTTCGACATTTCAAAAAAATCGCCACCCAGTAAATGCTTAATAACGATGAACTTTACACCACTAGTAGCACCACTTAATATAACCACGGGTATAATCTTAATAGAAAAACAGCAAAAATTGTAAACCGAAATAATAACTTTTTTGTTACAACCTATAAGGTCATTCCCACCCTCACTTCATACGGAGATGAGTTGATTGGTGTCTATGGCCCGGCGCACAAAGACAGGGCGTGATTGTGCGCCCTCGTCAGAAATTAGTCAGGAGTTGGAATTGGGAAGTAAGAAAATCCAATCATTAACTTTTCACGTCTTAATTTTGCGGACGATATCTGTCATCACCCACTGATTACATTCAACGATTTGACATCTTCAGAAATTTATTCAGCAAGAAACGAACTTCAACGGGTTTAATTTTCCTGCCCTCTGACTTGAAACTGCTCACTTCCTTTGCGATACCCCTATAGCTTCGAAAATGAAATGTAAGGAAAGTGGAGACAGATTTTTGAGTTTGTTAAGCTCAATAATCTTTAAAAAATTAATTACTTCATGTTACGAACGGTCTTTGACGACTGAATAAAGGGGTTAAAACTACAAGATTTAGCCAGTTAAGTTATGAGCAGGTAATGTTGTGACTGGATTATTGATATTGGAATACATAAATCCTTTCACTAATTGAAAATTTCTAATGAATGGAACGATAAAAAAAATATGTAATGGAATCTCACATTATGGATACAGCCATCTTAGACACAAAACTCGAATGATATTGAGAAATTATTCTGGTTTGTGAACGTAGTAGTCTCAAGGCGAACAAGGTATTTATTATTACATGGTGCTATTAATGTCCTGAAAATCTTTCCCTTGTTAGAAAGAAATTCTACTGCGTTGGCTATTTATTTGAGCAACTGATACAGTAAACATTTATTTTTGTCGTTCTTTGATTTTAGTGGAGACTTCCTTTACTAGCTGCTATTAAATTTCGTTCTGCAACGATCTCGAAATTTATCTGAAAGTTATGGGACCAACAGTTATGATCAGAAGAAACAATCGGAGACGACAAATGGATGTCTAAGAGAAAAAAACTTTATGGACAGTAAGGAATGAAATGTAGATCCTTAAGATACAGGTGACGTGAGAAATGTTAGGAATATCGGCATAGGAAAGTTGGAGTCGCAAAGTGGCTGAAAAGCATAATTCTGAAACTGGAGGCTCGACGCTGCAACGCTCCAGCGAATGGTCAGCCCCGGCTGTTTGCGTGGACTGGGCGGTTGTCTGTGCTCGCGCCAGTGGATTCTGCCAAACGTTGAGTAACCGTCGCGTCGCGGTGGCGGTGGCGGTGGCGGTGGCGGGATAGGGAGGGGGAGAGGGAGGAGAAGGGAATGGCAAAGCAGGGGCGCGCATAGCCGCTGCCGCAGCGGTGGGGGTGGGGACGGGGACGGGGAGGCCTCGGAAACTGCTGGTTGTTCCTCGCGGATCAATACACGCCTTCCTACTTCCCCCACCCTCCACTCGCTCTCCCTGTCCGCCGGGAAACACTAGCAGTTTTGCTGCCATTCTTTTTAAGCGTGCCTTGTTCTACCCATGGAAAAAATTGGAGCGCTTTTTGAGAAAATATATTTTTTTACAATTTACATTAACTTCTCACAGAAATTATGCAAAAACTACTCGTTTTTTAAATGATTGTACATTACTGTTATTAAAGCGCTGATTTTTTTAGAAAATATTATATATAGGGCAAAAATATCTATTGCAATCTTAAATTTTTGCAATTTTCGAAAATTCAAATGGATCGCCGGAAATAGGACTTGCACAGGTTTTTTTTACTGTACTTTGATACATACGAGGAGAAATTTAAAGAGAAAATCTGGAGTAAGTTTTGAGAAAATAATTATTTAAAAATTGCCTATATTTCACGCAATATATGTGAAAACTACACATTTTCAAGAAATTGTACCTGGCCTTACTTTAAGGTCTGTCTTTGAAGAACAGATTTCATTAAGGAAAAAATGTTCAATATTGTAGTTGCAGGAAGACATCAAAAAACATTTCTAAATTTTTTCAAAAAATCAGGGATTTCTACGAAAATGAGACCTGCGCCATATTTTAAGCGTCCTATGCTATCTGATGACAAAGTTTAATGAAACATTCGAGCCATTTTGAGAAAATTTTGAAAATGTTTTTTCAAATTCTAAGCCTCGAATGCGTTTAGATCGACCGGGGAATATACTTTTTTTTACTGTTTGGGCGCTAGCGTTCACAGACGGACGTTTTTCCATCGATCGATTTTTCGGTGTCAACGACCCACATAACATGAATTCTGACTAAACAAGGTGTGAGAGGAAGTAATTTACTATATTCAGGAACAAGATTTATCCACTTTTCCGTTACCAGGGCCTGGCAATAAGAGTTCTTTCTGTTGAAAAAGAGCAGTTTTCTGGCGCATGATTGCAATCCTTTCTTTCTTGGAAAGTACGGCAATTGCATATTGAGACGAGAAAGTTAAAATTAAAAGGGTTGTTCTCACTGTTGCTGTCAACTATTTCAAAGAATGTTGAGCATATATTGAGACACACGTTGAGAATATATTGAAAGGGTTGTCGGTGGGTTTGCATTTGCGTCAGGATGATAGGGGAAGTGTGAGTCTTTGAGCTTTCAAAAAGGTGGAAGGCCGTTCGTTCGTTTTCTAAGTGTAATTATTTTAATTAACATAGCTTTCCTTCCATTTCCTTTACCTTCTGGAAGAGCATTTGGGACGGTGGGACAGCTATGTCAGAAGTAGGAATTATCTACTTGCACCCGAGACGCTAGTGATGCGTCGCAAATCAGAGCCCAACGCTCACCCATGTCCCACTGGTCACCTACGACCCACCGCTCCTTTTCTTTGTGTGAAGAATTGAGACGAAAGCGGACTCGTCGTCTCTAAAGATCCTGAAAGTCAAATTTAAGCACACATTACATCCTCGATCCAGAACTAGACAAAAAATAGTGCTTCCATAACCATCGACTGGGATAAGCAAATGGGACTGCAAATCAAGACGTGAAGAAAATATAAATAAATTTGAAGAAACGAAACGCTTGGAAAGTTATATATGTTTGGCTCTTAAAATACATTTACGTGAAAGTAGGCAAAATAAATATTCGTCAGAATTCTTAATTTTTCCATTTTCTTGCATATATACAAAAAGCCTTTAAAATTGTTCATTAGAATAAAGCAGGCAACTTCCAAAACATCCGATGTCTAGTCATTGCAAAGAACAAAATTTATCTGAAACTTGTGAATATCCTTTTTTTAAATTAGATTAGATTAGATTTATTGCTAATTCTGCAAATAAGTTTGAGAACTTGGTGGCAGAATACACTAACTTAACATTACAGAACTTAACAACTATACAAAAGTTTACAAAATTTACAATCTTTAGACCCTGGTAGAAATCCACAAGTTCCACCTTATTTTCTCCAGTGCGTCGGAGAGTCGAATATTGGAGTTGTAAATAATTTTAAGTATTATATACATTTCGTTTATAAATTACAGTTTGTAAATGGAAATTATTGTTAATTTATTTTAAAATACAATCAATGCTCCTTCCTCTTCCTGGATCATAGGATTCGATATTTACTGCGTCGGCGGGCGAATCCCGCTAGGATTGGAGTACGCCGGTGACCGGCTGCCACGGACGGCCCAGCGCGTGGGCAGCGGGGCGAGCGAGCGCGCGCCGGTGAAATCGCGGAGAATGCAGAATCGCTACGTGTGTTTGCATGTTGAATGTCGCCGCCTCGTCCGTCCCTTCGCACGATGCACGTGTGTGTGTGTGTGTGTGTGTGTGTGTGTGCGTGTGCGTGTGCGTGTGCGAGGGCAGCGGAGGCGCTGGGCAGTGAGCACGCTGCGGCGGCCGTTAATTGGAGCGCCGCTCTCGGCGTCCGCGCACTAAATAGATGCGCGCGGCCACGCGACAAGCCAGCCGCTTGTTCCCGCGCGTCCAGGTGCTTCATCTCGATAGCGGGCCCCGGCCCCCTCCGGCCCCCGGCCCCCTCCGGGCCCGCGGCGCACCTGGCCGCCCCCCTCCCCCGATGACGGATGGGAGCGCCGCCGGCGGCGATGACGAGGCACGGGAGCGCGCCCAAGGGGAGGGCACGGACACTCCCTGCAATTTGTTGAAAACCGAACGCGGACTGGAGTAAAAATTTATTTTTCCGGAGAGAAGAAAACGAGAGATCACGAGGGAAGGGAAAATAGTAGAAATAACTCCATAAAATAGTAGGACGGACTGTCCGAAGCATTTGCTGTACACACTGCAAGTGTCCACATAATACAATAAAGAACATATTGCACTACTTCATGGTACAGCACCCGCAGTTTTAAATCATTTGTGAAAAAAAAATTAAATAAATACAGAAATGAATAAAATTTCAATTTTTAAAGCAAACCAATGAGGTTCTACTTCATATGCAATGGATTATAGTGTTTTGGGGGCCTAAACTAAGGTGCGCCAGGAAAGTCTCTCCGCACTGAGCCGTGTCGGGGCCTCCGATGCTAAATTGCAGATCACTTAGAATCAAGTGAAGGGGACAACACAGTCAGTATGTGTTATGATTGTGGTGAGTACGCAATTTACATTTTCTTTTGTTATAAGCTGCAACTCGTGCTACCAACATCGTTTCTGCACTCTCGCCAGCAAAGTGCCATGCGGAGAGACTTTCCTGGCACACTGTATCACCCGTGCCCAAGTGAGTTTGTTGCGACAGAAGTACGCGAGTCCAAAATGAGATTGGAGTAAACATTTGGATGGAATCTCTAGATAATATTATGTATCTTCGAATGGGATGAATTGGGAGACGTTTCATTAGAATTAGATTAGTACTATGTGCACTCTATTATCCGGAAATCCAATTATTGTCTCTCTCTCTCTCTCTCTCTCTCTCTCTCTCTCTCTCTCTCTCTCTCTCTCTCTCTCTCTCTCGTTATGAAAATGATTAAATGAATTGAAAATATATTGATGCCGGTGACAAGACAAACCTGCAATTTGAAAATGACTTTTAGTTTATTTAATTGATTTGGGAAAGAATTTTGAATTCATCACGGCAAACGACAAATTGGAAGAGGCTAAAATAACGGCAATAACTTTATTTCTTGAAATGAAATTAAAATAGTATTAGTAATATACTAAAGTGCTGTGAATCAATATGTAGTACATTGAAACTTCGCAAAGAATTTTTTTTACTCATTGCTTCTTAATAAACCTTTTAACACACATGAACCAATAAAAAAATTGGATGGTTAGAGTTGTTCTATTGTCCATGCGCACCTTCCCTGTCTCATACCGACCCGGATAATGGAGATTCTACTCGATATACAATTGTGAAAACTCCCTGCCGATTGAGGGATTGTGCTGGCAGTTGTCGAGAGAGAAGGGACACTATAGCTTATTACTATAGCTACAGCTGTAAGAGTTGACCTTGAACTGAATTCGGATCGTGACAACTAGAATGATGGCAGTGCAGGGCAACTTCCGGATGCATTGAGTATGGTTCACTTTTTATTGTACGGTGTATTTTTTTCCGATTTCTAATTGCAAGTAGTTTTTTCTTGATGTATATGAACCTAAAAACCATTTGTTAGAAATTGAAAATAAACATTGACATGTCGTTTTGTGGATTGATAGAGAATTCGGTAGTGGCATAAGCGCGGTCTAGGAGACCACGTTTATGCCACTAGCGAATTCTCTATCATATTGAATATTAATACGACAGTGAACATTTATACGACGTGCATATAATATACTTCTGCACGTCATGCAGAGTTTTCAACTGTTTTGACTAAAATAAATAAATAAAAGAATATCATTGTGGACAGTTTACATACCATCTTTCAAAGTTCTCTACAATCAGATTGTTCCTGAAAACTAATCGAATTTCCACATGGTTACTGGCTTAGGTTTTTCACACTTTAACTTTATTTAGTATGGTTTATTATTATTATTATTATTATTATTATTATTATTATTATTATTATTATTATATGGAAGCCGTGAAATATCTAGAGGAATAATGAGGTTGTTTACTTTTCTTCTGTAATGATGCTCTTAGCCCCTGCCTTGCAAAACCCTATAGTCACATAGAAATAAATAAAATAAAGAACTGTTTAATTACTTCTACGTATACTATTTTACAGTGTTGATAAGGAATGAATTTATTTGCAAATTTTGTTGTCCTTGTGATGGCTGTTATAAACAAAACAATGAAACTCTAAAATACGTATAAAAATGAACACTAAAATGTACACATCTTATTCTTTGTAATTAGAAGTTTTGTGGCAAGTATGAAAACTAAACTGACTTTTAGAAGCCTTTCTATATCACATTGAGAGTTTTTCACGCTGCTGCTTGTCTGAAGTAACTCATTACTACAAATAATGTGCGCGCTGGGTAGAATCTTTACACATGAAAACTGTTGGGTTCTAGTGAGTGCGTTATCGGAATTGATTTTCTTATTGGGAGCAATAGTTAATATTTTTATACAATGCAGTTTCAAGAGAAACTCAACACTTTTGCAACAAAATACAACACATCTCATTTTGGGATTAAAACTAAAGTTGAAAACCCAAAGCAGCAGCAACGAGTTATTCTCGGACTCGGGCTGCGAAGAGCTCTTGTCGGTTCTGAGAACCCTCGACACGTTACTTGCTATGTGGACGCACAGGAGGAGGATGAGATTTGCTGACGGAGAGTTATCGGATCTGCATGTGAAGAGTTTGTACGCAACGAACGGGAGCAGCTCGGTGGAGAAGATGCGACGCGTTTTCGGAAGGAGACAGTCGCCGATGAGAGCGCGAAAGGCGGAAGCCAATTCGATCACTTAGAGCCTTTACGCACCTCATGGTCGTTAGTTCAGTGACGTCGGTCGATTCTCGGGTCGTGGCATCCGGTAACGGGACGAACGCTTGGAGGAAAGCGCATGGCGATAACGAAAGGTGATGAGAGAGGAGAGAAAGAGAGAAGAGAGAGACTTTAAGGAAGATATAAAATATATTGAACTGAAAAGTTTTAATATATCTGAAAAATTGGAGATTCGACGTACAAAGTGAATCCATTGAGCCTACATTGTAACCCTACATTGAGTTGTACGGTATATTGTTGTAACCTACATTGAGTTACAACCTCTTATTGCACCACCCTCCAATACACTAACGCAAAGATAAGTGTTAGTGATTGTGACGTGAATTGATTGATTGATTGCTATCAGACTGCAGAAAAGAGGTGACGGCTGACTCGTGAGTGAGAATACGCATCCTCAGTGGCTGTGTTGTCCCCTGTAAAAATGCAATCCTATTAAATTTTTACTTCATTAATTTGTTATTCCATATTGTTATGATTCCTAAAACTGATTTTATTGCGGGGAAAAAGTTATCACAGAATCCATCATCCTAAAGTTAAAAAATTCGTGTCCGTGATTTATGCTTTATTTTTTTTCCGGGCCACCATTGTCACCATTTCTTGGTCATTGGTTTTGGTATTGTGTAGTCAATATGTTTGCCTTTTTCGGTGTTATTGTCGCACAATACTTATTTATATTTGGTCTGATATGAAGATACAATGTTGTTAATATGAAGTGCATCGTGATTTGAGTATTTTTAAATTTCGAATAATAATTTTCCTGTTAGAAAAAATAAATCGTGTCGTGAAGTGTTTGAATAGGTTTCATTTTTTCTTCTAGTGACGACATGCAGTGTGTAACATGAAGCTTGCAAGATGTTGAGATGGTAGATAGGGATATTGTGTGACCTTGTGCCTCCTGCAGTAAATCCTTGTGCCATCCTTAGGATTACGCCATAGAAAATAAAACGAGAATAGAATTAATAAGTGGGTGTGTGCTGGGCCGCACGTGTGGGTTTGGGCTGCCTGCCATGTGCGGGGCGTGCGCGGGGCGTGCGCGTGGCGGGCGAGGCGCGGAGCGGCTGCCCTCCACCACGTGGCCCTTTTTACTTTTTGGAAAGTTCATTGAACGTCAAAAAACGGTTTAAAACTATGTAACGTATGAGAGAAGTGAATTTTGTCCACAAGAAATTGTGCTCTGTTCTAACTCGTATGCATATTAAGTTGAATTATCAATTCAGGAAACAACTAGGGTTTTTTTACAACTAGAATGGGTATGAAAATATTTGCTCCCGAGAAATAATAACTATTTTAATTGGTAAAGTTACAGATTTTGACTGTAGTCTCAGATTATATAAACTGAACAATAACATAGTTAAATTCAATATTATTTTTCTTTTTGACGCTCAATACAGTCTCTAATTGTATATAAAGAGTTATGCGACTGAAATTATTTTACTTGTCACTTACATATGCTTTTAATACAGATAATTTTAATAGCATTAATTTTGGTCAACAAACAATGTAGCTCTATCTGCAGTATTTTTTAGCTTTTGTTAATTGTGTTAGGAGTAGAGCCGGGAGTATGGGTTACTATTGTGTTAGAAATTCTAAAAAATCAAATATGTAATTCGTTTACCGACGGAAAAAGTTTTCTATAATTCGGGAGCGAAAATGTCTAATTTTCAAACGTTCGTTCTTATTCACCTTTCCCCCAATTCTTCGCTTTGTCGGTACCTTTATTCATTATTCCACTAATTATAGTGAAATGTGAAGAAGAGATTTTGGAGCTTAAGAAAACGTGCAGAGATTGTACTTCTCCCCCATACATCACATTCAATTTCTGACTAAATAAATTAAATGATGAATGAATGATGAATGAATCCCATGTGTATTTGCCAATGAATCGGAAATGTGAATAAATTATGACTCTTCATTCCAGCGCGGTATTTCTACTCTGAGATTGTCGTTTAAGATACGAAAATAACCAATGTAGAGCAATTCCACGAATTCCATGCGAAGATAATTTTGAGAGTAAAATTCGAATAAATATCAGCTGACGACAGGGAGGGTTCATGGGGGCTTCATCCTCCCTAGAAGGTTGACACATATTCACAATTAGAACTTGACTCATTTTGAAAAGCGGTCTGGAAGCGCGGGGCGGGCTGCGGCTGAAGCGCCGACGGTGTGGGTTCGGATCCCGCGACAGGCGCGGTAGGCATTGCCAGGACTCCATGACTCAGTACGATACCGAGTGCTTATCCTGGTCATTGGTGTAAGATGAGATAACGTGTGTGACGCAACGGGCGTAAGGGTTACTGCGATCAGTGTGAAACGCCCTGTGCAAACGGGCTTCCTAGCGTTCAATCGACGGGCTCACGGGGCGCCCGAGGTCTGAAAGCGTGAACTGGGTGAGCGCCCGAGCCATTTCGGCGTGGAGCTTGAAGATATTTGGGATGGAACAGAGCGATTGGACCTGGGACTTGGTGCCAGACGCTGTGGAGACGTCCATAGAGGGCAGAGTGACGCAAACCTCGTGTGCATTCGCTCGCGCTCGCGCTCGCGCCGGCGCACTTTCGTTCCGAGCGCGAAGCCACCGTTGGGCCGTCGAAAGAAAGCAACGAGCAACCAGGATGCTGCGCCGCAAAGTACGCGTGTAAACGTCATCGCGTAGCGTCTCTTACACAGCGTTCCCAGCAGTCACCTCACGAAAATATGGATTGTTGGATTGGACAGCGATCATCTCCGTGATAAAAGCGGACGGCGAGTCGGGGGACGTATGCACAGGAGAGCATCTCTCCCACCGCTCTCTCGGTTTCGATCTTCCATCCATGCCTCACCCGCGCATCGTCTGCCGGGCGCCGCGAGACCGACCCGAAATAGCAGCGCCGCCACCGCCCAACTTGGCAGGGAATATGCGGCGCGGGGGCGGAGGTGGGCGGGCGCGGGGCCAAATTCTTGTCTTAATTTTTCTTCTTAAACAGCGCTTGCGATGGGGGAGGGGCGCGGCGCTGCACGGCCATTTCCAACGATTTGCGCCCGGTGCGCGAGGCGAGCTGGGAGGGCGGGGCGGGGAGGGGAGGGAAAGTACGAGGTGGGCGGAGCCCGCTGCCCGCAGCCAAACTTGAATGGGGCCCACGACCGTCCCCGCCCCGCCCCCACCCCACGGCGAAAATACCCTTTTCTTCTCATCCCTTTGAAGAAAAATGAGATAGGAAGCGTTGAGCGTTGCTTTGATCGCATCGGCAGCGGTTTGGCCGCATGTACCTAATGAATTGACGACGTGAAGGCTACTCCTCAGAGCGCCGGCTGGATTCCCATAAGATTTGCCTATGGGACCGTTTCAGATAACGTGACTTCTGCAGTGTGTTGATAGATTCAAAGCATTTCTTCCTGTTAGAAGGATATGGTCGACATCCTTTCCTGTGGAGACTAATCGAGAGGATAGGCGATCGTGAACGTGTTGAGACTCGACGTGGTAGCGAGCCTTCAAAGGGGGAGGGAGTTTGATTTCATTTTCTTTCGAACGATTCTGTCCCAATGACGCACCGAGCGCAAAATCCCTGGCAGCAGAGGAGGCTAGAGATGTTCCTGCTGACTCCCTCGCTTCCAATTAAAACGAGACTAAGTACCAAGTGTCGGATGAGTAGGGTTTTGCCGTTGCGATTGTCGCCATCGATGTGAAGTTGCTTTTAATTTTTGTAAAGCTAATTCCTAAATAGTATTAAAATTGATAAGAAATCAGCTGAACGCACTTTGAAAAAGCCTGGATTATGTCACTTTAGCGAGGACAGCTTGAGGTTAATGATAGTTTTCATGAACGTCTCGAAAACGTCCCTAAAGAGAGAGAATTGATATTATTCGCGCACTTTTCTTGAGGCCTCGCTTCGCTCGTTGCGCGAGGAGTGGGGTTATTTTGGCAACGAATTTTATAGAAAATTTGTAGTTCGTTCTTCGACGCAAAATAGTTTCTATTACATGGGAGCGAACATTTATGGTTATCACATTTTGCCCACAATGCTCGTTGCTATCATTTATTCTGAATTTAAGTAATGTTGGCAAAGGAGGGGGAGTAGATATTCCGCGGCTCAAGAAAACGTGCGCGTGTGATACACGATTTGTTGAAAAGCGTGTGAGAATATTAAAGTGGATTTTCTGATAAATTAAAAGGTATGGTGATGAGGTAAAAGGTGAATGCACAACGAACAATCGCAGATTATCGAAGAGCTCCCGCTATTCACATGTATTGTCTTCGTTTTCTACTCGCAATAAAACAACTTTGAATGAATATTTAATATGAATATTACATCTTTGCACACAAGTTTTGAAAAGCATTTTTCCTTGAATTTTAGCAACATAAATACTTTTAAAGCTAACGTACTTGGGGTGGCTGAAAGTCAAAATAGAGGGATTCCACAGCCCCTGTGCAAGGGAGTGAGTCAATGCTCGTGTAATTATGCGAATCGGTTCTAAGGTTTACTCAGATAACGCTTTACGATGTAATTTGGCATAAACGAGTGGCAAAATAATTGCTCACGTGACTGAACTGACTATATTTATATTTTTCTCCACTACATATTATTTGTTCTTTTCTTTTATTTTATAAGGAGAGAATAAAAAAGAAGTTTTAATGTCGAATGAATTTTTAATGGTGAATGTTGATTTCTATTTTACGCTCACGGGACTTGATACTAATAGCACTCTCTGAGTTAAAAAACGATCAACTGTTTGAGCATTTAACGACTTTCTATGCGGGCACACGATTTTTTATTGTTTCCAAGTCACTCTTGTTCATTTGGGCTTTTGATGGCAGCGCTGAGTTGCAGCGTCGGCCGGCGCTCGTGGGGCACCAGGGGCGGAAAGAGCCGGCAAGCGAAGCCTATGGGCACCGAGGAGAGGACACGTTTGTGGCTCGGCCTCCGCCTGAGGGCCGCACCGAGGTTGTAACTTTAATAGTGGCAACACTGCTGGCGAACCAAATAATGTCGCTTTAAAAGAATTCGTTATTTAGCTACGTGATCAAGTTGTTACCTCAGAGCAAATGGACTCCCCCTTCCCACATCACGCGCAATCGCATCGTGTTAGCTCGCGGTCTAGGAACAACAGGCTTGATGAAAGATTGAATAAGCGCGTGCGACCGCACAGCGCGACAGTGTCATCAAGGTCTTGAAGAAGCTGTCGGGGAATCTCCATTGCCTTCCAGCGCAATAGGAAGGTGGGTAGTGAGGAACGCCAAGATGAGACAAACACGCATCGTCCAGGGGGTTCGAGAGACGGGATACATCTATGCTTCATATTCTGAAGGAACACCTGGACTTGAGAAAAACATTAATCAGAATGGGTTACACACGAAGATCGAAAGTTCGTCAGAACCCCAGAAATGTAAACGTTATGGTGATTCTCGTGTACGTCTGTGATAGTGTTATCCTCCATACAGTTTCCCACAGGAGACCGTCAAGGCGCAGTATATCTGTTCATTTTTTGGAACACAACTTGCGACCAGCTTTGAGAAAAAAGCGCCGACGCATTCTGCAGAACCCACCGATGATTTTTCACGCCAGCGTGTAGCGCAATCTGTGGTTAATTTCTTCGATCGATGGGACTGGGAAGTGTTGTATCAACCACCGTACTCCTCGGATTGATTCCTAAGACGAACGAACCACTTCGTGGCATTCGCTTCAGAACTTTTCGATTCTTTACGATTCTTCAGGCGGTAGACCTCCGTTCGATCTATCCTAAGAAAGGGTGCTGTTAAAGGTATCCAACGACTTTCACATCGAGCAACGGGTTGTACACAATGTTGGTGACTACTCTGAAGGACAATAAAACTTGATAACGTGTATTTCTTTTGTATCGGTTGTAAACAAATAGTTGCCACTATTTAAGTTCTAACTTTCGTAAATAGATTTAATGTCAAAAAAACTGCGACGTACTTTGTGGAGAAGTGCAAACTGCACGTTAATGTACGAGGTAATATTAATGATATCATCTTGGGGAGCGGAAAGAACGTTTTGGAAAAGTGTCTAATGTGCGGTGTAGACGATATGGGCATAGCCAGGATTCATCAGGGAAGCAAAAAGAAAGAAATTATGTATTAATGGTTTGCACCTAACATAAAACGGGAATGCTGTATTTTTTTTCTTTCCGTCAAACCAGGCTTGAGAATTATCGGACTTTATTTGCTGTTTGCAATAATACCGCTTCTGAATGGTTCGTTAATGCTTTTCGGATTTAATTACTTCGTTGTCTCTTGCCATTTCTTGGTGGCATCCATTTGCTGTCGCCACTATTTATTGGAAGCAATTTCACTGCCCGCAATCCGCACAAGTCTTTCATTTAACAGCCAGTGGTTGTTATTTTTCTACTCCTTCCTCTTCTTCTTCTTCTTCTTCTTCTTCACAGAGAGTTTTTACAAGCGTGTTGGAGTGCGCCCCGTTGGATCCTCTTGGCCCATTGGCAGAGATTGCCTACTGCGAATATCTCCACGTGCTCCGGGGGTGTGAAATGTTTCTTGCTCTTCTCTCGGCTGCGTTTTTTCTTGTCTATAACCTCCTAAACACAATTGAAAACTGATTTTGATTTCTTTGCCTATATTTCATGTGGAACAGCAAGAAACCAAAAACCGATATCGCAGAAAAACGCCAATAAAGTGAAAAACTGAATAAGGTTTTTGCCAAATATTTTAATAAATATCAAAAGAGAAGAAGAAACAAAAAGCCGCCTCGGAGATTTGAAGATATCTGCGCCGTCGCGCTGGTTACGGACTGCGTCTCCCGAAGACTGCTCGTTGGCGCCACATTTGGTTCTCGTCCCCCTACCCCTACCCCGAAACGCGTTGCCATTGTGCACTACGAAGGAATTACCTTCTCGCCAAGTTTCGTTTAATTCCAAATTCCCAACCCTTGAAGCACCCTTGATGCAAACCTTGACGCACCGTTGAAACTGCTAAACACATTTTCTTCGAAATCACTTTGATGGTGGTGGAGGTGCTTATATAATGGAAATTAATTCAGGTGGCTTCCTGGGAGACTGACGTATGAGCAAATGAAATCATGATTAGATTCGTGATCAAATGATTCTGCATCCCCTTTATTTTGTGTTGGGACGTACGAAATGTGAGAAATACTGACAAAAAATTGAGACGGTTTCGCACGTGTATGAAGAGCATGTGGACGAGGGAAAGGAAGCAAAGCGGTTGGTCGATCGGTCGCCACGAGGCGACGAGGAAAACCTCGCGTGCGGGCAGTAAGCGTTTGGAGGAGGAAGAGGGCGATGATGACGATGACGACGTCGAGGAGGCACCCCACCCCCTCTTCTCTCCCCGCTGTCTTGGGCTCTTGGCGCCGGGCCACGCGGACGCCTCGCCGTCCCCCTTCGCCCCCCGCCGCCACCCACCGCACTCTCGTCCATACCCCCGTCCAAAGGGAGGGCGCGTTGGGGTGACTTTCGGGTCCGCAGCGCTGTCGTTGATTTGGCGGCGACAGCGTTGGTGGTGGTGAATAATTGAGCGACGCGGCTAGCAAAACCGCTCCTTTCCCATTGAGTTTGACGGTCTCTGTACAGGAATGCGCGAATGGCTAAGGGCTCGTTGCGGAGAGTGAATGACGAGGCGGCGTGAGCGTTCCGCCTGCTTCCAAGTGTGGTTGGTGCTATGCTCGCGTTTCGTTGTCGCCAGTTGGACGCCCCCCCGCCCTCCCGCACGGGGGCAATTACAAGCCGTAGAAATCAAGAGCGCGGCGGCGGCTCAAATAAATATAAACTAACGAGTCGACAGACGATGGCGCTGTATTTTCGCGACGAAGCTAATCAGGGCGCGCTGAGAATTTGGAGACGCGGCCAAGGCGACGGTGCGCACCGCGGCCCACGCCCCCCCTCCTTGCAAAGCTTCTGTGACGCGGTGATACGACCCTCCGCCGCGGGAGGGACGCTAATGTACTTGGATGTACCAAATAGATGACACTTAAATTAGAGTATTCGCGTTGGAAAAAGACATGTTACTTTGTATCACTGTTGGCGTTGGTACCTTATTTGACTTTTCAAGTTCACATGGAAGTGTCCATACCGGAAATCGTATTGAATTTCCTTTATTCGATATTGGCTTGAACTGAGTGAAGTACATAATTTAACACTGCTTACATTTTGGCAGGCTCAATTATTTACAATGTGTTGTAAATCTAGAATTTTGTTTCTCTACATAGCAATGCTGTATCTTCGAGTATTATTGGCAGGAAGATATATGCAAAGAGTAAATTATTAAGATTAAGTTTTAAGCACAATAGTAATAACAAGAACATGAAAATTAGAAAGATTATGTATGTGTATGTGTTATGTGTGTACACACACCCATATTGTGTGTAGTATACGATATAAACTGCAATTAAGAAATAATGGAGAGTACTTAATATGAACGACGGTTATTAGTTTTTGTATCGACTTCAGAATAATATTGAGTAGAAACGATCTACAAAAAATTGATAATGCTTCGGTTTATTGCTGGAATACGATGAAGAGAAGGACCTGGGAGGCAAGGAAGGAACGGAGCCAACAGGTTGTGTGTGAATGAATGAATGAATGTGTGTGTGTGTGTGTGTGTGTGTGTGTGTGTGTGTGTGTGTGTGTGTGTGTGTGTGTGTGTGTGTGTGTGTGTGCGCGCGCGCGCGTATGTCGCGTAGGAGGGCGCGGGGCAGTGCCACATTATAGACACCTTAGATTGCATGGTATACACATGTATTCGCATCTTGAGCTTGCTCAATCCAGGCTTAACTTTGGCAAAACAAGTGGGCTTGAACAGTGTAGATCTGTTAGGTGGTTAGCGAATTTTTATGAGTTCAATTTTTTGTGGTTTTTACACATTTGTAGTTAATATTTTCCAACTCTCTTTATGAAAACTTCTCTACGTTGATTTTTATATGAGTAGTTTTCGTGGAAATTCGCTGTAAGAGAGACTATATTACTGATTTCCAACATGCGCAAATATTGAAAGAAAACTATGCAGCCTCTGGTCATGTGAGAGGTGTCTGTGATTAGAGGACTATATACCCAAGAACACGGGAAAATTAAAAAACCGTGGAGTATTTTCGATTTTGACTGAAAACTGTCAATATTTGAGTATGTTACCACATGCCCCTGTTATCACATTCTCGAACCAACTGAATTATCATACCTCACTGCTTACAACAGCTGACGTCAGCGAAAGCAAGGCTCCAAAGACAATGGCGCCAGTCATGGCTTATTTGCGATCCATGGCGTGTTCCGTTTGGGAACGGCCACCTTTTCATAATTTTGGTACTATACCCTACATGTACTATACTATGTTATTGCAGTATTCGTGAAGGTTTTTTTTCCAAATTTGATTTATTTTTGTGTTTTCCGACAGACGTTTTGTTGTTGTGCAATACTACATCCTAACATAGCAAAGAGAATGTATTATGATGCGTCAGAAATCGGGGATTTTTAGTCAGAAAAACTTACATTTGTCGTGCCTTCCTAAATTTTGTCATTATATATTGTCAATTACTTTAACAATTTGTGTAGTCATAATCCATGATTTTGTGGGCATTGATTGACAGCAAGTCTCTCTCTCTCTCTGTATTTCTCTCTCTCTCTCTCTCTCTCTCTCTCTCTCTCTCTCTCTCTCTCTCTCTCTCTCTGGTTCGCTCGCGCGCGCCCGTTCGTCGGTCCGTCCATCCGTGGTCAATGTTAAGGCCGTTCCGCAATAGTCCGTGAACGGAATCGGCAACGCGAACGGGAACGTAAAGTTGAAAGACGGGCATCTCAGGCAGGCGTTCACAACACAACGGGAACGGGAAGGATGGTCTACATTTATCTTGACCCGGGAACGGGAATCCTCTCGGCCAATGAAAGTGCGGCAAATGGCGGCGAAGGTTTCCAGCTGATCGAGCGCGCGACACTGGACCGGAATGGATTTGCGATATTGAAGTTAGAGCGTGGATTTCCGAGGTTAGCGCAATGAACGGTTATTTATCTTTGAATAGCGTAAAAACGCTTACATGAGTAGTGCTGGTCTTATTTTCTATGATATCCTTAATTTTTCGAGAGTTGCAAAAATTCAAAAACTTTCCCGCGTTCCCCTACAACTACAATGTTGAAGATAGAGAATTTTTCTTTGATGAAATATCTTCTTCAAAGGCAGTTCTTGAAATAAGGCTGTGTACTATTTCTCGAAAATGTGAGTATTTTTGGTGGAAATGTATGAAATTGTTAAACAATTATTTTCTCAGAAACAGCTCTAAATGTTTTCTTTAATTTTTTTTCAGCAAAAATCTGTACAAAAGTGTTACTGGTCCCATTTTCAGCGAATTCTCTGAATTTTCGAAAATTGCGAAAGTACCATATTGACGATAGTTTTTTTTAACTAAAATATGGTATTTATTTATTTATTTTACGTCAAAAACGGTTAAAACTGCGTATGACGTGCTATGGGGAGAAGTGAATTGTGTGCACATTTTCAAAATTCTGTGATCCCTACACTAAGTCATATACTACTTGAATTTTGAATAAAAAAACTCCCATGTAATAAAATCTATTTTTAAGGATAAATAAGCAATAAATTTTGGGCTCTTATCCATATTGTCCTAAAAAATATGTTCTAAAATATGTTCTTTCTGCACTAAAATATGTTCTTTTGAGATCGTCAATCTTAAAATAAGCTTTTGTACTTTTTTTGTGAAACCGAGTAAAGGTCTCATTTTCGCTGAACTCTGAATTTTCGAAAAGTTTTTGCAAAATATTGCAGGGTTGTGGCAGGCAGTATTTAAATACTTGTATTTGAAATACATATTTTAAATACATTTTTTATTTGAAAATGTTTATACACATTGCTACAATATAATACAGTAGTTAATGACCAGAAATTTGTATGACTCAATTACTAATGTACTGTAATTGACAATTACAATATATTGTGGCAATAAAAATATACTATACACAAATACACATTACAGTATTTTGAGAATTTGAAGTATTTTAAATTCCTATGAGTTTAGTCCATGAAGAACTAATGTATTTTGTGTATTTATTTAAATAAATATTTTTGCGATGTATTTAAATACTACATTTAAAGTACTTTGTCCAACCCTCACCACTAGTTTAAGCTTGAGGTAGTTTAGCTGTGAGACTGGTGGTGTAGGCGTAACATGACTGGCATGTTTACTCTTAAGGATATGAATTACAATCCCAGGGCGGATAAGAAAACGGTGATTGGAAATTCTTTTTTTCGTGTACGTAATATAAATTTTCCGTTACAAATATTGCGATAAAGTATGTGCTGCTGTACCACCTAATT
Source organism: Teleogryllus occipitalis (assembly GCA_011170035.1). NCBI lineage: Eukaryota > Metazoa > Arthropoda > Insecta > Orthoptera > Gryllidae > Teleogryllus > Teleogryllus occipitalis. The sequence goes on along the minus strand of BLKR01000008.1, from coordinate 112,194 downwards.
TATTTAATTATGTTTCAAGTTGTAGGTGATTTGTAAGCCAAGTTTTAGCTCCCGAAAGAAACTGGAATGTATTAAAAGTATTTTCCACGTAATTTAGATGTGCTGTGAATACCTTCCGACGGCTACACAATGCCTCTCTGTACGCCCAAATTGAATTAATTCTGATAGTAATTTTGTTAGTGTAAATTCTAGTTTATTTCGACAGCTGAAATCTTTCACATTAACATGTGACCTTGAATTGAACGTTCAATAAAATCATGTTTGATTCCGACATGACACGACAGAGCCTTTGCCTCGTCAGTGCGTTTTCGGCAAGCAATGCTTTCACGGACGTGAGGAGCCTAAAATAAGAAGAGGAAAAAGTTTTGGGTTGATGAATAAGTTCAAAAATAAAAAAGAATAAAAATCGCGGTTCTTAGAATATTTTATTTTATTTTATTTTACTGCCTCTGCCACGTACTGTAACTCACAATCACTCAGTGACGTAATCACCTCAATTATCTATGACATACCAACGTTCAGTGCCTGAACTGTAGGATTCGTTTGGTTTTGCCGGGAAGAAATTAGTTAGGCCTTGGTCAAGAGAAGCTTCATCAGGAAACCTTGCCACCAAATGTGGTTAGAAAGGGAACGGAAAAGATGCAAATCTGAGAGGGGGAGGTCAGGGGAGCATGGAGGATGAAGTTGAGCAATCACACCTTCGGTCATTTGCGCTGTATGCGGACGAGCGTTATCATGGAGCAATTAGACTTGTTGTTATTGTGTTTTGATGTCAATAGCGACAACAAGACGTCTTAATTCCTCACTATGCACAGCAGAGGTAATCGTTACATTGTTCGGCACACGTTCATGGTGAAGAGTGCCATCTTTGTTCCACCAAACACACATGATTTTCCGTGGATGGGCACCATTTTGGCACGGGGAGTTGCTGTTTTTGATGGGCTGAGTCACTCTTTCCTCTTCATGTTGGCACATAGGCACCGTTTCTCGTCACCGGTAACAATGTTAGTAAAGAATGCTCTATGCCTTTGACCAACCAACCGGTGCCGGGCAAGCAGTGACAAACAGAGCGTTGATTTTTGTTACTGTCACTTAGCACGTGCGGTACCCACATACCCGATTTCTGGTCCTTACCCATCGAATGCAAACGGCGTGCAATTGTTGACTGATCACGTTCAAAAACTTGCGCCATTTCCCGCGTTGTTTGACGAGGATTCTCATGGAGCAAGTCATTCAAGCGATTTTCGTCAAAATCTGAAGGTCTCGCGAACGTGGATCATCAGACAAGACAAACCGTCCTGCCCGAAGCGGGAAAACCATTTTTGTGCTGTTCTTTTAGCGATTGTTTCATTCCCGTACACTTCACAAATTGTTCTCGCAGCTCCTGCTGCACTGGATCCTCTGTTAAACTGGAGTAAAATGTGTCGGAATTGCTCACTTTTCTCAAATGGCATACCATATTCGTTTGTCTGAAATATATAGAAATAATACGTTTACAATTTAAAACCCTGTATCACAATACACAAATTCCAAACTACGTTAAAACAACAAAATAACAATAAACAATACCTTCACGCCGCATTGTTGCCAACACAATATAATACCACACGAACTTATGCATCGACCCAATACTTTGTAATCCCGCCTTTCCCATTAAACTGCATTTACATATGCCCTATAAGTTAAGGACCGATCATTTTTACGGTAAAAAACGTTTTATTACGTTGGTGTACAGGGTCTGGAGGGTAAATCCCTTGCAGACCGACCTGTAGATCGGCACATGATCTCTCCGTACAGCGGGGAAGGAACACCGCTATCTCTCGGAGTGAAACAATCACTACTCTATCGGGCAGATGACGTGTCCGGAAATAATCAATCCGAATAGCGCCCTTTTCTTGAACTTTCCAAACCCGTCCACACGTCGAACAGCCTTGTCGAAATTATAGATTTTCTTACACGCTGCTGAGTTGACTACTTACAGAATATATTTACACATGCGATTCGAACTTTCTCTTTCAAGAAAATATCACCATATTTAACACACTGGCACCAATGTTAGGTCGATTTCTCTGTTTGGAATGAATTATTATTATTATTATTATTATTATTATTATTATTTTATTATTTTATTATTATTATTATTATTATTATTATTATTATTATTATTATTATTATTATTATTTGTTTATCGACCATTTGTGACCGCGCTGCACGTTCTCTTCCGAGGCCCAGTCCCATTCTAACCCGGAGAGAGATTTACGTGTGTCAATATTGGATTAGCTTTTCGGCTGAATGCTTTGGTAAGACAAGGTTGTTATTGTGGGAATTCTGATTGTGGGAATTCTGAGGTTGTTATGCCTTGAATTTTGAATTATGAGGTGATAGGATGAGGATGAGGATGAGGTGATCGTGGCCTTTTTGAAGCACTCGCCTCTATGACCGAGGGAAAACACGAAAACCCCGGTCAGGATGGTCGGCCCCGGGTTCGAACCCGGCCCTTTCGAATCAGCGCGCTACGCCCTGAACCAATTCGCTCGAATATTATTATTATTATTATTATTATTATTATTATTATTATTATTATTATTACTATATCTAATTTATATTTAGTATCATTCTGACCTGAAGTTTGCCTTCCCACCAACAGCCGTTTAGTTTTGACACCTCTTTTTCAATCCTTGCAGCGCTTGCATCCAAGGTTCTTTTGAAGTTTGCGAACGGAGGTAATTTTAGTCATGTTACTTCGTTTTGTAATTTTTTATTTGAATTAGCTTCATTCAGCAATTACCAAACAATTTTGTATCAAACCGTTACGGATACGTATTCAGTGCAAGTCCCTCGGTTGTCTGGGAGGCATATGCAAGGGAGTGATGTTTGAGCATGCAGTGAACACTGTGCAGTGAGTAGTGAGCTGTTGTTTGAATGTCTGTTTTCTGTTGCAGGTCAGAGTTTGGGCTACGGGTTTGTGAATTATCACCGACCGGAGGATGCGGAGAAAGCGATCAACACCCTCAACGGCCTGCGGTTACAAAACAAGACGATAAAGGTAAGTGGCAGCGGCGCGCGAGCTCTCCGGCCGGCGGCACGGGCACAAGGCACCAAACGCTACCCGAAATCACGAGTCCAGGCGGCGTGTGAGGAAGTGCATTGCGGGCGCAATGAACAATGAACAAGTGTGAGGAGGGGCGACGTGAGGATGTATAGAACAAGAGAAAGTCGTAAATGATGGATCTGCGCCCATGCACCTGGGAAAGCATGATAGGAAGCCTGCGCTCTTCGAAGTGTGGAACGACTGAGGCAGCTCAGAGCCAGCATTTCTGTTGTCTCCGCAAAGGCTTTTGCAGGGATGGTTCCTGGCCCGACATTGCCAGATATTCGACACTTAGCTATATAGCTGCGTGGTATTCAGACGCTATCTCGGCGAGAATTCTAGCGGCCGGCTGCTTTGATCGGTAGTCTTCTGAGGTTTCTCTCACGAGTACCAGGCGTATGCCGCAGCGCTGCTCTAAGAAACGGGTCGTGATCCGCGTGCGATCTTCCCTTTCTTTCTCCCCTTATCCCTTTGTTAGTAACATGTAAATTGTAGAGTTCTGCCACCAGGTTGTATATACCTACCTGCAGAATAATAAATATCTATCTATCTATCCTATTCTCTCCGCTTCCATACACTTCAACGTATGCACCATACAACACACACTCAGGAGATCAGAGCTTGACCCGGCGGCGGCAGTGTCCCGCTGGGGTTCCGTGCTTGAGGGAAGCCGATCTCAGGTTCAGTGGAGTAGGAACACCGCCACCCGGGATAAAATAAGCCTTCACTACACTAACGGCACTTGTGGCCATAGTAGTCGTGTCCGGAAACATCAGCCAATGCACTGAAAAAGCGCTCGGTACTCTTACTTATACACACGTGCAATACACTATCGGACATGCCCGGAGACCAGTCGCGACCTTAGAGCTTGTTCCGGCTGGGACGGTGCCGCGTTGGTGAGAGATACCTCGTGGAAAAGATTTTAATCCGACATGTTGGTCGGCACCGGATCTCACCGTCCAGCGGAGGGGAAAAATCGCTACCTCACGCGTTAAAACACGCACTGCACTTACTGGACTAATGGCAGTAGCTGTTGACGCGCCCGGAAACGTGAAATAATGAATCAGTTGATGGTTTGAAAACATCGATATGGATGTCGCATCCCCAAAATGGACCGTGGACCAAGAGGCGAGCGGGTCAACTGCTGTAGCACGGCTCTCCTCGTCAGAGCAAGAGAAACTGCAATTTTGTTTTCATCTTGCTCTTCAAATGCGAAACAATCAAAGTTGAATTAAATGTTATGGCTTATTTGTCGAGCAGTAAATTATTTTCTTTCTTGGGGTTAGTTAAGAAACGGGGTGTTGGTTTCTGGATGAGTAAGAGTATTTTGGGGACCTAATTTTTCCAAAACCGCTCTTAGGACCTATTACCAACGTTACTTTCGCAAACACTAAACAAACATTTAATTGTTTATTAATGTCATTTACTTACTGTTAGCTTTGAATTTAACCTATTTTTGTTTCAAGTTTGTCAGAATTAAGTGTCTCATGGACGTATATAGGATACTGCATAAAAAATGTTACCACTGAAATGAAATGGCGCGGAAACACGTTGACTGTTTGACAGTATGTCGAACCGAATCGTTCGTGCGCCGCGTGTATGCATATTGAGCACGGAATATGGCGAGAAGAGCAGCATGCCGTTAACAGGAAGGTCCTGGCTTCGGTGGGTGGACGGGCCGTTTCGTCCAGAGGCGGGCATTCAGAAGTCCTCATCTACTTACGCTACACAGTCTAAATCGTTCCGAACAATACTAGTTTCATGTCCAATATTTTGACTTACACCTTTCGAAGTTGGACATCATAAACGCATGTGGTGTCCACAGCCAGCGCCCCCTGCACTTCCCCCTATGCCTCCTTCGCCTGTGGGGCAGGAAGGAAATGGAGCTGCTGGACTTCCGCTTCGCCTCCTGTGGCCGTTGGGGCTTTCGCTCGTGTGGATCGCATGGCTTTGGAACAGCACGGCGTTACTCTCACTACTCTCACTTTACACGCAAAATGTAGAGCATTTTCTTGTTATTATTAATATGTACATTTACCGTCAAAACTGTACTGTCAGTAAAAACTGTGACGTATGAGGGGCAGAAGCATAAGCAGTGCACGTTTTCTCTTCCTCTACCCTTCTATTATTCATAGTTGAATAATGAATCAAGGGACCGACAAAGCGTTGTTAGCCACATTCAAAAACTAGAAAATGGTCGCTCCGGAGTAATAGAAAACTTCTCGTAGCCAAACAAACTAAACATTTGATTTTACAGTATTACTAACAAATAATTATGCTTTTGTTTCCGTTTATTTGCGCTTAACCTACAATTAGCTGTTTCCGATTATTATAAACACACAATGTTAGAGTCGTGTGTTTTTCCTCAAGAATTCTCTTTATTCTATTTTTTTAGATTATTTCCCTTTTGTAGGTCGTGCGTTACTGTGATTAAAATTCACTATTATTCACCACATGGTTTCTTCCCAATTTCTGTTAATAAAACATCTTGTACGTTATGAATATGGGGGGCAGTAGAAAGAAAATGAAGTGGTTCCTGTCGGTACTTCTTTCCACCTCCGAATCCCTGTCATATGTTGGCAACTACAAATCGGGCGTACGCCAGGGTGTGCTGTGATCTTTGAAGCGAGGTGAGAAAATACTTAGAGCTCGTATGCAAATGAGCTATTAAAATATTCAAGGGAAAGACGACACATCCAATAGTTCAGTATATTCTGCATCAGTCGATTCCATAAGTGATGAGTTTTATCACTTGGATAAACTATTCTGAAGTTCAGAAGTTTAGATTATTGGATTAACTTCAAAAGTTAAAATTATTAGAACAAATTATTTATGATTCATTAGAAATAGTTTTCAATATTAATACAACTGTTTTAATAAATGTGCCACGATTATACCGATTCCCGTGTCGATATTTCTACTGATAATTTTGATAAGAAAAACGTGCATATTGGCCAGCTGGAGGAGTGTCACTTGCCTACTGTGGTGCCTTGCGCCTGTCGGTCGCGATCTAATAAAGAAAGAATTTTACTCAGAGTCATCATTAGAGCTTCGCCTCGGCTCTACCCAGACTCCGACCAAACGTTCGTAGGCGAATTGTTCTCATTTGCTACAGTGGTAGGTCGAATTCAGCCGCAGTTTGGAGGAGAATTCGAGTGGCCGGTTGCTCTGGTCCGTATTTTTCCGTGCATTCTCCTCCCAATACCAGGCGGATGGCGGAGCAATACCCACGCAAACGGACTGCGCGCGATCTGTCGTTTCTTGCCCAATTCTCTCATCTTACTCGGAAACACGCCTGCATGCATTACAATACCATACATGTCGGGAGAGTAGAGCTTTCCCGGCTGGGGCGGTGCCTCGCTGGAAGAAGATACCTGGAGAAGGGAAATCCCCATCAAGCCGGCGCGTGGGACGGCGCCGGATCCCACCCTGAAGGAAAGGAACACCGCCATTTTCCGAAATAAAAACATTTTCACTAACGGGACTAACCATCATAGTACAGAGTCATCCATCATAGTACTTAATTACTAGTACTAATTACAATTATATAGTACCATCATAGTACAGTTATTCAAATATGTACCGGAATGTTTAACAGAGCTGTATTGTTGATACATGAAAATACAAATTGAGTGTCTTATTTTTCTACATACGAGTAGTTTCGCTACATACTGTATATCGTAGTTTCCTTGGATAAAAATACATCTTTCCATCGTACAGGAAGCTTTGCGATCCCTTTACGGGAGGAAAAAGACGTCTGCCCCAGTAGCCGATCGGGCACGTACTGCCGATCGCAGCCTTGAAATCTTGCCCGTAAGGTTTTAGGAACAGTTTAGTGCATCTGGTGCAATTTGGTGCATCTGAGCAGCTGAAGAGAGCTGTGCGTCTGAGGACGTGCGATGCAGCATTCACCGCCCTTCGCTCATGGAGGTAGTCAATCAACAACACACCTTTTTGAGTCGAAAGCACAGTTGCCACAACTTTCCCGGCGGACAGTGTAGCCTTGTCCTTGGTCGGCGCCTCCTCTTCAACTTCCCTCCGATCCATACTCTTGTTCTCTGGGTCTAGCTTTATCCATGGATCCATGCTTTATCAGAGCCTCCCCGTTCTTCTTTCGAGCGATTCAGATGGCGTTGACGATGTCTTTCCGCTCGTTCTTTGGGGCCTCAGTAAGACAACGCGGACACAGCAACACTTACACTCACCTCTGAGTCAATATCGCCAACAGCAATGCGGCGATAGCGTTCCACAAGCTCACGTACGGATTGAATACGGCTTCATTGACGCTGGTCGCCGGACACAGATTATGCCTTGATTTTTTACATTTTCCGATCGTTTCGAAACTTCTGATACCGGTTGAACACCTCTGTTTTACTCAGAAAAGCATCACCGCACTGTGCTTGGAGTGTCTTCAAAATTTGACTCGATTTGAGTCCTCCGGCGCGCGGTGAGAAAAGGAATAATGAGCGGCGCCACGGGCGAGTGCGGAGGCGGTGCCTGGCTGCCCCTGCCCCTGCCTCCGCCTCCTGTCTGCTTTCTGGCGCAGCTCGCCTCGCCAGTCAAACGAAGGGAGTTTCGCTTTCTATTCGAATGAGTCTCGTCGTTGACGTGAATCGATCGACTCTTGTCCATCCCATCCCACCTCGCCCCGCCCCCCGAAAGTAACGGCGCTCGCAGCGGCTGGGGAGAGGGGCTCCCGTGTTGCGCTTTCGGAAAATCAATACTGAGAGAAGTTGCAGTCGCCGCGCCGCAGAGCGCAGCCGGGTCCCCTTCCCCTCCCTGGCCTCCCCAGTTAATAACGTTTATCCTACTCAAAATATCTCTCTCTCTCTACCCCTCTCTCTCTCTACCGTTCTCTACCTCTCTCTCTACCCCTCTCTCTACCCCTCTCTACTTGGAATTCGTAGATATTTCCTCGCGCTTGAATGGTCTTGTTTCTGTTCATTAATGGCTTAATTAGTGCTTACCATAATTTTAGTTATTAACGTCTCAAGAGGTGCATCCCATCGCAAAAGTGAAATTATAAAGGAATGTGTTGTTTTTGTTATATGACTGTCAAACAGGAATGTTCTGCGAGACAATAAACGTCGCTCTTCATGTATTTAAACGCGGATTTTCCCTTTATGAAATGCGCTAATTTTTAACTTGTGAACCATGAAACCTCTCCTATCAGCAAAGTTATACGAAAACGTTTTATTTTAACTAAAAAATTTACCTAAAAATTTTTTTTGGATAAACTGAAGATGAGTTAGAAATGATCCTGCATTTAGAAATCTCTCGTTTAAGAGTCGACATGCTTTGTGGTGCAGAAGAATGCTCTTGAGCTATCTAAAAGGAAAGATTTTCTGTTGTTTTTTCTTTTCAGTTTTCATTCATCCAAGGAGCAAATGCTGAGATGGCCCCTTGTTTTGCTTCTGGGCGTAAACGGAGCTTCGCTATGCGCCCGTTTTGTGGAGCTCTCCTTTTGCTATTTGTGGTAGGACTAGAGCCAGGGGTTAGGAATACTTTAAAGTAAACCCTGCGGTTCGTTTACCGATGCAAATAAGTTTGGAAGCGAAAATGTTTAGTTTTCAGATGTTTAAAAACTCGCTATGTTCGTACCTTTGTTTATCATTCAACTACGTAGTAAAAGGGTGGTGGAGAAGGGATTCTGAAAAGCAAGATCAAATCCGGTGATTGTCTCCACCATATGTCACGTATACTTTTTACTGTTTTTGGCGGAAAATAAATGAAAATGATATGAAAAATGAAGTGTTAGTTTGTGCGTGAGGCGTGTGATTGCGCCGCCGGGCCTCCGCCCCCGCCCCCGCCCTCTTCTACGCAGCCGGCCCGGACACGCCTCGGAAATTCCTGGAGTTGATTGTCATTGATTCGCGATTTAAAAGTTTTCTATTGTCACATTGAACTGAATGGATTGTCGTAGAATGTCATGAACATACACCTCCAAACACAACTGTACTTAAATTTTTCTAAGGAGTATGTTTCGTGTTGTTCTCCTCTTGGCTGTCGAGGAGATGCTTCACAGAGAAGGGCGTCGTCTGTGAGAAATACAACAGAAGAATCTGTAAGCCAGCCAAATAGATTGGTTCAAGCGACTTGAAATTCGTTTCAGCTCTTGTCTCCTGGCGATGGAGAATACAGAAACACCCAGAAACCAATAAGAAAACGTGAATATTTGTTTTCTGCGAATATAACATCTAGCATTCCTTGGATCAAACAACGCATACCAGAGTTTACTACAAAAATATATTTTATGATTTGTTGAAACTGACAAGGTACTTGAGAATATTAATAAGATGCCGAAGTGAGTGAAGTATTTGTTCGTATATGAGAAGAAATGTAATTTGTAGTTTGTATTACTTCGATGGATATGAAATGATATCCAGATATTCTTCGGTCTTGATGAAATAAAATGTTGCCATAAAACATTGTTAAATGAAGTAAGGTTGTTGGCTGGGGTGTGAGAGAGCTTGGCGGGCGCGGGTGTGGATGCGACCGGGCGCCCGGCCAGCTGGCAGCTCGGTCGGAGCGCCCGCCGCCCCCGCCCCCGCCCCCGCCCCCGCCCGCCCTCGGCCGTGCGCGACGATGCACTGCGGCCTCACGCAGCTCTCTCGCCCTCCATCTCGCCCTATCTCCTCTTCTTTCTCTTGCTCGATATTGCTCTCTTGGCCTCTGTTTTGCCGTCTTTTTCTTGCCCTGTCTCTTGCCCTAGGTCTTGCCCCTTGCTCCCTTCCTCTCTTGCCCTCTCTCTTCCTCTCCCCCTCACCCATTTCCAACCTTCTTGTTTCTGAACCTATCAAAATCTCGCTGATTAAAAAATCTTCAATAATTTCTGTGGTAACCATCTCTCAAGGAATGTGAAATGGATGGAAAAATGAAAAATGTTATCCCAAAAAACCTTTTTATTTATCCTCACCCTTGTTTTTTACAAAGACAAATCTGCCCGCTATTTATTTCCTCGTGTACTACTCGTAATATAGAGAAGGTTACGTAATGTTGCGGGAAATATGCCAATTGTTCGACAAAAAGTTTTGTGAGCCTGATACCAAATGGTGGATTATTCTTATTTGTATGCGTTGTAAGTTACTGTCTTGTACGTAGTGTAACCAGAATGCACGTTTTGAGTGTTCTAGACACAGAGGAAGTGGATTTAGTCGAAGCGTTCGTCAGTTAATCAGTCTTTCTGTGAACTATTCTAGCGATTAAATTGAACGGATGATTTTCATCAAAATGGATCTTCGGGATCGATATTCGTGTCATTGCGGGACCGCAAATCTCGATCATAAGTTTTAGGGGCTACTTCACATCAAGCCCCTTCATTTTGGCCATTTTTCTAAAAAAATAGCGTTTTTTAATTGCTCGTTATAGAGCAAAGTGTGCATTTAGAAATGGCAGTCCGATTTTCAGTTTCAACTCTGAAATTTCAGAAATTGCAAAAGTTTAAAAGGGCCCGTGGTTGTAAGAGTGGCTAGAGCTCTGACTTACCAATCTGAAGGACAGTGCAAGACCAGCAGTACAGCTCAGAAAACCTCAACATGATGGCCGAAACGTCAACTCGACCTACTCTAATGCGGCCCATACCGTACAGCCAAGTACCAAACATGAAGGACTGTACTTTATTCCAACGATTCCCAAGAGAACATTTCACAAAATTACTGAAAAGTGAATACATCCATCACCAAACTGAACTAATTTTCAATATTACTAGAAAAACCAAACACTTATTCTATTTTTCACGCTACCGCTTGCGCAGTAATGCGTTAAAAAACGGTGAATTTTCAGTAGAAAAACTCTTATTACAGGACACTGGTAACGAAAATGTGCATAAATCCAATTGCTAGATTTAGAAAAAATCCTCTATAACGTGGTGTAGCCAGAATCCATGTTTTGTGGTCCTTGATACCGAAAACTTGAATGATGGCAAACCGTCCGTCCGTGAACAACACTAGTAGTTAAACCGTTTTGCCGATTTTTTCCAAAATAGTTATTCCCCATACGATCTAACGGATGTCGCGGTTCCTTGAATTTGAAATCGATATTTTAACTTTGGGGGTACTTTACATGAATCCCCTGGGATATTTTCCAAATTTTCAAAAAAATGGCTCCATCGTTTTTGATTAAATATTTTTGTTGGAGAGTGTGAAGAACGTCTAAGACAATGGTACAGGTCTCATTTTCTTTTATAACCCTGATTTTTCGAAGATTGCAAAAATTCAACATTTTTTCGGCGTCTTCCTACAACTACAATTATGAAGATAGAATGTTTTTCACCTCTAGTTATAGCACCTCTAGTTGTTGTTTTTTTTACAATTCTACAAATATTAAAATACCTCTTGAAAAGTAGTAGATTAATTTTTCAAGTTTTTACCGTAATTATATTGAAAACTAAAATAAATTTTCTTTATAATAAAAAAGGACCCAAGGAGGCAACTCAACTCCTCTTAAATTGTAGGCATTCACCCGGCCTTCCATAATCGTAACAGGAGTTTCAAAGTAGATTGGCTAAATACTCCCCACTTAACAAAACACTTAACTTGCACTCTATACGATAGGTCACACATACGGTAATCGTAAATAAAAAAGGGAGAAATACTGTGTCCTCCACGTATAAATTTTCAGAAACAGTTCTTAGCCGAGTAATATATAGATTGAATGGAAATGAAAGAAGTGTGGGGATGCTCCTAGGACGTGTGCGTTTATAAAATGACTAGGGTTAACTCCACAAAAACTACGGGACGAAATCGAACAATTGCTAATGCAATAAAGAATATAAAAAATATTTATATTTCATAAAAACAAATTAATTTTTCATTCGTTTTAATATTTCCATTATTGTAAATTTTCAACATCAAATTGCTCTGAGAAATACTCTCATTAACAAAACTTTTATATTCTTGACAAGAGTACATGAAGTTTACCATGAACAAAGGAGTGTTCTTCTAAAACCATACACACTTATCGAAAGATAGGCCTGAATGATCAATTTCACTTTTGTAATAGACTTTCTGGAAAGGGATGTTGGGGAGTCTCTTCTTTCTTGAACTTCAAATAATTTCCAACTACCCCTCCCCTTCCCCAATCCTCAACTACCGAATTACGCTTCACGAAAACTAGCGAATTGTATCGCAAGGTGGTCTTCCAATAGAACGAAATAATGATGCGATTTCATGGCGGTCTGATTGGTTTTAATTTTTTAGTTTGTTGACTTGCTACGTAACTACTAAAGAGGAAAGTGTTGTAATCGGCAATTTTTTCGACAGGAAAACTCTTATTGTCGGGCCCTGGTAACGAAAAAGTTGATAAATATTGTTCCTGAATATAGGAAATTACTTCCTCTCGCACGATGTGTAGTCAGAACCCATGTTTTATGGGTCCTAAATACGGAAAAATCGTTTGTCGGCCAAACGTTCGTCTTTGCGTATGTGGTCACCGTTAGCGCCTAAATCATTCACACAATTTTCTCCAACATTGATTTTCCTCACTCGAGAGTTTGAAATGGATATTTGAATTTTTATGGGTACTTGAAGTGAATCCTCATCAATAGTTTAAAAAGACTCCAATTTTTTTTATTAACCTTCGTTTTCGGAACACTTTCGCAGGTTCATATAGTAGAATAATATTGCAAATAATACAAGACATAGCCGTTACAAATAATGCGAGAAAGTATGTGCTACTGCATCTCCAAAGGTTTGTTTATGGAGACATCCTATTCGAAAAAAAATGTTGGGAGCAGTATATCTTTAAACCATAAACGACGTGCCAAAATCCCCAAGTTTCTATCTAGCTCCACTTGCTCAAACTTATAGAGACAATCGCGAGGACGCCAGAAATTGTTATACATTTCGAGCCAATTTCCAATGAAGCAGCCAGCCTTGGGATGAGAGTTGGCGCGCCACTTTCCCCAAACGTGGCTCTGCGAAGGCGCCGCGGCGTTGGCGGCGGGGGCCTGAGGCAGGCGAGCGCCGGTGGCTACCCAAAATAGCACCGTCGCCGCCCCGCCCTCCTCCTCCTCACCCACGACGACATAAACACGGAACGAGTCTAGATTTTCATTTTCGAACGGTTTTCGGTGTATGTCGGTGAGAGGTGCTCGGCCGAATGCGAGGCCCGTTGGACCTCCTCCGAGCTTCGGACGCGCGGCTGTTGAACTTAGTTCATTGAAATGGTGGCGACTGGGATACGAAGTTTTATAAATAACACAACCGTAAAGTGAACGAAAATAGATGGGCGAAGAAAAGTCAACTTTATGATTTGTTTTATATTAAGATATCGACTTTTTGAAAAATGTAGATGGAAATTTCCGAGTGGAAAGGAAAAGAAAAACAGGGAAGATATTGCATTGTATCTCTCTTAGTAGAGGCACCCGTCCCCTCGCTTCAAATTTGTTGAGGCCGGAATACAGTTTTCGTCCAGATTCTCATAAAATTTTTTGCACAGATACATCGAGATCCCAAATTAAAAATATAATATCCAAAAGTCGCGCAGACACGGTCTGTACGTTTTCTGTATTAACCGCCACTAGACGCCGCTTGGGGTTATACTGAGAAACGAGTGAATTGCGCCGTCCGAATACTTTCAGTAGCGGTATTTCTGTGGGTGCGTTCTGGCTGTGGTCTTTATTAAGAATTCATTCACCACGAGGAACATAGGGAAGAAAAATAGGAAGTCAGGAATAGGGGTAGTTAATAGAGGTAGTTTATCACATTATCACTTCGCACAATCGCACCTTGGCACACCTAACCACAAAATCGAAACGGCCGATTACTATCGCGTCGGGTAAAGAAATCCGTTAGTGAACGATTCTGCCGCTAGAGGCTTTTGAGCCAATGAAAAATTACAAACATGCTCAACAGTTCTCGTGCGGAAATCGTGCAGTCTGGACTGCGCGTTTTCTGTACGTCCAATCTGCACGAAAAGCGCACCGTGCATAGCGGCCTTTACGCCCCGCGTCGCCTGAGACACCTCTAGGAGGGGCAGCTCTGAAAGGAGAGTCCACGCGGCCCCAGTCGTCCACCTCCTCCACCCACAGGGAAGGCCAGGCCACCCCGGGTTTTGTATTTCAAAGCGATTTGTCATGCCCAAGTATGCAGCCAGACGAACCACTTCCTCTATCGCGCAAAAATAAACAAAACAACGATCAGAATTCAATGGTATGATCTCGTAACGAGGCAAAGGAGACAGAGCGAGACCTGGCGGTCCAATCATCTCACGAGTCTTTTAGAATATTTAGAAGGAAATTCAAATAATTTAAGGCAGCGTTAATCGAATTTCTTAAGTATGCTCCGCGAAGTCACGGAAGAAACTCGAGACATGCGGATTCCTAGACGTCTGAGAACATAGGTACCTAACGGTGCCGAGCTCCTGGCCGAATGAAGAAAAGGCAATGACTGACTGCGACGCTACGAGACAAGACAGAACTTATCGGAAGATTACTTCAAATATATATAATCTCATCGCCCAGAAGATGGCTAAGGGACGAAGTTGCGAAAAAAGGCGCAAGAAATGTTTAAAAAAATAAAAATGCAAATGCGAACGTGTCCTGCGATCAGGCGTGTATGGGGAGGCGCGATAAAGGAGGGCAGCGTGGAAGGGTGGTGCTTGTGCGGATCAATCAAATAGACCAGGCACAGGGAGTAAACATGGACTGCGAATTGACGTGGACGCAGAAGCGCATTGCACGAACTGACATTTTTACAGGCGCATTGACTGTTTTCCTAGCCGTATTGTGAATTCGGCGTGTTTTGTCGTACGATGCCTCGTCGGTAATGCTCACGAGTTCTCTGTACTATGACTGGTAGAATGACGATCAAGAACGGCTGACGTTTCGAGACCCTTGCCTCACATCCGCTCCGGTGTGTCGGTGGGAAGCGTGGAAGACACGTGCTAGCCAGAAATCGTTATCGGAAACGATCTCCGCATATCCGCAGATGGGGCTTGATGTGGGGCGCGCCCCGTGCAGTTGCCGATGGGCCACGTAGTGGCGAGGTGATGTGTCCAAGGCGCTGTCAATTAAATGTGACGCGCTTTAAATTAAAACGGAGTCGGTCATAATTCATTTCTAATATCCAAATTAGGCCTTGTGTTGACCCATGTAAACGCATCTATTGCAATATGGTTTCCTTTTCTTGTTAATGAACACTAATCCGACCCTTGACGATCGTCAGCAATTGTGTTTGATTGCTGGTGAAGAATATCATATTCAGGACCACGTAATTTCCCTGATTTTGTTGAGATTTCAAGAGCTGGCATTATTTCCAGAGAACCCGACACCGTACAACGCGCCACCCCCACCCCCTCCCTAGGTGCTTGGTCCCTGTCTCAGCAATAAACTCATTATAGAGCCATCATATGAAACAAATCGGTACTATAATCTGGTGGAGAGATGATACAACAAGCTCAATACCATATCCTAACTTTCCGAGAATTGAGTTTTTTTAAGAGTTCCATGTGGTTTCGATGTGCACTACAACCAACAGTTCTATATGTTTATGTTTCTGTCCAAGATTCATCACCAAAAAAACAAGGTGTCAAGGACGTGAAGCCCTAATTGAATGAAACACCTAAACCGATGATATGGGTCCAATATGAAATGAAACAAATGAAATTGGCAAAAATGCATACGCGCGCTCGTGTCTTGTAAGACCGTGTTTTCAATTTTTTTTGTTGCTCCTCCTTTAAAAGTGGGACTGCGACTTCGCTTCCTCTGCTGCCCCAAAACAAAATAAGTGCTTTCTGTTTCTTCCAACTGAAATAGCCGCGTTCTCCCACCTCGATGGTTGCTAGATTTTACCTGACAAAACCTATATAAAGAATTTGAAGACCTCAGGCTTTGATCGTTAGGAAATTAAAAATTAATGAAATGATATTACTGACTGACGTTGAGAAACAAAACACTTATCACACAAACACTTATATGCATTATTCAGAGAGAAAATATACATAACAAAAACCTCTTGCTTCCAACTAGAGAAATTAAAAAGAAATACACACAGTCATCTTACACAATAACCAAGAGATGAAAATCACATAAATACACACTATTACACAACTTAAATATGCGATCCTACTAAATCTGATCGAGAATAAAAATGGTCTAGTAGACAATAAAAATTGCTTCAACGCAACTTGTTATTGGACATTCCTAAGTTAAAATTTCATTATCTCGAAACTCATACGAGACATCCGTATTTGTTGACATACTGCCTTCTTGCTGAGGACGACTGTATGCTTCAGCGTAGCGTTTACAAGCTTGTGTAATTTTTATATAAAATATCAGGTTACCTTAATATTATATAATTAATTTAGTTTATTTATTTATTTAAATAAATAAATAAATACACATTACACATTACAATGCCTAACTTTATAAATATTATTTAGAAAACAATAAACCAGTCTATTAACAATTATACCATCACTAAGAGTGCATAGATTCACAGCCTTCCTTTCGAAATAGCCAACAGTTTCTCTCTCTTCTTTCTCAGATATCAATACTGTGAGAATGCGACATCTTCGTTGATAGTTTGGGATCAAAATCAAACTCCCATATTAATAATTCATTAATATGAATTGTAGAATACCATTCAATGTTTAATACCATTCAATGTTTAATACTATAGTCCACTCCAGTTATAGTGAAATCCTGGGGACTAACATTTTTGGTTCACTATTTCCGTGATTCACCTATATCCGAGGTTTGCTATATCTGATGTCAAAATTAAATAGAATTTCTTCATAACGATTGATTTTAATATAGATATACAGCAAAATACATTAACAGCGCGGATCGAAAATTTCCATATCTTTATTTGTCCTTAAAAAATCAATTTCTTTTTCAATTGTTTGCTTCGTACTTTTTCTTTAGTAATTTCTCTAGATTCTTTTTCAGAGTTCGAGCTCTTCCCATAATTGATTCTGTATTGTCCTCTGTGTCTAAGTATCGTAATGCAGTCTTCACACTCTTCAATGCCTTTTGCCCTGTTGGAATACCGCAAGCGGCTAATGAAACTGATGTTTTTTCCGCGCGGTACGGCGGATTTTGGCAGGCTGT
Source organism: Teleogryllus occipitalis (assembly GCA_011170035.1). Lineage (NCBI taxonomy): Eukaryota > Metazoa > Arthropoda > Insecta > Orthoptera > Gryllidae > Teleogryllus > Teleogryllus occipitalis. The sequence goes on along the minus strand of BLKR01000008.1, from coordinate 95,053 downwards.
GATATGTCGCGTGCTTCCTGTCGCCTACGTAGAACTCAACGCACTTGTCCCGCGGAATATCAAGTAACTCCAAGATTGAAACCGAAGCAAGCAATCGCGCGTCGCCGCCGCCGCCGCCAGTTGTAACCCACCCGGAACACGGCCTTTGTTTCCGCAGTGAAACTGAGTGGCATGAGGTCATCAGTAAGGTGCCCATTCTCGGTCGCCGACCTTCACCTCAGGGGAGGCTGCTTCTATTATGGCCTGTGGCCAACGACATTTTTCTGATGCTGCCGAGTGTTGGAATTTGTGGCTCTGAGAAGATATATTCTTTTCCGGGAGTCTATTAATTTCCAGGACGTTGTATTTCCTACGTTCGCTATTGCCGAAGTTTAGGTTCACTAAAACCAAGTCTTCTTATGCTTATTTGTAATGTAAGTGAAACGGAACCAGTGACTTAAGTTCACTATAGCGTAGGGTTCACTATATCCGAGTTCACTATAACCGGAGTCTACTGTATTTTTTTTTCATTTCGAATTTATCTTTATTAGAATAGGAAGGTATTAGTAGGTAACAACCGCAGACTTCTCGGGGACCGCGAAGCGATTTTAGGGATATCCTGAAGGGGCACTAGGTGATATTTTGGGCAGTTTGTGATTGTTGCCACAGATTGACACGTGCCATCAAGCAATCGAATTTAGTTCCTCTGTTACTTGTTATAGACGCTTAGAGTCACTGCATGTACGCCAATAGCAAGTGTATCGAAGATTAGATCCACTGTGTCCCCTGAACTGGCACGGACGTGGGCGCAGCCCGCCCGGTCGAGCATCTTCCAATCTTCTGCCCGGGAGCTGGGAGCTTTCCCCATCACGCGACGCGGGGCGATATTTATTCCTTTTATTTCTGCAGATCTCGAGATCCGAAGCGTGCGATTGCCCGTAATTTTTAAATAAATAAGTAAATAAATAAATAAATTCACTCTCCCAACACTGAGTCATTTGAGGTGGTAAAAATTTGTTTTTTGAGGCTCATGATATTAGTAATAATTCCTTTCTTGTGGTTTCTCCCATATGGTACAGCTAAGGGGGAAAAAATCTGAAGGGGGAAACCCTGCCGTCAGAAGATGAATATATGCTCGTCTACCGAACTATTACTTTATTTTCTGGCGCAAACGTCACGCATTCTTCTTCCAGTCATTGGCCTCCTCAGCACCTGAAATGAAACAGGGCCACTTCCAGGAGATAACTTCTTCGCAAACTATCTTAGCCTAGTGCCGTCCCAGCTTGGCGGCAAACGAAATTTTTTTCGTTCTATTACCATCAGAAGGCATATGCTCTACATTCTGCGAGTTTGAAGCATGCGGGAAGTGTCCAAATCTTGTTTTTGCAATGTTGAGCTTTAAGTGGCCACTACTGGCTTCACCCTCCGACAGGAGACGCGGTGCCACGAAGGCGGCACTCGGGAGCCCAACGAGAACCTCCCCAAGGAAACCGCACTAGTCAGACAACGAGCAGCGTGCACATCAGAGACATGAGCATGGAATTCCTTCGTGAAATTGTTTTTGGAGAACAGTGTATATTCTGTGTGTGCGGAAGGTTAAGAAGAGTGGATTTCAGACCAATGTTCAATGAAATTATGTGGATATGAAAGGCATCGTTTACGTAACGCAAAATATTGCGACAGTGGAAAACACGTTTTCGTTTTTGATAACTGGATGAATGTTGGTTGGTCAAAGCAGTCTGCAAACATTTCGTACATTTCTGCTCATTAATGATGATGCATTGTATTGTAAGTATTGAAAGCCGTGAACATTCTTCAAACTGTTTTGCTCTTTTTTTATGGCATACACATTTTGAGTTGGAACCAAATTGACTTTGTTCCCAGTGATGGAACTGCAAATGGGCACATTCACTATGTAGTATGGCACATGCACGGTTTTCACACTATTTTAGGTAGAAAGTTTACTCATGTCTAAACGTTTCGGAAGATGCTCCATTTAATAACTGATAGCGTGCATGCGTAACTCGATGTGACGTTTTTTCATTCAACTTATAGTAAAAAAGAAGAAAAATTGTGTGGGAGTGAAGTATATGAGCAATCTCTCCGCTCTGAGAGTGCATACCATGAGCCCTAAATATAAAATAATATAAAAATATTGAGACTTACCGTCGTTTTGAAAGAAAGCCCGAGTTACATTTCCATAATCGCTAAATTCATGTTCCTTTAGCGATAGCGCACAAGATGCAAGATCAATAAAACAAAATGGTTGTAATTGTGTTATACCAGATCATGGAAAATCATAGTACCAACTTTTTCAGAGTTGAGACTAATTTTTTGGTTCTGTTCATGATTCATCCGAATTTGTTCACAATTGGAAACAAAAATAGTAGGCCGACCAAATACCAAATCCCTCTTATCACTGTACTGTCTGAAATATTTTCTGAAAACGTAGCAGAGGGCTGAAATATGAACTTAGATCAATTAATCACAGAACTTCTGCACACGCGAGAAGAGCACATGCGCAAATACATCATCTTCGGAGCCATCCTACGTGATTTAATCCGACAAGGGAAGTAAAGTTTCAGAAGCGAATCTGTGATTAACTGGAATTTCTCAGCATCTACTGTCTTTTATATTTTTAAACATGGTAATTACGAATCCAAGTTTAATGTGCTGCTTGTGTAAATTCATAAGGAAGCAAAAATGTAATACTAATTTCTCACAATCACAAATTTAATTCAGTCTGTTGGATATTCTGCAGGACCTTCTACGTTACCAGACAAATCTTGCGACAGGAATAATTACTATGAGCATGGTGCAAGGTTGCGCTGTAACTTAGTAGCTGTAATATGCGTAGCTCTGAGCTGACTGGACACGCCCGTAACAAGATGAACGGTTTCCACTGTGACTGTAAGAAGACTCAACTCCACTGCTGGAGACATGTTAGGGGGCTGTTCAAAAATCGGCCGCAGATTAACTGTGCTCCTCTACTTTCAGCGACATCGCGCGGCAGATTAAGGAACGTATCTCGACTTCTTTTAACCTCATATACGTACTTGGCACATGAGCTTTGTGGCCATTTGTCGAAAAATACTCTGAACAGTTCATTCCCCCACCGCGTTTATATAGCTGAAAGTAGAGGTGTACGGTTTAGTTGCGACTGCCATTCGTACATACCCCACCAGCGGAGTTGAATCTCCTTACAGCTCACATGATTTCCGCTTTTCCTCAAGCCAACAGAACGCATTGCCATCACAACCGTCTCGCGACGAGGACGTACGCCTAGGACTCGGCGGCTCCCGGACAACCCAAGTTTCTACTGATTGTTGCTGTTTTCAGAAAGCTTTCTTTGGTATTGTGTCGGCTTTCGACCATATTACATTGGCGCCTTTTCATCTTTCCTCCCCCCCCCCTTCAACCTAAAGGCGCTCGGGTCAGGATTCGGTCTCCATTCCGCTGCCGACCGCCGGCGCGAAGTGCAATTTTGAGTGCGAGGCGGAAGATGCGCTAGAAATGACTGGTGGCGTAAGAATGACCCCGTGCATCACGCCTCTCTAAAAAGATTCAACTTGGTTTCTAAGAAACGGTGGCGATCTACATACTTTTTTCTGACGCCATATTCCAAATTGATTTTTTTTTTATTTTCTTCGCGTTTTTTAATATATGAAATTCCTAATAGAAATATTGCGCTAATGAGACAATGAGCAAGCAGGTAATTTTGGAAGCGGATTTCGAGCCAAATCTAAAACAGCGAGGGGCTTTTTAATTATATTAAATTAGTGTTATGTGAAGAGGTTTGGAAAGTCAGTATCTCAACAACGAAATCGTGAACAGAAATTTTTTAAATATTACGGATTTTCGTGAAACAGTAATATTGTTAATATTTATATTTGAATGCCGCAGAGCAGCATAATTTGTACAGTTTGTGTGAATGAACGAAAGTAATGCAAGCTATTACTTTACAAATTTTTAGATTGCCTCTGGGATTCATGGAGGCTAGTGCTTACGTTGCGCGGTTGCACAACCTCCAGATAATGGAGAAAAATCGTATAATGTGTTAAGAATGTGCATTTTCCATTTAATGATATTCAATATTCAAGATATTGCAACAATATCGATTTATATGAAACCATTTTGAAATCAAAGAGCGTCCGACGAGTGCTCTTTCCGGCGTCTCGTGCGCTACCAGGCAGTACACCATGAACTCTGCACCATGCCCCATTAAGCTCTTGGGCCGCGCATCGCAATGCTGCAACATAGGCCGCCGTTGTTTCCCCACTGAAACGAGCCACGGTTTAGAGCGCAGGAGGGTGGCCGAAGATCGCGCCGCGACGTCCGAGGGGAATACCAATTTTCTGTCTTCGTCTGAAGGAAATTGCTACTTAATTTTATGAATTTCGCGTGTTATTGAAAGTACAAAAGTACTACGGAATTGAATGCATTATTTATGTTGGGGGAATTTATTTTCATTTATTTTCATTAGGTTTGTTGATTCAAAATGTACATTTGATGAGTCCTTGTGTAAATTTCGTCATTCTGGAAGAAATTCTCTCTTTCTATTCCTCTCCTGCAAACCGGATTTTCGAAACCTAGTTTTTTATTGTAAGAATCATATTACCGGCAATGCAGAACTAATACAATGGTTCGAGGGCCCATTGAAATCAAGCCAGAACCATGCGCACGGGAGGTGAACATACCGGGCACGTACATAAATGGAAGCTTCACATAAAATTGTAAGTTATGTTTGAATGATGACTTTTATTAAACTTAGTTTTAATGAATTTACCAAAATTCCTTACGTTTTATTACATAATAGTGTTCTGAATTTTGGAGGGTTCGAGTCCATACTGTGGCAGAATTTTCTACACTAGCTAGATTTTTTTCAGCCGGTGTGGTGTAAGAGTCCCGCTCTGATCGGCAGTTTTCCGTGGTTTTTGCTATCATTACCAGGCGAATGCCGGAGCATTAAGATTAATTAGTGATTCCGGGCGCGTCAACTGCTAAGATCATTAGTTCCGTAAGTTGAGCGCATGTTTTTCCTCGCGAGGTGGCGGTGATCTTCCTCGCTGGATGGTGAGATCCGACGATGACCTACCTGTAGCGGGGTTTCCCCAACCAGGTGTATCCCTTCAGCGGGGCACCGGCCCTGCCGGGACAAGCTCTAAGCTCCAGATCGGTCTCCCGGCATGTGTGGTTGTGTAGTGCAAGTTTAAGTGTGTGTAAGAAAGGAGTGAAGATAGGACAAGGAAGAGGAAGAAAAGATCGCACGCGGTCCGTGGCCCCTTTTGTTACGGTAGTGCTCCGGCATTCGCCTGGTATTGATCGGAGAAACCACGGAAAACCACCGATCAGAGCAGCCGGTCGGAGTTTCCTCCAGACAGCGACTGAACTCGACCTCTCTAGTGTCAAAAATCCTGCCACGGTCAGGACCCGAACCTAGGACCTCCCGGTCAGAGGCACTGCAGTGACATCAGTTGATGCCCTTAACAACCTCATCCGGTCAACATGACAAACAGGACACTGTCCCCCGCGAACTCGCAGGGAAAGTGCTCGGAAACATTGATCAGGTCAATCAAAGTTCTCCTGTCAGTCTCGAAACGGCGGTCACCAGCGGTAAATGGAGCGGTAGAAAGCGGAGGGGAGTGAGCAGTTGGCGCTGCCCTATCGTGATGTCTCGAGGCAGGGTTCTAGTTTCGTAAGTGCCACTTTGTGGGACCGCAACTCTTGGCGCAATGATGTGATTCTCGCTATCACGTAGAGAGAAAGCATTGTAAATGCTGCAGCGGAAATGTGCGATTTTCGAAATATTCCTAAATGTTGGAAATGACTTCCTCTAACACGTTGTGTAGTCAGAATCTGTTTGTGGGTCCTTGATGCCGAAATATTGGTTGGCGGCAAAACATCCGCCCTGTGATCAACTCTAGCGCCTTCAGACACTTTTTTCCCAAATTGATATTTCTCGATCAATGTGGCCAAACTGGACGTCCGACGAATTTGAAACGGATATTTTGATTTGGGTAATTTACAGAAAGCCTTAACATTTTCAAAATTTTCTTAAAAAAGATTTCAAATTTTTGGATTTTCCCCCTCGGATAGAGCAAAGGACGCTTAAAATATGACGCAGATGTTATTTTCGTTAAACTTGATGAATTTTCCATCATTGCGAAAGTTGAAAATGTTTGCGGAGTCTTCCTATTACTACAGTATTGAATATAGAATTTTCTCCCATAATTCAATGTTTTTCAAAGATAGGTCTTTAAATTCATGTAGTTTTCGCGTAATTTTGCATGAAGTAAAGGTAATTTTTAATTATTTTTTTCTCAAAAAGGCCTCAAATTCACATTGAAAACGGCGCAGGCCCCATTTTCGGCGATCTCTGTATTTTCTTTTTTCTTTTCTTGACGTAAAAGCAATTTTTTCTCTCCAATTTTTTTCTTTTATTTCCTTCCTTTGATAGAGCAAAGGGCAAACAATGGCATAGATTTAATTTCGTTGAGCTCTTTTAATTTACGAAAATCATAAAAGTGACTAATAATTCAAGTCCAAGTACGTAGCATCACTAGTTTTTTTATTATATTGTAACCCGTCGCTTGGACCTACCTCGCTGCTGATGAAGCTTGCCCGTCTCCCAGTCGCCAGACGTTGCTTCTGACCTCTGAAATTTTTGATGAGGAGAGGGGACACAGGCATGCCAGAGATAACTAACCAGGCTACAAATGATGAAGCGAATTGATTGACATGAATTTAATAACTATTTAAGACTTAGTAAAAATCTCCTTTTGATGCATAAATTCTCTCTCTCTCTCTCTCTCTCTCTCTCTCTCTCTCTCTCTCTCTCTCACACACACAGACACACACACACACACAGACACACACACACACACAGACACACACACAGACACACTGTTCGTAAAAATTGTTCCGCCTTCGTGGCAATCGCATCGCATTGTTCATCTTGGTGAGGACGCTGTGGAGGCGGCGAAGTCGATAAGATAGGCGGGGATCGGTTGATCGTCCGCACAGGCACCTCCACGTGTCGGGGCTCCCGCAGATTCACGTAGGCGCAGCGGCCTCACTCGTGTTGGACGGCGGTGAGGTTGCGCACGCACGCGGGAACAGTGTTCCGGACCCGAACGCGTTCACGGGAAACACCGCGGCCGATTGAAACGAGCATTATTTAACCGACTCTCGGTCAACTTTTAGTCACGGAGCTCGATAAACATTTCAACACACAAGAAGCTCAATGGGCATCTCAACATACCAAAAGCTCGATGAAAAGTCAAAAAATCAGAAGCTCGATGAAAAGTCCAAAAAATTAGAAGCTCGATGAACAGTTCAAACATCAGAAGCTCGATGAACAGTTCAAACATCAGAAGCTCGATGAACAGTTCAAACATCAGAAGCTCGATGAACAGTTCAAACATCAGAAGCTCGATGAACAGTTCTTCAAACATCAGAAGCTCGATGAACAGTTCAAACATCAGAAGCTCGATGAACAGTTCAAACATCAGAAGCTCGATGAACAGTTCAAACATCAGAAGCTCGATGAACAGTTCAAACATCAGAAGCTCGAT